>CM077079.1:214029098-214672848 GCA_039513925.1 Platanthera zijinensis
GAGTCGACACATTATTACTGAATGTGTCGACACCATCTTACTTAGCCAATTTCTGTTTGTTCAACACAACTTATAAGTACTACAAAGTACTTGATACTACTTCAATGTGTCTTTATATCACTTGAATGTTTTGTTACCACTTCAACTTCATTGTTGATGATTTTGTGATTACACTAATCAATGGTTAACATACCTAATTCAATTTTAAATTTATTGAATTTGGTCTCATCTAGGGGCTTAGTAAACACATCTGCTATTTGATAATCTGTTTTGACAAATTCCAATGAGATGTCTTCTTTTTCTACATGTTCTCTAAGAAAATGGTATTTAATTTCTATATGCTTAGTTCTACTATGAGAAACAGGATTATTAGCAATAGAAATTGCACTCTTAGAATCACACAAAAGAGGTGTTCTACTTACTTGAATACCATAATCCTTAAGTTGATGCTGCATCCATAATAGCTGTGCACAGCAGCTTCCAGCAGCAACATACTCAGACTCAGCTATGGAAATTGCCATACTGGTCTGCTTCTTACTACTCCATGATATTAGTCTTCCTCCCAGGAATTGACAAGTACCTGTAGTACTCTTCCTATCCTCTCTACATCCTGCAAAATCTGCATCTAAATAGCCTGTTAGTAGAAAATCTCTATTCCTAGGGTACCAAAGACCTAGATTAGGTGTGCCCTTAAGATATCTCAGAATCCTTTTGACTGTAGTATAATGAGACTCTTTAGGGCAGGCTTGGTACCTAGCACAGACACATGTAGCATACATAATATCTGGTCTATGTTGAGAATAATTTGCCAGCAGGACACGTGTGTGTGGGACCGACCCCCGTGGATTTCCCCATCGCGTTCCTGGTCTGGGTGTTGACCCCGGTGGGCCCCCTGTGGCGGAATATACCCGCGGTCCTATGGTTGGGATTAGTCCCACATTGCTCGCAGCACTCGCTCCTCCGTGTTTATGTACCCCGCCACCCTTCATCTCAACACCTGGGTTTTGAGATGCGATATGGGTGGGCGGGTTCTCACATGGTATCAGAGGATGGTTGTCCTGCTGTGGGGGTGTGTTAGAGTAATTTGCCAGCAGGACACGTGTGTGTGGGACCGACCCCCGTGGATTTCCCCATCGCGTTCCTGGTCTGGGTGTTGACCCCGGTGGGCCCCCTGTGGCGGAATATACCCGCGGTCCTATGGTTGGGATTAGTCCCACATCGCTCGCAGCACTCGCTCCTCCGTGTTTATGTACCCCGCCACCCTTCATCTCAACACCTGGGTTTTGAGATGCGATATGGGTGGGCGGGTTCTCACAGTCTACTAGCTGTGAGATACAGTAGATAACCAACTATTCCTCTATACAAAGTCTCATCAACAGGTTTACCTGCATCATCTTTGCATATAGGCATACTTGTCCCCATAGGAGTTTTCATGATGGAGGATGACTCCATACCATACTTCTTGATTAATTCTTTAGTAAACTTTGACTGGGATATGGACAAGCCATCATCAGTCTGTCTTACTTGGAGTCCCAAGAAGAACTTCAGTTCCCCCATACTGCTCATCTCAAACTTCCCTTGCATAAGTTTGGCAAACTTTTTACAAAGATTGTTTTCAGTAGATCCAAAGATTATGTCATCAACATAGATCTGAACTAAGATGATCTTGCCTTTGGATTCCCTAAGGAATAGAGTTTTGTCAATTTTTCCTCTTGAGAATTTATTCTCAATAAGGAAAGTAGACAGGGTTTCATACCAAGCCCTTGGGGCTTGCTTTAACCCATACAAAGCTTTTCTAAGCTTATAAACATAATCAGGTTTGAGAGGATCTACAAAACCTGATGGCTGCTCTACATATACTTCTTCTTTAAGATCACCATTCAGAAATGCTGACTTCACATCCATCTGGTATACCTTGAAGTCTTGATAGGCTGCATAGGCAAGGAACATTCTGATTGCCTCCAGCCTTGCTACTGGAGCAAAGGTTTGATCAAAGTCAATCCCTTCTTCCTGCCTGTATCCTTTTGCAACCAATCTTGCTTTATTCTTCACTATTATTCCACTTTCATCTAGCTTGTTCCTATAGATCCATTTTGTGCCAATTATGTTGTGGCCTCTTGGTTTAGGAACAAGCTCCCAGACATTGCACCTTCTGAATTGATTCAGCTCCTCTTGCATAGCATCAATCCAGTGCTGGTCTTGGATAGCTTCTTCAAACTTCTTATGCTCCATTTGTGACAGGAAACTTGAATGTAGAACTGTGTTTTGATTTCTGCTTCTAGTTTGCACCCCTTGTCTTGGATCACCTATTATCTGATCAGCTGGATGATCTCTTAAATGTCTTGTAGCTGGAGGAAGATTCCCTTCTGGTTGAACATCTCCAGCTCCTTCATTTAGCTGAATCTCTTGGTTTTCATCAGCTTCTATAGTGTCTTGTTCTCCCCCTGGACAGAAGCCTTCATTTTCCAATGCTCCATCTTCCTTTGATACTTCAGTAATGGAGAGCTTGTCCATACTTTTGCTTATACCTGTTGAGTCATTTGATCTACAAGACAACTCACAGTTGATTAATCTTGTTTCATCAAACACAACATGCACAGATTCTTCAACAACTTGAGTAGTCAAGTTGAAGACTCTATAGGCCTTACTATTTGTGTTGTACCCAACAAATATCTCATCCTGGGATTTGGCAGCAAACTTAGTCAAATATGACTTGCCATTGTTAAGTATATAACACTTGCAACCAAAGATCCTAAAGTAAGATAGATTTGGTTTTCTGCCTTTCACAATCTCATAGGGAGTCATTTTGTGGCTTTTGGTGATAGTAGCCCTATTGATTACATGACAAGTTGTGTTAACTGCCTCAGCCCAAAAATATTCTGGGAGCGAGGTGTCACTCAACAGAGTTCTACCTGCTTCAATTAATGTTCTATTCTTTCTTTCAGCAATTCCATTTTGCTGAGGTTTTCTAGGTGAGGAGAACTCTTGGAAAATCCCAAAGTCTTTACACAATTTTGTTATGCTTTCAGATTGAAACTCAGTACCATTGTCACTTCTGATTTTGACCACTATACTATTCAGTTCATTCTGAATTTGCTTTACAAAATTAAGTAATACACTTGGGGTTTCAGATTTCTGTCTTAGAAAGAACACCCATGTAAATCTAGAATAGTCATCTATAACCACAAAAGTGTAGACTTTCCTACCTAGACTGTGAACTGGCATAGGACCAAAAAGATCCATATGCAAGAGGTATAAGCACCTCACAGAATCCTTGTTTTCAAGTCTTTGAAAGGAGGATTTTGTCTGCTTGCCCTTTTGACAAGCTGAGCATATCCCTTCCTTTATACACTTAACTTGAGGTCCATTCCTCACTAACTCTTTGCTAAAGAGTTGGCCAATTGTCTTGTAGTTTAGATGAACCAATCTCTTGTGCCACTTAACACAATTAGAAGCATTGTCATCAGCTACAAGACAGATGGAAGAAGCCTTATTCTTACATTCAAAATTAAGACAATATACATTTCTCTTCCTATACCCAGTCAATATGATCTTTTGATCACTTGACCTTTTGATATGACATCCATCTTTAACAAATGAAATGTCATATCCTAAATCACTTAGCTGGCTTATGCTTATTAGATTATGTTTCAAACCTTTTACATAAGCCACTTGAGTGATAGTAATTAGGATAGAAGAAATGTTACCAAACCCTTTGATGACTCCTTTTTCAGATCCACCAAAGATCACTTTAGGTCCATCTTTGACAGATGAATACTCCTTCAGCAGCCCCTTTGTTCCAGTCATGTGCCTGGAACAACCACTATCCAAGTACCATATAGGGGCATGGTTACTTGAATTCACCTGCAACACAGATTTACTTACCCTTAGAACCCAAGCAAGTCTTGGGTCCTTGGTTCAAGTTAGCATAAACAAAGCTACCATTATTTCTTCTAACAGGTAGACTATTGTTCTTTATAACACTTGTGTTATACCAGCAGTCTAGTGCAAAATGGCCTCTCTTGCCACAGCACCAACATTCAAACTTATTGTATCTAGATCTAGATACATCCTTGTCAGAAGAATTTCTGTTCATTGCTGGTGCTGCAGCAACTTCACCTACTGATTTCTTAAAACCATTGGGTTTATGACCATAGGTAGGCCTGCTTGCATTTACACCCTTGTTCTTCAGAACATTAGTCTTAATATGACCTTGAATATCTTCATGATCATATTTGTTAGAAGGCACTTCCACCTTACTAAACTTTATGGGGACTGAAAGGTTTAGTGACTGAACAGGAGCTTTGCCTTTCCTCTTGAATCTGCCAGCCCTGGAGTTACCTTTAAATCCTAATCCAGCCTTACCCTTTTGAGTGACAAATTCATCTATCAAGGGTATGATAGATTTTGGCTTAGAGTAACTAGCCACTAAATCCCTTTCAATTCTAAGTCTGGCCTCCAGACTCTTCACTTGATCATTAGTATAATTAATTGTGCCCATCTGAATAATAGTTATATTCTTCAGCTTGGCAATTTCATTTAATTTTTGATCAATAACTTTCTCTAACTCAGTTGTAGCAATCCTTAGTTCAGCAATTTCCTGAGCCTGAGATTTAACCAAGTTCTTGCTTTTCTTAAGGGCCTGCAACAAGTCCCCATACTTGTCTATCAATTGATAGACATCTCCTTCAGATTCAGATGCCTCTACATCACTTGATGCAGATGTAGCTGATTCTTCACTTATACTACAAGCAGATGTAATAGAAGGACATTGTACCTTATTAGGACCAGACTGATTCTGGCATATGTCCTCTTCTGATCCTGCCATCAGCCCCATACACTGATGATCCTTTTGTCATTGATGGAGTCTAGCAACTGCAGAAACTCCTCTTCTTTAGATGCAGCATATAGTCCAATATATGCTTCAGCTTCAGATTCTGACTCTGAAGTTGACTGGTCTGTTAGACTCTTATCTTTCTTTGCAACAAAGGATTTCTCCTTCTTGCCTTTCTGATGAGTCTTCTTCTTGTCTGAAGACTCCTTTCTCTTATCAGGACAGTCAGCCACTACATGTCCAAGCCTATTGCAATAATAGCAGACAATCTTTGAAGTAGTGGCTTTGCTGGGCTTTGATCTGCTCTTCTCTTTCCTTGATGACCTTTTCTTCTGATAATAGTCATCAACTTGCTGTGATGTGGAAGGCCTAGACTTCCATTGCTTCTTTTTTAAGAACCTCTGGAATTGCCTTGTGAATGCAGCAAAGTCTGCATCTGAATCACAGCTTTCTGAACCCCTATCTGAATTTTCAGAACTATCTTCTGCAACTTCCTTAGGAGGAGATGGTGATTTCCTCCTATTCTTTCTAGTGGCTTCTGCATTAAATGCCAAAGTCTTTTCTCTATGCTCTCCTCTTGAATTCTTTTCCTCCTCCTTCCTCACCATAAGTTGCATTTCATAGGATAGCAACTTTCCAAACAAGGTGGGAGGAGAGATCTCTGCCAATTTAGCCACTTCCCTTATGGCACAGATCTTTGTGTCCCAATCCTTTGTTAAGGATCTCAAGAATTTGTCATTCAGTTCATAAGTACTGAAGACTCTTCAATAGGATATAAGCTCATTCACAATTCTATAGAATTTCTTGTAGCACTCAGTTATGCTATCAGATTTTCCTTGTCTAAAACTTTCATACTCCTGATTGAGCATAGATTTCCTGTCCTGCCTTACTTCTTCAGATCCCTCCATGTAGACAATCAATGTGTCCCACATCTCTTTGGAGGTCTTGCAGTGAATCAGATTCTGAAATGTTGAATCATCTATGGCACTAACAATAATGTTCTGAGCTCTTTTATCCATGGTTGCCAAGATGATTTCATCCTTGGTCATTTCTGAATAACTCTTTGGAGTTTGGATATTTGCATCAAGAACTGATACCTTCATTGGAATGAAGGGGCCTTCCTGTACTGTGATGTAAATCCTTGTGTCAGATGCCTCCATAAACAATCTGACTCTTTCTTTCCAAATTCCAAAAATTTCTTTCTTGCATATGGGTAATTTCATAGACCCTAGCTCCTTATGATTCTTACCAGAACCCATCTTTTTGAATCTTGATTCTGCCTTTAAGATCTACCTCAGACTGTTAAGTCCTTTTTGAGGAACCTCCCTCTGATACCACTTGATAGTTTTACTTTCAAGACAACCTAAACACCTAGAGGGGGGGTGAATAGGTTCTAATTGCTTGTTTATACTTCTAGGCAGAATTCAATAGCAGAAATAAAACATTCAGCACAGCAATCACAGAAATTGAAACATCACAGATTGCATAATGTTTTATAGTGGTTCCCCAAGGTTTGGGTACATCCACTTTCCCCCTTCACCTATCTAGCAGTATGCTAGATTCAGCCAAACTTCCACTATTCTCAGATCTGCAGATCCTACAGCTCAGAACCTGGATGGTTCCTACAACTCAGGCTCAACAGCCCTACCTGAGCCTTGCCTCAAGGCCTACCACTCAGAGAAGAACCTTCTCCTACACTCAGGCAAATAGCCCTACCACTCAGAGATCACCTCTCCTACACTCAGCCTTTATAACACAGGCTTACAACTCAGATCTGTGTAAACAGATCCTACAGAAATTTAGAAAAGATATTTTGATGTCTTGCCTTTGTTGAGAGAGAAGAGGACAAGACACTTCTTGATCAGCTGATGAAATAAACTGAATCTGAGCTTTCTTCAAAGCTTCTTGAATTTGAACTTAGCTGAGTTGATTTTCAAACAGCTTCTTGAGAAACCACTGATGGCTTCCTTCTTCTTCTTCAAGATGACTGGATCCCTCTCTATCCAACACCTTTTCTGATACTTCAGACTTCTTCTTCTTAGATCTTCTGATGAAGATCTTCTTTAGAGCTTAGCACTTTCTTGAATTGAAACTTCAATAGGATCGTAACCCTTTTTTTTCTTCTTAGATCTTCTACTGTTGTTCTTCTATTTCCTTCTGAATATGTCTATTTATAGACTTTCTTCATGGTAACCGGCTGATCCGGTTTCTAACTGTTTTCTTATAGGTCTAACAGCTTCAGTTAAACGGTGGCAACCCACAGCTGTCAAGTCTTCAAACAGTTCCTGTACCTTATCCTTGGACAGCAAAATGTCGAGACAGTCTGTCAGAAAGTGTCGAGACCAATCTGTCTATCTGTGTCGACACAAGTGACTTTGGTGTCGACACAGTCTTTGATGATGTCGACTAAGTTGCCTTTAAGTCGACACAAGCTACTTCAGAAAATAACTTGGTCTTGGCTCTGCAATGTGTCAACAAAAGTCCTGTGTGTCGACACAGTTGTTGTAGATTCAGAACTCAGTATGTGTCGACTCAGCCTTCAGGTATCGACACAACAATCTTCAATTCTGCTAAAATGTGTCGACTCAGTCTTCTGGTGTCGACACAAACATAGTCGACTTCTGCCAATATGTGTCGACTCAATCTCAAGGTGTCGACACATCCTCCCAGTGTCGACACAGTTGAGGTCGACTATCTTCTTCTGTGAGTCGACTATCTTTCTCTGGTCGACTATCTTTCACTAGTCGACTATCTTTCACTAGTCGACTATCTTTCACTGGTCGACTAACTTTCACTGGTCGACTAACTTTCTCTGGGTGTCGACTATCTTTCACTGTGTCGACACTGCTTCCCAGTGCTGAGGTCGACGATCTTCTTTATGTGTCGACACTGCTTCCCAGTGTCGACATAAATGTGATCGACTATCTTTCTCTGTGTCAACACTGATATTCTGAAGTGTCGACATAAATATTCTGAAGTGTCGACACAAATATTCTGAAGTGTCGACACAATTTCTTCAGGTGTCGACACGTGGACTTAGAATATTTTCTACATTCTTTAATACTTCTTCACCTGCACATGTCAACTCAAAACAACATCAAATACACCTTGATGTATATTATTGAGCTAAGTTGGGCTTCTTCAAATCAGGTACACATTTTCCAATGTACCCAACACTACTCTTGAACAAGAGATGAGTAGAGGCTTTGCTGAAATCCAAGCCAATACTGATGAGCTCAAAAGATTGTTTCAGCTAGGTGAAAAAGCACTAGATCACACTATCACAAGCATAGGTGAACTAAGAAATCAACAAGAAACTGTTGCACATAATCAGATAGTATTGGACAAGAATGCTGAAGCAAATGTGATGAAAGTATGTGAAGAAGTTGGCACCTTCAGAGATGAAGCAATTGCCAAGCTAGCTATAGATATCACCAAGGGGGAGAAAGTTGTAAAAGAACAAGTTGAAAAATTATCTGAACAAGCTCAAGCAGCTGTAAAAGAACAAGTTGAAAAACTATCTAAACAAGCTCAAGTAGGTGTGGATGGTCTTGTAAAAGATATGAAAGCAGACATCCTAGCTCAGCTCCAATCTGTCAAATTCTACATTTATGATACAACTGTATGGGTAAATAATCAGAATTTCCCTAATGCCCAGCTCAACCCTACCATCATTCCACACTTCTTAAACCCTCTTGAAGAACACCCTCCTGCAAATGCTCCAGCCCAGGCAACCATTCCAGAAGGTGTGTCAGTCTTCTCACCCAGACCTGATGGTGATGTGACTGAGCCCCCTATCTCCTATTCTGATATGTGGCAAGATGAAATTCCTCCCAGTTCTCAAGGTGCCCCAAGAAAGAAAAGAAAATATGGTGATGGTGCTTCTGCCAGCCGTTCTGCACCTAGAAAAGAGCCTGCCCAAGCTTCTGAAGGTAGATCAGAAATTGTTCAATCTGAAGTTTGGAGTCCAACCTCCAAATCTCTGATCCTTGATCCCTGAAGTTAGTAACAGATCATGGTGAGAACAGAGATCACTATTACAGTTATTCAGAATGGAAGGCTTATGAAGCATCTCAGATCAAGATCAGACTTCATGACAGGAATTGGGGATACAACAACCCAGCTGCTCCTCCTAGGCCCAGAACTTATTTTCCTAAACCTTTCAGTTACCTAGAGAGGCAAGAGCTGAAAAGAGAAAGAATGCACAAAGAAGCCCCTTCTTGAGTCTATGAGAATGTGGAAATGGATATTTTGATCTGTTAAAAACATTTCTATATATATATTTGATTCTGGTTTTGGCTATCTTTTTATTTACCCTGCTTTAGCTTACTTTATTTTTTTTTGGTATATGTGTATTGTTCTTTTTACTCTTAAAGTAATTCACCTTAGTGTAGAGGGTGCTGACATCTACAAATAGGGGGAGATTGTTGGGATTTGTCTCCACAATACCTCAGATTTGTAGGAGATCAGACCTTGAACTAAGATGAATTAAGGTGTATTTGATATTGTGTTTAAGTTGTATGTGTGCAGGTTCTCATTGCCAAGTGTAGACCAATGTCAGTCTATAATGGGTCACCAAACACAGGACCATACAATGTAATCCCTCATTGTGTGATCCAAGGTGTTGGCCCATGTATAGCCTCTCTATTGGGATACACTTCCTCTACAAGCACTTGGATTGGTGGACTGAAGTTTCGAAGTTTATCTTTTCAGAAGAATTTTTTCTAAGTCCACATACTCGAGTATGTTTCTTCATATACTCGAGTAAGTGACTTAGTACTCGAGTAGATCCTCAGACATACTCGTGTGACTCTGTATACTCGTGTAGATAAGTTTATACTCGAGTAGATAGTTAGTCACTCGAGTAAGTCATATATTATACTCGAGTAGATCCTTCTGTTATTAGATCCAAAAATTTCTCTAAGTCCACATACTCGAGTACCTCCTTTTACACTCGAGTAAGTGAGTCTGCTCTCGAGTAAGTTAGGTTATATACTCGAGTTGACTGCATTATACTCGAGTAGATGATAACTTGCACTCGAGTAGTTGGTTAGTTACTCGAGTAAATGTTCTGTTCATACTCGAGTAGATCTGTGCTTCTCATCTCAGAAAAATTCTAAGTCTACATACTTGAGCAGTTCCCTATATACTCGAGTAAGTGATTCTGTACTCAAGTAGTTGTTATTCATACTCGAGTAGCTTAGTGATTACCCGAGTAATCTTCCCCAGATACTCGAGTAGTTCTTTTTCCCCTCACTCGAGTATCTCCAACCCTTTTACCCGAGTAGTTTTTCCTATCTTATCTGAGAAATTTCCTCTAAGTGTTTTTACTCGAGTATATACTCTCATACTCGAGTAATTCTAAATTCACTCGAGTGCTGATCCTTGAATCACTCGAGTAGCTTATCTTCATATACTCGAGTATGCTCCTTCTTATCCACTCGAGTATATACCATCTGATACTCGAGTATGTTTCTTTTATGACTCGAGTAAATCTGTTCAAATTTTTCCTGAAATTCTCTAAGTCAATTTCGCTGTGTATTTCAAATTAATCATTTCTGATTGGTCCACGTGTCATCCCTAATTAATTTTCTGACCGTTGGAGTCCACCTATAAATAGGTCCTTTCAGATTTGACTAATAACAAGTCTTTTCTAAGATTATTATCTTTTAAGAAAGAGAAAAAGGAAATCCCGTGAACCCTAATTCCTCACGTCGCCGCCGCCGCCATTGACGTTCACGGAAGAAGATCTGGATCGACGATCTTCGATCGCTGCCTTCAACTTTTATTCTCCAGCGATCCAGACGAAAGTTAATCACTCGATCTCGCCAAGCCTCAAAGATTTCATATCTATTTTCTCGATCGAGGTGATTTCTTTTTTCAGATTTGTGGATCTCTCTCAAGTCGTCTTCAACATATTCTGATCAAGCCAAAGCTCTCAAGGAAGAAGACTGTCAAGATCCAGATCTGAGAATATTACTGTTTGTATTTTATTTTCAAACCAAATTTCTTTGTAGGAGTTTTTCTCCGAGATTTGTAGGAAGGCTTTATCTTCCGAGTGTAGATCCGATTTGGATCGAGGTTGTAGGAACGTAGTTCCGAGGTGTAGGATTGTTTTCAATCCGAGATAGTGGAGTAGCCGAGTCTAGTGATTTGCTAGATCGGTGAGTAAAGTGGACGTACCCAAGATTGGGGAAACACTATAAATCTCTTGTCGTCTGTGATTTCTTGATGTGTGTTGTGTTATTTTTAATTCCGCATTTTGACACGCATTTCACCTATTCACCCCCCCTCTAGGTGATTTAGGCTAACAACTTAGTACTCTCAAAACACAATGATGAAATATCATTACTATCCACGCATACCTGTTATAGACAAGTCACATGGCCGTGATTGTGAAATATAGCCTTTGAATGGCTCAATTAAGCGAAAGGTCATTATATTGAAAACATAAGATTAATTTGCTATGCCATGACATTAGAAGTGTAACGGCTCCGCAAAGTGAAATGGGTGGATGATTAATTAAGTTGTACACATATATATGACCCCTTCATTATGATAGCGTTAAGAACCGGGATACATACGTTGATAACATTGTGATCACTGTTAGGAGAATTCATGACAATGAGATATAGATCTTGACTATCAAGGCGTGTACTGTGAAACACATAGGTTCAAATAACTTGGTAGAGCTTGGTAATCGAATGGTTGGGAAAACCTAGTGAGTAAATGATATGAAGGTGATGTATCATGATGGTGTGTGAATTTCTTATGAAAGCATAGAGGTTCGTGAATGCTTGGGTTAAGAAGGAATAGAAAAGATTACTACTTATGAGATTGTTGATTTTCACGGGTTTTTGTGGTCATTGGTAGTAAAGGGTTACAAATCTATACCGACGCATCATATCAAGGGATGGGTGCAGTCCTGATGCAGCATGGACATGTTATTGAGTATGCTTCGAGACAGCTGAAAAAGCACTAACTGAACTACCCCGTACATGATTTGGAGCTCGGGGTTGTGATATTCGCATTAAAGACTTGGATGCATTACTTGTATGGGGTTCATTGTGATATCTTCTCAGATCACAAGAACCTCAAATATATTAACACGTAGAAGGATCTAAATCTGCGCCAACGGAGAAGGCTTGAGTTCCTGTACGACTATGAATACAAGATGCATTATCACCTGGGGAAGGCGAACACTGTGGCGGATGCCTTGAGAAGGAGAGCCAGCACTACTGGACCGTAGCCTCGGGTGATGGCTATGGAGTTGGTACGGATGCTGGAGGATATACACATTACCATGGTTTCTAGAGACGAGCAGGATGTTTATCAGGAGTACTTGAATTTCTTGGTCATCGAGTGTGCCATACGGGAGCGCATCAGGACACAGCAGAGGCTGGATGCAAATTTGGAGCAGTCCAGGCAAATGCTGGCCCTAAATAGAAAAGGAGATATATTGTCCATGAGTGATGGTGTTGTGGCAAAGAGGGTCACTATGTTGTAGATTGCTGGCACAATCCTTCTACGTCCAAAGGTATCCAACCTGTCAGGAATTCTGCAGGAAGGCAAGCTTATTTTCAGACTAATATGAACCTAGGACCCAATAGAAATTGGGGTCCTAAGGTGAGATAAATTGTGCTTTTCAGGTTAGTTCAAGTACTAGTTCCCCTAAATGGTACTTGGGCAGTGGATGTTCCAGGCACATGACTGGAACAAAGGAACTGTTGAAAGAGTTTACTCCCGTAAAGAATGGACCTAAGGTCATCTTTGGAGGCTCTAACAAGGGGATAACAAGAGGTTATGGTAAGATCTCAAATGGCATAATCCTCATCACAAAGGTAGCTTATGTAGAAGGGTTGCAACACAACATTATAAGCATAAGCAAACTATGTGATCATGGTTATAACATTTCCTTCCACAAGGATAAGTGCCACATCAAGAGGTTAAGTGACCAGAGTGTCATCTGAACCGACACTAGGAGTGGGAAAGTTTATTGCTTAAACTTTTCTTGCTTAGATAGTAGTTCTCATATATGCCTTGTTGCAAATGACAAAGTCTCATATTGTGTTCAATGGCACAAGAGACTGGTTCAATTGAATTATAAGACCATTGGTCAGCTCTTTAGTGATGAGCTAGTTAGGAATGGTCCCAAAATAATATGCTCCAAGGAGGGTATCTATGCTGCTTGCAAGAAGGGTAAGCAGACTAAGACCTCCTTCAAGAACATTGGGACCAAGGACTCAGTGAGATGCTTGTATCTTCTACATATGGACTTGTTTGGTCCTATTCCTATTCAGAGTCTAGGTAGGAAGTGTGCGAATAGAAATATAGAAGACCGGAAAGTGGAGTAATGGAATTTTTATTATCCAAAAAACTGAGTATTACAAAGGTATAGCCTCCCTTATATAGAATGGAGGAGAAGAGAGAGAATACAAATACCCAATGTGGGACTAAATACACAAATACATCATCTACAAAGCTAACCGCCAATCCGCCCAAGAGACCGCCTAACCGTGCGGTTAGTAGGCACTAACCGCCCGGTCACCACCAGAGAACACGCCACCGACCACCGAGATCCCAGAGATTAGCCGGCTGACCGCCCGGCTACCAAACCGCCAGTCTTAGCCGCCTGTCCGCCCAGGTCTATATAGCAACACTCCCCCTCAAGCTGGAGCATAGATGTCAATCATGCCTAGCTTGCTGCAAATGTGGAAGAAGGAGGCGGACACAGGTTTCGTGAATATTTCTGCCAGCTCTTTCTCCGAGGTAACAAACGGAGTGCAAATCTGGTTCTTCAACACTTCTTCTCGAATGAAGTGACAATCAACCTCTATGTGCTTTGTTCGCTCATGAAAGACCGGATTTTTAGAAATGTAGATCGCAGCTTTGTTGTCGCAGAACATGGGAAGAGGATAGTTGTAGACCTCTCCTAGATCCAGCATGAGAGCCCGCAACCATTTTAACTCACACGTGGTTGATGCCATGCTGCGATACTCTGCTTCCGCACTAGACCTGGAGACGACTGACTGCTTCTTGCTCTTCCAGCTAACCAAGTTTCCTCCAACAAACGTGCAAAAGCCGGAAGTCGACTTGCGTTCCCCTTTGTCGTCCGCATAGCTAGCGTCGGAGTACGCTTCGACTCTTAGGTGATCGTTTTTCTGAAAGAGAAGACCTTTCCCAGGTGCGGACTTCACATACTCCAATATCCTTAGAGCGGATTGAAGATGACATTCCCTAGGCGACTGCATAAACTGGCTGACCTTTCCCACTGCATAGGAGATGTCTGGTCTGGTCACCGTAAGGTAGATGAGTTTGCCAACAAGACGTCAATACCTCGTAGTGTCCAATAGAGGTGGTGATTCGTCTGTCCATGTCTTGTCTTCTCCAGGAGCCATGGGACACCGGGCAGGTTTAGCACCCGTCAACCCTGCCTCTTTCAACAAATCAAGAGCATACTTCCGTTGGGAGAGAACCAAGGAACACGGTTTCCGAGAGATTTCAATTCCCAAGAAGTATTTTGGAGAACCCATATCCTTTGTGACTAGGTGTTGGCGGAGATGGACCTTTGTCAAGGCTACACCAGCTTGATCGTCGCCAGTAAGAAGAATATCGTCCACGTAAACAGCTAGCACAACCAGACCCGAAGATGTCTTGCGAATGAACAAGGAGTGATCAGCCGAACTCCTGGTGAAACCGATAGCCCCAACGATGCTACTAAACTTATCGAACCACGCCCTGGGACTCTGCTTTAGGCCATAGATGGCCTTCTTCAACCGGCATACTTGAGTCTCCCCCTGAGCAACATACCCAGGAGGTTGCTCCATGTAGACGTCCTCGTGAAGGTCACCATAGAGGAAGGCATTCTTGACGTCCAACTGCGAAATTGGCCAATCCTTGTTGACCTCCACCGATAAAAGGACCCGAATAGTGCTGAGGCGAGCAACTGGCGAGAACGTATCAAAGTAATCAACACCATAGGTCTGAGTAAACCCTTTTGCAACAAGACGGGCTTTGTACCGGTCCACACTGCCATCTGGACGGAACTTGACGACAAACACCCAGCGACAACCAACCACATCCGTGCCAAAAGGAGGAGGCATAAGGGTCCAAGTGCCCCAGTCAGAGAGAGTAGCAATCTCGTCATCCATGGCAGCCTTCCAGTGAGGAATATCAAGGGCTTCCTGGTAGGTGCGAGGTGTGGTAGTCGCGGAGATGGCTAGGGCGAAGTCCCTGCGAGAAGGTGTTAGCCGATCATAAGATACAATAGCTGCCAGCGAGTGCTGGGTGCACGTCCGAACCCCTTTGCGAAGGGCAATGGGCAGCTCCAGGTCCTCGAGGTCCTCAGTCGCCGGTGCATCCGTGGCGGAGATAGCTGGCCCGGGAGAAGAGAGAGACAGCCGAGGGGACGAGGGAGTAGGATCATGATCAATAGAAGGAGCGGCTGGTAGAGGTGGTGATGGAGGAATCTCAAGAGGAGGGGATGTGGTGGAGAGAATGGGTGGAGAGGTCGAGTCGGTAGGAGGAAGAGGGAGGTTCGATCCATCGACCTGTGGGAGGTCAGAAGAGAAGTAGGCGGCATTCTCAAAGAATGTCACATCCGCCGAGACGAACTGCTTGCGATGAACAGGGTCAAAGCAGCAGTAACCTTTTTGAGTTGTGGAGTAACCCAAAAAGATACACTTCGTAGCACGAGGGGACAATTTGTCGCGAGTTGCGGCAGGGCTATGAACAAAGGCAGCGCACCCAAAAATGCGGAGTGGTAAGGGAAATGGGTCCTTGGTGGGATAGAGGACGGAAAATGGGGTTTTGCCTTTGAGGACGGTAGAGGGAATGCGATTGATGAGGTAGCAGGAGATGAGGACCGCGTAGCCCCAATAGCTACGTGGAACCTGCATCTGCGTCATGAGAGTGCGAGCGACATCGAGGAGGTGACGGTTTTTACGTTCCGCCACCCCATTTTGTTGGGAGGTATAGACGCAGCTAGTTTGATGAATGATGCCATGTTGCGTACAGAAAGAAGCGAAATCACTACTCAGATACTCTTTTGCATTATCAGAACGAAAAAGTTTTACAGAAGCATCAAACTGATTTTTAATCATATAATAAAATGACGTCCATACAGAAAAAAGTTCGGAGCGATCCTTTAATAGATACACCCACGTACATCTAGAATAATCATCAATAAAGGTTACAAAATAAGAACTCCCACGCCCCACGGTGAGGGTAGGGGAAGGTCCCCAAACATCAGAGTGAATAAGGTCGAATGGCTTGGAAGAGCCACGACCTTTCTTAGGAGGAAAAGGGGAACGGTGATGCTTGCCCAGTTGACAGGCATCACAGTTGATAGGAGAGTCGTGCTGAGGTAGGTGAGGGAACAGTTGGTGGATGAGCCGCGAGAGGAAATCGCGAGAAGCAACAGAGGATAGAAGAATCCACAGGAGAAGAGAGCTCGCACGAGCTGAAAGACAGGCCGCGGCGAGTAGACAGAGGTCGCACGGACAGAAGTCACAATAAGGAGGACGAGATCGGTTCCTCTGATACCATGTGCGAATAGAAATATAGAAGACCGGAAAGTGGAGTAATGGAATTTTTATTATCCAAAAAACTGAGTATTACAAAGGTATAGCCTCCCTTATATAGAATGGAGGAGAAGGGAGAGAATACAAATACCCAATATGGGACTAAATACACAAATACATCATCTACAAAGCTAACCACCAATCCGCCCAGGAGACCGCCTAACCGTGCGGTTAGTAGGCACTAACCGCCCGGTCACCACCAGAGAACACGCCGCCGACCACCGAGATCCCAGAGATTAGCCGGCTGACCGCCCGGCTACCAAACCGCTAGTCTTAGCCGCCTGTCCGCCCAGGTCTATACAGCAACAGGAAGGTCTACACCCTTGTGGTGGTTGATGACTATTCCAGGTTTGTTTGGGTGTTCTTACTTAGAAGAATGGATGAAACCTTTGAATTCTTCATGAATTTTGTCAAGCAGATTCAGAATGAACTTGCAAGCTCTGTGGTCATAATAAGAAGTGACCATGGAACTGAATTTTAGTCTGCTACCATGACTACTTTCTGTGAAGAGCAAAGGATTTATCAAGAATTCTCCTCTCCAAGAACACCCCAGCAAAATGTGTTAACTGAGAGGAAAAACAGGACACTCATAGAAGCTGGGAGAACTTTGTTGAGTGACACTTCTCTCCCTGAATATTTCTTGGCTGAGGTAGTTAATGTATCGCCTCCATCCGTCACATGGAATATTACAGAGGGTCCGGTCGGGGCCCCACGCCATATTTCACAGACAGACGGTGGAATCACGTATGAATAACAAATTTACTTTCTACTTGCATCTTAACTCAGAGCATTCTAGCCGAAGTTTAACTTGCAAGAACTCATCCAATGAATGTCCACTAAATATATAAATAACATTTATATATAACACTAGGAATGTATACAAGAACACAAACGCTCATGGCCTTAAGGCCTAACATATTTCTCTTTACAAGATGTGGTTCCATGCATCAGCATGCAGGCCGGCCACACATGAAATCCAATTCTTCTCACGGCCTTCAAGGGCCTACAAGCAACAGCAAGTGCATCAGCCCGCTCAATTCAATTCAGTACCAGCAAGGGCAGAACCTGCATATGGACGTCCACCCCAAGGGTGATAAACAAAGCAATGGTTAGCATTCAGCTGACCAATTATTACGACCATACCCCTTACACGGGGCAGTGGTTCCTTCCTTGCATGCATTGCAATCACAATATATATATATATATATCACAACAAGTGCACTCACACATCAACATCATAAACACCGGCCTTCGTGCTAGATGCTCCATGCACTCAGGGTATGCTTACGGTGTACCGAATCATTCCTTGGTCCCACCACTGATTAGAGGTTATTAGCTTTTTGGTCGGGCACTTGTCTACTACAGCACGCATGTTGGAGACATCCTCGCCCATCCCACTCAGAGGTTTTCACCTCACGACAACTAGTGAGCACACTAAATCGACCTATGCCCATAGTGTAATAAGCTGGGAAGGCCTGCAGCCCCCCATTTGTAGTGCTACCAATCGACCGCTCACAACGCAGGTACACAGTACCTCTAAATCAACTTACCATTGTAGTATAACAAGCCGGGAAGGCCCGCATCCCCCCATTTGCATTGCCACCACTCGATCTCTCATAACACTATCACACAGCTCACACTGAGCGTACAATTCCAATGCCACAAAGACTCCATAACCATAAAGAATGGCTCTAACGGCCACATCGCATACAGCTCATGCAGAGTATACAACAAAAGGAACTCACAAGCATCCTCACAAACTCTGTAACCTACACGTTTCATACACGGGGTCTTCTCCGGTTCGCAATATAAACATCACCAATCCATACTAACCGTCCGGATGGGCTTCACACAGCATGCCTATTCCGTACTACTCATTTCCGGATCTAGATGCAGTCTCAACCAGGGATATCAACTATCAACCCGCTGGAATCGCTTACGCTTTCCACCTCTTGGTGGAGGATTCCATGCGCATGCCTAAAGGAGGACTTCACTTGTCAAGGAAGTAGATCGTTACCCTTAACGGTCGCTTTGGAGCCATGGAAATCTAGCCAGATGAAAAGCACCGCAATGACCTTGCCTTCACGGAACTGAACTCGGCTCGCGACTCGGCACTCTGAAGCTCCACCGACGTCCGGAATCCTTCTCCTTCTTCCTTCCTTGCTCTCCCCTCTCTATATCTCTTTAGAAAGAGAATGGCCAACATAGAATGAGAGATAACTCTCAATCCTTGGTATTATGAGAGCAGGAAAGAGCTTGGACCACAGGATCCAATTAGAAGGAAATGAACGGCCACGATACGCTCTGAAAAGAATCTTCCCTGGGCTGACACGACTTATGACACGCCCGTTTCACAGGCCGTGTACCTTAAGCGGCACACAACCGACTCAAACCAGACCAAAACATGGGCTTAAACACGCCCGTTTCAAGCTCCTGACACGCCCGTGTCAATCAGTACACGCCCGTGCTGAGGGGCGTGTCCCTTAATCGAAAAAGGACCAACAAATCCCAAAAGGGACACGGGTTCCCAACACGCCCGTATCAACTTTGACACACCCGTTTCACCCAGAACACGCATGGGATCAAGACTGTGTTCCTCACCCGACACAGCCCAGCAACCAACCCAAGCAGGACACGGCCTAGGACACGCCTGTGTCCCTGGCCGTGTCTCCTCTCGAAGATCGTCGAATGCACTTCGCCGAGAACTAGCGACAACAAAGTGAAGAACACGGCTTGGGACACCAGGCTGTCTGCCTCACTCGAGACACACTCAAGGCCCACTCGAGTCTAACTCGAGACCCACTCGAGTACACAGAGCAGGACATACCCTGGGATACGCCCGTATCCCAGGCCGTGTTGCCCAACCTGAACTCAGATTTCGGATTTGGGGTGTTACAACCCCCCCCCCCCCCTTATAATAAATTTCGTCCCGAAATTTAGCTCAAATGTAGACACCAACACAACCACTCCTTTGTTGCAATTTTACCAAAAACGATCCGGGTTTAGAGCTCAGAGGGAGCAGCTTGTCTCGCCCCACGCCATCGCACAAACACAAGTTTTTTACAAACAAAAACAGACATACAACAGGTTCTTTATTAAAGTACACTCTTTCCTTAATTTCCGCTCGTCTGCGTCCTTCATAATCCGCTTTACGGCCTCCTGTAACTCCAGATTATACACGCGAGGCTGCTGTACTTCACGATTTGAGCTTTGCGGCTCCTGCAATTCGAGAGTGTACATTCGAGGTTGCGCCTGGGATGCAGATGACTCTGCTACTGCCTTGCCCTTTTCCTCATAGGACGCACCAGTCTTTTTCTCACCCTTTGAAGGGCCACTCCAACAATTGCGGGCGACATGTCCCTGCTTCTCACAATTAAAACATGTACGTGTCTCTATACGTACTTGTCCATACGTTGCTCCCGAAGAAACATCCGAAGAAGTTTTTTCAGCAGTCCTGAACCTCTTCTTGTCGCATTTCCTAAACTCTGATTGTTCCGACTGCGGAACTTTGAACTCCGGCTTTTCCCTCGCAAAGTTCTTCTTGTCCTGCACCCATTTCAAATCCTTCTCCAGCGCACAGTTTGTATCTACTAACGCTTGGAAGCCTTGGTTCACTGAACTCGGGAGCGCCAACCTCAGTTAATCACGAAGTCCCTCATAGAACCTATTTGTCTTCCACGCTTCTTCCGCAAAAGTAGACCCCGTATAGCGCCCCAGCCTGATAAACTCATGCAGGTAATTCTCAATAGTACTCTCACCCTGCACCAGACGTTGAAATTCA
Organism: Platanthera zijinensis; assembly: GCA_039513925.1. Lineage (NCBI taxonomy): Eukaryota > Viridiplantae > Streptophyta > Magnoliopsida > Asparagales > Orchidaceae > Platanthera > Platanthera zijinensis. The sequence goes on from CM077079.1 coordinate 214,049,296, forward strand.
TTCTCCATTGCAATTCGCCGCGATACTAGCAAATACTTTGCCCAAAATAATCTGGAGAATTCCTCCATTGATATCTCCCCTAGGCCTCTGCCTGCCAATTGGTGCAATTCGAATTCATCCCACCAAAGCCTCGCCTCTCCTTCCAGTAAGAAAATGGCTAAAGTAACTTTCTGCCCCTCATCAGTCTTGATCACTGTCAGGATCCTCTTCACTCTTGCGAGCCAATCTTCTCCTTGCGTTGGGGAACCCGCCCCATCAAACGTAGGTTGGTGAAACTCTATAAACCGTTTCAATTTCTCATCAGTCGCTTGCTCGTCAATCAGAGCCTCAACACGCTCTTTTCTCGCACCAACCCGTACTGGCTCCACTACAGGCCTTGCCTGCCCAATAGGCTGTGCATGAAACATGGCAAATAGCACCTCCGCAACTAAGCATAAGGTTTGCGCAGAAGGAGGAGGTGTGGGCACCTCAGCTGGTGTCGCACTCTCATCTGAATGTTGGGGTTCAGACTGCCCAGCTCCACTCCTCGTCACTTATACATGAACAAGACATCTTTAACGTCCATTCCAAAATGGCAACCATGCCGAATATACACACGCACACTCCGCAAACACATATATTGCATTCCTAGTGGATATTCATGAGTTCAATAATGTTATCCCTACAAAAACCCTAACCTCTGATACCACTTTGTAACGCCTCCATCTGTCATATGGAATATAACAGAGGGTCCGGTCGGGGCCTCACGCTATATTTCACAGACAGACGGCAGAATCACGTGTGAATGCACTACTAGAAAACAGACTTTTGGCCAGGGCAAATTGCCCTGGCAAAAAATCCAAAACCGTGGCTAAAAAGCTTTAGCCACGGTCTAGCCACGGGAAAATTCCGTGGCTAAAGTCGGCGTGGCTAAAAATTGTAAGCCACGGATTGGCCGTGGTAAATAGTTTTAGCCACGAAAAACTGCCATGGCCTTATCCCGTGACAAATAATGACTATTAGCCATGGTTTTATTCCCTAGCTAATATTAATTTCAATATTTTTAAAAAAAATATTTGCCATGGTTTCAAACCGTGGCAAATAATAAATTATAATTAAAAAAAAATAACTGACATCATGGTTAGTGCTGCCCACAAGTCATGCCCATGTGCTCAACATACCATCTCCTCAAGAAAACCCAATTCATTCTACAGCCATTACACTTTCTTGGCCTTCTAAAACAAACTCCATGAGTAGTGACAACACAAACACTTGCTGCCACTATAGCATCAGATATGAAATATTTTGTACAGAGATGAATATACCAATTCAGTAATGCAATTAGATAAACTGAAGGTAACATAAAACAGAAATAGTTGAGGAAAATATACAATACCCGCATGTAACCAAAATAAAATATTGTGACAATAATAATAACATATAAATCATGTCCAATAACTTATACATGTACATAAAGAGATGAAAATACATATTCAAATACTTGTAAATCAAACCAATAACTAGTGCATTAAAATAATTACCAATTAATCTGAATCAGCTCACCTCAGGATCTGGAAGATCAGAAACAATTTCTACTGTATTTTTCAGTACAACTTTATGAAACTTTATAGTATAACTGCATAACCATAAATTTGACTTATTAAATAGTGCATCGTACAAAACTGGAGAAACAAAACCAAATAGCCCCATTAAAGTATTTATGAATGAGGCTTCAAGAAGCACGAAGTCTACAATAGCAGCATCTCCTCTACTTTGCACATCATCCACAATAGGTTTAACCTAATACCAGGTTAATCACATATCCATTAACAATGCAAAAAGTTGATGTAATAAATTTGATAATATAAAACTTATTAAAATTCTCACCACACTAAAGATTGAAGTAAAATCAGTGCGAGGTCAGGGCTTCAATTTCTGAACCTCGGTATTTATTAAGATCTGATAGTCGATAAGATTTCACCGTACATTGGATAGTTTGAGGTCTGGGCAATATAAAAGTGATCCAGGCAAAGTAAATAATCAATAAGGAAATATACACAGATACAAGTCATACAACTAAAAGAATTTAAAATATATATACATAAAAACTAAAACAAATCCTGTCACAATATGATGCACTAGGCAACCTTAACTTGAACAAACCAGAGGACTCAAAAGTGGAAATATTTCAAAAGAAAGGATAAATTCTAGGGCAAAATCAACCTGGTAACACACGCTTCAAGATGCATTTCTCATGTTTAGGAAAGCAGAAGACTTTGCAGCAACACCATAAAATAGCAGGGGCAGGGTGTAGGATTTACCTGCATGCCTACATATAGCACTATGGAGTTAATCAGTGGCACATTATAGGGAGTTCCTGCTAGGGTTGCTTCATTTGGGTAAAGCAGCAACCTTTGCTTCAGCTCGGCTAAAAATGCAAATCCCTCTGGTCTCGTCTACATAAAAAAATAGAGATGCCGAATTAGAGATTTATTTGAAAAGAATTAGTACTCCAATGAGACATGTTGCCTTCAAATATTAATCAAATAAATTAACGAAAATGCTTCTAAGAAACCAGGGACAAACTGTAGTAGATCATAATAGAGATCCTAATCAGCCAATCCTTCTTACATCTAATTAAACTACAAAGGATTTTTAGTCTGTATCTAAACTGGATTTGTTAGATACACAATGCAAACAAAAGAGGCAAAAAACTCAAGAAAAAAGAGAGAGTTCCAATTAATCGAAATTAATTTTACTTTAACTTTATTATACTATAAAAGTATAAAGTAAGGAAATCTACTAGTTTTGGGTTTTTTCTTTCCTAAATCGCCCATGCCACTTCCACATAATTACACATTATATTTAATATTTTAATGAGATCTCTTCTTGCTACTGACCCGTGCATTTTCCGCCAGTTACAAAAGGATACGTACAAGAAGCGCTGAATGAATGCGAGTAATCCAAACTGTTATCATCATATATTGGAATCAATCTTTCATCCTACTCATTAGCTATTACAACTAATTAAGTATTTGAGATCAAACCTAACAATTTAATGTTTACTTGACACAATACAACTCAAACTGAATTAAACATCAGAAACATATGCCAAGAACTCATAAGAGTACTTCATCATGCATATGATTTAATCAGAAAAATTATATTACAGTATTGGAAATTATAAACAAATATCCTATTTCTTATTCACGACTGCTGGCTGAATAAGTTCGCATTCAATAAAGTAAGAGAAGTTACCATGAGGTACTCATCAATATCAACCTTAATCTGCTTTGACTTGAGAGCACCTTCAACATCAGATAGAATGCGAGGTGGCTGGCTGATTTCAGCTAGAAGATCAATCTGCCAGGGAGATTAAAATTGGGTGCAAATATTAAGTTAAAAAGAAAGCATGCAGATTTAAGCTAAAAAAGAAAACACAATCGAAAGAAGTGGAAACATTTAAGTTTGGTGTTGATGGATCAGGAAGTCTCATATTTCGAGGAAAAGCACTAAGAATAACATTTCGCATTTGGATACAACTTGGCGGGATCACATCACAAAAACTGAAATGTTAGTCACAAAGAAATTCAGGAAAATCATGTTGAAGAACTAGTAGAACTCTGAGCATTCCTTTGTAAAAGAATTGAACCTGTATAAAAATTAAACCAGAAGGAAATAAATTATCAAAATAGGAAAATTATCACTTCTTAAAATGTCTTCACTCAAAAAAAGTAAAGTAAAAATCTAACCGATTCACTTAGCTCAGCATTTCTTAGATATGGATCCACAAACTTAAATAGATCAACAAGTAATCGCTGGAAAAATGGCCAGCCCTTTGGAGAATTGGCGGTAAGCAATTTTGGCATAAAACTTCTTTGACTAATCAATTCAAGCAATGCAAAACTGAAAAAAGTGTAAGTAAATAAAAAAAGTAAAAGCCACACACATAAATTAAGAAATTATTTGAAATATATTAACTAGCTAACTCAGGAGTGATGAAATATGTTACAAGATAAAGGGGACATGTTGCAATTTATTGACCCTAAATCACATCAACAATTTGAGGCCATGATCCTAACTTTACTTTTGTTTCCACCTCCTTACATTACTTTCAAACAAAAAGTCACGCTGTAAATCTTGAACTAAAATGTAAAATAAATTTGCAGACCAAATTTCATCAATTTGCGTAACAGTTTATTAATTTCTAAAACAAGTGATATAATAGGAAGATGCAAAAAAACCCAACTTCATCAGAATATTAAGAGAAATTATGATTACTTGACTGTTGAGCAAGTAATCAAGATGTTAATACGTTAAGGGTATTGCCTTGCTGAAGTAAAACAGAATGGACAATTTGAATCATCACACACACACAATACAGTTTCCATCAAAATCGTTCTTTATCTCTACTATTATACCAAAACTACTCTTTGGTGAAACATTGCCTGATGTCCGTCAAAAGTAGCTAACACCAGCATGTTTCAATTTCCACAAAATAAACTATCAAAAAACTCACTCGTTCTCACGCCTTCTTCTCCCAAGTCACGGAGAAGAAACAGATCAGGAAATGCGAGTTAGAACAAGGCGGATTCAGTACCTGCGGTTCTGGAACCAGACTTTGATCCGCTGGGCTCGATGGCGAGTATGGTGCACTCACGGATGAGCTGTCGCCGCCTCAGTGAGCTCGGCTTTGGGCACTCGCCGTACACCCTCTCCACCGCCTCCACCTGCTCCGATGTGTACCTAACGTACTTCCCGGCATCCATCAACCATTACACCGTCGTTATCTGCTTGGAAATGAAGTCGGAGTCGTCATTTGAGAGGTGAGACACCGTCGACTGTCTAGCGCCGCAACGCCATTCCAACCAGTGAATGACAGCGGCAGATGTAATGCCGCAAAAAGGAAAACCCTACAAATGTCGACCCGTGTGTTTTAAAAGCCGGTATTTTTTGCTACGCTTTTTTGCTTTGCATGACTAATACAAAGTTATTAGCCATACTTTTTTATAGCTGTGGCTAAAACCTAAATATTAGCCACGGTTTTATGATCATGGCTAATACTGGTGTATTAGCCACGATTTTTGAAGCCTGGCAAAAAAAAGTGTAGCTAATACTTATTTTTTTTGTAGTGATATCAAATTTACTTTCTACTCGCATCTTAACTCAAAGCATTCTAACGGAAGTTTAACTTGCAGGAACTCATCCAATGAATGTTCACTAAATATATAAATAACATTTATATATAACGCCAAGAATGTATACAAGAACACAAACGCTCACGGCCTTAAGGCCTTATATGTTTCTCTTTACAAGATGTGGTTTCATACATCGGCACGCAGGCCGGCCACACATGAAATCCAATTCTTCGCACGGCCTTCAAGGGACTACAAGCAGAAACAAGGGCTTCAGATCGCTCAATCCAATTCAGCACCAGCAAGGGCAGCACCTGCATATGGACGTCCACCCCAAGGGTGATAAACAATGCAACGGTCAACATTCAGCTGACAAATTATAATGACCCTGCCCCCTTACCTGGGGCAGTGATTCCTTCCCTACATGCATTGCAATCACAACATATATATATCACAACATGTGCACTCACGCACATCAACATCACAAACGCTGGCCTTCGTGCCAGACGCTCCGTGCACTCAGGGCACGCTTACGGTGTACCGAATCATTCCTTGGTCCCACCACCGATTCGAGGTTATTAGCTTGTTGGTCGGGCACAAGTCTACTACAACATGCGTGTTGGATACATCCTCGTCCATCCCACTCAAAGGTGTTCACCTCACGGCAACTAGTGAGCACTCTAGATCGACCTACGCCTATAGTGTAACAAGCTGGGAAGGCCTGCAGCCCCCTATTTGTAGTGCTACCAATCGACCGCTCACAACACAGGTACATAGTACCTTTAGATCAACTTACCACTGTAGTGTAACAAGCCAGGAAGGCCCGCAGCACCCCATTTGCATTGTCACCACTCGATCTCTCATAACACAGGCACACAGCTCACACAGAGCATACAATTCCAATGCCACAAAGGCTTCACAACCACAAAGAATGGCTCTTACGGCCACATTGCATACAGCTCATGCAGAGCATACAACACAAGGAACTCATAAGCATCCTCACAAACTCTGTAACCTACACGTTTCATACACGGAGTCTTCTCTAGTTCGCAATATAAACATCACCAATCCAGACTAACCGTCTGGATGGGCTTCATACAGGATGCCTATTCCGTACTACTCATTTCCGGATCTAGATGCAGACTCAACCGGGGATATCAACTATCAACCCGCTGGAATCGCTTACGCTTTCCACCTCTTGGTGGAGGATTCCATGCCATGCATAAAGGAGGACTTCACTTGTCCAAGAAGTAGATCGTTACCCTTGACGATCGCTTTGGAGCCATGGAAATCTAGTCGGATGAAAAGCACCGCAACGGCCTTGCTTTCACGGAACTGAACTTGGCTCGCGACTCGACACTCCGAAGTTCCACCAGCGGCTGGAATCCTTCTCCTTCTTCCTTCCTTGCTCTCCCCGCTCTCTATCTCTTTAGAAAGAGAATAGCCAACATAGAATGAGAGGTAACTCTCAATCCTTAGTCTTATAACAGCAGGAAGGAGCTTGGACCATAGGATCCAATAAAAGGAAATGAACGGCCACGATTCACTCTGAAAAGCATCTTCCCTGGGCTGACACAGCTTGTGGAACGCCCGTATCACAAGCCGTGTACCTTAAGCGGCACACAACCGATTCAAACCAGACCACGACACGGGCTTAGACACGCCCGTGTCAAGCTCCTGACACGCCCGTGTCAATCAGTACACGCCCGTACTGAGGGGCGTATCCCTTAATCGACACAGGACCAATAAATCCCGAAAGGGACACGGGTTCCCAACACGCCTGTGTCAACTTTGACACGCCCGTGTCAACTTTGACACGCCCGTGTCACCCAGAACACGCCTGGGATTTAGGCCGTGTTCCTCACTCGACACAACCCGTCTACTAGCCCGAGATGGACATGACCTGGGCCACGCCCGTATCCCAGGCCATGTCGTCTCTCGAAGATCGTCGACTGCACTTCGTCGAGAACTCACGACAATACAGTGAAGGACATAGCTTGGGACAAGCCCGTGTTCCAGGCCATGTGCCTCACTCGAGACACACTCGAGTCCCACTCGAGTACACAGAGCAGGACACGCCCTGGGACACGCCCTGGGACACGCCCTGGGACATGCCCTGGGACACGCCCGTATCCCAGGCCATGTTGCCCAACCTGAACTCAGATTTTGGATTTGGGGTGTTACAGTTAACACTGCATGTCAAGTTCTCAATATGGCTTCTATCACCAAAGGCCACAAGAAGACTCCCTATGAGATCTTGAAGGGCAGAAAACCAAACATATCCAATTTCAGGATCTTTGGTTGCAAGTGTTTCATCTTGAATAATGGCAAGTCAAAAGTGACTAAGTTTGCTCACAAATCCCATGAGGGGATCTTTATTGGGTACAACAATAGTAGTAAGTCATATAGAGTCTATAACTTGATAAATCAAGTTGTAGAAGAATATGTCCATATAGTGTTTGATGAGTCAAGCATGATTGACAGTGAGCAATCAAGCTCTTTGCCTAGTTCTGCAGGTACAAAAATTATGATGGAAAAGCTCTCCATCAAAAATAAAGACCCTGTTGTACAAGAAGAATATAGAAAGGGATGCTGTTCAGAGGAAGCGCAGAATAGTCTAGATAGAGATGAAGATCAACCAGCTGAAGAAAATGGTGTTCAATAAGAAACAGTTCAGCTACCCCCAGCAGTAAGATATCTGAGTGATCATCCTCCAGATCAGATAATAGGTGAGGCTAGCCAAGGTGTACAGACCAGAAGTAGGAGTTTCAACACAGCTCTTTACTCCAGCTTCCTGTCACAAAAAGAGCTCAAGAAATTTGAAGAGGCAAATCAAGAACAATTCTAGATTGGTGCAATGCAAGAAGAACTGAACCAGTTCAAAAGATGCAAAGTCTGGAAGCTGGTTCTCAGACCAGATGGACATAATGGCATTTGAGTCAAGTGGATTTTAAGAAATAAACTTGATGAAAATAGCATTATCATAAAGAATAAGGCTAGGCTGGTGGCCAAGGGGTATAGACAGGAAGAGGAGATTGATTATGATCAGACTTTTGCCCCAGTTGCAAGGTTGGAAGCCATCAGACTGTTCCTTGCATTTGTAGCCTTCCAGGGATTCAAAGTATTACAGATGGATGTGAAGTCAGCCTTCCTAAATGGAGATTTGAAAGAAGAGGTCTATGTAGAGTAGCCTCAAGGTTTTGTAGATTCTAACTCTCCTACTGCTGTTTATAGACTTAGGAAAGCTCTATATGGGCTCAAGAAAGCCCCTAGAGCATGGTATGAGACAATGTCTACCTTCTTTATTGAAAAAAATTCTCAAGGGGGAAGATAGACAAGACCCTATTCCTAAGGGAATCTAAGGGCAAGATCATCCTAGTCCAGATTTATGTTGATGACATAATATTTGGCTCTACTGATGACAACCTCTGCAGAAAGTTTGCAAAACTTATGTAGGGGAAGTTTGAGATGAGTAGTATGGGTGAACTGAAGTTTTTCTTGGGACTTCAAGTAAGACAGACTGATGATGGTCTATCCATATCCCCGTCAAAGTTCACCAGGGAGCTAATCAAGAAGTATAGTATGGAGAATGCTTCCACTATAAGAACTCACATGAACTTATGTATGCCTATAGGAAAAGATGATCTAGGGAAACCTATTGATCAATCTTTGTATAGAGGTATAGTTGGCTCCCTTCTCTACCTCACTGCAAGTAGGCCTGACATTATGTATGCAACATGTGTCTGTGCTAGGTATCAGACCTGCCTTAAAGGGTCTCACTACACTGCTGTCAAAAGAATCTTGAGATATCTTAAGGGTACCCCAGATCTTGGCCTATAGTACCCTAAGAATGGGGAGTTTGAACTAACAGGCTATTCAGATACCGATTTTGCAGGCTGCAAGGAGGACAGAAAGAGCACATCTGGCCCCTGTCAATTTCTAGGTTGAAGGCTTGTCTCTTAGAGCACCAAGAAGCAAATAAGTGTTGCAATCTCCACTGCTGAGTCAGAGTACATTTTAGCTTGGAGCTACTTTGCTCAGTTGCTATGGATCCAGCATCAACTTCAGGACTACAATATTCAGATAAGTAGAACCCCACTCTTTTGTGATTCTACTAGTACAATTTCTATAGCTATGAATCCTGTCTCCCATAGCAGGACTAAGCATATAGAAATTAGGTATCATTTCATTAGAGAACATGTGGAAAGGCAAGACATCAACCTTGAGTTTGTCCCTACAGACAAGCAAGTGGCTGATATCTTCACTAATCCACTAGATGAAGCCAAGTTCAATACCTTTAAAATTGAATTGGGTATGTTGAATCTTGTGTAGCTTCAATTCTCTCCTCTACAATATGTTGTACTGTCTATTTTGCAGGCAGTACAAGTCCTTCCCCAAGATAATAAGCTAGTGTGCAACAGTTGAGGGGGAGCAAGCCCAACAGCAGAAATGGAATTAAGTCAGAGTAGGGGAATCATCCCCAAATAGATAGGGGGAGAAAAACTCCACACAAAACAAATCTCCCTATTGCAGAAGTCAAAAAGGGGGAGAGGAGTTAGGGGGAAGAAAGAATAGACTTGATCAAGACCTGACCAAGCTAGGCAAGATGCAGGAAGCTCAAAGCCAAGTGGTGCAGAAGTTGTTTCTACACAAGAATAGTAAGGATGGCTCATCAAGGAGAGCAGCATGCCAGAGGGAGTAAGAAAAATTCCTTACATGGAGAATCGTGTGTGTTAACTTGAAAGTGAGGGTAAGATCTAACTTCACTCTAGAGGGGGGTGAATAGAGTATTTTAAAATAATTTACAATTAAAAACTGTAAAGCAGTGGAAGACTTGATATACTTATATGTGTAATGTGCTAGCAGAAAAGTAAACAGTAAAACAGTAAGAAAACAGAAACACACAGCACACAGAAAGGCAAAAAGCACAGCAAACCAGATGACACAAAGAGCTATAGTGGTTACCCAACAATCTGGGTACATCCACTCTTCTACCACCCTAGGTAGGAATCCACTGCAGGAATAGTTGATTAGGTGTCCTGGGCACCAATGAGCTTTTGATAAGGTGCTCAAAAACCAAACCTAGATTTTTTGATAAGGTGTCTTGCCACCACTGAGTTTTGACAAGGTCTCAGAAACCAGCCACAAAACTTTTGAAGGGAGTTTTGAGAAACCCTTTTACAGGAGAGAAAGGAAAAAAGAAAATGAGTTGAGTTGTTCTTCTCTGTCAACAATCTTAGAGAAGACAAGTGGAAGATGTTGTCAAAGCTCCCCCTAAGATCTGTAAGGGTTCAGGAAGATGAGTTTTGCTTAGGGCGATAGGTCTTCAGTTGCTTCAGATCTCCAGCAAGAGATGATTTCAGCAGATGCTGAAATGTGTGATGTCTGGAGTCCTTGATGATGAAGCTTTTGAACACTTGATGATTGAAGGAGTAGAATAGCAGATGATCTCCTTCACAGTAAAGTTCCTAGTGTTCTTGAAGAATTCTGACTCAGTAATTCTGTAAACTTTTGTCTACTGAGTCTATTCCAGAAGATAAATTCTTGATGAATAATTCTTTTTGTTCTCTCTTCTGTATTCTTTTTCAAATCTTGTCTGTGTTCTGTTTTCAGAATGATTCTCTGGAGAGTATATCAGATTCTGACTTCTTAATAGCCGTTAATTAATCATAAATGACTACCTTAACTGATATCTGCCTCTGGAGGAAAGTCCTTAAGAAACATTTCAATTAGTCTTCCTTGAAACTTGCTCTAGATTGATTGAAATGGCTACAAAATCCTTTGCCATAAATGCTGAAAATAAATCTGAATGAATTCCATAACTGTCCTGAATTTGAATCCTGAAATCGTCGACCTCTCAGAAAATCGTCGATCTGAGCTCAGCTATCATCGACCTGAGCTCAGAGATTGGATTTATACTCGAGACAGAAAACGTCGACCCGAGCTCTACGATCGTCGACCTGAGCTCAGAGACTTGGAAAATAACTAGAGACAGAGCGTCGATCTGAGCTCGAAGATCGTCGAACGGAGTTCGACGGCTTATTGTACTGAGCTCAGAGATAGTCGACCTGAGTTTGACGTTTCGTCTACCTGAGCTCGACGAGAATTGTCCTAGTCTTCAGCACTTGAATCCTGATCTTTAGAAGGTCTTGAGGGCAACTTTCAAAGCTAAGTACTAACCCTAAGACTCATTCTAATTGACCTATCAGACTATACAACAAGGTCAAAACAAATTCCTAAGCACATAGTGATTCTTACCCAAATTAGTAATTGGGTGTTCCAACAATCTGCTCTTATTTGGGTTAGGATTACTATTTACATGACAGAATAAAAATAACAAGCATACATCAGAATTAAAAAACAAAATAGAAACAACAATGCAGATAACATATGTTGAGCATTGCAGAAGCACAGCAGGAATCACAGAATCAGTCAGAAATTGATATAAGTATCAGCTTACATATTCACTTCTCATTGCCCTTTTTGAAAAGAATTTCTCTATTGGGATTGAGGGCTTCCTTCTTGGATCTTCTATCATCACCTACACCTAAGGAGGTTTGAGATTTTGGCCTTGGAACAACAGCCTCAGGATGCAGCTTCATGTAGCTTTCTGGATCAAAAAATTTTCTTGAAGCATATCTTTCTAATTCTTTCTTTCTCTGTTCTGATAGGGTTGAGATATTGGAGGTGTCTCTTCCCTGTTCTTTTGCTTTCTTATTCTGATCAAATGCAGCCAATTCTTTCATTCTAGCAGTCCAGGAGAGTGGATTATTTTCAGGGTCTTCAAAAGGAACTGAAGGTTCATATCTGTTTATTGTCACAGAATCATCTGGAGGAATTCTTGTAGCAATAGTTTCTTTTAGCTTATAAGGGAAAGGACCAGAGGTTGAGTCAATAGAACCTTGTCCTTCCCTTTGGTATGGATGTTGCCTGGAGTAAACTCTGTAGTCTCTTTCACTTCCTCTATACTGTCCTCTTCTTGACTTATAACCTTTTTGATAATGTCCTCTTGGTTGATATCTCTGTGAAGATTGGGAGGAGCTATGTTTTCCAATAGATCAAGGCTGAGAAGCAGATCCTCCACCAGTACCTGCATCTGGAGGAGGAGGAGGAGGAGGATAGAAGTGTGAAGATCCTTTATCATATTTGTCAAGCTTTCTCCTTTTCTTCATTGCTTTGAGCTGGTTCTTAGAATACTGCATCCATGGTTCAGAAATAGGGCAGTCATGAATAATATAGTAGGGGATATCATTGTCATCTTTAACTTTCTCAGGAGGTACCCTCATCATTGCCTTGCTTCTAGATTTCCTCTTCCTTGCAATAGTTGCAGAGGAGTCATCAGAATCAGTTTGGAATTGGTCATTATCTGAGCTCTGAGGATTGCCATATAACTCATCAATCCTTTTGATGTAATCTTGTTGTTGCTTTGACTTTTCAGGAGAGATAATAGCAGCAGCAGCAGTGACAGAAGCAGCAGAAATTGAGGCAGTAGGAGCAGCAGATACAGAAACTTCAGCAGCAGGTTCTTCAATATGAACAGCAGACTCATCAGTCTCTGTCATCAGTAAATCATCAGCAGCACTATCAGAACAAACAATATCAACAGCAGTAGCAGCATCCAAAAAATCAGCAGAAAGAACTTGTTCCATAGCCTTGATATATGCAATAATTTGGCTGGGCTCATATCTAGCAATAGGCACAATGGCCTTAGTCAGATCTTCAATTGGTGGACAGCTGAAGTGAAGAGTATCAAAAACTGAAAATAGTGACTTCAAGTCAACTGTTAGAGTTGGAACTAGAACTGGAACTGGGACTGTCTCTGGCAAGAATTTCTCTGAAGCAGCAAGCACTATCTCTTCTTCATATGACATCTCCCCCTGCCTTGATTCAGTTGGAACTGGATGAAGGCACCCCATAGAAGGGATTGCTTGTGGAGGAGAAATAGAGGATAGCCTGGCAGACAGATCCTGGTTGGATTTCAGGAGTGGAGTCATGGAGGTCTCCAACAGGGCTACTAGCCTGGGAGCCAGCATCCCATAAAGCTTGTCTGCTAGGGCAGGAATATCTACTTGCTCAAGTGAGACTTGAGTAGAGGTAGAGGTTAGAGAGACAGAGATAGATGGTTAAGGACCTGCAGAAGTAGTGATAGAAGTGGTGGATGGTAGGATGGATGGTTGAGAGATTGGAATTGTGGAGATGGAAGATAGTGGTGTGGAGATGGATGGGGTGAAAGATGGTTGGGCAAGTATGTCATGGAGTAGTTATTGGTATGAGGAGGATGATGGAGGCTCAAGAGGTGAGGAGGGGGAATAATCCATGTAGGAATCATCCATGAGGTTGAATGATGGAAGGGAAGAGGAAATGTCAATGGATGGATAATAGTGAAGGGGATGGAATTGCTCTACTGTGGTGGCTGGAGAAGGGGAAGGAGTTGAAAGAGGAGAGGAAATGATGATGGGGGAAGAGAATGAGGTAGTGATGGTGGTTGTGGAAGTGGAGGTAGAAACAATAGGTGGAGAAGGAGGAGATGAGGAAGCAGGCAACTCTTCTAATGGGGCAGTTGTCTATGGGGGAGTGAATGTATCAGTCCTTGTGCTTGAAGTAGTGACAGCAGCAGGACCTCTGCTTGGCTTGGTAATCTGCCTGTCCCATTTGCCAAAAAGGGCACAGGTCAGCCTCTTGGAGGCATTTATGTGCATCCCACTTGACACCAACAATTCAGGGCACCTGGAGTGCAGGAATAGCCCTATGATCCTCCCAAAATATACAAGACTTTTGTTCACCTTCTTTTTGATCATGTCAAAGAAAATATCTCCCCAGTTTAAATGTTTCTTATCAACTAGAGCACCCATCAAGCAGAATTGATACCTGGAGATGGTATCATGTGCAGAGTGTTTTGCCAATAGCACTTTCCCCACAACATCAGCAAGAAATCTATACTCAATTAATAAATTCTTTTTCAGCAATTTGTTAGGGTTAGCTGCAGAATGTCTCATTCTATCTAACATAGTTGCAAACTCCTCTCCAGATAGCTCAATAGAATCATTTCTAGTACTTAATTGAAAGACATCAGTCAGGAGAGCAGGTGTTAGGGATACATGAGTCCCGGCTATAGTACCAACAATTGTATTTTGATCCAGATTGTGTGTCGTATATACCCATTCTTTGATCTCATCGGCTGCAATCTTCATCCTTGTGGTCATTAACTGCACTAACTGATGTTCTCTGAATAAGTCCAGAATATCTTTGAAAACTTGGTCACTGCCCTCGAATGAGTCCATGTCTATATCAAACCCTGTGTCAAATTTCATTTTGGAGGGTGCGGCAACAGACACTGCCATTGTATACCTGCAAGAATGAACAAACACGACCAAGTGCAGAAGAGTTTGGAGGGAAAGAAAAAGTTTGCAGAGAGTATGAAAGCGCAAAAGAGAACGACGGCCAAAGAATGATTTTTATATTAGGGTTCGACGCCGGAAAGGAAAGATCGTTGAACTCCGTTCGACGATCTGGGCTTCTAAAGGAATCTGAAGTGTCTTCAATAACGTCGATCTCTGTTCGACGATATTGGAGAGCGTCGATCTCCGATCGACGATCTCTGACTAGAAGATGATATCCTATCGCTATCTAAAAGCGCTGAACTCCGCTCGACGTTTTCGGAAAACATGGATCTCCGTTCGACGATCGTGGTGAAAAACGTCGAGCGCAGTTTAGAGACTAAAAATAGCCTAATGACACTAGAAAAATTAAGTTTTTAGCCTAGTCTTGGTCTGTTTTTAGAGTTTTAAAATCTTGGATCCTATTTAAGCTTCCTCCATCTAACATTCCTAACTGATTTAGGAAGAAGTTATGTTTCTTTTCATCAAATGGTTTGGTGAAAATATCTCCCCTTTGCAAATCAGTTGGGATATATTGAATTTCAATTTTATTTTTCTCTACATTGTCCCTTAAAAAGTGATGCCTAATCTCTATATGTTTTGTCCTACTATGGAGGACTGGATTTTGTGCTATAGAAATAGCACTGGTGTTATCACAGAAAATTTTTGACCCTTCTAAGTTGTAACCATAGTCTAGGAGTTGGTTTTGAATCCACAAAATCTGTGAGCAACAACTGCCTACTGCCATATATTCAGCTTCAGTAGTTGAGGTGGACATAGATGTTTGTTTCTTACAGAACCAGGAGACAAGTCTATTACCAAGAAACTGGCAAGTTCCACTGGTGCTTTTCCTGTCTACTCTACATCCAGCATAATCAGCATCTGAAAATTCAGTTAATTCAAATCCTGAGTCTTTTGGATACCAGAGACCTAGATTTGGACAATTTTTTACATACCTAAGAATCCTCTTAACTAATGTTAGGTGTGACTCTCTAGGGCTTACTTGGAATCTAGCACATATGCATGTAGCAAACTTATATCAGGTCTACTAGCTGTAAGGTACAATAGAGAGTCAATCATTGCTCTATATGTTGTTTGATTAACATGTTTTCCATGTTCATCAGCATCTAATACAGCATTAGTAGGCATAGGTGTTTTCATACAAGATGCTTCAGACATACGAAATTTCTTAACCAGTTCTTTTGCATACCTAGTTTGAGAAATAAATATGCCTTCAGCATGTTGTTTGAGTTGCAATCCTAAAAAGAAGGAAAGCTCACCCATGCTACTCATTTCAAATTTTGAATGAATTAGTTTAGAGAACTTTTGCACAAATTTGAATCAGTAGAACCAAAGATAATATCATCTTCATAGATTTGTACTAATAGGGTATGGGACTTATGGGTTCTAATAAAACGAGTTTGGTCTACTCTACCCCATATAAAATCATTTTCCAACAGAAAGCATGCTAAGGTCTCATACCATGCTCTAGGAGCTTGCTTGAGACCATATAATGTTTTATGCAATTTGAAAACATGGTCAGGATAAGTTGAAGAGATAAAACATAGGGGTTATCTAACATAGACTTCTTCTTTGATGTCTCCATTGAGAAATGCACTCTTCACATCCATTTGGTAGACCTTGAATCCCTTGTGAGCTGCATAAGCTAGGAATATTCTTATGACCTTTAACCTTGCAACTGGTGCAAAGGTCTGGTCATAGTCTATTCCTTCTTCTTGAGAGTATCCTTGTGCAACTAGCCTTGCCTTATTCCTTACAATAACTCCTTGATCATCCAACTTGTTTCTGAACACTCACTTTGTTCCAACAATGGAGTGATCCTTAGGCTTTGGCACTAGTTCCCAAACTTTATTCCTCTCAAATTGATGTAGTTCCTCTTGCATAGCAATGATCCTGTGTGGATCTTATTCTGCATCTTGAATGGATTGAGCCTCAACTTGAGATAGAAAGCAAGTGTGCATCAGGTTCTGGTTGACCTTATTTCTGGTTTGCACACCAGCTGAGATGTTTCCAATCACTTGGGAGATTGGATGATCTCTTGTTGTTACTAAATCAACAGGGGGTGTTGATTGTTCACCAACCTGTGTTGTTATTTCCTCTAGTGGAATAACAACTGGCTCTTCAAGATGGTCCTCTCCATGATGTTGAACATCTTGTAACACCCCAAAAGGCCCCAAAAGACTCAACATGAAGTTTGAGTAGCAGGCTGGTTTACACGGCCTGGGACACGGGCGTGTCCCAGGGCGTGTCGGGTGTATACGGCCTGGGACACGGGCGTGTCCCAGGGCGTGTTCGAATTATTTTGCGAATTTGGCCTATTCAAGTCAGAGCCGGACATGGCCTTGAACACGGCCTTGAACACGGGCGTGTCAGGCTGGACACGGGCGTGTCAGCTGCCGTGTTCCGACCCGTATACTGGTTGCAGCTCGATGGAGCAGGAGACACGGGCGTGTCTCAGGTTTGACACGGGCATGTCAGGTTCGACACGGGCGTGTCGATGACCCATGTTGTTCAGTCGGTTCAAACTGTGTGCCACTTAGAGGGTACACGGCCTGTGACACGAGCGTGTCACAGGCCGTGTCGGCCAAAAAATGGGTTTTTGGGAAAATCTTGGCCGTTCAGTTTTCTCTCTTTTGATCCAAGGGTCCAGGTGGTTTCCTGGCTGGGTTATTACGTGAAGTAAGGATGAAGAGTCATTCTTCATTTGTCCTTAAGGAAGAGAAAAAGAGAGAGGAAGAGAGGAAGAAGGAGGAGGAGAGCAAGCCACCGGCGGAGCTCCCGTGGTCCGATTCGTGATCCGAAGCCGGCGTTGTGAAGGCAAGGCTGCTGCGGTTCTTTCTCACCGGCTAGTTTTCGATGGCACCGAAGAGATCGACAAGGGTAACGATCTCCCTCCTTGGACATGTGAAGTCCTTCTTTTCTGCATTGCATAGGGAAAACCCTTCCCCGCGAGTGTGCGGTGGGTTGTGGTGTCCCTTGGGGTAGATATGTGAAGTCCCCCTTGTTAGAGTCCGGAATTGGAGTACGGATCTAGGCATACTGTGTGAAGCCCATCTGGATGTAATCTGGATTGGTGATGCTTGTTTGCATATCGGAGAAGGCTCCGTGATTATGGCTTGTGATGCCTTGTTCCTACCTGTTGCTTGGTGCGGCAGGAAGTACTGGACGATGTCCAGGAAATGAAGAGGGTTGGATGCAACTCTTGTGGCCGTGTGTTGCCACTTTGTGAGTAGTTGAGCCGTTGGGCTGCAACTCGATGAAAAGGCAGATTGCCGAACAGGAAAGGTGAAACCGACCCGCGCCTATAAAAAGCCATGGATACTTCCATATTCGAGGTGGCTCGGCGACTTGAGCAACGGGGGGTGGCTGATCCGTACCTGCGTTAGGTCCGTCCGACTTGGAAGCCTGGTATAGGTTTTGTTGGAGCGCCTAATGAGAGTCTTAGGCCCGCGCGCCGGAAAGACTAGAAATGCTCAAATACCGTGTAGACGGTGGTGTTGACCCTGGTATTCCGGTACACCGAAAATGTGCCCTGAGTGCACGGACTGTCGGGCCGGGTGGCCGATGGTTGTGATGGCTTGAATGTGCCTGCGCGCACATAATTGCTATTTGATGATGCCATGCTTGCAGGGAAAGAATGCTCATGCCCCGAGAAAGGGGTAGGATTGTTATAATTGGGTCAGCTGAATGCTGACCGTTGCATTGTTTGCCACCGGTTGGGTGGTTTGTTCCCGTGCAGGTGCTGGAGAGCCAAGTGGGAAATGATGGGCTGAAGCCCTACTGCTGTTGCTGCTGCTGCTGCGGCTAGCCCTTGAAGGCTAAGCGAATGGCGTTGTTTTGTTTTCTCTTGTACTCATGTATGGCCGGCCTGCGCGCCGAAGTTTGTAAAACATGTTGTATGTACAGAGGAACTGTAAGGCCTTAAGGCCAAACTCTTGTGGTTGTGTACATTCCGTGGTATATATATAAATGTGGTTTTATATATTGGACATTCCGGTTGAGAGTTCAAAGTTGTAACTTAAAGCTTCCGCTAGAATGCTCTGAGTTAGGATTCGTATTTGGTTTGGTATTATCCTGTGACCTCACCGTCTGTTTGTGGCATATAGTGTGGGGCCCCGGCCGGACCTTCTACTATACGTCATCTAACGGATGGGGTCGTTACATTTTGGTATCAGCTTTTCTCGGTCTTCCTCTTTCGAATTCGTGGTCGAATTCTTTTGTGGGGTGGCGAGCACGTGTTTGTGCGACCTGCTGTAACGCTAATGAACTCTGGAATGTCCATTAAGGAATGTACAAAATCTTGTTTGAGGAATCTGCGCGTTCCTTTTTGTGTTGTTTTGCTTGCATACGATCGCTAATGTGTGTCTTGTCCACCTATAGGTGACACGTAGTGGTGCTGGGCAGTCTGAGCCCCAGCGTTCTGATGAGAGTGCGGCACCAGCTGAGGTGCCCACACCTCCTCCATCTGCGGAAATTGTTCGCTTAGTGGCTGAGGCGCTATTTGCCATGATTCAGCCGACCGGGCAAGCGCAGCCGGCGGTAGTGCCAGTTCGTGTTGATGTAAGACCCGAGCCGGTTGAGGCTGTAGATCCACGAGCAGCTGACCGACAGTTGAAGCAATTCATGAGCTTCAGTCCTCCTACGTTTGCGGGAATGGGATCCCCAACACAGGCGGAAGATTGGTTATCGCGTGTCAAGAGGATAATGACAGCGATCAGGGCGGAGGAAACTCTCAAGGTCACCTTAGCCACCTTCATGCTTGAAGGGGAGGCGCGGTTGTGGTGGGACGAGGTTGAGCTACATCATTTGGCGGGCAGGCAATTAACACAAGTGTCGATTGAGGAGTTCTCTCGACTATTTCTGGCGAAACATGTCCCAGCGGCGCAACGCATTGCTATGGAAAATGAGTTCCAACGGTTAAAGCAAGGGGAAGATAGTATGGATATCTACTTGCATGAGTTTACCAGGTTGGGACGATATGCGGGAACAATCTTCGCGAATGACCAAAGGAAAACGAATCGGTTCTATGAAGGATTGCGGGATGAGTTGAGATTCCTGCTTTCGAGTTCTGTGAGCCAAGGGTTTCAGGCGTTGGTTGATACGGCGTGCACGTTGGAGAAGGACATGAGGCGAGTGCAAGGGAACAAGGGCTTGGTTGTGTCGAAGCCAGAGTTTCAAGCACCTCGCCCGAGCAAATCGTTTTACCAGAAGAAAGGGGGAAAGAGGTCCAAGCCATCTGGGCAAGTGACTACGACCGTTGTGTCGGGAGCGACATCAAGGCCGGATGCTCGTACATGCTTTAACTGTGGCCGGGTGGGGCATATAGCTCGTGACTGTCGGGTTGTGCAGCCCAAAGGGGAGAAGAAGACGGGTGCGTCGTATGCTGAGAAGGGCAAAGCGGTGGTGGATTCCTCTGCTTCCCAGGCGCAGCCCCGAATCTATCAACTTGGCCAACAGGAAGCGATTAAGCAAAGTGACGTCGTCACAGGTATGAGTTGAGTTAGTTTACTTGCTGTGCTTTTGGTTTTGGTTATGTTTAGCTTGTGCATGATGTGTGTGTGCTGCAGGCTTTGTCCTGATTCGGAATAATTTAGCGAGAGCCCTGTTTGATACGGGTGCTTCGCATTCTTTTCTGTCTGAGGATTTCGTATCTCGCATTGGGGTACCGAGTCATGTGATGGTGGATAGTACAAGGGTGCTATTGCCGAATGGCTGTATGATGCTTGCGGATAGGGCTTGCGATGTGGATGTGCAAATAGGAAGTCGGGATTTCGGTTTGAGTGCAGCTGTGCTACCGTTGTCGGAGTTTGATGTGATCTTTGGTATGGACTGGCTCTCGGAGCAGCGTGCCTTTATTGATTGCAACTCCAAAGAGATTACACTGGGCCAGAATACCGGGCTTGTGACGAAGTTCACTGGTATGCGAGGAGTTGGCGGGACTCTGTTGTCTGCACTCCAAGTCATCACTGCTGTTCGGAAGGGCGCGGAGTTATTCTTCACGCTAATTCAGGCTGTTGAGCCAAAGGCCAGTGTCGGTGAAGTGCCAGTTGTGTCAGAGTTTGCCGACGTGTTTCCTAAAGATCTTCATGGGTTAACACCCCAGCGGGAGATTGACTTCTCTATTGAGTTGGTGCCAGGTGCGAAACCTGTGGCCCGCTCTCCATATCACGTCGCGCCAAAAGAGATGGCTGAGTTGAAAGTCCAATTGCAAGAGTTGTTGGAGCAGGGATATATACGCCCAAGTATGTCACCTTGGAGCGCGCCTGTTCTCTTTGTGAAGAAGAAAGACGGTAGCTTACGGTTGTGTATTGACTACCGCGAGTTGAATAAGCTGACGGAGAAAAACAAATATCCGATTCCGAGGATTGATGACCTCTTTGATTAGCTGGCGGGATCAACGGTCTATTCCAAGTTGGATTTGAAATCGGGATATTATCAGCTACGGATTCGGGAAGGTGACATTCCCAAGACGGCGTTTGGAACACGCTACGGTCATTATGAGTTCACGGTAATGCCGTTTGGCCTATGTAATGCGCCTTCGGTATTTATGGACCTAATGCATCGAACGTTCCGAGAGTATTTGGATTTGTTTGTTATTGTATTTATCGATGACATATTAGTATACTCTCAGTCGGAAGAGGATCACGCAAACCATTTGCGGTTGGTCTTGCATACCCTGCGGAGGACTAAGCTTTTTGCCAAGTTCTCAAAGTGTGAGTTCTGGCTCTCTTCAGTAGCCTTTTTAGGCCATGTGGTAAGCGGAGAGGGTATCGCGGTGGATCCGTTGAAGATAAGTGTCATTCGAGATTGGCCAGTGATGTCTTCAGTGGCCGAGGTCCGGAGCTTCCTTGGACTTGCGGGCTACTATAGACGGTTTGTGGAAAACTTCTCACGGATTGCTTTACCTCTCACCACGCTGACGAGAAAAGATCAAAAGTTCATTTGGACGCCGGAGTGCGCGCGAGCTTTTGAAGACTTGAAGAGTCGTTTGACCACGGCGCCTGTGTTGACATCGCCATGTGGTACCGATGGGTATGAGATCTATAGTGATGCATCTGGGAGCGGCTTAGGCTGCGTTCTTCTGCAATTTGGTAAAGTGATTGCTTATGGCTCGCGTCAGTTGAAAGTGCATGAGCGGAACTACCCCGTCCATGATTTGGAGTTGGCGGCGGTAATCTTTGCGCTCAAGTTGTGGCGGCACTATCTATATGGCGTCAAAGTGGATATCTATACGGATCACAAGAGCCTAAAGTATTTGTTGGATCAGAAGGATCTGAATATGCGACAACGAAGATGGATGGAGTTCCTCGGGGACTACACCTTCGAGATTCACTATACTCCCGGGAAGGGAAATGTGGTCGCTGATGCTTTGAGTCGGAAGACTCCGGTACGGGCAAGCTGGTTGCAGAGGCATGATCAGCGTTTGATCCAAGAATTGGAAGCAATGGAGATATCGTGTGTTGACAAGGGTGCGTCAACCGATGCATGCTTGAACTGGACGGAGGTGCAGTATGACCTTACGGACAGAGTCCGGCGAGCAACGGAGCTTGATGAAAGTCTCCAGCGCTATGCTAAAGATGGGCCGGATGATCAATTCTCTTGGGATAACGGGTTGTTACGGAGAAATGGTCGAGTGTGCGTCCCAAGTGTGGGTAAACTGAGGGAAGAGTTGATGTACGAAGCTCACTTTGCAAAGTACTCAGTTCACCCAGGGAGCACAAAGATGTACAGGGATATGAAAAAGCTGTTCTGGTGGCCCGGACTAAAGAAAGATGTCGCACGTTATGTGGCTGAATGCACTACCTGTGCGTTGGTGAAAGCAGAGTGCCAGAAGCCTGGCGGTTTCCTGAAGTCTTTACCTATTCCGGAGTGGAAGTTCGATGATATTTCGATGGATTTCGTGCACGGGTTGCCGAGATCTCAATGCGGTCATGATTCAATCTGGGTGATTGTGGACCGGTTGACGAAAGTGGCGCACTTCCTTCCAAACAGAAGAGACGATTCAGTGGAAACCTTGGCCAAGTTGTATGTGGAGCAGGTTGTTCGACTGCACGGTGTTCCTCGGAGCATCGTTAGTGACCGTGATGGGCGGTTCACATCGAATGATTGGCGGCTCGTTCATCAAATGTTGGGTACAAAGTTAGCGTTTAGTACGGCCTTTCATCCCCAAACGGATGGCCAGACTGAACGAACCAATAGGACGATGGAGGATATGCTCCGCATGTGCGCCCTAGACTTTGGTAAGAGATGGGAAGATTATATATTTCTCGTCGAATTTGCCTATAATAATAGCTACCAAGCGAGTATTGGTATGGCACCATTCGAAGCATTGTATGGTCGGAAATGCCGTACACCGTTAGCTTGGGCAGAAGCAGGCGAATCAAAGCTGAGTGGGAAAAAGGAAGTCGAAGAAGCTACTTCGCTCATACGCTCTATTCGGGAGAGGCTATTGATAGCCCAAGATCGTCAAGCAAAGTACTACAATGCCAAACATCGGAACGTGGAGTTCACGGTGGGTGATTGGGTATATTTGAAGATCAAACCCTTCAAAGGTGTGTCCAGGATTCGGCGTTTGAAAAAGCTAAGTCCGAGGTATCTTGGTCCGTTTGAGGTGGTGGAGCGAGTTGGGGAAGCTGCTTATAGACTAGCACTTTCAGCGGACTTGGGTGGATTACATGATGTGTTTCACATCTCAGTCCTTCGTAAGGCGGTAAAGGATCCAGCTCAAGTAATGGAGAATGATCGGGTACCGGTCGAGTATGGGCTAACGACGAGGGTTAGACCCATTCGGATCGAGGATCGAGCCGAGAAACAGTTGCGGAACAAAGTGATCGGGATGGTCAAGGTCCGATGGGACAATTGTGGCCGTGAAGAGCTAACATGGGAGCGAGAGCAGACCATGCGAGCTGAGTTTCCCGAGTTATTTGTATAAACTGTAGATCGTGTACTTTTTGTTATAACAGAGTTATAGCATTGCTGGTTTTTGTTTCCTTACCGTGCAAATTTCGGGACGAAATTTTGTTAAGGGGGAGAGGGTTGTAACACCCCAAAAGGCCCCAAAAGACTCAACATGAAGTTTGAGTAACAGGCTGGTTTACACGGCCTGGGACACGGGCGTGTCCCAGGGCGTGTCGGGTGTACACGGCCTGGGACACGGGCGTGTACCAGGGCGTGTTCGAATTATTTTGCGAATTTGGCCTATTCAAGTCAGAGCCAGACACGGCCTTGAACACGGCCTTGAACACGGGCGTGTCAGGCTGGACATGGGCGTGTCAGCTGCCGTGTTCCGACCCGTGTACTGGTTGCAGCTCGATGGAGCAGGAGACACGGGCGTGTCTCAGGTTTGACACGGGCGTGTCAGGTTCGACACGGGCGTGTCGATGACCCGTGTTGTTCAGTCGGTTCAAACTGTGTGCCGCTTAGAGGGTACACGGCCTGTGACACGGGCGTGTCACAGGCCGTGTCGGCCAAAAAATGGGTTTTTGGGAAAATCTTGGCCGTTCAGTTTTCTCTCTTTTGATCCAAGGGTCCAGGTGGTTTCCTGGCTGGGTTATTATGTGAAGTAAGGATGAAGAGTCATTCTTCATTTGTCCTTAAGAAAGAGAAAAAGAGAGAGGAAGAGAGGAAGAAGGAGGAGGAGTGCAAGCCACCGGCGGAGCTCCCGTGGTCCGATTCGTGATCCGAAGCCGGCGTTGTGAAGGCAAGGCTGCTGCGGTTCTTTCTCACTGGCTAGTTTTTGATGGCACCGAAGAGATCGACAAGGGTAACGATCTCCCTCCTTGGACATGTGAAGTCCTTCTTTTCTGCATTGCATAGGGAAAACCCTTCCCCGCGAGTGTGCGGTGGGTTGTGGTGTCCCTTGGGGTAGATATGTGAAGTCCCCCTTGTTAGAGTCCGGAATTGGAGTACGGATCTAGGCATGCTGTGTGAAGCCCATCTGGATGTAATCTGGATTGGTGATGCTTGTTTGCATATCGGAGAAGGCTCCGTGATTATGGCTTGTGATATCTTGTTCCTTCCTGTTGCTTGGTGCGGCAGGAAGTACTGGACGATGTCCAGGAAATGAAGAGGGTTGGATGCAACTC
The DNA here is from genome assembly GCA_039513925.1 of Platanthera zijinensis. NCBI lineage: Eukaryota > Viridiplantae > Streptophyta > Magnoliopsida > Asparagales > Orchidaceae > Platanthera > Platanthera zijinensis. Next base: position 214,073,893 of record CM077079.1, read on the forward strand.
TTGTGGCCGTGTGTTGCCACTTTATGGGTAGTTGAGCCGTTGGGCTGCAACTCGATGAAAATGCAGATTGCCGAACAGGAAAGGTGAAACCGACCCGCGCCTATAAAAAGCCATGGATACTTCCGTATTCGAGGTGGCTCGGCGACTTGAGCAACGGGGGGTGGCTGATCCGTACCTGCGTTAGGTCCGTCCGACTTGGAAGCCTGGTATAGGTTTTGTTGGAGCGCCTAATGAGAGTCTTAGGCCCGCGCGCCGGAAAGACTAGAAATGCTCAAATACCGTATAGACGGTGGTGTTGACCCTGGTATTCCGGTACACCGAAAATGTGCCCTGAGTGCACGGACTGTCGGGCCGGGTGGCCGATGGTTGTGATGGCTTGAATGTGCCTGCGCGCACATAATTGCTATTTGATGATGCTATGCTTGCTGGGAAAGAATGCTCATGCCCCGAGAAAGGGGTAGGATTGTTATAATTGGGTCAGCTGAATGCTGACCGTTGCATTGTTTGCCACCGGTTGGGTGGTTTGTTCCCGTGCAGGTGCTGGAGAGCCAAGTGGGAAATGATGGGCTGAAGCCCTACTGCTGTTGCTGCTGCTGCTGCGGCTAGCCCTTGAAGGCTAAGCGAATGGCGTTGTTTTGTTTTCTCTTGTACTCATGTATGGCCGGCCTGCGCGCCGAAGTTTGTAAAACATGTTGTATGTACAGAGGAACTGTAAGGCCTTAAGGCCAAACTCTTGTGGTTGTGTACATTCCGTGGTATATATATAAATGTGGTTTTATATATTGGACATTCCGGTTGAGAGTTCAAAGTTGTAACTTAAAGCTTCCGCTAGAATGCTCTGAGTTAGGATTCGTATTTGGTTTGGTATTATCCTGTGACCTCACCGTCTGTTTGTGGCATATAGTGTGGGGCCCCGGCCGGACCTTCTACTATACGTCATCTAACGGATGGGGTCGTTACACATCTTCTTCATCTTCACTGATTTCACCTCTTTGTTGGGTAGATGACTGTGCTGAATCTTTCTCTGCAATATGCAATCTGTCCAAATTTTTTGAAAGAGAGTTTACCTGCAAGGGTTCTATGGTAGAAGTAGACTTCTCCTTATAAAACATGTTAGTCTTATCAAAAGATACATGAACAGATTCTTCAATTTTAAGAGAATTTTTATTATAAACCCTATAAGTTTTACTGATCATGGAGTATCCCAGAAACACTCCTTCATCAGCTTTAGCTTGGAATTTTGCTAAGTATTTCTTGTCATTATTGTGAATATAGCAAATGCAACCAAAAATTTTGAAATAGTCTACTTTAGGTTTCTTCCCTTTGAGCAATTCATAGGGTGTCTTGCCATTCAGTTTATGTATCAAACTTCTGTTCAACACATAGTTGGAGGTGTTCACTGCCTCTGCCCAAAAAGATAGAGGAAGGTGAGCATCTGTCAACAATGTGGTGGCAGATTCAATAAGGGTTCTATTTTTCCTTTCAGTTACCCCATTTTGTTGAGGAGTTCTAGGAGCTGAGAAAGTATGTCTGATCCCTTCACTCTTACAAAACTCTTGCATAAGAAGAGAATCAAACTCTGTCCCATGATCACTTCTGATAAGGGAATGTGAGTATTGAACTCAATCTGTATGCATTTGAGAAAAATCTGTCAGAAACTTAAAGTTATCAGACTTCTTCCTTAGAAAGAATACTCAAGTGAATCTAGAGAAGTCATCTACAATCATTAAGGTGTAAGATTTCCCTCCTAAGCTTTGTACTGTAATTGTCCAAAAAGATCCATGTGTAACAGATACAAGATCCTAGGTGAATCACTCTTATTAAGTGACTTAAAATTATTTTTAGTTTGCTTGCCTAATTGACAAGCTCTGCAGAGTCCTTCCTTCTTGTAGGGGCCAGAAGGTAGTCCTTTAACAAGGTTGTCCTTGGATAGCCTAGCAATGGTTCTAAGGTTTAGATGTCCTAGTCTCTTATGCCAAAAATCATTTGTTTTACAAACTGAATTAAATAAACAGATATCTATATAGGTTGAAAGGAAATCTACAAGATAAATGTTACCTTTCATTTTACCTATTACCACTGTTGTGTTATCCTCTGACTTGATCTTGCATAAGGATTTGTTGAATATCACTTGATAGCCTTCATCATAGAGTTGATTGATGATGATTAGATTGTGCTTCAGTCCTTCCACATAAGCCACTTTCTTGAATGTGACTGAGCCAATCTGAACAGAACCATATCCTTTTGTTTGACCAAAGTTTGAATCACCAAATATCACTTTGGGTCCAAGTTTGGCTTTGAAGGATGTGAGATTCTCCTTGTTCCCTGTCATGTGCTTTGAGCACCCACTATCCAGATACCATTGTTGGTTCATTGCTGGATAGGTCTTCACCTGCACATAAACAATTTATATGTTTTTGACCCACTTTACCTTGGGTCTAGGTTGATAACCTTTAAACTCAGAAATAAAAGACATCCCTGGCTGACTCTTATATCCTTCAGGATGGTATCTCCTAAGAGGTACTATCCATTCAGTATAAGGGTTGAAGCTTTGGGATGTAGGACTTCTAGGATTGATTTTAGATTTACCTCTGAAAGATTGTTCAAAGCTCTGAGCTCCGTTCGACGATCGATGAGCTGAGTTCGACGCTCTTGGGTCAGATCGTCGAGCTCCGTTCGAAGATCGACTATCCAAGAGTTCAGAGTTCATAAGTCGTCGATCAGAGTTCGACGATTTAGCTTGAGATCGCCAAGCTCTGTTCGACGATCGTCAACCTATGTTCGACGTTTTCTGTTAAACTTCTTTTTTCTTAGGTAAATCAGGATTCTTCCTAGCCACCTCTACAACACCCTTTCCTTTATCTGAGATAAATTTAATTGGGGTTGTTAATACTATAGGTTGACTTGATGAAGCACCCAAGCCCAGTGTATTGTTGAGCCTTGAGTTCACTGTGCTTGTGATGTCCATCAGTCTGATACTTCTCCCATTAAGGGATTCTTCAAACTTCTTTGCTTGGGATAGTTCACTTTTCAGTGAAGCTATCTCCTCCCTACAGCATTCTAACTCCTCAGAGAGTTTGAGGTTGTCTGATTTTAAAGTGCTATGTTCAAACAATTGATTTTTGAGAGAGATAATCTCTTTCTCAGACTTTAACAGGTCTAAACAAAGTGCATTAAATTCAGATCTAAAGTCCTCTGAATCAAAATCAAATGAATCTATTACCTGGTCTTATTCAGTTTGAGTTTCAAATTAAGACTCTGACTCTTGTTCTGCATCAGAATTAGGTTGAGAGGCATTTATAGCCATCATGCAGAACTCTTTTTCTTCAGCATCATCTTCATCATCACATGAGCTTGATGAAGCCTCTGATTCTTCTTCAGTTTCACTCCAGGTTTCTGCTACAAATCCCTTCCTTGTAAGTTTATTTTTGCTGGAGGAGGATTTGTTGTAATTGTTTCCCCTGGATTCCTTATCTCTTCTTCTTTCTTTTCTGTCCTTTTTGTCCTTATTCTTATTTTCTGGACAGTCAGGCACAATATGGTCTGGTTTCCTGCATCCAAAACAAATAATTTCTTTAGTATTAGATTTATCATACCTTGGCTTCTCATGCCCTCTGGATGACCTCTTTCTGAAATCTTTTCTGGCCATCTTATAGAATCTTTTGGCTAGTAAGCTCATTAAATCTTCATTGCATGTGACCTTGTCTTCAGGAAGTTCTTCAGTAGCTTTGAATATTATGGTCTTCTCCTTTCTGATGGCTGGAGAAGCAGTCTTTTGCTCTTCTTCCCTATTCTTGATGAGCAGCTCATAAGATTTGAGCTTGCCCAAAAGAGCCTCTATGGTGATCTCACTTAGGCTTCTGGCATCCTTGATTGGCCAGATTCTTGAATCCCAAGTGCTAGGGAAGCACATTAGGATCTTGTCATTTAGTTCAGTTAGAGAGATCTCCTTATCCAATGTTCTTAATTCACTGACAATTAGGCTGAGCCTGTTGTACATATCAGCAACTGATTCAGTTTCTCCTTTCTTGAAGTTCTCATATTGGCTTATGAGATGGGAACTCCTGTCCTTCCTTTCATCACCAGATCCTGAGACAATTTCAGATAACTTGTCTCATATCTCTTTTGTTGAGTTACATTCAGCCACCTTTTGGAATATCTCATCAGACATAGTCTGAGCAAGGATATTCATAGCCTTTGCATCTGCAACTTTCCATTTCTTTATTTCTGCATCTATTCCTAAAGGAGGTGGAACAACATTTGTACTTGTAATTACTGGGGGTCTTGGACAAACTGTCAAAACAGAATTAAAGATGTCCTTATCAATAGAATTCATGTAAAGCCTAATCCTTGCCTTCCAAAGTGCAAACTTAGAAAGGTTGCACACTGGAGGTCTGGTACTAGCATAATCTTTGTTCTGTGTCATGGTTTTGTAGAAAATAAATATAATACAAAATAGTAATAACCCTCTATAGAAGATTTATCTTATCAAGGATCTTTTGGTTCAGGTGTTAGCCTGTTCAACCAATCTGTTGAAGATTCAGTTATAGATTAACCAACCTCCCTCTGATACTAATTAAAAGTGAGGGTGAGATCTAACTTCACTCTAGAGGGGGGTGAATAGAGTATTTTAAAATAATTTACAATTAAAAACTATAAAGCAGTGGAAGACTTGATTTACTTATATGTGTAATGTGCTAGCAGAAAAGTAAACACTAAAGCAGTAAGAAAACAGAAACACACAGCACACAGCAAAGCAAAAAGCACAGCAAACCAGATGACACAAGGAGCTATAGTGGTTCCCCAACAACCTGGGTACATCCACTCTTCTACCACCCTAGCTAGGAATCAACTGCAGGAATAGTTGATCAGGTGTCCTGGGCACCAATGAGCTTCTGATAAGGTGCTCAAAAACCAAACCTAGATTTTTTGATAAGGTGTCTTGCCACCACTGAGTTTTGACAAGGTCTCAGAAACCAGCCACAAAACTTTTGAAGGGAGTTTTGAGAAACCCTTTTATAGGAGAGAAAGGACAAAGAAAATGAGTTGAGTTGTTCTTCTCTGTCAATAATCTTAGAGAAGACAAGTGGAAGATGTTGTCAAAGCTCCCCCTGAGATCTGTAAGGGTTCAGGAAGATGAGTTTTGCTTAGGGTGATAAGTCTTTAGTTGCTTCAGATCTCCAGCAAGAGATGATTTCAGCAGATGCTGAAATGTGTGATGTCTGGAGTCCTTGATGATGAAGCTTTTGAACACTTGATGATTGAAGGAGTAGAATAGCAGATGATCTCCTTCACAGTAAAGTTCCTAGTGTTCTTGAAGAATTCTGACTCAGTAATTCTGTAAACTTTTGTCTACTGAGTCTATTCCAGAAGATGAATTCTTGATGAATAATTCTTTTTGTTCTCTCTTCTGTATTCTTTTTCAAATCTTGTCTGTGTTCTGTTTTCAGAATGATTCTCTGGGGAGTATATCAGATTCTGACTTCTTAATAGCCATTAATTAGTCATAAATGACTACCTTAACTGATATCTGCCTCTGGAGGAAAGTCCTTAAGAAACATTCCAATTAGTCTTCCTTGAAACTTGCTCCAGATTGATTGAAACGACTACAAAATCCTTTGCCATAAATGCTGAAAATAAATCTGAATGAATTCCATAACTTTCCTGAATTTGAAACCTGAAATCGTCGACCTCTCAAAAAATCGTCGATCTGAGCTCAGCTATCGTCGACCTGAGCTCAGAGATTGGATTTATACTCGAGACAGAAAATGTCGACCTGAGCTCTACGATCGTCGACCTGAGCTCAGAGACTTGGAAAATAACTAGAGACAGAGCGTCGATCTGATCTCGAAGATCGTCGAACGGAGTTCGACGCCTTATTGAACTGAGCTCAGAGATAGTTGACCTGAGTTCGACGTTTCGTCGACCTGAGCTCGACGAGAATTGTCCTAGTCTTCAGCACTTGAATCCTGATCTTTAGAAGGTCTTGAGGGCAGCTTTCAAACCTAAGTACTAACCTTAAGACTCATTCTAATTGACCTATCAGACTATACAGCAAGGTCAAAACAAATTCCTAAGCACATAGTGATCCTTACCCAAATTAGTAATAGGGTGTTCCAACATAACTTATTTTCTAACTCTTAAGGATGCTACACAAGTGTCATTTTTATGTTAAAAATACTGTGTATGTCAATGACCTTTGTTATTGATCAAGCAAGGTTTTGACTTCTTCAAATAGGGGGAGATTGTTGGGTCCATTGACCTCAATGTTCCAGATTTGAAAGAAGTAAAACTGGTCAATGACATACACACATAATATATTTGATGGCGTCGCGGGCGGAGATTGTAGCGGCGATGGCATTTATCAAATTGGTTGTCGCGGCGACGCGCGTCTTTGATCGGAGAGGCACCATCATCTGTAAGCGTGCCAGTACCATCGTCGGCATGTTGAGGGTTGTCGCCTCCATCAATCCTCCCCCGCTCGAAAGTACTCATCACCGATAAGTGGGCAGGAACATAACGGCATAGGAGATCCGCATCAAGTAGATCCACTTCTGAAGCAGAGAGCCAAGAGTAGTCTGAAGCAGGACGACCACGCCACCGAATCAAGAACCTGTGAACGTCACCGTCGGGAGTTGGAAACACAGCATCCTGCAATATCCTGTCAGGCAAGAAAGCGGTCCAGGGGAACCTTGGAAATGCGTTAGGCAAGGAAGAAAAACAAGTTTCATCATCATTAGGCGGCTTACCTCCCGTAGAGTCCGCAGGAGAGAGCGATCCAGGAACAATCTCACCACCCACCCCATTAGAAGATTTAGTGGAAATATTAAACGGCGAGACAGAAAGTTCAGGTGGTGGAGCGACATAAAGCGTTAAATCCGAAACGTTAAAAACAGGGAAAAATTCCCCAATCAGCGGGTATCTGTAATATATATGCATTTTCGCCCAACTTCTTTAACACTCGAAAAGGACCGGCTCTCCTATTCGCCAATTTCTTTATAGTTCCCGAAGGCATCCGTTCAGGGGTGAGACGAACCATTACCAAATCACTAATATTCAAGGAGACTGCTCACCGATGTACGTTAGCGTTCGATTGATAAATAGCATATTGTTTAGCTAATTGCTCGCTAATGTGCTTATGGAGATTGTGGACGTGTGAGGCGAAATCCTGGGCAAAATGACTAGATTTAAAAGATGGTGGTAACAGGACCAAGTCAAGAGGCACGAGGGCCTTATAACCATGCACGACCTCATTCGGAGACAAATTGGTAGACCTATTCTTTGAATTATTGTAAGCTAATTGAGCATGAGGAAGGATAAGGTCCCATGTACCTTTATGATCTCCCACTAAGCAACGAAGTAATCCGCCCAAGCTTCGATTGACCACTTCCGTTTGCCCATCCGTTTGGGGATGATAGGCCGACGAAAACATGAGTTTTGTACCCATAAGCTTCCAAAGTGTTTTCCAGAAAAAACTAGTGAACTTAACGTCCCTATCGGATACTATCGTTTTGGGGATGCCTCGATGCGCCATGACCTCCTTGAAGTACAACTTAGCAACATGGGATGCATCGTTGGTTTTATGACTAGCAATAAAATACACCATTTTGGAAAATTGGTCCACGACGACCAAAATGGAATCGTGTCTCCTAAACGTCATAGGTAGGCCCAATATGAAATCCATACTAACGTCCTACCATGGAACAGACGGAATCAGAAGAGGTGTGTAAAGACCAGCATTGGTCTTGTTTCCTTTCGCTAGTTGACATACACGGCAGCTCCCTACAATTTTATTAACCATTGATTTAAGCCCCGGCCAAAAGAATTTATCTTCCACTAATGTTATCGTTTTATCCGGACCGAAATGTCTCCTAACCCTCCGCTATGTAACTCCCATACAATGAAATGGCATAATGAAGAGCGGGGAATACATAATTGTGTGTGCTTAAATAGATAACCGTCACGGATGTAGTAGGCAGAAATAGTAGAAGGCGCGTTGTCCTGTGCGGCTAAATATATATCCTTAAAATCCGGGCATAGAACAAATTCGTCTTTAATTCGTTCAAACCCGATAACAGTCACCTCCATTGTAGATAATAAGAGAGTGACTCGACTAAGGGCGTCCGCCACACGATTTAACGTACCCTTAAGGTGTTTAATAATGAATGTGTACTCCTGAAGATAGGAGACCCATTTGACGTGTCGTGGGCTGATTTTACTTTGAGAGTTTACAAATTTCACCGCATCATGATCCGATAGGATTACAAATTCTTTCGAAATAAGGTACTGTCGCCAATGTTGGAGACAACGTATCACGGCATAAAACTCACGATCGTAATTGAAATAATTTAATTTTGGGCCCGCAAGTTTCTCGCTAAAGTTCCCTACCGGATTTCCCTCCTGGCTTAACACTCCTCCAATTCCTAACCCTGATACGTCGCATGATAGTTCAAACACTTTGTTAAAATCAGGCAACCGTAGTAGGGGGGCTTCGGACATCCGTTCCTTAATCGTTTGAAACGCGCTAGCGGCCGATTTGGTCCATATAAAATCTCCCTTCTTCATGCATTCAGTGATTGGTGTCATGATACTACTAAAATTTCGAATGAATCGTAGATAAAATGTGGCCAATCCATGAAAACTCCTAACCTCCCGAATATTCTGCGATTCCGGCCACTCTCTAATCACTTGGACCTTTTTAGGGTCAACATGTATACCCTCGGAACTCACTATGTATCCTAGAAATTCCACGGAAGTAACTCCAAACGCGCACTTCTTAAGATTAATGAATAAGTTCTCTTGGCGCAATGTAGTAAGGATTGTCCTCAAATGTGTTTCATGATCAATCGGAGAGATGCTAAACACTAATATATCATCGAAATAGACTACTACAAATTTACCCATGTATGGCTTAAATACGTGGGTCATCAACCGGGAGAAAGTGCTCGGTCCGTTAGTGAGTCCCTCTCCTAGCACTAACCACTCGTAAAGCTCATCCTTAGATTTAAAGGCCGTTTTCCATTCGTCTCCCTCCCGAATCCTTATTTGGTGGTAACCACTCTTAAGATCCAACTTTGAGAATATGGTGGCACCAGATAACATATCCAATAGATCATCCAAATGGGGAATGGGAAACCTATACTTGACAGTTATTTTATTAATGGCCCGGTAGTCTACACACAATCTCCAAGACTTATCTTTCTTTGGGACCAACAAGGCAGGGATGACACAAGGGCTTTTACTATGGCGAATAAATCCCTTTGCTAATAAATCTGAAATTAATTTGTGTAATTCATTGTGCGTGGAGGGATTGAGTCGGTAATGGGGAAGATTAGGCAACGATGAGCCCGGGATGAAGTCAATTTCGTGTTGAATGTCCCTGATGGGTGGCAACTTGGATGGTAAGTCCACCGGATAGACGTCCTTATATTCTTCCAATAAGGTGCGCAGAGATAATGGTAGGTTCTCTAAAGAAGGTGAATCTTCCTTAGCTTGTAGACATACTAACGCATAAATGACGCCATCTAAGAAGGTCTCGCGCTCTAACTCCTTCCTACTTATCAAACTTATAGTTTTCTTTTCCGCAGGCACAATTGTGTCCTTGGAAGCAATCGACGGGTCCTTAGGCGGTGTGGGTTTCAGGACAATGGTCTTACCATTAAACTTGAACATGTAAGTGTTGACACGTCCAAAATGGGTCACGTCATAATCATAAAGCCACGGGCGTCCTAGTAGAACATGACATACATCCATAGGGTTGACGTCGCACCACACCTTATCGACATAGTTCTTCACGGTAAGTGGTACAAAACATTGTTTAGAGACCGCGATAGAAGTTTTGTTTACCCATGCTATCTTATACGGATGGAGATGCGGTTCAGTGACTAAATGCATATGAGTGATGGCATTCTCTGAAATGACGTTCATCAACTACCGCTATCTATTATTAATTTGCACCACTTGTCACCGCTCTTAAAATTCAACGATAAGATATTCTTCCGATTGTAATCATCCGTCGCACGCGGTGTATTCAGAATACATCTCATAACCATCATAAAGTAGTCGTCGTCAATATCACTCGACTCGGCGTCAGATTCAGTACCGGCTTCGTAGACGATCTCGGCAGGCTCAGACGTGGAGTCTAAAAGGGCTGTGGTTTTCCCTTAGTGGGGCACTCACTAGAGTGGTGCCCTTGGATCCCGCAAGAATAACAGGTGGCATTGGTCTTATTAATACGTCCTATTGGAACTCTCTCACTGGTGGGATTTCTGATGTTCCTAGCTGTAATGACCACGGAGTTCGGATCTGTTGACTGAATCTTTCCATTGTCTCGCATGGAGGATGAGGGTGGGGGTCTGTTGACTTGTATGCATTGTGTTTTTCGATATCCAAGGCTGCATTGAATGTTGTGTTAAGGTCCGTGTGACCATAACGCAGAAGCTTGCTTTGGATGTCAGAATTGAGTCCCTTACGAAAATGGGAGAGCGTAACCTCGGGCATTTCTCGGATGTCACAACGCACCATCATATCCTTAATGAGTCCCATGTACTCCATTACTGATTTATCACCCTGACGAAGGGTGGCTAATTTGTCGAACATTTGGGTTCGGTGGTACGCAGGGACATATTGATCAGTCAAAAGGGCTTTCATGGCAGTCCACCCAATTGGGGGTTCTCCATTCACGGTACCTAGATGCCTCTCTTCGTTCAACCAAAACGTTTTGGCCCTACCCAGAAGTTTCATTCGTGCCACTCGCACCTTATCACCGTCCGTCAGTCTATGCCACTCAAAATAACACTCGATCTCCATGATCCAATCTAAAAAAACTTGGGGTTCACCCAGACCATCATATGATGGTGGATGGATCTGAACGGCCCTAGTTATATCAAACTCATCGTCCTGATCACGAGGATGGTTTTGTCGCTCCTCTCGTTGGTTGGCGAGCTGGAGTGGTGGCCTCGGTCGATTTATCCCAAAGCCGGGATTTTGAGGCGCCACCTGATTTACAGCCAACCCTTGTATTAATTGGGTGAGTGCATCGAACCTGGTGTTAAACTCTTCCCTAAGCGCCGCAATTGTTGCAGGAGCATGCTCATCATCATGGTTGTCGGCCATGTGTGAGGTGGATGGAGGATACTCCGTGCCAAGCCTCGTGCGCATGAACAACACAGATACGGGGTTTCTCTTAAAGAAAAAAAAAGGACTGTTTAGACAAGAATTTTATAAAGTAGGATTCGTATACGCTTAACGACTTGGAGAACGAAAATATTTTTTTGGACTTTTGTGCTTAGAAAAATAAGGAGAAAATTCAGAATTTTTTTTGTAATTTTCTGCAGAATTTTTTTTTTATTTTATTTTTGTTATATGCAGACCAGATTGTGAAAATTTTCAGATTTTTGTGTCTAACGAATCGTGCACGACCAAGTGTGGGTCGACGTCCTATGACAGGAAAATGAAAGGATGGTGTCGATTGAGAAATCAACACAACCTGGCTCTGATACCAAATTTGATGTAGCACCGTCCTAAGAGCCTACACGGATGATGTAGGATTACGTTCGCCACGCTCACGCTCTCATTTCCGCACAACAACGAAACGCAGCAGCACAATATTTTTTTATTTATCTTTCGCGCTAACGTACGGATAGCCAACCCGCTGGAGATCAAACCACGGCTAAAGGCCGAGATCCAATCAAGCTAAAAGGACGAATATTCGCGTCCGTTCGAGCGATGTTGTACCAAAGAAAGATCTACCAAGAAAATCCTGATTCGCAAACGGTTGATCTTTCCCCAACAAGAAATAACGAGGATCGTCAATCCTCTCGATAGTATTCGGAAAATCAAACGAAAACCACAAATCTATCAAAGAAAACTCCGCGAAATTTTATTCGTTTCGAGAAATCACGCTAAAATCGTCCACCACAAAAATGATCTAAGAAAAGAAAACTCTTCAGTAGAAGTTTTGTTACCCCTCTCGGAAAAATAGATCTGAGATGTTGGATCCACTAGAATTGATCACTCTCCTTTGTACTCCACGGAAGGTGCTCCAATAGAATGACGAAACTCGCTCGTCTTCTCCGCTTTGCGTCGTAGAAGATCACCCAAGCCTTTAGTTGTTTCAATCGAATCTTCTCCTCTAATGATGGCCGACTATTAGAGAGAGGGTAGAGGGAAAATCGTGGAGGTTGCGGGGTAAGAAGAGGGAAGAAGGAAGTAGAATGAAGAGAGAAGGAGGGGGCGGCCAAGGGGAGGAGGAAGGAGGAGGGTCGGCGGTTCCAAGGAGGGGGCCGAAGTTTGAGAGGGGGAGATGCCTCTTTTGGCTAGGAAGAGAGAAGGAAAGAGAGAGGAAAGAGGGAATTCCAATTTTAGGAGTTCAAATTTCAAATTTTCATTCAATGATTGATTATCTCATTTAATGGCCTATTTATAGGCTTACAAAATGAAACGGCTACATGCAGCCCAATAACAAAAATTAAATATTGTCCCAACAAAAGTGCAATTAAACAAAACAAGCAAATATTTAGTGCAATTAAACAAAACATGCAAATATTTAATTAATGTTTATAAGAGAATAATTATAAGTACTAATTAATTTTTATGGCGCCGCGGGCGGAGATTGTAGCGGCGATGGCATTTATCAAATTGGTTATCGCGGCAACGCGCATCTTTGATCGGAGAGGCACCATCATCCGTTAGCGTGCCAGTACCATCGTCGTCATGTTGAGGGTCGTCGCCTCCATCATGCAAGTTGTCCATGACTGGACAGGTGAACAGAAAGAGGAAGCTAGAAGTCAGATAATTTGACTAAGGCATAACCGCTGAGACAGCTGAGGCAGCTGAGAAGAATGTCTCAGCATAACCGCTGAGACAGCTGAGAAGCTCAACACATATCGTTGAGAGAAGTGTTGGTCTCAGCTAAACCATTGAGACAGAAGACAGTCTCGGCTGTGAAGAAATAACCACTGAGACAGAAGACAGTCTCAGCTGTGAAGAAGAAACCGCTGAGAAAATTGAGAAGAAATCGCTGAGACTAAGCCGACAAAATTTCTTTAAGTCCATAAGCGTTGAGTGAGGCAGACTCACTCAACGCTTCTAAAGAAGAAGCTCAAGTTAAAGGTTGAATTTCAGAGTTCGTCGAGCTCAGCTCACAGATCGTCGAGCTCAAGTTAAAGGTTGAAGATTCAAAGTTCATCGAGCTCAGCTCACAGATCGTCGAGCTCAAGTTAAAGTTTGAAGATTCATAGTTCATCGAGTAGAGCTCACATTTCGTCGAGCTAAATGTAAAGTTGGAGATTCTGAAGTTCGTTGAGCTCAGTACAGAGTTCGTCGATCTCAGATCGACGATCGTCGAGCTCAGTCGAAGTACTTCATGTCGTTGCGGGAAAGCTATAATAGCGCTAGAAGATACTATTTGTCATCTTCTGAGGGAGGTGGCGCTCACCATACTTGACTGGACCCACATTCAAATTGTGTTATTGATTTAAATCAACAGATATAAAAGGAAGAGAAGAAAAGAAGATTAGGGTTAACAAAAATGAAAAACGAGAACGGAAGTAGAAAATGAAAAGGAGGCGGCTGGACTTCATCTTCTTCGATCAGCTTGAAATCAAAGTCCAGCAGTGAAAGCTAGAAGGAAAAGATAGCTGAAGCTTTTTCCAGTTCAGCAAGAGTATTCCTTGAAGAACAAGTTGGCTGATTAAATCTATCAGCAAGAGGAGTTAGTTGTGTGAAGGGCTGTAAGCCTTCAACAGCAGTTAGTTGTCTTCAGTACAGTAGAGAAATTGATAGTTGTAGAAGAAGACAAATTCCTTCTACGGCAAGTGAGTTGGACTGATATCTGCTCAGTCCAGCAAGTTGACTCGGAGATTTTTCTCTGAGTCAGTATTTCAACTTTCTTGATTACTTTCCTGTATGATTCAGTTTATCTGAATCTGAGTGTATGGCACCTTATGCATGAGTGGTAGGTGACTAATTTGTCACTGAGGTAGGTTGTAACGCCCCCGATTTTTTCGATAATTTTATTTGAATGGGTATCGTCATATTTATGACGTCATGGCGTTACTTTTAACGTCGAGTTGATGGCGCATCTCTGTTAAGGAATTTTCACGTCCATGCGGTCGAGTCGACCAAATTCTTGTTGTTATTGGAAAATTTTTCATTTGGAATTCAAGTTGAATAATTTTGGACTTGCTCGTCAAGTTTCGTCGCAATTCGAGCGATATTCGGGCCTCGGCGGTTTTCCGAAGTTTTGTGTAAATTATGTTCGTTGTATACTTTGAAAATTTATATCTCGGGAATGGCTCGTCGGATTCAGGTTTTGGCTTCGCCGTTGGGTTCGTAGCGTCAGTGTTTGCCTACGGTGTGAGTTTCGTTTAATTTGGCGCGCGTTTGGGCCTCCGTTTGAACTCGTGTTTCCTTATTCAAAAATATAAATATGAATATTTTAATATTAAAACATTATTCAAAAATGTGATTCCCTATTCATCTCTATAGTTTGATTTTGGGTATTTTTGTAAAGAACATTATTCATAGCACTGTTCTTTAATTGTTGAGTTCTCGGGTGGTTGTAGGATCTTCTCGAGTGGCCTTCTCCCTCTTGTCGAATGATCTGTTCACTGCACTCGAGAGTTGCCTCCTTTATTACTCGAGTATTGCTTTTCAAATTCTCGAGTAACTCATTTGACTACTCGAGTAATTCATTATTACTCGAGTACTGTGTTTCCTGGCTCTCGAGTAACTCATTTGACTACTCGAGTAATGCTTTATTACTTGAGTACTGTGCTTCCTGCTTCTCGAGTAACTCATTTGACTACTCGAGTAATGCTTTATTACTCGAGTACTGTGCTTCCTGGTTCTCGAGTACCTCTAAATTTGTTCTCGAGTAGTCGGTCGTCCGTCTCGAGTTGTTCTGTTCAGTCGGCGTTCAGGCGCCATTTGGATAGTCAAAACGGTGTTGTATGGAAAAATGGTCAACATGAAATTTGTTCTTCTTGACGAGATCTAAAACTTTTATGTTGGATACTTTTCAATTTGAAGCCATCTTATACCTCTATTTTTGATTTTCCCAAAATCGCTCGTAATAACCCGTTTTTGACAAAACTTTTTATAAACATATATATATATGTATATATATATGTACATATATATATACATATCTATATATATATATGTACATATATATATATACATATATATGTATATATATATATATATATATATGTATATATATATATGTACATATATATATAGATATGTATATATATATGTATATATATATATATATATATATAGATGTATATACATCTATATATAAATATATATAGATACATATACATATATATACATATACATATATGTACATATATGTACATATACATATATATACATATACATATATATACATATACATATATGTACATATATGTACATATCTATACATATATGTTTAGATATGTACATACATATATGTACATATACATATATGTATAGATATGTACATATATGTACATATATGTATATATATGTATATGTATATATATGTATATGTACATATATGTATATGTACATATATGTATATGTACATATATGTATATGTACATATATGTATATGTATATATATGTATATATATATGTATATATATATATATATGTATATATTCTTAGACTTAGGTTTTAGAACTGAACTTCATCTTCTCTGATTTCCTCCCGAACCAAAGCAGCGTGAGAGAGAGAGAGAGAGAAATATTTGTCTTGAATCTTCCAGTGGCCGCTGACGGTTCTCCGGTGCTCCAAATCTTCAACCGAGTATAAATCTGGAAAGCTCTCGTCGAGAGCTACGTCATCGTGGTAAAATCTTTCAAATTCCTTGAGTTTTCTTGTTAGGGTTTTTCGGCCCTAACCTCTATTTCGGCCATTTTTGTTCAGATTTTGACTCCTCCCGCGTTTCTTTGCCCCAATCTACGACGTTGAGCGTTTCGGTGAACTCTCCCGGTAAAACCAAGGCAAGTGGTGGTTTACCCTCTTTTCTCCTTGTCCGATTTGATGGTAACGAATAAGCTTTTGTTCCTTAATTTTTACTGCGTTCTTTTTTTCTGTCTTTCCAAGTTATAGAAATGTATAACTCTTATTTGAAGTTTACTCAAATTTATGAGTTCTTGTTATGAAGAGAAAACTTAACCTTGTAGCGTTGTAATGATTGATGTAGATGTTATATCGTTAGATTTAATCGCCTCTAACCATTGTCAAAGAATGTGTTAGAGTTTATCTAGGATGGTAAATCGTTTCTAAAGATTGATCAACTTGTCTTTAATCTAGGAAATGTCGAGTAGAATCCGATGTGCCAAGTCTTGAGATTTATTTCATGGTGTTTCTTTATTGCGGGTATTAGTGGGCAAATCCACCGACTGTAAGGTTTGTTTCCTTTATTAGTACCTCGTGGAACTCTACAGGATTTTGGGCATCTGCGGTGATTGGTGGAGTGTGTAAGTCTCCCCCGCAGTTAGACGGATTTTAACATCTGTGAGGGGTGTATCTAGAGAAGTGACCACCCTGCCTGTGTTTATGGGTAGAGTTGACCACAGGTGGCTAATAAAGTTTTGGAGTATTCTTTCTTATGATTTAATCATGCTCTCTCCTTACTTTGGGTATCCGGCATGATTTGTTGTACGTGACGATTCACGTAAGTTCTTCTCTTATGATTTATTTCTTGAGTTTTATTTATGTACCTTACTTCAGCACATTTGGTCTTGAGTTGGTACCCCTTTTGACCCTTTTCTATTTTGGCTTATGTTTCTGCCACCATTTGTATCTTCTTGCTGAGGTATTCTATTTTTTTTGGAATGTCTCAGGTTCAGAGCAGTAGCAGGTAGTGGAGCTGGTTTTTGGACTCATTGAGCGGTAGTTTTGGCCGTGGCTTTTTCACCTCGTTGTAGCGAGGTATTTGTTATTTTAATTTTCTTTCCTAGTTCAGACACACTTTGTATTGTGGGTTTGTATCAGGTTGTTGGCGCCTACGGGATTATTGATTTTTTTTGACACTTGCTAGTTGTTGATGTCTCCTTTATGCTTGATTCAGATTACTTGCTCTCTGAGATGATTTATTGCTATGATTGCATGTTAGATATTTTTTAACCTATAAAACCCTACTATTAGTAAAGCATACATGCAATCTCTTTCAAAACTATGTCACTAATTTCTGGTTAGCGTAAATACTTTTTCCTATACTTATTATAAATCTAGAGTTGCATAGCATGAGTTGTTCCTCTGGGACATTTATACTCATATAGGGTGTTAGAGTCAATTCAAACAAGTATCTTACGCGAGCGTATAATTAGATTTTGAATCGTGGACTGGTTGATACACTAAGCCGAGGGATACGACTATCATCATACCTTAAACTGGATTTTATTCATAATAATTTATGTTTTCTTTTAAAAACTATAGAGTTTGGAGTCTTGCCTAAACGTCTGCAGATATCCCCTGCACGGCGTGGCATCACGGCGGGTATTTATCCCTTACTCTGATATAATTAAATTGTTGAGAAAATGCGGGTTGTGACAGTTGATATCAGAGGGAGGTTGCGTGACAATTGGTCGGGCAACCTTTCCTTGTTAGTGTTAGTTGTTTAGTGTCATATCATACACACACCGATGTGTCATCAGTATGTCTTGGCTGAAGCATGAACACTACACTCATAGCATGATAAGAAGTATACGGGGCATATTATGTAATATGGGATGCATAATATGTGTTTGTATTTGGATCCACCATAGGAGGCAACATGTGACGGTTATGTAGTATGGAATGCATAACCACCATCACATGGATGCCCATTAGTACGTTTTCTTTTCTTGTTGCATGAGATGTTATGTAGTATGGGATGCATAACATTTCATGTGTACTTCGCTCATAACATGCATTAAGGCCTTTTTAGGATGCATAACACTGCATACATAGCATAACATGACATAAGCATAACATGACATAAGCACAACATGTCAAGCTAAAGATTTACATGATGACATATATACACACATGATTTTAAATAAGAGTAAAGAATCCATGCATTCATATCATAGGCTCATGAGTCAATAGAATGATAGGATATTATCCTAAGTAGGACATATCATCATCATAAAATCCCAGAGCATGTGACAGCTTAAGCAAGTGTCTTTTAAGTATGGTCTGAACTAGTTTTGTTTGCCCTAGTCGTAATCTAGGATTTTGATGGGTTGTTCGTTTTCCTTTTTAGAAATGCCTCCAAAGCATATTGCGACGAGATCGACTCCCTAGTCGAAGGGTGATTCGTCATGTGCGCAGAGTGATGCATTGATCGAGAGTGTGCTCTAGAGCAACGAGGCTCTGTCTAGGTAAGTAGTTGCGATGCAATCGCAAATTCAAACCTTGTTGTCTGTCGCTCCCACGCAACAACCCTTAGTGCAAGATCCTGTCGTGGATCAAGCTGTACCTGATGCCCCTGCTCCTTTCGTGCCCCCGGTGATGCTACCACCAGAGATGAATTTCATCTCGCATTTCGAGCGATTGAGACCTCCTACTTATGAAGGGAGTGCTGACTTCATGATTTTAGATGATTGGATCATCTCCATCGAAGAGATGTTTTTGTATTCTGGGTTCTAAAAGCCCAGAAGGTAATAATTGCAGTCTATTAATTAAAAGGTCCGACAAAGAGTTGGTGGATTCGGGAAAGGGAAAATCAGAAGGAAGGTTGTTCTTGGAAATCTTTTAAGAAGATGCTGCTGAAGAAGTTTCTACCCTCGGTTGAGCAGGACCGCCTGATGAATAATTTCCTGCATCTAAAGTAGAGACAGCTCACAGTGAGCGAGTGCAAGATTGAGTTTAGCAAACTGAGTAGGTTTTCTCCTGATTTGGTATCTTCGGAGGAGGGTAGAGTGAAACGTTTCCTGGGAGGACAAAGAAGCGATGTCCAGCAGTGGGCATGCGCTTATGGAGCTGACAGTTATGTTGTGGCAGTGGAAGCCGCACTGAAAGTGGAAGCGATTGAAAATGCCAAGAATCGAGGTGTTGCGACAAGGAAAGAGAAGAGAAAGGGTGTTGAGGATGGAAGCACTAGGGCATCCGGCCCTTCTTCGAAAAAGAAAACTGAAGAAATATGTAGCTTCTGTGGTCAACCTGGCCACCCTTATGAAAGGTTTTTCAAGAGGACTGCCACCCTAAAGATGCAGTAGGTGCATGCCATCCAGGGTGCACCCAAGGGAGATTTGGTGTGCTCATTATGTTCAAGGAAGGGGCATGACGTGATTCGTTGCTGGACAAAGGATAAGGCTTGTTTCTAGTGCGGGCAGAAGGGGCATCTGAAGTCTTCGTGCCCCCAGGCTCAGTCCCCACTACAACCTATCCTACTTCGAGCTCTGCCGCTCCCACCAAACCAAGACAGATGCAAAGGAAAGCTGAACGTAGTGACCAGCGAGGAAGCTCAAACCTATATGCAAGTTATTTCAGGTTAGTCCCAGTTTATTTCATCTTTTTTACTTATCGTTGTCGCCCTAGTTATCGTTCGTTTAGTTATGTATGCTATGATTTTAGGGGAGTTTAAGGTGCGGAATAGGTGGGAACGCGTTCTTTTCGATTCGGGTGCCACTCATTCCTTTATGGCCCGGAGGTTTTTAGATAAACATCGTCTGGATGTGGATCCATTAGGAGACTCCTTCAACATCAAGCTTCCCTCTGGTGATTCGGTGGTATCTAATCAAGGAGTTCTGAGATGCCCTATATACCTAGGCAATTTCCTAGCCATTGTAGATCTGATGGTGTTGGATCTGGCGGACTTTGACGTTATTTTGGGCATGGACTGGCTGTCCAAGTATGATGCGGTCATCCAGTGCAAGGCAAAGAGACTGGACTTCAGGATGGACAATGGCCAACCTATGAGCGTCTATGGATTTTAGGACAGGGTTTCTCCTATTATTTATGCGGTACGTGCTTGTCGTGTTATAGAGTCTGGTTACGAGACATTTTTGGTTTCTATTTCTGCGTTGGAAACTGCTTTTGTTACACCACGTATTGAGGATATCTCGGTGGTGCGAGAGTTTCCAGATGTTTTTCCTGACTGTCTTCCAGGACTTCCTCCGGTGAGGGAGATAAAGTTTGTGTTAGACCTCGAGCCAGGTACTCGTCCTATTGCCAAAGCATCATACCGTATGGCTCCGCGTGAGTTGGATGAGTTGCATACTCAGCTCGATGAGTTGCTGAGGTGTGGTTTTATTAGACCAAGTTCTTCTCCGTGGGGCGCTCCTATTTTGTTCGTCAAGAAGAAAGATGGATCGATGAGGCTTTGCATCGATTACAGAGAATTCAATAAAGTGACCATTAAGAATAGATATCCCCTTCAAAGGATTGATGATCTGTTCGATCAGCTACGTGGTAGCTCGGTATTTTAAAAGATCGATCTTCGCTCAGGCTACCACCAGTTAAGAATTCGTAAGGCAGATGTCCTTCGGACCGCTTTCCGTTCGTGGCATGGGCATTATGAGTTTTTGGTGATGTCTTTCGGTCTGACCAATGCACCCTCTACTTTCATGGATTTGATGAATATGGTGTTTAAGGACTTCTTGGACCGATTTGTTATTGTGTTCATAGATGATGTCTTGGTGTATTCCCACAGTGTTGAGGAGCATACTCAGTATTTGCGTTTGGTTTTGTCGACCCTGAGGGAGTATAGGTTATATGCGAAGTTGAGCAAATGTGAGTTCCGGCTACCCCAAGTGTCCTTTCTGGGTCATGTTGTAAGCAAGGACGGTATTTCGGTAGATCCGACCAAGATTTCGACTGTGATGGAATGGGAGAGACCTTCTACACCTAAGGGGATTAGGAGCTTCTTAGGTCTGGCTTGCTATTATAAAAGATTCGTGAAAGGATTTTCGGTATTGTCTGCTCCTCTAACTAGACTTACTCAGAAGAATACTGCATTCATTTGGAGTGATAAGTGTGAAGAGGCTTTTCAAGAACTGAAGAAGAGATTATATACTGCTCCAATTTTAACCTTGCCTACTGAAGGCGTTGAATATACTGTATATGTTGATGCATCACACACCAGACTCGGCTGTGTTTTAAAGCAAGATGGTAAGGTGATCGCGTATGGATTACGGCGACTAAAAATTCATGAGAGAAACTATCCTACGCACGATTTGGAGTTCGCTGCTGTAATTTATGCACTGAAACTTTGGCGACACTTATTATATGGTGCGATGTGCAAGATTTATACGGACCATAAGAGTTTGAAGTACGTCTTCACTCAGAAGGAATTAAATCTGCGCCAGCGTCGGTGGTTAGAATATGTGGCTGATTATGAAGTGGAAATTCTTTATCATCCAGGGAAGGCTAATGTAGTAGTTGATGCCTTGAGTAGAAAGACTGCTAAAATTTTTAATCTGTCGATACAGTCCTTGGTGGAAGAATTCCTATTAATGGATATTGAGGTTGGGAGTGGTACTGTGCCTGCTAGTCTAAAAGCAGAAGAGCCCACTTGGATTTCCCTTACTCGAGCACATCAGAAGGATGATCCGGATCTGTTACACCTCTGGAATAGGACTGTGAAGGGAGAGCTACCAAATTTCACCTTGGATGAGTTGGATACCTTGAAGTATCGGGGTAGATTTTGCGTCTCCGCCTTTTGCGACATTCGAGCTAAGATCTGTGCTGAAGCTCATGGTTCCAGTGTAGCCTACCATCCTGGTTGCACAAAGATGTATAAGGATCTAAAGCAAATTGTTTGGTGGTCAGGAATGAAGAATGATATCGCGAAGTTTGTATCAGAATGTTTTACGTGTCAGCGTGCTAAGGCTGATCATAGAAGGTCTGGTGGTAATCTGACACCGCTTGATATCCCAAGTTGAACATGGGAGAGTATTTCAATGGATTTCATCATCAGTCTACTGAAATCTCCCCGTGGGCACGACTCTGTTTGGATGATAGTCGATAGATTGACAAAGTGTGTTCACTTCATTCCCTTTAAGATTGGGTATTCTATGAAAAAGATAGCTGAGTTATATCTTAATGAAGTCATCAGATAATATGGAGTGCCAGTCAGCATCATATCGGATTGAGACTCTAGATTTATGTCTCGCTTTTGGAAGAGTTTGCAAGAGGGGTTTGGTGCTGATTTAAGGTACTCCACCGCCTATCATCCGCAGACGAATGGTCAAACAGAACGAGTTAATCAGATCGTGGAAGATATGATAAGGTGTTATATATTGGATCACGGTGGCGCTTGGGATGAGCGTCTCAGACTCATGAAATTTGCTTACAATAATAGTTATCAAGAGAGTCTGTAGATGGCCCCGTTTGAGGCCTTGTATGGGAGGCGTTGTAGGACTCCTTTGTTTTGGACTGAAGTTGGAGAGAGACCGTTGCTTGGTCCGGAAGGCCTTGAAGAGATGAATTGTGTTGTAACTCATATTCGAGAGAAGCTCCGTGTCGCACAAGAGCGTTATGAGAAGTATGTTAATCAACAAAGGGTCGATCTAGAGTTTGTCATTGGAGACTTGGTTTTTCTGAAGGTTTTTCCGATATCTGGCGTTAAAAGATTTGGAAGGAATCACAAGTTAGACCCCTGGTACGTGGGACCTTTTCAAATTCTTGAACGCATCGGAGTATCAGCTTATAGGCTGGAGTTGCCAGCTACCTTCCCTGGTGTCCATGATGTGTTCCATGTGTGCCAGTTGCGGAAGTGTATTCGTAATGATCGTCAAGTCCTCGACTCAGTGCCCCAGATTCAGCCCAACCTTACGTATGTGGAAGAACATGTTCGTATTCTGGATTCTCAGGAGCATGTGTTACAGAGAAAGACCATCCCTATAGTCAAGATTCCTTGGAGAAATCAAGACGTCGAGAGCGCGACGTGGGAATTGGAATCAGCGATGAGCGAATCTCATCCGCACCTCTTCTCTTAGTTTCATGTATGTATTTATGTTTTCAGTCATGTTTGATTTTATTGTTTTTGTTTAGTTTTGGAGTTGTGTTAAGTTTCGGGACGAAACTTCTTTTTAGGGGGAGTGACTGTAACGCCTCCGATTTTTTCGATGATTTTATTTGAATGGGTATCGTCATATTTATGACATCGTGGCGTTATTTTTAACGTCGAGTTGACGGCGCATCGCCGTTAAGGCATTTTCGCGTTCGTGCGGTCGAGTCGGCCAAATTCTTGTTGTTATTGGAAAATTTTGCATTTGGAATTCAAGTTGAATAATTTTCGACTTGCTCGTCAAGTTTCGTCGCAATTCGAGGGATATTCGGGTCTCGGCAATTTTCCGAAGTTTTGTGTAAATTATGTCCGTTGTATACTTTGAAATTTTATATCTCGGGAATGGCTCGTCGGATTCAGGTTTTGGCTTCGTCGTTGGGTTCGTAGCGTCAGTGTTCGCCCACAGTGTGATTTCGTTTAATTCGGCGCACGTTTGGGCCTCCGTTTGAACTCGTGTTTCCTTATTCAAAAATATAAATATAAATATTTTAATATTAAAACACTATTCAAAAATGTGATTCCCTATTCATCTCTATAGTTTGATTTTGGGTATTTTTGTAAAGAACACTATTCATAGCACTATTCTTTAATTGTTTAGTTCTCGTGTGGCTGTAGGATCTTCTCGAGTGGCCTTCTCCTTATTGCTCTCGCGAGCTGCCTCTTTTATTACTCGAGTAATGCTTTTCAAATTCTCAAGTAACTCATTTGACTACTCGAGTAATTCTTTATTACTCGAGTACTGTGTTTTCTGGCTCTCGAGTAACTCATTTCACTACTCGAGTATTGCTTTATTACTCGAGTACTGTGCTTCCTGGTTCTCGAGTAACTCATTTGACAACTCGAGTAATGCTTTATTACTCGAGTACTGTGCTTCCTGGTTCTCGAGTACCTCTAAATTTGTTCTCGAGTAGTCGGTCGTCCGTCTCGAGATGTTCTGTTTAGCCGGCGTTCGGGCGCCATTTTGAGTGTCAAAACGGTGTTGTATGGAAAAATTATCAACATAAAATATGTTCGTATCGATGAGATCTACAACTTTCATGTTGGACACTTTTCGATTTGAAGCCATCTTAGACCTCTATTTTCGATTTTCCCGAAACCGTTCGTAATAACCCGTTTTTGACAGAACTTTTTATAAACATATAAATAAATAAATAAATAAATAAATATATATATATATATATATATATATATATATATATATATATTCTTAGACTTAGGTTTTATAACCGAACTTCATCTTCTCTGATTTCCTCCCGAACCAGAGCGGCGTGAGCGAGAGAGAGAAATATTTTTCGTGAATCTTCCGGTGGCCGCCAACGGTGCTCCGGTGCTCCAAATCTTCAACCGAGTATAGATCTGGAAAGCTCTCGCCGAGAGCTACATCATCGTGGTAAAATCTTTCCCATTCCTCGAGTTTTCTCATTAGAGTTTTTCGTCCCTAACCTCTATTTCGGTGATTTTTGTTCAGATTTTGACTCCTCCCGCGTTCCTTTGCCGCGATCTATGACGTGGAGCGTTTCAGTGAACTCTCCCGATAAAACCAAGGCAAGTGGTGGTTTACCCTCTTTTCTCCTTGTACGATTTGATGGTAACGAATAAGCTTTTGTTCCTTAATTTTTACTGCGTTCTTTTTTTCTGTCTTTCAAAGTTATAGAAATGTATAACCCTTATTTGAAGTTTACTCAAATTTACGAGTTCTTATCATGAAGAGAAAACTTAACCTTGTAGCGTTGTAGTGATTGGTGAGATGTTATATCGTTAGATTTAATCGCCTCTAACCATTGTCATAGAACGCGTTAGAGTTTATCTAGGATGGTAAATCGTTTCTAAAGGTTGATCAACCGTGTCTTTAATCTAGAAAATATCGAGTAGAATCCGATGTGCCAAGTCTTGAGAGTTATTTCATGGTGTTTCTTTATTGTGGGTGTTAGTGGGCAAATCCACTGACCGCAAGGTTTGTTTCCTTTATTAGTACCTCGTGGAACTCTACTGGGTTTTGGGCATCTGCGGTGATTGGTGGAGTGTGTAAGTCTCCCCCGCAATTTGACGGATTTTAACATCTGTGAGGGGTGTATCTAGAGAAGTGACCACTCTGCATGTGTTTATGGGTAGAGTTGAACACAGGTGGCTAATAAAGTTTTGGAGAATTCTTTCTTATGATTTAATCATGCTCTCCCCTTTCTTTGAATATCCGGCAAGATTTGTTGAACGTGACGATTCACGTAAGTTCTTCTCTTCTGATTTATTTCTTGAGTTTTATTTATGTAGCTTACTTTAGCACATTTGGTCCTGGGTTAGTACCCCTTTTGACCCTTGTCTATTTTGGCTTATTTTTCTTCCACCATTTGTATCTTCTTGCTGAGGTATTCTATTTTTTTTTTTAATGCCTCAGGTTCAAAGCAGTAGCAGGTAGTGGAGCCGGTTTTTGGACTCTTTGAGCGGTAGTTTTGGCTGTGGCTTTTTCACCTCGCCGTAGCGAGGTAGTTTGTTGTTTTAATTTTCTTTCCTAGTTCAGACACACTTTGTACTGTGGGTTCGTGTCAGGTTGTTGGCGCCCATAGGATTGTTGATTTTTTTTTACACTTGCTAGTTGTTGATGTCTCCTTTATGCTTGATTCAGATTACTTGCTCTCTAGGATGATTTATTGCTTGGATTGCATGTTAGATATTTTTTAACCTATAAAACCTACTATTAGTAAAGCATACATGCAATCTCTTTCAAAACTATGTCACTACTTTGTGGTTAGCGTAAAGACTTTTTTCTATACTTATTATAAATCTAGAGTTGCATAGCATGAGTTGTTCCTCTAGGACATTTATACTCATGTAGGGTGTTAGAGTCAATTTAAACAAGTATCTTCCGCAAGCGTATAATTATATTTTGAATCGTGGACTTGTTGATCCACTAAGCCGAGGGATACGGCTATCATCATAACTTAAACTGGATTTTATTCATAATAATTTATGTTTTCTTTTAAAAACTGTAGAGTTTGGAGTCTTGCTTGAATGTCTGCAGTTATCCCCTACACGGCGTGGCATCACGACGCGTATTTTTCCTTTACTCTAATATAATTAAATTGTTGGGAAAATACGGGTTGTGACATAGGTGCCCTACTGGGGTACTAATGTTGGATCCAAGTGTGGATCTGAGCTGTAGGGCTTAAGTGTCTAAGGTAGGAGAGTGTTGCTCTCTGAGGTAGGGTTGTCCTCCCAGCCTGAGTATAGGGCCTAGTGCCTGAGGTAGGTGACTGGTGAGTCATTGAGCTGTAGGTGATAAGTGTGTCACTAAGTTATAAGCCTTGGAGGAGGCTGAGCTATAGGTGCCTGGAATGACACTAAGGTAGGTACCTAGATAGGTACTGAGTTGTAGGAGTGTTGCAACACTCTTAGAGCAGGGTTGTGTGCTTGATGTTGTAGGGCTGAGAAGCCTAAGCTGTAGGCCTTAAAAATAAGGCTGAGGTAGGTGGTTAGTGGACCATTGAGCTATAGGAGCACTGCAGGGCTCTGAGGTAGGAACCCTTGTGGTTCTGAGTTTGGATTCTGAAAAGAATCTGTGTGTAAGGTTGAGGGCCTAAAGTGTAAGCTCTGAGGAGCATATTGGTGGAGTTTGTGCCCAGTCCAACAAATCTGTTGGATAGGTGGGAGGGAAAGTGGATGTACCCATTTGGGGAACCACTATAAATATTTGTGTTCTTGCTGTGTTGCTTGTTTCTTTCTTGTATTGCAGGTAATTAGGACAATCTCTAGATCACTAAATTTATAAACAGCATAAAGATCTAAGAAAGTTTAAAAGACCTATTCACCATCCCCCCTCTAGGTGACTAGCTAACCTTGAAGTAATAACTTTCAGTGATCTCCTAGGAAGTCCCCGTAGGGGCTCTTAAATGGATCACTTCTCATCGAAGGGAGGCTGCAGAAACCAACAACCTGCCGGTGGATGGAGAGGGTTGTGGTGCATGGTCTGCAAACTATTTGAGGCTTAACCCTTTCGAGTGTGGTCCTAGGGATGTCGGTGGCCGTCCTTACGAGTTGTATGTTGGGGAGGCCGTTATATCCACCACTCTTGTTGCTTCTTCTGTACTAGCTCTGGTCCCGAGCACACGAAGAGTATCGTTCCCCCTGCTTCCATATCTAGAAGCCTCCGCCCTAGATCTAGACAAAACCAGATCACCTGGCAACATAAGCAACTCCACCAAAAGATCCTGAGCAGCTTCTTCTTGCCCTTGGTCAGACCTACTCTCTTGTAGCTCCACAGATGAGCTACCTTTGTATAACGTTAATTCATCGAATACCACATCCTGGGAGACAAAAAATTTACATGTCTCTGGATCTATACATGCCCAGCCCTTCTTCCGCTCATCATAGCCGATGAAGACTAGTTTTCATGCTTTCATATCTAGCTTCGTCCTGAGAGTGTCTGGAATATGCATATAGATGGTAAACCCGAACACCTGATGATGTTCAACACTAGGCTTCTCTTTGAATATCAACTCATATGGAGACTTTGTGTTGTTCGGACTGAGGGGTGTCATATTGATGGCATACGCCGCACATGTCATTCCCTCTACCTAGAAGGCTCTGGGAATGCCTTTGACGTGAAGCCAGCACTTGCAGGTCTCCGTCAAATGACGAATCTTTTGCGCTGTAACTCTGTTATGTTGTTGAGTAAGCGCAAAAGTAACCTCCCTTTAGATGCCGAAGTTTCTGCATAAGTTAGAGAACTCATATAAAGTGAACTCTCTGTCATTATCAATTCTCAACTTCTTGATCTGCAGTCCAAGCCGGCCCTCCATGAGTTCTTTGAACTCCTCTGACTTCTCTCTCAAGAAGTATACCTGAGTAACCTAGAAAAGTCATCAACAAGAACCAACATGTACCTGCTACCGCCAAGACTGGGTTTGACGGTAAGTTCCGTTAGATCACCGTGGATGCATTCTAGTGGTACTCTATACCTAGTCTGTGACATGTCAAATGGAAGGCGATAAGCCTTACCATATTGATATCCCACACAAACGTGACATTCACCAAAAGATAAGAGGCTAGGCAGGCCATGGACCAAGCCTCTTGCCTCCATAACCTTCAGCTTATCCATCCCAACATGATCTAGTCTTGCATGCCAAATAATAATGTTGTCATTCACCCTCATCTTATAAGCATACGAGCTTGTCACCAAAATGCCTTCACTCTCCTTCTGAAATAAGTGACATCAGCTTTCACAGCTGATATGTTCCTGAGAAATTTCAGTTATGTTGGGCCAAACAGAATGTGATACCCAGTGTCAACAACATTGGTCACCGAGAAGATATTTTTCTTCATTCCTGGCACGTGATACAACTCCTCAAAGTGAGTGGCCCTCGATCATCCTAAAGAAATCGTTCCCTCCTTCTTTACTGCATGAACAGTATCGTCAGCCGTAATAATAACATCGTTAAATTTATATTCCAGCAGAGAAGAGAATTTAGACTCATCCCCGGTGAGGTGATGACCACACCTTGATTCCACAATTCAATCCTCTTTATAGTTGATGGAGGAAAGTGCACGAACAAAAGTGCCTGTCATGAAGGCACTCCCCCATACTCCTTCAGCTTTGGACTCAGCCTCCTCCTTCCCTGCAGTATGCCCTAGCTGAAGATTCACTATGCAGTCCTTGCTTATGTGACGAAGCTTGTTACACCTGTAGCTCTGAGGTCCGCCCCACTTCTTCCCGCCATCATGCTTAGGAACCTTGCTCCTTTCCTATTGTGATGAAGAAGACGGACCATCGCTAGCAGGTGTCTTCTTCTTCATGTACCATTTCTTCTTGTTGTTAGATAATAGAGCCTCGTCATCTCCCCTTGAGATCGAAACTCCAATCATCAATTTTGTCAAGCTTTCTTACAAAGCCAACAGATTTTCCGGCTCAAGCAGTGATGGCGGATTGGCAAACCCTTACACAGAAGTCACAAAGGCAACATACTCCTTCTGCAAGCCATGAATGATGTGCCTCTTCAGCTTCGTATCTGAGATTGGCTCTTCTGGGTCCAAAGCAGTTATCTCAGAGCAGATGTTTTTCATCTTCAAGAAGAAATGGAAAGATCACCTTGAGTGCCTTTGCCAACTCTTTTTCCAAGAACTTTAACTGAGCTACGTTTTTCTTATTTAACAAGTCATCCAAGGCCACCCAGATTTTAGCTATTGACCGACATTCGATAATGTATTCAAACAGCTCCGGTGAAATTGCACGCTTCAGAGCGAATATTGTCTTCACATTTGTTTGCCTCCAAGCTTTCACCGCTTTAGCATTTCCACCAGCAGTGACTACTTCTTGCCGGTTGTCACCACTGACAACTTCGCAAAGATCCTCGCTAAGAAGGTAACTCTCCATACAAGACCACGACCTTTTGAAGTTGGTATGCGTTAAAAGTTCAATTCCAATTCCTCTTGCAAAACAGGCTTCCATTGCACCTAACTTATTTACTTGAACTTCACGAAGAAATACCAAACTGCTGAGATTGGTGAACTGCTAACTCATCAATACCCCTCTGATACCATGTAAAAATTTATGAAGGAATCTGACAAGAGGTCGCAGGAACACTTAACCACAACCAAAGCCAGGTAGAAATCAGAAACAACAGCATCACAAGAGTTTTCAATTAGAATTAATAACTTCTGTACAGAGCAAGGTATACATTACAAGATATGATTCACAATATAGCCAAAAGAAACAGAAAACTGCAATAAGAAGTAAACCACGCGGACATCAAGATGTAACCACATAAGTTGCCTATACGCAAGTTGAGTCCGCCGAAGTCGCCTAACCGCAACTTGCCACGCGGGCTACTTGTTATTGAAAGCTGAAGAACTTGAATAGAACCTGTTGATAGATCAGGTGAACTGCTCTGCTTAACCGCAACTTGGAGGAATCGACTTCAAGTTGCAGAGACCGCGACCTACTATTATCCACTGACTGTTATCCTCAAACTGTTCCAAACCAAGCTTCCACTAGTTGTCTAGCCGCCTGATGCTAGTCGTATAGCTTGCACAGGGTCAACTTCACTTAGTCTCACTGGTTAGAAAAATGTAACCACAAGTTTTAAGTGCGAGCTGAGTTCTCACAGTTCTCTATTATTTATGACGAGTTGGGGACACTTATTTATAGGCGTAAGAAGGAGTGTCATCACCACCCATAGCCATAGGATAACTGTTTGTCAATCCTGCAGCTAGCATCACGTATCCGCACAAGTGCAGATACAAGCATCAGACAGCCACAGAAGAAAGAGATGTTTGCAAGAAGTGCGGATACCTCCAACAATCTGCATAGCTGAGTGGATAAAACCATCAGTCCGCGTAGACTTGGACATCTCAGTCTTATGTCTTGATCCACCTCGCGCTACTGACGAAATGCCAAACTCCACATCCAATCCGCACAGTTTGGTAGACTCTGCAATCAGACCGTGCACCAGGCGATCCCCGCGGACTAGACAACAACCAAACTTGTCACACTCCCGTGACCAAGTCCACAACTAGCAAACTCCGCAGTTTCCAAACAATTCGCGATTCTTGAGAACAAGATCACACCAATGTCGAATACCAACACCAGTCCACACAATTGCGGACTGTCCCTATCCAGACAGCGCAGTCTCCAAGTGACCACTAAACCAAGCATGCTCGAGCCGTATAGTTGAATTTAATTGCAAAAAAATTAGAACCCATCGCGTACCTGCGCTACACATGAGCCCCAAAAATGAACATTCAACTTCCCGACCAGCACACAGTAGTATCCTCCCTCCGTTTATGCTTCTTTCACCTCCTCCGGATCCAAATCCTCATTAAAAGCCGATCAATTCTTTGGGAGAATGAGCGCGGCACACCCTCACTGAAATCAATCTTCCTAAATAACTAATAGAATAAGAGAATTAAGGTCCGATTCATGAGGTCATAACCGCTTGACCGGTGAAAATAAGTCCCCCCCAAACGGAGCCTTAATAAGTAGGCATATTAACTGGTAATTTCTTTATAATATTTTCTGGAATAATATATACAAATAAACTCATTCAAAAGTTGCATATATTTTCCCAGATAATAAGATTTGTTTAAAATGGATCAAAGTGGATCCCCGGCAACGCAGAAATTCCCAGAATTATTTAATTTTGACACTACAACAAGAACGTGCATGATTTGTAATTTATCTGTACTATTTTATAAAGAAATAGCGATACATTAAAAAGTCAGGCAGGCATTTAAAATCTATTGGACTAATCCCAGTCATTGGATCAACTTAATCAGGCCTGCAAATAACCAATCATCCTAAAATCTCTCCCAAAAAAACCAAAAATCTGATTCTTTTGCAAAATAGCGGAGCACTTCAATTTCATGGATTCGCGCGAGGTATCTCACTGTCCCCCTCTTCTCTTGCAAAATTAGGGCTATAGAGGGAGCGACTCCGCTTCATATTCCTGCGTGCTCATCGCGACTCCTCGAGAGATCTGATTTCAAGGGTTTTCAGAGCCTGAACAGTGGGTTCGATAGGGAGTGCTTGCACAACTACCTAATTGCATTCAGGGGCATAATGACGAGGATGGATTTCAGCGGGACATGATGGATCTGCATGACCTGATGTCGAAGCTAAATCTGATGGCCGAGAAGTTTGTGTCGGTTATACAAATGTTAATGACAATGGCGTTAACATGTGAGAACCTCGGAAATCTTCATCAGATTTTATGCATTTAACATATTAGTTCTTTGGTGTTCTTCATTTAAGTTGTCACTGTATTTTGCCAGAGGATGATTAGCCATACCCAGGGAAGGAGGCGAATAAACAACAACAATGGCGTTAAATAGGTTTAGAATCTCTGAAATCTTCATCGGTTTTTATGCATTTAACTTATTACTTCTGCGGTCTTCTTCATTTGAGTTGCCATTGTATTTTTCCAGAGGAAGATTGACCACAGTTAGGGAAGGAGGCAAATGAACAGTCCAACATGTATGACCCAATAGGAAGAGATAATTAGAAGAACTATCCTTGTTTATGACATTGATCAACAGGTTCGTTTTGTTTAGTTGTACACTTATTTAATTGAAAGTTGGAGAGAAGCTTGGTAAATTCTCGTTCATTTTCGTGCATGCTCTTCCTTCCCAAGGTTTTTTTTGTTCAAAGTTTGAAACTATTTGTTTTGATTTTTTTTCTTACCGTAGCATATAGCTCTTTTTTCAAGAAAGATAGAGCTCCAAAAATTAGGAGGTTGAGCTCCATTTTCAATGCGCATTAGAGAGAGAGAGAGACAAAAGGAGAGAGTCGCATCCATTGTTGAAAGAGAGAGAGCAAAAAAGAAAGAGAGATGCATTGTCGTATGAAGCCCGCCGCTGCGGGCCGGGTACTGTCGCGCGGGGAACGAGGGCCAGATGCTCGTGCCTGTCACTCGTGTGTATATATATATATATATATATATATATATATATATATATTGTTGGGATGCTCCACTCAAAGAATTCTATGTATACCTATCGAGTTTGGAATAGGTATATATGGTACCTCCAGTGTAGAGTCTAGCCCTAGAGCGACACGAACCCAATAACCCGTTCCGAGACGGGCTCCACACGTACGAACATTATTTAATATATCCAACAATCTCCTTATATGTCCTCCGTGATCCCTTATTCGGATAAAGGTTGGTTTATGCAACGTTCAATCAAACATGAAACATTCACAACCGTGTTCAGCACTTGTTTAAACATATTAGACTTAAACCACAAACAGTATGCTGCATAAGTAAAACAAAACTCAGCTGCAGCATAAAAAGTCTCAGGTGCGATCAAGGCGCGGTCTATATGCCTGACGTTCCAAATCAGATAGAGATCATAAAGTCGAAACAAACAAGTGCACGAAGAGCTAAACAATGCTCTGAACAAAGATAGCAAAACAAAGAAATCTACTAAAGCTAACAGTCATCATCCATAATATCATCATGATTAGGGTCTCAGACTACCAGTGCTCCTCCTGAACCATTAGCCCCTGTAATTTCAACAGAGAATTTCATTTTAGAATGAATTTAATCCTTTGAAAATTAACACATATCTAGTTCTTTTATAAGAACTTAGTATTAATTTCATTATTATTGGCCGAGAGGACACATTCACAGAGAATTATAAATTTACCTCAGAATCTGATATTTGTTTCCAAAACGAAATGATTTCTGGACTTCTAGACACCGCAGCTATATCTGTGATCTTATATGGAATGTCGTGGTTACAACCCTTCTAAAGTTAATTGGAACTCATCAAGTTTGAAATGAAACTAATTACCAGAAAAAAGGACAAACCAAGTCAGATCGTGTTATCAAGTTTGGAATAACACTCTCCTTAAGGGCAAAATTCGAATCCAGGTAAAGTTGTTAGCATCATATTTGAAATGAAATAACTAACCAGATCCGAACTCAACAACCAAGAGCATCAATAGAGCACAACATTCTTGTTTTGACAAAGAAAATCAGAATAATCAAAACGTTTCGACAAAGGATGAACTAAATCGCCTGATGATGAACTAAGGCCAACCTAAATCGCCTTTAATCTCATTTCCCCCACTATTTTGATTAAGCGGTCTTTGGGTATTCCTTTCATTAATGTATCAGCCAAGTTATCCTTTGAATGTACATCGATCAAAGTGATAATTCCTTGTTCTTTCATGTAATTCAACAAAGCATGTATTAGTCGTACATATTTCCTCTTAGTATTATAGAGAGCATTCTTAACGACTTGAACTGCTGCTTTATTATCACAATACAAGCTTAACAAGTTGACTTGTAACTTAGACAAGGGAATGTCTAAAATCAAGTTCATGATCCAATCTACCTCTTCACGAGCCGAAGATAAGGCAAACAACTCGGATTCCATAGACGATAATGCTATACAGATTTGTCTTTTGAATTTCAAAGTGATAGCAGCTCCACCCAAAGTGAATATATATCCACTAGTAGACTTACTGTTCTCGACCTCTGAATACCACGAGACATCAGAATGTCCTTTCACAATAGGTGGGTAACCAGTATAGCACAGAGCATGATATTTAGTACCTCTAAGGTATCTCAACAGTCTGTTTCGGGCTTCTCAATGCTCTTTTCCTAGATTACTAGTAAAATGGCTCAGCATGCTAACCGAAAAAGCAATGTTTGGTCTCGTACAACCTGTGGCATACATGAGACTACTAATTATTTTGGAATACTTAACTTGATCAATGTTGGTCTCTTAATTAAGACTCAACTTGACATTATGATCAAACGGTGTCTCAATCAGCCTATAGGTATCATATCCATAGGTAGAAAGAAGTTGCTCAATATAATGTGCCTGACTAAGAGTAACTCGACCCTTGTCAACTCTAACCTTCATACCTAACAGGGAATCCATAAGACCAAGGTCCTTCATGTCAAAAACTTCTGGCATAGTGAATTTAATATCCCTAACTACAGCAAGATTAGACCCCAAAATCAGCATGTCATCCACATATAAACATATGATGACTGTTTGATTCGACAAGAAACGGTGATACAAACATTTGTCTGAAAGACTGGACTGAAATCCAAAGCTCAATACAACATGGTCAAACTTCATGTGTCATATCTTAGACGCTTATTTAAACTCATTAATTGATTTATTCAATTTGCGCACTTTGTCTTTTAGATCTTTCTGCACATAATCTTCAAGTTGAGTCATATAGATCTCTTCACCAAGCTCTCCATTTAAGAATTTTGTCTTCACATCCATCTGAGGAACTATAAAGTTCTCAATAGACGCTAAGGCAAGAAGGATCTTGATAGTCAATAGGTGATACACATGTGAATAAACATCAAAATAGTATATTCTCTCATGTTGTTTATAACCTTTAGCTATGAGACGTGCTTTATACCTGGCTATAGACCCATCACTATACAGTTTCTTCTTTAACACCCACTTGCATCCTAAGACTTTAGCGTCTTTCAGCAAGTCAACTAGATATAAAGTATTGTTATGTAACAGCAAGTCCATCTCATCGTCAATAGCTTCTGCCCACATCAATGAATCTTTAGATCTCATTTCTTCCTGGTAGGAGAATGGATCATCTACTAAGTGGTAGGTGCCGAAATTCTCACCAAAGTTCTTTGGGATTCTCTCTCTTATAGATGCTCTAAGTGGAACAGGTTCCACCTCTAAATGTTGGGGAGCAGTACCAGAAGGCCCATCTTCAGGTTCTACGATAGATTCTGAAATCATATCATTAGACCCGGAGATAGACAAACCATGATCCTTGAAAAATTTATTTTCAAAATATTGAATCTCTAGACTCTATCACGGTATTCATGGATAGATCGAGAAATTTGTTGGCTGCACTATCTTCTACACTACCTAGATAGACACACGTCATTGTTCTAAGTCCCATCTTAAGACTCTTAAGGTCTTGTATTCAAACATAAGCAATACAATCCCAAGTATTTAGAGTATCGTATCTACAAGGATGATCGTGTCACAACTCATATTAGGAGGATGTGAGCTGAGAATGAGGCACTCTATTAAGAATGTGATTTGTAGTATGAACTACTTTCCCCAAAACGAATTAGGCATGCCAGATGTTAGGAGTATGAAATTTAACATTTTTGTCAAAGTTCTTTTCTTACGCTTGACAATACCATTTGACTGGGGTGAGTAAGGAGCTGTAGTTTCAAGAATTATTCTCTCAGAGGCATAAAATTCCTTGAACCCAATAGCAGTGTATTCTCCTCCTCGATTACTTCTAAATCTTTTAATTTTAAGGTTTAACTAATTTTCCACATGAGACTTGAAGGTCTTAAATATCTCAAAAGCTTCGTCTTTCGATTTTAACAGATACACATGACAATATCTAGAAAAATCATCTATGAAAGTAATCAGATACATCCTTCCCCCTCTAGTGACGTGACTACGAAAATCAAAGAAGTCTGAATGTATCATTCAAGAAGTTTCGTGCTTCTATAAACCGATTTGAAAGGCTTTCTAGTGATTTTGGTTTGAGCATAAACCACACACTTGTCAAATCGAATAGACAGATCTAAGGGGATGTTATGACTTTTTGCTAGATATGATATTTTCCTATAGTTCACATGTCCAAGTCTATTATGTAACAACTTAGTATCAATAAGGTTCGAAATTATTTGGTTAATGCTATAATTGTTTAATATAAGTCTATACATTCCGTTGATCAGTTACGCACACCCAAAGTAATATGAATTAACCGTCAGGGTCATTCTACCATTTTGAGTTATGAAGGACATCTCAGCCTTATCTAATAGACTCATTGAAATCAGATTCTTAGTTAATGTAGGAACTACTTTAAAATTATTTAAAAATAAAATTTTAACTGATGAGAGGACCAGCTCGGCTCTCCCAGCATGGGTCACCTCAATCTCTTCTCCATTACAGTTCTCCACCTTCTCCTGGACCACCTTAACCTCAGCTAGTAAACCTCTATCATTTGTCACATGACAAGTAGCGCCGCTATCTTGCAACCACTCAAAGGACGAACTGCGGCGAATGCTCCTAATCATAGCCACGAAGGACTTGGGATCTGAGGAATCTGTCAGCATGTTCACCATATTTTATGGGGTTTCCTCCTTCTTCTTAGAAGCCTTACAGTCAGCCGCCTAGTGTCCCCACTTACCGTAGTTGTGGCACTTGCCCCTCTTCTTTTTTAAAGAAGACTTTTTAGGCGCCAACTATGCAGATGCTTCACCTTTGGGTGTTGATGGCTTCCATTGAGTCTTGCTGGGTCGAGAAATGATGTTGACAGCCTGTGAGGACTGACCACTTTGTTCTAAGCACTTGTCAGCAATATTTTTATCCTCGATATGAATGAACCTTTTGAGTTCACCAAGTGCGATCTTTTCCTTCAGTCTGTGTATTTCAGTCTTGAAGGTCAACACTCAGGAGGTAGCTTGCTAAGTGATGCACCCTGCGGTGCATCGTAATATTTTATCGTATTTATTTATATACCGCATTTATGTATTTGTTTCATGTTATGTACTTGTTTTATTGTTCGGCTCATCGGCTTGACCACCCGATGAGATCTTAAATAAATGAGTCCGGTATTAATAGTAGTAGGACAGGAACGACAAGCCCAACATTAATTAAAAAGGTGCATGATTGGAAACATTTCAAATTTAAAAAGTGTCTTGCATGATTTTAGGACATAGTTTGGAAACATTTCGAATTTTAAAAAAGTGTCTTGAATGGAAGATTCTATTTTTTGGAAAGAGAATTAAGAGAGGGATATTTCTTGCCCAAAATGGAGAGATATTTTTAGCACATGAATGGAAGATTTTATCTTTTGGAAAGATAATTAAGAGAGGGATATCTCTTGCCCAAAATGGAGAGATATTCCAGCCAGCTTATAAATTCCATGGTCATGTGCAGTGAAAGGAGGTCGGACAGAGTTTAGAACGGGAATCCCGGTTCTTTGCTCATTACCGACAACCACTTCACCGCACGTATCGCCAACATCGCTCAGTTCGGAGAAGCGCCACCTCCTGGAAGCCCGTGCACGAACATACGTCGGAAGTCCTAGCCCTGTCATCGCTAGCCCGCGCCGGCGCCTCTTTGCCTGCCCGAATAGTTTGCAAACGGACCGTCGTCGACTTCGGAATCTGCTTCCGACGGTCCGACCTATTCACGCCGTCGACTTCAACCCGTATCCGGCCGATAGATCTTGGGGCCACTGTTCCTGTGCGGGACCGATTGGAATTGGGCTCGCTTCTGCCGCCGTTTGGTATACCGGTCACTCCTTTTTCTTAGTATTATTTCATGCACTTCATTTAATTACATTTGGGCTTGCCGTTGCGTTCTCCTTATTATTAATATCGTTATTCATAAATTGTTGAATGTTATTCATGTTTGTGGCCGTATAAATCTCGTAACGGATCCGAACCGTAAGGCGCGAAGAAGTTTCACTCGAACGCAAATTAATGAACTTTTAACGTCCAAAGCGACGAGCTTGGTTTTCGCGCTCGAAAATTCAGTTTTTTTTGGCCAACTCGACTCTCATTTTCAAATTAATTTTTAATACAAATCTGGGTTACATCAGTTTAGTATCAGAGGAAGTCGATTCACTCCTATCGTGAGTCAATCAATCCGATTTATCTAAAAAAAAAAAAATTATTTATTGTCTTTCAAAAAAGATATATATATATATATATTTTTTTTTTCTTAAATAAATTAAGTATTTTTCTCTCACTCGGGAAAGCTCTTTATAAAAAACAAATTTAAAAATTAAAAATTAAAATTTTATTTAAATCTATTTTCAAATATTTTAATGGAAAAACGAGTCGATCAGTTAGAAAACAGCGTAGGAGATTTGGCTCGACGCATGAGTGAATTAATGAAAACAGTTGAGACGCTCACCACCGGTATGGGTAGTGTCACACATATCATGAACGGATTACGCACTTCGGTTAATAATATCGAAGCAACTTTACACGTAAATCGAACACCGGCCCCAGTGGTCGAAATTGACCCTGACCATAGACCTCGGGAACTCGTACCCCGATCCGGAGGGCCATAACGAACCACGACACCAACCCCATTGGGATGTGGGAATCAAGCTGGACGTGGGTGATTTTGAAGGGCGAATAGAGCCCGAGAGTTGCCTTGAATGGTGTGAACGGATGGATCGTTTCCTCTCTTGGAAGTAATTGCCCCAAGCTAGGCAAGTTGAGTATGCCACGCTTAGACTTAATGGATCCGCGTTAGTTTGGTGGGGACAACTAGAACGGTCTAGGTTCAATTTAGGTATGCCCCCGATCACAACATGGAACGATTTCAAAACTCAACTGCGTAAGAGATACGTTCCGTCTGATTACATGCAAACCCTGTATCGTAGGTTCCATAATCTACGACAGGACAAATTATCCGTCGATGAGTACACAAACGAGTTCCTAGTCCTGCAGTCTCGCCTCGACCTCCGAGAGGACGATGACATGACCGTTTCCCGTTATCTGAACGGGCTACGCTACTCCATTCGAGATCAGTTGGAACTCCTTGATTATAAGGATTTAGGAGAGGTTACGAGTCGCGCACGTAGAGTAGAGACACTGCAGAAATGCACATCTGGAAATAAGACTACTGATAAGTCCCACCCGACTCACACTTTCACCCCTGTCGGGTCCTCTCGACCGGTAGCGTCCACGAGCACCCCATCACTCCCTGCACCTCCCAACAAGGGCAAGGAGATTGTAGGCACTAGACCCCAGCCTGGGACGTTTAGATGTTTTAAGTGTATGGAGTCGGGTCATAAGTCTTCTGAGTGTCCGCGACGCCACTTCGTTGCCATCGTCGATTCTGAGAGTGGGTCAGAACCTGAGTATGGAGTATTCCTTAGTGAATCCCAGACTGATCCAACCCCCGAGACTGAGTTAGAGGGTGAGTACGAAGTTGAGGGAGAATAGCCTGAGCAGTTAGTGTGTGTTCTCCAACATAGTCTCCTATCCCCCAAAACACCTACTGACGACGACTGGTTGAGAAACAACATCTTTCGTACCACCGCATGCATACAGGGGCAGTTCTGCTCCATCATTATAGACAGCGGTTGTAAGACCCCCTTTTTTTTTTCTTTTTCAACCACCGGGGTCTTAGGCCCAGAACTGCCGCATTGCGGAGACTCCTTCACGTCCTGAAGGATCATCACCACAAGGCGCCGATTCTGCCGGCCAATTCGATCACAGAAAAGTTGCACAATATAACAGTAAGAGTAATCAGTCCACAATAATAAAATCACATATATAAATAATAAAGCTCCACGAAGGGAGTGTCCACAGAATCATCAGAGTACTATAAATACGGGCTTATGCCCGGTACAAAATGTCCTCACTACAAGTCTCTCATGCGGAAGAGAAATAGAATCTACTCAAGGTCGAGACTCACGGTCCCGGCTGTGTGAACTCCGGAGCTAGACTGCCCCATCTCTAGGCGCACCGATCTCTGGGGCTGCTCCTCCATGCTGGGCTCCACGATCCCCTAAATGATGCGGTTCGAAAACCGTTAGTCATAAAGACTAAGCCCTATCATCCCCTACCCCTTCCCCCATGGCTCCTAGGTACCGAGCGGAGAGGAAGAAAGGGAAGGACATGAAGGTAGAGATTTAAACATGAAACAGATGGCAGCGGAAGCTAATCTAGCAAGTTGTATTAGGTGAGCAGTTAATAAATTGTTATAATAGGTCTAGCAGTAAGAAAAGCAATTACATGAATTTAAACCTTCACTTATGCGAGAACACATAAGCATAAGGGATCTTTTGCAAGGCTCCCATCGTATAGAGTGTCCCATACCACTTATACGTTGGGGTGTCGGTTGTCAAACAGCAATGGTTGTTATATATTGAAAATAACCTTTGATTTATAAACTTGCCCACACAAGCTTATATACCAAGGGGTCGTTTTGCAGGTCCTAATGTATAAGCGTCCCATACCACTTATACTTTAGGTGTCAGGGTTAAATGAATCGATTATGCTATGACATGCATAGTGGGTATGATGAAACATGCAAGTGCAACTCACACACCCGACTCTGTGCACACAGACCTTTAGTTCCCCCTTTCGGAGCCGTTACCTCCCAGGATACCTCCGTAGTGGCAAACGGAAGCGGTGGGTTGGGCCTCGCCCACCTCCAAAACCAGTTAAAGCACCACTGGTCTGACCTATCGTACGCCTCAACGCTTGGTGCACTAAGCGGACGCCTGCGTACTCTTGCCGGCTGGCGCACCGGACTTCTGTTGGCGGAGTGCTAATCACCCCGCCGAGTCGACGATATCGGTGTCGGTGCAATCGAACTCCCCGATATCGAAAGACCCACCACCTTAACTTTTCCTATTTTATGCACATGCAAGTTTATCGTAAACACACAAAAACCGAGCTGAAGCTCCCCGGACCAAAACGTCCGTCTCCAAACCAACCGAGCCGAAGCTCCCCGGACCATCCGTCCGTCTCCAAACCAACCGAGCCGAAGCTCCCCGGACCATCCGTCCGTCTCCAAACCAACCGAGCCGAAGCTCTCATCATTCTTCCTGTGCCAACAGTGTTTGTGAAGAGTGCAACCCTAGTTACTAAGTTACTCTTGTTGGTTTATTTTTACAGTTTACGTTAGCCCAGGACTGCCCCCGGTATACCCCGTGAAGGGCTCTCAAGGGGCACTAGGAACCAAGACGGTGCATTACGGCCCGAAGTTCCCTTTCGCAAGGCACTTATTATTATTGGTTGTCTACCCTTTAACCCGATTTCCTTCTCATATTACATTAGACTATCCTAGGGTGATTTTAAACCTTCCACTCCTCGGGGAAGACGATCTTTCGTCGAACCCGAGCACCTCTTAACTCTAGCTATCACCACTACTCACTACTCTTTATATCTTCCTATTGTAATTTCTTCCACAATTGTTCACCCAGACAGAATGTTTAAACCTCAAAGACTTTCTCAGATCGTGTCCTATTGCATCTCACAAACTGCTATATGCAGACCGACCTAGGCTACATGTCGAACCGGTTATGCAATGATCCATTACTCATCCAAATGCCCTAAACTAATTACTGGAGACTTATCATGATATAAATAACCTAAATCCAGAAAATGGAAATTTTCCTAATTTATTTGGCATTTAATTAAATTCCTCGAAAATCTCAAGGGCCACCGGCTTGAACATGAACTATCCTAATTATTCATGCAAGATGTCCAGCAAATTTATGATAATTAGTAGGTTATCTCAGAAGGCTAAATCCTAAGTATCATAATTTTCTATCATCAAAATGACCTGAAAAACTATTTTGGAAATAACCTCTAATTTCTATAGTTTTTGAATCAAGTACAGAAAATATTCTTCCAAAAATTATGAATAAGTTATGACATGCTGATAAAGGCCTAAAAGTAGCACTAGCAAAGTTTCATAATTTTCCAGCAAGTATTTTATCCGTAATCAATTTTTAAACTTAAAGGCCCTTTCTATCATTTGTGAATAATGTACTAGATTTACTCAACATAAAATTCTATAAAAATTCAGGAATCAATGTGCTACTAATCAAGATCTAAGTCCAGAATTTCAACTGATTATAATTAATTTAAAACCTCCAAATAATTGAAACAATAAATCGGGTAATAATTCTTAAACACATGAAGTATAATATATATTAATCATAAAATACCAGCAAAATTACCATAAGTCTAATACATCCTAAAACTCCCTCCTCTCGAGTTTCATAATTTTTGAATTAGATTTAGTGCTTAAAATAATTGAATTACATGTTTATCCTATTCTCAAAATCTCAACTTTCGAGGTACCTAACTACCTTCAATTCCTTCACTATTTCAACCAGAGGGTTTTCATCATATCATCCCCCTCTCCTTCAAATTTCAAGGGCATACAAGAGCTTTTGCTCCTATGTCCTTCACAACCCTCAAACTTCCACCCATTGGATTTGAGCCAATCTCTTAGGGTAAACTCCACCCTAATCCACACTATGTTACCCAAGAGGGTAGACATAGACCCACAAATCAGTGGCCAACAACTTCAGCCTCTTTTGAGGAGATTTGTCCATTCCATCCCCAATCGTACTTTTCCCCAAAGTACCCCTCACCAAGACCTATCTAGGACTTGATACTTCCCTATTCAAAACTCGACCAATCGAGTTGAAATTTTGTACAGACCTTAACTTTGCTGCCAGGGACCACCACCCAAAATTTGGGGGAGTTTGGACTTAATTTCATCTCCTAATTAATTTTATATTGTTTATTAAATTTTTACAAAAACTTTAGGCAAAAGTTCTCCAAAAATTCTCATTTTTGGACAGCCTTTCGATATACATATTATAGACCTCCAGTCCAAATTTCAAGTCATTTGAACATGTTATGAACCGTGGGCAACCATTTTAATTTCTGGTTAGCCTAGGTCTTGATCCCACCAAAATGAGTGCTGTGGTCAAACCACTCACCCAAATTGAATAAAATCAATTTTAAAGTAAAGTAGACCCCGAGGGCTACAACTTTTGTGTCTGGTCATTTTTCCTAAATCGGCCTCTAAGGGCTTCGTTTTGCAGCCTCAAAAATACATTCAAATAACCTATTTTTCCATTATGTACTATATAATAATCTATGTATTATAAATTAAATCTACTGTTCATCTTCTTCAGAACCCGAAACCAGAACCAGGAAGCCATTTTTCCTATAACGTTTCCGTGATCCGTTGCCGGCCGTCCGGTCACTTCACTGGCCAGCCACCACCACCACCACCTCCGTTGAGGCGATGGCTATCGGTCGGCGGTGGTTCGGCCGCCGGAGGTGGCGGTTTCCGGCGAACTCAAAATATCTTTTTCATGGTTTTTCCATGAAAACGAGAGATGGACCCGGCTCCGTTGAGCGCGAACCTCCTTTCTAAGAATCCTAAGATCTACCCATGAAAGAGAAGGAGCAGAGGAGGACCTTGTTCGCGGTTT
Organism: Platanthera zijinensis; assembly: GCA_039513925.1. Lineage (NCBI taxonomy): Eukaryota > Viridiplantae > Streptophyta > Magnoliopsida > Asparagales > Orchidaceae > Platanthera > Platanthera zijinensis. The sequence goes on from CM077079.1 coordinate 214,117,338, forward strand.
GAAGGCGAGAAGAACGTCGGGGTGCCATGGCGCGGTGGTGGCATTTGTTGAACTTCTCCTACAGCAAGAACAAAGGTGTGATCCGATTACTTGAGCGTGTAACCTTCTCCTCTTTCCCCAAGTGGGCTTTTATAAGTCAGATAGTGGGAAGATGGATGGGTAAAGTCATTATGGTCATGAAGGCTCCTCCCTTTTAACGTTTCGGTTACAGTGAAGGGATAAGAAACGGTGGAAACTGAACAGGTGTGTCCAGCTGGCGATTTTCTATTGGACCACCTTTTCCTCATTTATTATATAATTATAGAAGGAAAACGGCCGGAAGTTACTCCTGGTGTAACTTCCCAAGCCAGCCTTTATTTCCACGCGCGTTAGAATTATTTCGGGCCTGAACTGTCGTTTCGGCCAATGTCACGGGCGTGACACATAGGTCACGGGCGTGACAGGCCCGAGTAGCCCATTCTGGGTTCGACGATCGTCGAACTGAGATCGACGATCGTCGATGGATGGTCACGGGCGTGACACCTCGGGTCACGGGCGTGACAGGCCCGAACGGCAGATTTTGGGTCGACGATCGTCGAATTGAGATCGACGATCGTCGAAGGCTGGTCACGCCCTAGGTCACGGGCGTGACCTTTATGTCACGGGCGTGACATGCCCGAACGACCAATTTCAAGGTCGACGATCGTCGAATTGAGATCGACGATCGTCGAAGGCTGGTCACACCCTAGGTCACGGGCGTGACACACATGTCACGGGCGTGACATGCCCGGGCCGTAAGGCCGACGATCGTTTCACGGCGATCGACGATCGTCGATGGGGTCATGCCCATAGTCACGGGCGTGACATCTTGGTCACGGGCGTGACATGCCCAGACGGCATGTTCGACGATCGGCTCGTGGAGATCGACGATCGTCGAAGTAGTCACGCCCAAGTCACGGGCGTGTCGGGTCGGTCACGGACGTGACCAACCCGTGACCCGAATATATTGATCGCTTTATTTCCAAATTTTGGGCCTCCTAGGGTTCCGTCACGACCAACTGACTCCTAGGGGTCTAGCCGGAAATGGGATGTTACAAATCCCAATAAACAAAACAAAAATTTCGTCCCCGAAATTGAGGTTGAGCCTACGGGGATCCCTATCAGAATGAATTAAGCTTGTAACATCTCATACGATCCTTCGATTGGGTTCAGGCGACTGTTCGTTTGATAACTAAGACAATCTCCCCAATAAACAAAAGATTGGCCCCTACCTTTCTGATTAAGTGCGCATGCCTAGGTCCTGGATTTTCCTTATCTAATCTTAACATTCCAAAACAAGAAGGCAATCTATAGTATACCGAGAGGTGGTGAGATGTACCTGACTGAACAACTCCGGGTATCTTTGCCTCATCAGATCCTGCGGTTCCCAGGTGTGCTCCTCCTGACCGTGATTTCTCCACAGAACCTTGACTAAGGGGATCTTCTTGCGGCGCAAGATCCGCACTCCTTTGTCGTCGATCCGAACCGGCTCCAAGTGAACAGATCGGTCTAAAGCTACCGGCCCTTCGGTGGTCAAAATCCGCTGCTCCGGGCGTAGTAGAGCCCTTCTCAGCAAAGAGATGTGGAAGACGTCGTGTAGAGCTGCCAGCTCCGGTGGCAACTCTAGCCTGTAGGCTAGGGGTCCGATCCGCTCCAGGATCTGATAAGGGCCCATATACCTAGGGCTGAGTTTCTTCCTCCGACCGCGCACCCGTGAGACTCCGTGCATGGGTCGGATCTTCAAGAACACTCGATCCCCTACCCGAAACTCCACCTGACGATGCCGGGCGTCATAGTATTTGGCCTGTCTGCTCTGCGCCTCCAACATCCTATCTCTGATCAGTCTCACCTGAGCCTCGGTATCTTCCACAAAATCCGATCCCAACAGCTTCGGATCCTCATCTTGAACCCAAGAAAGCGGGGTCCTACATTTTCTTCCATATAGGGCTTCATAAGGCGCCATCCTGATGCTGGACTGGTAGCTATTATTGTAGGAGAACTCGACCAACGGTAACATCTTCTCCCACGGCTCCCCTCGGTCCAGTATACACAATCGTAGTAGATCCTCCAAGGTCCTGTTGGTGCGTTCTGTCTGCCCGTCCGTCTGAGGGTGGAAGGCCGTGCTAAAAGTCAACCGGGTGCCCAAATATGCCTGCACTGACCGCCACTCCCTGGATGTAAACCGTCCATCGCGGTCCGACACTATCGTCCGGGGCACGCCATGATATCGGACATACTGCTCCACAAACTTCCGTACCAGCACTCCCACTGAGTCATCCTTCCTGATCGGTACAAAGCGGGCCACCTTCGTCAACCGATCGACAATCACCCAAATCGAGTCGTTCCCTATCCGAGACCGGGGAAGACCATGTATAAAGTCCATCGCTATATCGTCAAACTTCCACTCCGGTACCGGGAGTGGTTGCAACAGTCCTGCGGGGTTCCTGCACTCCGCCTTCACCAACTGACACGCCTCGCAATGGGTCACGAAGTACGTAATGTCCTTCTTCATGCCCGGCCAAAACATCGTCCTCTTCAAATCAGCGGTCATCTTTGTGATCCCTGGGTGCACCGAGTACCGGCTGCAATGCGCCTCCATCATAATATCCTCTCGGATCTGGCCTCCTGCGGGTATATATACTCTGCCTCTGAAGTGGAGCAAACCATCTCTCAGGGAATAATCTCCTGTCGAACCTTCCTCCAAAGCTCGGAACATCGGCTCCGCCCACGCATCTGTCCTCTGTCCGTCCCGAATGCGATCCCGAATATCGTCAATGGCCACTATCGATGCCAGATACTCCCTATACAGATCTGGGTCATCCTCGGACACTAGGGATATCTGCATATCTCTGAATGACTGGACTAGCTCCATGGACATAACCTGAGGCCCAGCTTCGGAAGTGGCAGCTCTCCGGCTCAACGCGTCGGCCACCACGTTTGCCTTCCCTGGATGGTAGTGCATCTCATACTAATAATCTGCTAAGAACTCCACCCAACGCCTCTGCCTGATATTCAGCTCCTTCTGCGTGTCCACGTATTTCAAGTTCTTGTGATCGGAGAAGATATCACAGTGGACTCCATAAAGATAATGATGCCAGACCTTCAGAGCAAAAACGACCGCTCCCATCTCGAGGTCGTGCACCGGGTAGTTCCTCTCATGGATCTTCAGCTGGCGGGAGGCATATGCTATGACATGTCCGTTCTGCATCAGCACCGCTCCCATCCCTTGGTATGATGCGTCGGTATACACCTGGAATCCCTCCTTTCCAGATGGAAGGGCCAGAATAGGGGCTGAGATGAGTCGATCCTTCAGCTCCTGGAAAGCCGCCTGGCACTGCGGGGTCCAAACAAAAGGTGCCTCCTTCTTTGTCAAAGATGTGAGGGGGAGGGCAATCCGAGAGAACCCCTCCACGAACTTCCGGTAGTAACCGGCAAGCCCCAAGAAACTTCGCACATCGGTGGCTATCTTCAATTGCGGCCAATCTCGAACTGCTCGAATCTTTGCCGGATCAACTGCCAACCCGGCTCCGCTGATAATGTGGCCCAGGAAGGCCACCTCCTTCAACCAGAACTGACACTTGCTAAATTTGGCATAAAGGCGATGCTCCCGCAACCTCTCCATGGTCAGTGCCAGATGCCGAGTGTGCTCCTCCTCCGTCCTAGAGTAGATCAGGATGTCGTCTATGAATACTATGACGAACACATCCAAGTAGGCCTCAAAAACCCGATTCATGAGACTCATGAACGCCGACGGAGCATTCGTGAGCCCAAAGGGCATCACGGTGAACTCATACAGGCCATATCTGCTACTAAAGGCCGTCTTCGGGATATCCTCCTCCTGGATCCGCAGCTGGTAGTATCCTGATCTCAAGTCCAGCTTCGAGAAATAATGGGCCCCCTCTAGCTGGTCGAATAATTCGTCTATCCGTGGGAGCGGATAGGTATTCCGGACGGTCAGCCTGTTTAGTGCTCGATAATCGATGCACAGGCGGAGTGTCCCATCCTTCTTCTTCACGAACAGGACCGGAGCTCCCCATGGCGAGGAACTTGGTCTAACAAAACCTGCCTCAACTAATTCCTGCAACTGAGTCCAAAACTCTGCCAACTCCTTTGGGGCCATCCGATAAGGGGCCCTAGACGCCGGCTTGGCCCCCGGCACAAGCTGTATCTGAAAATCCTGCTCTCGGTGTGGAGGTAATCCTGGTAGTTTCTCTGGAAAGACGTCAGCGAAATCTCGCACCACCGGGATGTCTGTCACCGACTCCTTAACTTCCGTCATCTCGAAAAGAATCTGATAGACCTCCTCTCCCTGCAGATGGGCCTTAACGGCCTGTACCGAAGATAAAAGTATACGAGAGACAGGTCTTATACCTTCAATGGTAATGAAAGAGTCCCCGTGTCTCACGGTGATCCTCTTTGCCTGGCAGTCAATCTGGGCATAGTTCCAGTGCAGCCATGCCATGCCCAAGATCAGGTCGTAGTCCGTCAGCTTCAAAATCGTCGCTGGAGCCTCGAACGCTTTTCCACCAATTTCTGCCTCCATATTGCAGTGATCCGTGGTAAGGAGCTCAGATCCATCCGGTAGTCGCACCCTCATCCTCGAGCCTGTGAACCGCTCCACACCTTCCAGTCCTTCCACAAACGACTCCGACACAAAGGAGTGAGTAGCTCCAGTATCAAAAAGCGTGCGGGCAGGTTTGCCGCTGATGAAGACTATACCTGGGGTGATTAAATATCTCAGGGTTCTATAAAGAGTTTTCTTTCCTTGTTAATCTATCTAGTGCGGTTCTGAGTTTTACCAACTTAAAGGAAAATTCAATGAAAGTAAAGATGCATTGCAGCGTACCTGCTATGACCTGCTCCGGATTTCGAGGCTGCGCAAGGTCCAAAGCATATACCTGCTCTCTTTCCTGCCTACGATCTCCCCACTGGTATCCACGACCACGGCCGCGTCCTCGGCCTCCATAATGCTGAGCTGGTGGGCCGCCCCGATGTGCTGGAGGTGGTGCCCCCCTCATGGGGCAGTTCCTCCGAATATGCCCAATCTGATGACAAAGAAAACACTCTGGTGGGGGATACGCCATTCCCCCAGGTCTCGGCATCTCCTGCATCCGAAGAGGGGGAGGGGCTAATACCACCTGTTCCCTCGGCTCCTGCCTCACGTCCTGACGAGGCTGGTCCTCCGTCCTCCTCCCCTCTGGTACAGCACCTCGCCGTTGGTCATTTCTACCTCTCCGTCCCTGATCCTCTGCTGGCCGCTTCCGGCCCCGGGTGGCGTGCCAATCTGCCTCAATCCTTTTGGCCATCTCCAAGATTCGGGAGATGGGCCCGTCAGATACGAACAACAGAGCCTCCCTCAAGTCCTCCCGCAGGCCCTTATAGAACCTCCTGATATACCCTGCCTCATCCAGCTGGTAGGAATCTGCGTATCGAGCTAGATGGTCAAACTCTCGATGGTACTCCACCACGGTCCGGGTACCCTACTTCAGCTGTAAGAACCGCTCCTCCAAATCATCCCTAGCCGACTGCGGAACGAAATGCTCCAGCAGTGCGGCCCTGAACTCCTCCCAAGTAATCTCTGCAACCTCCCTATCAGCAAAGGTCGTGTCCAACAGCGTCTTCCACCACCTCTTTGCATGGGACTCCAGGCAGGAGACAACCAGAGCCACCTTCTCCTCCCATGGACACCGAATCCCGGTCAGCATCTCATACATGATATCTAGCCACTCTTCCGTCCGAACAGCCGACTCTGTCCCCAAATAGGATGGGGGAGCCAGTCCTCGGAAGATGCTTAGCCAGTTGGCCCCCGGATTTGGCTGCGGGGCCGGAACCTGCTGGGCCCTGAAGGCCTCCAGAATGGCAGTCAGGGTCTGTCCCATGTCTGACTGAAGGAAAGGAGTGGGGGCCGGTGGGGGTGGTGCAACATCCTGAGCCTGTTGAACTCCACCTTGAGGCGTAGTCCGTGCTGGAGGCTGCGTAACAAAAACACACGCTGAGAAAATGTTCAAATATTACATAAAGGTGGACAATTTATATGTGATCCCCATATGGGCACACCACTGCTTCCGCTGCTTAGTTTGTCCCCAAACTAAACTCGAGCGGGGGGTGACCTAGGGTTTGTGGACTGCTACTGCCTTCTGATCGATGTTTCCCTCTGATACCACTTGTAAGACCCCCTTTTTTTTTCTTTTTCAACCACCGGGGTCTTAGGCCCAGAACCGCCGCATTGCGGAGACTCCTTCACGTCCTGAAGGATCATCACCACAAGGCGCCGATTCTGCCGGCCAATTCGATCACAGAAAAGTAGCACAATATAACAGTAAGAGTAATCAGTCCACAATAATAAAATCACATATATAAATAATAAAGCTCCACGAAGGGAGTGTCCACAGAATCATCAGAGTACTATAAATACGGGCTTATGCCCGGTACAAAATGTCCTCACTACAAGTCTCTCATGCGGAAGCGAAACAGAATCTACTCAAGGTCGAGACTCACGGTCCCGGCTGTGTGAACTCCGGAGCTAGACTGCCCCATCTCTAGGCGCACCGATCTCTGGGTCTGCTCCTCCATGCTGGGCTCCACGATCCCCTAAATGATGCGGTTCGAAAACCGTTAGTCATAAAGACTAAGCCCTATCATCCCCTACCCCTTCCCCCATGGCTCCTAGGTACCGAGCGGAGAGGAAGAAAGGGAAGGACATGAAGGTAGAGATTTAAACATGAAACAGATGGCAGCGGAAGCTAATCTAGCAAGTTGTATTAGGTGAGCAGTTAATAAATTGTTATAATAGGTCTAGCAGTAAGAAAAGCAATTACATGAATTTAAACCTTCACTTATGCGAGAACACATAAGCATAAGGGATCTTTTGCAAGGCTCCCATCGTATAGAGTGTCCCATACCACTTATACGTTGGGGTGTCGGTTGTCAAACAGCAATGGTTGTTATATATTGAAAATAACCTTTGATTTATAAACTTGCCCACACAAGCTTATATACCAAGGGGTCGTTTTGCAGGTCCTAATGTATAAGCGTCCCATACCACTTATACTTTAGGTGTCAGGGTTAAATGAATCGATTATGCTATGACATGCATAATGGGTATGATGAAACATGCAAGTGCAACTCACACACCCGACTCTGTGCACACAGACCTTTAGTTCCCCCTTTCGGAGCCGTTACCTCCCAGGATACCTCCGTAGTGGCAAACGGAAGCGGTGGGTTGGGCCTCGCCCACCTCCAAAACCAGTTAAAGCACCACTGGTCTGACCTATCGTACGCCTCAACGCTTGGTGCACTAAGCGGACGCCTGCGTACTCTTGCCGGCTGGCGCACCGGACTTCTGTTGGCGGAGTGCTAATCACCCCGCCGAGTCGATGATATCGGTGTCAGTGCAATCGAACTCCCCGATATCGAAAGACCCACCACCTTAACTTTTCCTATTTTATGCACATGCAAGTTTATCGTAAACACACAAAAACCGAGCCGAAGCTCCCCGGACCAAAACGTCCGTCTCCAAACCAACCGAGCCGAAGCTCCCCGGACCATCCATCCGTCTCCAAACCAACCGAGCCGAAGCTCCCCGGACCATCCGTCCGTCTCCAAACCAACCAAGCCGAAGCTCTCATCATTCTTCCTATGCCAATAGTGTTTGTGAAGAGTGCAACCCTAGTTACTAAGTTACTCTTGTCGGTTTATTATTACAGTTTACGTTAGCCCAGGACTGCCCCCGGTATACCCCGTGAAGGGCTCTCAAGGGGCACTAGGAACCAAGACGGTGCATTACGGCCCGAAGTTCCCTTTCGCAAGGCACTTATTATTATTGGTTGTCTACCCTTTAACCCGATTTCCTTCTCATATTACATTAGACTATCCTAGGGTGATTTTAAACCTTCCACTCCTCGGGGAAGACGATCTTTCGTCGAACCCGAGCACCTCTTAACTCTAGCTATCACCACTACTCACTACTCTTTATATCTTCCTATTGTAATTTCTTCCACAATTGTTCACCCAGACAGAATGTTTAAACCTCAAAGACTTTCTCAGATCGTGTCCTATTGCATCTCACAAACTGCTATATGCAGACCGACCTAGGCTACATGTCGAACCGGTTATGCAATGATCCATTACTCATCCAAATGCCCTAAACTAATTACTGGAGACTTATCATGATATAAATAACCTAAATCCAGAAAATGGAAATTTTCCTAATTTATTTGGCATTTAATTAAATTCCTCGAAAATCTCAAGGGCCACCGGTTTGAACATGAACTATCCTAATTATTCATGCAAGATGTCCAGCAAATTTATGATAATTAGTAGGTTATCTCAGAAGGCTAAATCCTAAGTATCATAATTTTCTATCATCAAAATGACCTGAAAAACTATTTTGGAAATAACCTCTAATTTCTATAGTTTTTGAATCAAGTACAGAAAATATTCTTCCAAAAATTATGAATAAGTTATGACATGCTTATAAAGGCCTAAAAGTAGCACTGGCAAAGTTTCATAATTTTCCAGCAAGTATTTTATCCGTAATCAATTTTTAAACTTAAAGGCCCTTTCTATCATTTGTGAATAATGTACTAGATTTACTCAACATAAAATTCTATAAAAATTCAGGAATCAATGTGCTACTAATCAAGATCTAAGTCCAGAATTTCAACTGATTATAATTAATTTAAAACCTCCAAATAATTGAAACAATAAATCGGGTAATAATTCTTAAACACATGAAGTATAATATATATTAATCATAAAATACCAGCAAAATTACCATAAGTCTAATACATCCTAAAACTCCCTCCTCTCGAGTTTCATAATTTTTGAATTAGATTTAGTGCTTAAAATAATTGAATTACATGTTTATCCTATTCTCAAAATCTCAACTTTCGAGGTACCTAACTACCTCCAATTCCTTCACTATTTCAACCAGAGGGTTTTCATCATATCATCCCCCTCTCCTTCAAATTTCAAGGGCATACAAGAGCTTTTGCTCCTATGTCCTTCACAACTCTCAAACTTCCACCCATTGGATTTGAGCCAATCTCTTAGGGTAAACTCCACCCTAATCCACACTATGTTACCCAAGAGGGTAGACATAGACCCACAAATCAGTGGCCAACAACTTCAGCCTCTTTTGAGGAGATTTGTCCATTCCATCCCCAATCGTACTTTTCCCCAAAGTACCCCTCACCAAGACCTATCTAGGACTTGATACTTCCCTATTCAAAACTCGACCAATCGAGTTGAAATTTTGTACAGACCTTAACTTTGCTGCCAGGGACCACCACCCAAAATTTGGGGGAGTTTGGACTTAATTTCATCTCCTAATTAATTTTATATTGTTTATTAAATTTTTACAAAAACTTTAGGCAAAAGTTCTCCAAAAATTCTCATTTTTGGACAGCCTTTCGATATACATATTATAGACCTCCAGTCCAAATTTCAAGTCATTTGAACATGTTATGAACCGTGGGCAACCATTTTAATTTCTGGTTAGCCTAGGTCTTGATCCCACCAAAACGAGTGCTGTGGTCAAACCACTCACCCAAATTGAATAAAATCAATTTTAAAGTAAAGTAGACCCCGAGGGCTACAACTTTTGTGTCTGGTCATTTTTCCTAAATCGGCCTCTAAGGGCTTCGTTTTGCAGCCTCAAAAATACATTCAAATAACCTATTTTTCCATTATGTACTATATAATAATCTATGTATTATAAATTAAATCTACTGTTCATCTTCTTCAGAACCCGAAACCAGAACCAGGAAGCCATTTTTCCTGTAACGTTTCCGTGATCCGTTGCCGGCCGTCCGGTCACTTCCCTGGCCAGCCACCACCACCACCACCTCCGTTGAGGCGATGGCTATCGGTCGGCGGTGGTTCGGCCGCCGGAGGTGGCGGTTTCCGGCGAACTCAAAATATCTTTTTCATGGTTTTTCCATGAAAACGAGAGATGGACTCGGCTCCGTTGAGCGCGAACCTCCTTTCTAAGAATCCTAAGATCTACCCATGAAAGAGAAGGAGCAGAGGAGGACCTTGTTCGCGGTTTGAAGGCGAGAAGAACGTCGGGGTGCCATGGCGCGGTGGTGGCGTTTGTTGAACTTCTCCTACAGCAAGAACAAAGGTCTGATCCGATTACTTGAGCGTGTAACCTTCTCCTCTTTCCCCAAGTGGGCTTTTATAAGTCAGATAGTGGGAAGATGGATGGGTAAAGTCATTATGGTCATGAAGGCTCCTCCCTTTTAACGTTTCGGTTACAGTGAAGGGATAAGAAACGGTGGAAACTGAACAGGTGTGTCCAGCTGGCGATTTTCTATTGGACCACCTTTTCCTCATTTATTATATAATTACAGAAGGAAAACGGCCGGAAGTTACTCCTGGTGTAACTTCCCAAGCCAGCCTTTATTTCCACGCGCGTTAGAATTATTTCGGGCCTGAACTGTCGTTTCGGCCAATGTCACGGGCGTGACACATAGGTCACGGGCGTGACAGGCCCGAGTAGCCCATTCTGGGTTCGACGATCGTCGAACTGAGATCGACGATTGTCGATGGATGGTCACGGGCGTGACACCTCGGGTCACGGGCGTGACAGGCCCGAACGGCAGATTTTGGGTCGACGATCGTCGAATTGAGATCGACGATCGTCGAAGGCTGGTCACGCCCTAGGTCACGGGCGTGACCTTTATGTCACGGGCGTGACATGCCCGAACGACCAATTTCAAGGTCGACGATCGTCGAATTGAGATCGACGATCGTCGAAGGTTGGTCACACCCTAGGTCACGGGCGTGACACACATGTCACGGGCGTGACATGCCCGGGCCGTAAGGCCGACGATCGTTTCACGGCGATCGACGATCGTCGATGGGGTCATGCCCATAGTCACGGGCGTGACATCTTGGTCACGGGCGTGACATGCCCAGACGGCATGTTCGACGATCGGCTCGTGGAGATCGACGATCGTCGAAGTAGTCACGCCCAAGTCACGGGCGTGTCGGGTCGGTCACGGACGTGACCAACCCGTGACCCGAATATATTGATCGCTTTATTTCCAAATTTTGGGCCTCCTAGGGTTCCGTCACGACCAACTGACTCCTAGGGGTCTAGCCGGAAATGGGATGTTACAGCGGTAGTATGGAGAACTTTGTTTCTCAACGCATGGTTGAAAAGCTGAAATTAAAAATGCAGCCCTTAGGAAAGCCCTATAGTCTATCATGGGTCACTAGTAGCACTACCATTCCTATCACGCACCAGTGTCTCGTAGAGTTTTCCATGGGCAGTACATATCAGGACGATGTATGGTGTCATGTAGCTACTATCGAGGTATGCCACATCTTGCTGGGACGACCTTGGCAGTACGATAGGCACGTAGTTCATGATGGTGTGAAGAACTCTCACTCCTTCGAGCACAATGGTCGCAAGATCGTTCTTCTCCCACAAAAGAATGGCCTTGTTCCCAGAGCCCCCGAGAGGACTTCACCCCCTTCTACCACCGTCTCCGCGATGTCCTTTCCATCCGCCACCATGTTACTGACTGGGTCCCAATTCCAGGAGGAGATGAAGCATAGTGAGGTTGTCTATATATTATCAGGTATCGACACCACCCCCGCTACATTAGATATCCCTAGTACGGTGTGTCCCCTCATAGATGAGTTCTCTGAGATCATGCCAGAGGAGCTTCCCGATCAACTTCCCCCGATGAGGGACATACAACACTGCATAGACCTCATCCCAGGCGTTAGCTTACCTCATTTGCCCCACTACCGCATGAGTCTGAAAGAGCACGAGGAACTACATAGGCAGGTGACCGATCTGATTTCAAAGGGTCACGTTAGGGAGAGTATGAGTCCGTGCGCCGTCCCCGCACTTCAAGTTCCTAAGAAAGATGGTACATGGCGTATGTGTGTGGATAGTCGAGCGATTAATAAAATCACGATCAAGTATCGCTTTCCGATTCCCCGATTGGATGACATGCTAGATATGCTCAGTGGATCCCGCGTATTTTCAAAGATTGACTTAAAAAGTGGATACCACCAGATTAGAATTCGACCTGGGGACGAATGGAAAACCGCGTTTAAAACCAAGGAGGGATTGTACGAGTGGCTAGTGATGCCTTTTGGGCTCTCCAATGCTCCCAGCACATTTATGCGTGTGATGAATCAAGTGCTTAGGCCACTCATAGGAGTTTGCGTAGTGGAGTACTTTGACGATATTTTAATTTATAGCCTTGATCAAAATCAGCACATGAATCATCTTAGGCAGGTCTTAGATATACTACGTGAAAATAAATTATATATAAATTTGAAGAAATGCATGTTTTTGACTGATAGCCTGACCTTCTTAGGATATATCGTTTCTTTTGAGGGCATTAGAGTTGATAGAGAGAAGGTCAAGGCGATAGAATCCTGGCCTAGCCCTAGGACGATTACTGAGGCTCGAGGATTCCACGGGCTAGCGTCTTTTTATCGACGATTTATTCGAAACTTTAGCACCTTGATAGCACCTGTGACTGATTGTCTTAAAAAGGGTTTGTTTATTTGGACTGAGGAAGCCGAGGGAGCATTTCTTTTGGTTAAAGAGAGACTCACGAGTGCACCAGTATTAGCGCTGCCTGATTTTGAGAAAATTTTTGAAGTTGACTGTGACGCATCGATCATAGGCATTGGCGTAGTTTTGAGTCAGGAGGGTCGCCCCATTGCTTTCTTTAGTGAGAAGTTGAACGAGGCCAAGACCAGATATTCTACGTATGACTTAGAGTTTTACGCTATCGTTCAAGCTCTCCGTCATTGGAGACACTACCTGATTCAGCGCGAGTTTGTGTTGAACACTGATCATGAGGCTCTGAAGCATCTGAACTCCCAAAAGGAGATCAGGCATCATGCCAAGTGGGCTGCTCACCTGCAGGAGTTCATGTTTCACTTGAATCACAAACCCGGAGTCACGAACCGCGTAGCCGACGCCCTTAGTCGTCGCACACATTTATTAGTCACCCTGCAGCCGTGCATTATTGATTTAGATTCACAACGCGACCTATACGCCACTGATCCGTTCTTTCACGATATTTGGAGCTCATGTCAACACAGTGGGACTGATCCCACCACACAGTACGTCGTCAATGAGGATTATCTGTTTAGGGGCATGCGCCTTTGCATCTGCGAAGGACCGCTTCGAGAGACATTACTTAGGGAGCTCCACTCGTCTGGGTTAGGTGGACACGTAGGTCAATCTAAATTATTAGATCTCGCCAGCGTTCGTTACTATTGGCCACATATGAAGCGAGATGTCACTGAGTTCGTCAGACACTACACCACGTGTCAGTTGTATAAGGGGCATGCTCAAAACACCGGATTATACACTCCCTTACCGATACCTGAGCGACCATGGGATGATATCTCGATGGACTTCGTGGTAGGACTTCCTCGCACCAAGAGGAAGGTGATTCTATTTTTGTAGTTGTCGATCGATTTTCGAAGATGGCATATTTCATTCCGTGTAGAAAAACTTCTAGTGCTGTACACGTTGCCGAGCTTTTTTTAAAAGAAGTTGTTAGACTGCACGGAATTCCTAAGTCCATCACTTCTGATAGGGACACTCGTTTTATGGGATATTTTTGGAAAACATTGTGGGCCCGATTAGGCACTAAACTCGAATTTAGTAGCGCATACCACCCTCAGACCGATGGTCAGACTAAGGTTGTTAATAGGAGTTTGGGGAATCTTCTTAGGTGTTTGACTGGGGAGAATCCAAAACAATGGGACCTTATACTGCCACAAGCTGAATTTGCATTTAATAATTCTACTAATCGCTCCACAGCTAAATCTCCTTTTGAGATTATCTACGGATTCCCCATACCACATCTACTTGATTGCCACTCTCTTCCGACTCATGAACGTATTTCTTTTGATGCGCAAGCCCATGTTGATTATTTAAAGGACTTGCATAAAACTATTACTAATAAATTGCGAGCGACTTCTGAAAAATATAAATCCATGGCCGATCGACATCGCCGGGAGTTATCTTTTTCAGATGAAGATTGGGTGTTTGCTTATTTCAGGAAGCAGAGATTCACTCCGGGCACTTACCATAAGCTACAACAGAAGAAGTTTGGCCCATTCCAAATTCGGAAACGCATCGGGGAGAATGCTTACCTCCTAGATTTGCCCGTTGAATTCGGTACCTCCCCGATATTTAACGTGGTCGATCTGACACTGTTCTATGGAGATCCACCCAGTTCCAGTCCGAGCCCACCTATGGCAGCCCCGGATATTCCTCCCGACTTGGCGCCAGTACAGACTCCCACCACTGAGAAGATCGATCAGGTTCTTGATGTACGAGAATTTCGTACTCGCCATGGGACTTATCAGCGCTACTTGGTCTCCTGGCAAGGACGAGACCTTACCGACAGCTCTTGGATCAGCACTGACGAACTACGCCACCGCCGCCCAGATCTCTCTATTGCTAGTTTTTGCGAATTCTCGACGGGGTCGAGCCCTTTTAACCCCGGGGGAATTGATGCACCCTGCGGTGCATCGTAATATTTTATCGTATTTATTTTATATACCGCATTTATGTATTTGTTTCTTGTTATGTACTTGTTTTATTGTTCGGCTCATCGGCTTGACCACCCGATGAGATCTTAAATAAATGAGTCCGGTATTAATAGTAGTAGGACAGGAACGACAAGCCCAACATTAATTAAAAAGGTGCATGATTGGAAACATTTCAAATTTAAAAAGTGTCTTGCATGATTTTAGGATATAGTTTGGAAACATTTCGAATTTTAAAAAAGTGTCTTGAATGGAAGATTTTATTTTTTGGAAAGAGAATTAAGAGAGGGATATTTCTTGCCCAAAATGGAGAGATATTTTTAGCACATGAATGGAAGATTTTATCTTTTGGAAAGAGAATTAAGAGAGGGATATCTCTTGTCCAAAATGGAGAGATATTCCAGCCAGCTTATAAATTCCATGGTCATGTGCAGTGAAAGGAGGTCGGACAGAGTTTAGAACGGGAATCCCGGTTCTTTGCTCATTGCCGACAACCACTTCACCGCACGTATCGCCAACATCGCTCAGTTCGGAGAAGCGCCACACCCTGGAAGCCCGTGCACGAACATACGCCCGAAGTCCTAGCCCTGTCATCGCTAGCCCGCGCCGGCGCCTCTTTGCCTGCCCGAATAGTTTGCAAACGGACCGTCGTCGACTTCGGAATCTGCTTCCGACGGTCCGGCCTAATCACGCCGTCGGCTTCAACCCGTATCCGGCCAATAGATCTTGGGGCCACTGTTCCTGTGCGGGACCGATTGGAATTGGGCTCGCTTCTGCCGCCGTTTGGTATATCAGTCACTCCTTTTTCTTAGTATTGTTTCATGCACTTCATTTAATTACACTTGGGCTTATCGTTGCATTCTCCTTATTATTAATATCGTTATTCATAAATTGTTGAATGTTATTCATGTTTGTGGCCGTATAAATCTCGTAACGGATCCGAACCGTAAGGCGCGAAGAAGTTTCACTCGAACGCAAATTAATGAACTTTTAACGTCCAAAGCGACGAGCTTGGTTTTCGCGCTCGAAAATTCAGTTTTTTTTTGCCAACTCGGCTCTCATTTTCAATTTAATTTTTAATACAAATCTGGGTTACATCACTAAGGGTCAGACACACAAAGATTATTAGAAATATCGGACTTATCGTCCGCCAACTTGTGATGCGTACTTTCCAATTTGATTATTTGAGAGGTGATTGACGAGTCTCTCACCAAGGAGAATCCTCGACAACCCCTCCTCCTTCTGGAAGTTCACGTTCAAGCGATCCCAAATCTCCTTTGCGGTCTTATAATGGCTGTAGGTCAGGGCGAGCCTAGGGTTCAGGAAATTTAGGAGGTAGTCCCTACAGAAATCTTCGTCTTTTCTCCATTGAAATTCCTCCACATCCTCTTCTGTAGCGGAGAAGTCACTCAGGACGGTGTAAAATATCTCACGTTCCTTCATTCCCATATGGACGTGCAGTTTCCATGCATGAAAATCAGAGAGGTCAAATGATTGAAGCTTAACGATGTCGTACGAGCTTATCTTCGGCATCTCTCTTAAGATAGAACAGTTAACAGGAAAGAAGTCACCTAATTTGCACAGAGCCGAGGCAGTGTCTTCGGATCAAATCAAGAGATTGTGTTTGCTCCTCCTCTTCAACTGAAAACTGTCGCCAAGGACTAGACCCGATTAGCCAAGTCGGCCCTTGCGAGGTCGATGATCTGGATCCAAGAGCTAATGCCCTTCTTCACACTATAGATCCTGATTCCACTGGAGTTAATCAATTAGCACGAATTGATGATAGATCTCTAGAGAAAGAGGCTTCTTTGATCTGAAATTCTGACTTCAAGAATGATGTGAATAATAAACACACAAAATTCTTTCTTCCACTCTCAGATCACTAAGAGCATAACAAAGATCTAGGAATTTCTGATCTCCAAGCACCAGAAAAAAACCAAAGGATCAACCATCTCTCCACAAAATTACGCCCCAGATCTCGGTTGTACCAAAGCACGGCAGATCTGCAGTGAGGAACAGAGTTGTGAAGGGAAGAGCAGTGGCCGAGTCACTGGGATTCTCAGGAGCAGGTCGATCAAATGACAATAAGAAATTGTAATCCTTCTCCCTTGCGATCTAGCAGTTAGAAGATCGGGTGGAATGGGAAACTATAAGCGGGAAACTGCTTCCCGATCTGGAGTGGAAAACACGCAGCAGATCCTTGACGGTGAAAAAACCCGAATCTGCGACGGAAATCCAGCAAGCGACGGCTGGTGACGATTTCCGAAGATCGCACAGCACGGGATCGTCGGCGAGGGAGTGATATCGCAAGACAAAGCGGGGAGTCAGAAAACTGGGGAGCGGCGAACCCCTATTGGAGCGCTTTTTTTCTTACTTTGAGAATGTTGGGATGCTCCGCCCAAAGTATTCTATGTATACAATCGAGTTTGTAATATGTATATAAAGTATCTCAAACGTAGAGTCTAGATCTAGAGCGACACAAACCCAATAACCCGTTTTAAGTCGGACTCGACACGTGCAGACATTATTTAATATATCTAATACATATATATATATATATACACACATGAGTGACAACTGGCAGGAATCATCCTCCCCCGCCTAGCTTTGCTTGTTCTCGATGCGGCACTACGGGCTTCGTCGGCAACCGGCGAGCAGCGCCGGCATCCGACGAGCGGCGCCGGCGGCCGACGAGCGGCGCCGGCGGCCGACGAGCGGCGCCGGCGGCCGACGAGCGGCGCCGACGGCCGACGGGCTTCTCCTGCAACCAGCAGGCTTCGCTCGTTTAAAATTTAAAAGTATTCTAATTTTTTATTCATTTTATTAATTATTAAAACAAATCTAATTAATTTAATTAATTATTAAATTTAAAAATAATAAAAAATAGGAAAAAAAATAAACCCGCGCAGGGGCAGCGCAGGTTCCCTCTATCGCTGACGGCGGCCTGCGCGGCGCCCACCGGGGGTTCGGCAGCCTCCGACGAACTCGTCAAGGGTTGTCCAGCGGTGAGCGGGCTGGGCCATCGCCGACGGTGGCCCTGCGTGTGAGACCCGGATCTGGGTCTCACATGCAGGGCCACCGCCGGCAGTGTGCCTGCCCGCTCGCCGCCGTACAACCCTCGACAGGTTCGTCGGAGGCCAACGAACCCACCGGTGGGTGCCGGGCAGGCCGTCGGTGGCTCTGCCGACAGTGGCAGAGAAGGGCACTGTAGCAACTTTGGCGGAATGGGGGATGTCCGAATTTTTTGGAGTTTGAAGAATTGATTTTTTTTGGGAGATATCCTTAATGGTAGAACCAATTGTATAAATCTGATGACCAAAAATAAATCCTTATTTTTTGATGTTTGTTCGGACGGTCCAAATTAGAGTGTTGGTGTGCTTCAAATATGAGTACTGTTTTATATAAACCCACGCAAGGGCAGCACAGGTTCCCTCTATCGCCGACGGCGGCCTTCCCGGCGCCCACCAGGGGTTCGGCAGCCTCCGGCGAACTCGCCAAGGGTTGTCCGACGGTGAGCGGGCTGGGCCACCGTCGACGGTGGCACTGCGTGTGAGACCCGGATCTGGGTCTCACAGGCAGGGCCACCGCCGGCAGTGTGCCTGCCCGCTCGCCGCCAGACAACCCCCGACAGGTTCGTCGGAGGCCAACGAACCCACCGGTGGGTGCCGGGCAGGCCACCGGTGGCTCTGCCGACAGTGGCAGAGAAGGGCACGGTAGCAACTTTGGCGGAAGGGAGGATGTCCGGATTTTTTGGAGTTGGAAGAATTGATTTTTTTTTGGAGATATCGTTAATGGTAGGCCCAATTGTATAAATCTGATGACCAAAAATAAATCCTTATTTTCCGCTGTTTGTTCGGACGGTCCAAATTAGAGTTTTGGTGTGCTTCAAATATGAGTACTGTTTTATATAAATAAATAAATAAATATATAAATATATATATATGAGCATCTTCGCACAGGCTACACTCATGCTCGATGCTCTCGGGCGGCCTTCGGCCGCATTCAGGCAGGCGTCGCCCGCCTGCGCACGGGCTTCGCTCACCTATGCACGGGCTTCACTCGTGCTTGATGCTCCGGGCGGCCTTCGGCCGCATAGAACCGGGCTTCGCCCGCTTTGACGTAATCCGCCAGCTCGGCATCGCACCCGCCACTCGCGGCCCCCAGAGTGCTGGCGAACTCTGGGGGGCAGCGAGTGGCGGGTGCGATGCTGAGCTGGCGGATTGCGTCGAAGCGGGCTAAGCCCACTTCTATGCGGCCGAAGGCCGCCCAAAGCATCAAGTATGAGCGAAGCCCGTGCACAGGCAGGCGAAGCCCGCCTGGATGTGGCCGAAGGCCGCCCGAGAGCATCGGGCACGGGCGTAGCCCGTGCGAAGAGGCTTGTATATATAATATTTACCCCCATCTACAGTGCACCTATGTCCATCAAAAAAATCGCCAATTTTTGGTTGAGTCGCGGACCACTGGAGAGGGAGGAGCAGTCCTCCCTGTGAGGAATGGAAGCCGAAGAACCACCAAAAATTGAGTTCCGGCGGTGTGCGGTGCCCTCATGATGCCCTCTTATAATAGCTAGCCTCGGCGGTCGTTGTCGGCGCCAGGCCGTCGGATCCCCTCCGGGAGGTACGCATAACACATGCCTCCAGCTATACTGCCGGAGGCGGTAGCATGGCGATCCGCCTACCAGACGGCCATCAGCGGAGGTGGCACGACCTTCTCCTCTCTAGCAGCCCTCTTATATATATAAATAAATAAATAATAAATATATATATATATATATATATATATATATATATATATATATACACTATTCTAAAAAGATTTATGGTGGTCTGTCAATAGCATGTCCGCAAAAATACTTAGAAGGGCTACACCATCACTTTTTTGCTTCATAAAACATGGACCGTTGGACCATGAAGAAGTGTGGCCTGCAAATAAAATTACCCCCAAATTCTCCGCAGTTTCTCTCTCCTGAAACTCGATCAACAGGAAACCAAAAAAAGCTGAAGCCATTTTCTTCCTCACGGCCACCGGCGGCTTGCCCGGCACCCCCTGGCGGCCTGCCCGACACCCCCCGACAAACTCGTCAGCCTCCGGTTAACCCGCCGGGGGTAGCCGGGCAGTCCGCCGGCGGCTCCTCCGGCGACCGCGAGGAAGAAACTATGTGCACCGAGCAGCCCCCATTTTCTTCCTCACGGCCGCCGGCGGCTAGTCGACACCCACCGGGGGGCTCGCCGGCCTCCGGCGAACCCACCGGGGGTAGCCGGGCAGGCCGCCTGCGGCTCCGCCGGTGGCCGCGAGCAAGAAACTGCGTGCATGGCCCGTGCCGCACGCAGTTTTTTTAATTTTTAAAATTATAAAAAGAAATAATAATAAATAAATTATTAATTTCTAATAATTTAAAAATTATTTAGTTTAAAAACAATTAATTTTAAAATAATTAAAACAATCCGCTGGGGGCGGGCGGCGGGCTAAGCCCGCCGTGGAGAGCGGCGCGAAGCCCGCCGCTGCTAGTCGTATACTATCGCGCGGGGCACGAGGGCCGTAAACTCATACCTGTCACTAGTGTATATATATATATATATATATATATATATATATATATATATATATATATGAATTTTTGGCAGACATTTACTGTAGATAGGATAAAGAATTTTTTTATATATATATATATATATATATATATATAAATTAATATAAACGCAAACGTTGCGTTGCTACAGTGCGCTACAGTGACACCCGTCAGTTGCATTGGATGTTCCGATTTTACCCCTCGAGCTCTGTCGTTTTATATATTAAAATTGATTTCAGCCAGCCGCTATCGACGGAGCTGGCGGCTGCATCACCGGACCCCACCGTCGGGGTCGCTGGACGCCTGCGTCTCCGGCGGGGGTAAGCCCGAGGCGGTCCAACGGGGCCCCCGCCGGTGGTGGCCCTGACCGTGACCGCCAATTTTTATCGGCGGCCACGGTCAAGGTCACCGTCGGCGGTGCCCCTGCCGGACCGCCTCCGGCCTACCCTCGTCGGAGTCGTCGGCGTCCAACGACCCTGACGGTGGGGTCCGATCAGGCTGCCGTCGGCAGGGGCTCCACCGTCGAAGCTCGCAGACGGGGACGGCAGAGGCGATTCGCGGGCGGGACGGCAGACCACCTCCAGCCTACCCACACCAGAGTTGTCGGTGTCCGGCGACCCATGCGGTGGGGTCCGATCAGGCTGCCGCCGGCTTTGCCTGCTGTTGTGGCTCCATCATCGAAGCTTGCGGGCGGGGACGGCGGAGGCGATTCATGGGGGGGACGGCGGAACCGAAAAAAACAATTTTATTTTTTAAACTTAACTTAGGTCTTATGCCATAAACAATATTATTAACTTTTAAACAGTATTATATACTTATATAATAAATATTATATTATACTTTTAACTATATACTTAATTTATTAATTATAAGTATTATATACTTATTAGAAAAATAATTATAAAAATAATACTTAATTAGAAATAATTATTGAAAGTAAACTTATACATATTAAATAATTAAGTTATAAATAATACTTATAAATAATAAAATAAAGAGTAATTAATTACAATAAAAAAATTAAAAATCTCAAAGATAAGTTCTTCTTTGTACGAGCTATGTCCGTGCTTGAAGCTCTCGGGCGGCCTTCGGCCGCATCCAGGTAGGTTTCGCCCGCCTCCGCCCGGGATTTGCCCGGGCTTGATGCTCCGAGCGGCGTTTGGCCGCAGAGAAGCGAGTTCGGCTTCCACACAATTCACCAACTCGGCGCCGCAACCGCCACTCGCGGCCCCCAGGAAACCCATGATTGTTAGACTTTGCATATGCCATATGTAGGCATATGCTCCGGGCGGCCTTCGCCGCATCCAGGTAGGCTTCGCCCGCCTCCGCCCGGGATTCGCCCGGGCTTGATGCTCCGGGCGGCGTTCGGCCGCAGAGAAGCGAGTTCGGCTTCCACATAATTCACCAACTCGGCGCCGCAACCGCCACCCGCGGCCCCCAGGAACCCCATGATTCTTAGACTTTGCATGTGCCATATGATGGCATATATCTACGCTCTATTTTTTTTATATTATATGTCGCGTGTGATCAGTACACCACCAAGCCTTTATTCACAGGTGAATGTTCAAAATGTAACAACCCAGGCCCGACTCCGTACAAGGGAGATCCAACGGTACCCAGCTGGCGTCGTCGGGCTGCAGCCCCATGCAACTCTCAACCCCTCTCCATGCTTGTTTCTCGGCCGCGGCGAATTGTTGAGGTCGGGGATCGAACCCGAGACTTCCTTGATAAGGAGCTTTAAAACCGCTTCTCATCACCAATTGAGCTGCACAATTGAGCTGCAGCTCAATTGGTGATGAAGAGATTTTTGAAGGCTCCTTATCAAAGAGGTTCTGGGTTCAAGACCTGACCTCAACAATGCATCACGTCCGAGAAACAGGCGTGAAGAGATTTTGGGATGCTTGAGCTGCAGCCCAATAAGATGCTCACTAAAAAGTCATTGTAATTGAGTGCAGAGGCGTTACACAAAATAATTGCAATTCTGGGAAATTTAACGATTTCATTTTTCAATATGAATGTGCATTAACTTGGTGGTAGTTTGCATTCTTTTTTGAGTATGTCTTTACGCCCACACTAGAAAATTTGGGGTTTTTTGTTGCATTCTTTTTTGCCGTGAATTTAACAAGCCAGCCAACCCCAATAAAACTTGCACACGTGAAAAAAATAACACCCAAAATTTGATTTATTAAGAAAAATTAAAAATGATAGATAATTTTTTACTAATTAGTATTAAATTTAATTAGGTAAATAATTATGATCATTATGAAAAGGATTATGATCAAAATGTGCCCCTTCTTAGTAGTGGTATCCACCAACCTGTTGCCTTTGTTTTCCTTTTGGGACCTATGGTCTACCCATGCTTTGCTTTTTTACACATGCTTCCTATAATTTATTCTCTATGAAAAAATTTCTTAGGCTACTGCGTTTGGCGCGCCTTATTTGTCCCGGTGAGATTGGACAAAAATGTCATTGTCATACCATCTTATGCCTCAAATGAGTTTCTTTTTTTTGTAACATTT
Source organism: Platanthera zijinensis (assembly GCA_039513925.1). NCBI lineage: Eukaryota > Viridiplantae > Streptophyta > Magnoliopsida > Asparagales > Orchidaceae > Platanthera > Platanthera zijinensis. The sequence continues at coordinate 214,139,991 of CM077079.1, forward strand.
GTGATATCAAATATATATTTTATGATAATGACGTTTTGTCCAAACTCATCAGAACAAATAGGTTACGATAAGCCGTGCAAAACACAACCAAATCAGCTAACTTTAACAACATGTGGAATGTGCCCTATATTTAGATTTTTATTTGATACATATATATTTTGCCTATGCTGTTAATTTTTTTTTTGCCAATTATTGTTTTGTAACCATTTGATGAGCGCAACCACCAAGATCTCTTAGATCCGGTTATTTGGATGGCATTGAAATTCAAGAATTGGATTTGAGAATATGAATTTTGTGTGGGATGATCCTAATTTTATATGAAATAGGTGTGCACATAATCACACACCCATGATCCCCGCCTCAAAAAAAGTGGGATCATGGGATTGACCGCGCGTGTGATCACCGTGCCCGATCCCCTGCGCACTGATCCCTTTACGCGTAATGGGAAAACTGCCGCGAGCCCCACCTCGCCGGCGGCGGGTGGCCGACCTCCTCCCCGACCGTCGGCCGCCCTCCCTCTTTCTCCACGCCGGCCGCGGCCGCGGCCGAGGAAGCGGCCGCCCAGGCCGCGCCTTCCTCGGCTGCCGGCGCGGCCAAGTGGGCGGACTCCGGGGCCGCCCCCTTCCTCGGCCTCCGGCGCGGCTGAGGGGGGGCGGCCGCCTGGGCCGCCCCCTCGCTCGGCCCCTGGCGCAGCCGAGGGGGGCAGCCGCCCGGGCCGCCCCTTCCTCGGCCGCCGGTGCGGCCAAGGGGGTCGGCCGCCCGGACCCCCCCCCTTCCTCGATCGCCCGTGCAGCCAAGGAGGCGACCGCCCCGGCCGCCCCCTCCCTTGACTGCTGGTCGCCGGTGCGGCCTAGGGGGTCGGCCGCCCGGACCGCCCCCTTCCTTGACCGCCGACGCGCGGCCAAGGGGAGCGGCCGCTCCTCCCCGGCCGTCGTAAGCGGTCCTCCCCTCGCCGGAGAAATTAGCGGCAAGTCGGCGCCGTCCGCCCGTGGAGTCTCGTTCCCGTCGTCCGATCGATGGAGAGCGTCCTCGGCCGTCTGATTCACGTGTAACCACCCACTAACCACCGGGTTAGTGAGAGAAATTTAATTAATATTTTACAATTTATTTATAATAGTCTCCAAATAGCGAAATACGCGCATTTAAACTATACTAAAAATAATCATGATGGTGGTTATGACGTGCGGATAGCCGTGTAACCACCATAACCACCACCCGGAGCCTATAAAAGGAGCCACAGGCATCCACATTTCTCACCTTTCTCTTTTGAGTCTTCTTCTTCCTCAGGTTGAAGCTCTGCCAAATTCCTCCTACGAGTAGCCTTCGAGCCACACCCGAGCCGCACCCGAACTACAAGGTGGTCAAGATAAAGCCATCCGACGAAGCAAAATCGCTCAAGTTCCAAGCGGCCCCTGCAACTGCAAGTCCAGGCGCTCCGCCCCCCACCTAGAATCAGTAAGTCACTATCCGAAGACCACCAGCGCGAAGCGCAATTTGAAGCAACTCCCAACGCGATGTCCTGCCGTCCGCCGTGTGTCAAGTGTTCTCTCACCCCAAAATTGTAACGAGAGGTGGTCTGTCACCCTCAAATTCACAAACAAGTTGTAACTGCCAGGAAATAGTGTACTTTGACCGGCACAGATCCGGTCACGTGGTTTTTTACACAGTTAAGGGATTTTCCGCATCAAAACTGCTTCTGTACAATCAACCTACTCTTTTGACTATGTGTGCGCTCGACCGTTCCGAGAGCTAAGACGATCCAAGTATTCCGGTCTGACCGGGACGTTGAGTTAGTCCGTAATAGTTTGACGCCGTCTGTGGGAAACTAGTTCCCAACATCCTCAGAAAATTGCACCCTCTGCACAGCGGTACTCAAGATCGAATTTCCAACATAACAGTTTCTAAGGAACCACCTCAATGGCAAAAATAAGCGCCCGGACAGCGGAGGCATCCGTCCCCGGAGTGCATACTGAGCCAGCCCACTCCCATTTAATTGTAGACGTGCCCCTCAAAGCAGAAACTATTATCGCCCCAGTAACAACATTGGAGGGACGAGTTCGACAGATGGAGGACCAGCAAATCGAGATGCTCGCTCTCCTGGGGAATATGGGAGCGCCTCCCACTCAGCCGCCTTCTCCAGCCAATCCTCTGCCTCCATTGAGCCATGGCCCACCTAGGGAAGCTCCGCAAAGAGAAGTGTCAAAAGAATTCTCCGACGCCGCTAGTTCCAGTCACCGGATCCTCAGAGAAGCTAGTGTTGTATCTAGTGACCAACCTTTGAGGGGGGGGGGGTGAATAAGGTTTTAACGTTAAATAGAATTTAAAATATTTTGCCTCAAAAAATCAAGTTCTAGAAGCTACCGCGGGGCGTTAGGTAGCTAACGCGCGGCGGTAAGTCACAAAGTTCGTTTTCCTATGCAGATCTGAGTTCCAACCCCACAAACACACACACTCACTAAACAATCACAGAACACACCTAGAAGTAATCAACACAGAAATAACAAATTTCATTGCATGAATTCAAAACAACAATAGTTCTAGATGAGTACAAAAATGTGATCTTCGTGACGCCGGAGATCTAAGGCGGTGAGTAGAAACGATCTTTTGGTTTCTATACCGATCTGCTCCACGGACCGGTTGACTCTCTCCTTTTCCCTGTAGGAAAGTCATCGATACAGATCTTCACCTCCTCACAAGGAAGGTTCTTAGAGCCCCACTAGATCCTCCGATCTAGACGTCCTTATCCCCAAGACGATTTCCCGCAGAATCCTACCCAGATTCCGACGACCCTTACCGGTCGATTTTCCTCACCACAAGATTTAGAAAAAGGAAAGATTATAAGAATAAAAGATTTAAATATTTCAAAGATGAAGTTCTCCCTCTTGACGACTTCTCCGTTGAGAGATCCGCGGCCAGTGCTTGAGATCTTCATTTACTAGCAATCAGTCGGATCTTCGTAGTCGATGTCCATCTTGGATCCCCAGAGTCTTTCAATCACGAACGTGAGGGAGATGATTCTCTTCTTCTTTGACGGAGACTTTTGGAATGGAGTGAAAGGAGGCGGACGAACCCTAGAATTCATGAACTCTTATCGCTCTTGAGTCCTTCAATCAATGAGCATAGAAACCAAGACGACCTTTTATACGTCTTCATGAAAATAGGACACCGTCGGCGGTAATACAAGCGCCCGACGGTAGGTTCACGCGCTTGTTGTTCCAGCTGTCATCCAAATTCGGAATAATATTTTCAAAATGAATCTTTCTTATTCAAAAAGCTAGCGTCGCGCGGTTACATCTGCCGCCGTGCGGTAAGTTGTTTACTCGAAGAATTCACCTCGATACATGTCGAGAGACTAGCTTGGCGCTGTAATGACTATCACCTGGCGGTAGGTCGTTACTCGATAAATCATGCATTCGTCGAGAGGATAGCGCGCGCGGGAACACCTATTGCTTGGTGGTAGATCGGTTTCGCGAGAAGCTCTTCTCAACATTCGTCAAGAGTCTAGCGCGGCGCATTAGCACTACTGCTTGACAGTAATTTCCCAAGAGTCTGGTCAAAATAATCCATTGTGTTAGCGCGGGCTGTAGGACTAGCACGGAGCGGTAGTTTCCCGAGCACTCTGTCCAATTATTTCACGGCTACCGCTCGGCGGTAACTTCTACCGCTCTGCATTAGTATCCATAGGAATCTTCTTCTTCGCTTACACCTGACAACATACACACTCTATCAACAGAATACGTGATCACAAACAACCTGAGAGTTGATATTCTCAAACATAGGGAATGTGAAACATCAGTGAAAGTATCTAGTGTCAACCTAATCCACCTATAGGGGGAATAGGTGTCGTGTAGTATTTTGCGGAATTAAATTAACCTGCACAAGTAAGCAAACAAAACACAGAAAACACACAAAGAATTATAGTGGTTCCCCGATTTGGGTACGTCCACTTTCCTTCTTCGACCTATCTCCCACCAAGGGATGACTCGGTCACTTCTTCAAAAGGATTGAAATCCAATCCTCACACTAGGAGCAACGCTCCCCTAACCACGGAAGGAACCCTTCCTACAACGGAGTCACAACTCCACCATAATGGGTTGCACCCAACCCTTAGAAATAGGAATGAAAATTCCTTTACAACCAAATTGAAAGTAAATAAAAATACACACAATGCTTTATGGAGATTCCGATGTCCTTCTTCGTTCGTTGAAGCTTGCACGAAAGGTACGAAGAGTCCACAACCAGATTTCTCACTTGGAATGGATCTTGTCAAGATCGGCGGCGGCAAGCAAGTGCGCCAGCGATGCTTTGCAAATCCAAATTTCTTGACGAAGCAAGCTAGGTCTTCAAACGATCGCAGTCGGATCAAACGTCTCAACCGATTCGGAAGGGAGAACAAGTCTCGTTCAACGAATCGGAAGACAAGAGATCTCGAGAGAGACATATAAGACCGGGTGCTTGCCTCGGTACTATCGTCGAGCGATCAGAGACAGGTTGAGATCAGCAGCGGCGACAACTTCCGATCGGCGACGTGCGTGCGGGTGGAGATCGCGATGCGCTAGGTCACGACCGATTTTTGTATTCCGGTAGGTTGGTGTGTGTTTCGTAGACAACGGAAATAATTTCGTATTTATACCCAAAGGCAAACCCTAGAAGACCGTTGTGGGGCACACCTCAGAAATCCCGAGATCTGGCCGAACAGAGCACGACGACCTGGACCAGTCCAGCGAGCGGCGAAATCTGCCTAAGGCAAAATCGGCGGGAGTCGTTGGTGATTCCCGTCGATGTCGGCGGGAATCACTCCCGACTCCCGTCGATTCTGCCTTGGCAGAATTTCTGATTTATTTTGCCAGCCGGAAGTAGTCGGCGGGAGACACTTAGTGATTCCCATCGAAGTCGGCAGAAATCACTAACGACTCCCTTCGAATTCGGCGGGAATCACTAGCGATTCCCGTCAATTTTTACTTGGAAGGATTTTCCTCCTTCCTTCTTTTGATTATGACTTGCAGTTCAGAGAAGTTCCCATGTATTGCGACTCCTCGAGCGCAATTGCAATTGCGAACAATCCTGTGTCGCACAACAGAACAAAGCATATTGAAGTGCACTACCACTTCATTCGGGAGCATGTGGAGAAAAGATATATCTCTCTGCTATGTCCCCACGGATAAGCAGATTGCAGATATCTTCACGAAGCCACTAGACGAGGCCAAGTTCATTTTGTTCAAAACTGAACTCGACATACTGAACCTTGAAGATTGAAGACTGGAAGGCTCAAGGCTCTTGGATCAAGAGGAAGCGTCTGCTAGGAACTCAAGATTGGGCATGGATGCAAGAACTGAGGGGGAGCATTTTGCTCCAAGTGAAGTCCCAAGTTTGCAGAAGCCGAAAAGGGGGAGATTACCCTCTCGGCCAAGGCTAAGGTGGTGCTTAGTAGGCCACAAAGGCTATGTTGCTCTCAGATAGGGGGAGATCACCTCGGCTAAGACTATGTTGCTCTCAGGAAAATGATAAAGAAATCCACACTCAACTGAACTTTCATTTTATGATTTTCATTTCCATCTGTTCTATTCACCCTAGCTTGTGAGGTTTAGGCTTCTTCAAATAGGGATAGATTGTTGGGTATTGCATCCACAATAGACATGATTTGAAGGAGAGCCTGAACAAGCTAAGGTGAATTGACTATGTATTTGACAATTCTATCAAGTTGTGCTTGCAGCTATTCCATGCTAAGTACATACCAATGTCAGAGTGCAGTGGGTCAATATACACGGGTCTGCGCAACATAATCCCTCATTATGTAGATCAGTGTGTTGATCCACGTGTGCTCTCTCTATTGGAGTGTACTTATTTTCAAGTACAGGATCAAGGTTGATTTCTGATCCATAGAAGTTGTGCGCAACAGCTGCCTGCTGAGATGTACTCAGATTCAGCCGTAGAGGTTGCAACACAGTTCTGCTTTTTACTGTACCACGATATAAGCCTTCTTCTGAAGAATTCACACATCCCGGAAGTACTTTTCTTATCATCCCTGCTTCCTGCAAATTCAGCATCTGAAAAACCTATCAGCTTGACATCATTATTTCTTGGGTACCATAAGCCAAGATTTGGTGTACCTTTAAGATATCTAAGAATCCTCTTTACAACAACATAATGAGATTCCTTAGTGTTCACCTGATATCTATCACAAACGCATGTGTAAAACATAATATCCGGTCTACTAGCAGTAAGGTAGAGCAAGGATCCAATTATGCTTCTGTACTTGATTTCATCAAAAGGTTTCCCTTTCTCATCCTTGTCCAGAGACACAGTGGATCCCATTGGAGTCCTCATAGAGGTTGCACTCTCCATTCCGAATTTCTTGAGGAGTTCATTTGTGAACTTCGTCTGAGAAATGAAAATTCTATCCGCAGACTGTTTCACTTGAAGTCCCAAGAAATACTTCAGCTCTCTCATACTGCTCATTTCAAACTTCCCCTGCATAAGTTTGGAAAACTTCTTGCACAGGTTATTGTCCGTTGAGCCGAATATTATGTCATCGACATAGATTTGCACCAGCAACATCTTGCCTTTGACTTCCCTAAGAAACAATGTCTTATCTATTTTTCCTCTCGAGAACTTGTTCTCAAGAAGAAAACTAGACAGAGTCTCATACCAAGCTCGAGGAGCTTGTTTTAAACCATATAATGCTATATTAAGAAAGTAAACATGATCAGGGAGTGTTGGATTAACAAAACCTGGGGGTTGCGCGACGTATACTTCCTCTTTAAAATTTACATTTAAGAAAATAGACTTCACGTCCATCTGATAGACAGTGAATCCTTTGTGAGAGGCATATTCCAGGAACAACCTGATCGCCTCGAGCCTTGCAACTTGTGCAAAGGTTTGGTCGAAGTCAATCCCCTCCTCCTGTCTGTATCCTTGAGCCACCAGTCTGGCTTTATTCTTGATGATGACACTGTGTTCATCCAGTTTATTTCTGAAGATCAACTTAGTGCCGATCACATTCTGTTTCTTTGGTCTGGGAACTAGTGTCCAGACGTTGAATCGTTCGAATTGATGAAGTTCATCTTGCATGGCCAATATCCACGACGTATCTTTGTTCGCTTCGTCAAACTTCTTTGGCTCAACCTATGACAGAAAACTAAGGTGCAGAATCTCGTTAATTGTACCTCTGCGAGTTTTGACACCATCCCGAGGATCTCCTATGATCTGATCTCTTGGGTGATCCCTCATGTGTCTGAGTTCTAAGAGTCTGGCATCTGGAGCTCCAATAGCTTCTCGGGCTCCTCCCTCTTCTGGGAGAATCACCCCATCCTGACCGTCATATTCTCCAGTTGGTGTTGAGGTGGATACCTTGACGTACTTGGGAGCTTCATTATTAGCAGTCTCATCTAGACTTATCTGTTCAGGCCTTGCACCTGCATCTTCAAGAATGTCACTAGAAGAATTGCTGTGAAGCAAGCTTCCTTCATCAAATACAACATTAATTGACTCTTCTACCACTAGGGTTTTCTTATTGAAAACCCTATATGCCTGACTATGGCTACTATATCCCATGAAAATGCCTTCGAAGCATTTTTCTCCGAATTTAGTACGTGGGTACTTCCCATTATTGAGTACATAGCATCTGTAGCCAAAAATCCTTAAGTAGGACATGGTCGGTTTCCTGCCTTTCAATAACTCATAAGGCGTCTTACCATGGTTCTTGTTGATCAAGGCTCGGTTTTGCACGTGACAAGCTGTATTGACAGCCTCTGCGCAGAAGTACTCTGAAAGAGACGCGTCATTTAACATTGTCGTACATGCTTCAATGAGTGTTCTACTCCTCCTCTCCGCAACTCCGTTTTGCTGAGGAGTACGCGGGGAGGAAAAATCATGAAAGATATCATGTTCTTCACAGAATTCTATCATAGCCCCAGACTCGAATTCTGTTCCATGGTAACTTTTGATTTTGACCGCGGAGCAGTTAAGTTCGTTCTGAATCTGCTTGACAAAATTAGTGAAGATGTCAAACGTATCTGACTTTCATTTCAAGAAGAACACCCACGTAAATCGAGAGTGATCATCAACAATCACTAGCGTATACGATTTGCCTCATAAGCTATGAACTTGCACTGGACCGAACAAGTCCATATACAGAAGATAAGGACATCTGGAAGAGTCTTTGTCTGCAATGCCCTTAAAGGTAGCCCGAGTCTGCTTGCCCTTCTGGCATGCAGGACAAGGGCTATCTTTGATGCACTTAATAGTAGGGGCATCCCTTACTAAGTTCTTAGAAAATAGCATATTAATAGTTTTGAAATTAATATGTACTAATCTCTTGTGCCATTGTTCACAGAGAGATGCACTGTCTTTTGCTACTAGGCAAACGGGGGCAGAAGAGTCTATGCTAAGAAAATCTAAGCAGAAAATATTTCTGCTCCTAATGCAAGTTAATACCTGTAAGACCCCATTTTTAACAACTCGTAAAAACCGGGCTCTTATGCCCAGAACCGCAGCTTTGCGGTGACACCTTCGCACCCTGGAAGATCATCACTACAAAACGCCGATTCTACCGGCCTTATTGCTCACAAAAGTAGCAGTACAAGAGTATAGACATGTAAGTCCACAACAAATCACATATAATAAAATCTCCACGAAGGGACTGTCCACAGAATAGAAAAAGAGTACAGAAATGAAGGGATTAAGCCCGGTACATCAAATTCCTCACTACAGGTCTCTCATGCGGAAGCAAAATAAAACAACCACTAGAAGGCGGGACTCACGGTCCCAGCTGGCTATACTCCTGAGCTAGACTGCTCTGTCTCCAATCGCACCGGTCTCCTGGGCTGCTCCTCCATGCTGGGTTCCACGATCCCCTAATATGATGTGATTCAAAAACCGTTAGTCTATTAGACTAAGCCCTATCGTCCCCCACCCCTTCCCCCATGCTCCTAGGCACCGAGCGGGGGGGGGGGGGGGGGGGAGAAAGGAAAGGACGTGAAAGTGGAGAGTAAAATAAGCAGGTGATAAGGGGACCTAGCTAGCAATTTATAATCATGTTGTAATAAGTAAAGTAAGAAAAGAATTTAACCTTCACTTATGTGAGAACACATAAGCCAAGGGATCTTCTACAAGGCTCCCATCGTATAAAATGTCTCATACCACTTTATACTTTGGGGTGTCGGTTATCACAAGCAGTATATATATAAATTGAAATAACCTTAATTTATAAACTTGCCCACACAAGCTTATAGACCAAGGGGTCGTTTAGCAAGTCCTAATGTATAAGCGTCTCATACCACTTATACATTAGGTGTCACAGGTTATTATGAATGATCATCATATGCATCTATATGGTGGGTATGTTATGTCCAAGCAGTGCAACTCACGCACCCGACATTGTGTACACAAACCTTTAGTTTCCCCTTTCGGAGCCGTTACCTCCCAGGATACCTCCGTAGTGGAAAACGGAAGTGGTGGGTTGGGCCTCGCCCATCTCAAAACCAATATAGCACTGTAGGTCTGACCTATCGTACGCCTCAACGCTTGGTGCACAAAGCGGACTCCTGCGTACTCTTGCTGACTAGACCGCCGGACTAAAGTTTGGCGAAGTGTAAAACCACACTTGCCGAGTCATCGTACTGGCGTCGGTGCTACGACAATCCAGTACCGAAGACCCACCACCTTAGATATTCCTTTTTATGCACATGCAATATTCTTAAAAGAACCAAAAAGTCAAGCTCCCGAACTAAACCGTCCGAATTATCCTCAAACCGAGACTAAGCTCCCCGGACTAAACCGTCCGGCTCAATTACCAAACCTCATCCCTTTGAACACTGCGGGATGGAGCCCCTTTGAACACCTCGGGATGACTTATCCATTTCCAACCTCCTATCCAGCTAGTGTGTGCAGAGTGAAGCCCTATTTTCTACATTACTCTTTCGATTTGTTCTTTAAGGTTTGCGTTAGCCCAGGACTGCCTCCGGATTATATCTTGTGAGGGGTTCTCAATAGGCACTAGAAACCACGATGGTATGACAGACCAAAGTTCCCTTTCGCAAGACACTATTATTATTGGTTGTCTTCCCTTACCCATTCCCTTTTTATATTACATTAAACTAAACCTAGGGTAGTTTAGACCTTTCACCCTCGCGGGAAAGACGATCTATCGTCGAACTCGCGTACCTTCTAACTCGCACCAACTCGATTCTCGCCACTCCTTAGAACTTCTTTTGGTGACTCATCTACTTTCATCTAACCAATTCCACAAGACTAGCTCTACACTATTCTAAATCTTATCTTGATACAACTCTTCCCCAAATTACTATTTGCAGACCAACCTATACTAAGTGATGTTCATGATAGGGTGTCCTTTAAGTTTTCATCCGAATGACCTAGGTTATTTACTGGAGTCCTATCGTGACATAAATGATTTAATTCCAGAATATTGTATTTTCCTCAATTAATCTTCTATTTAAATAATTTCTTAAAAGAGCCAATCATTGTCAAGTTGATCATGAAGTATACATTTTAGACATGATTAATGTTTCATAAATTCATGATAAAATTCCATATGTCTAAAAGTGACAATTTCCAAATTTGGCATTTTCTACAAACATTTAAGGGTTCTAAAATTATTTTAGCAGTAATTCCCATATTCCAAGATTTGTAAATCAACTACTTGAAATTATCATCCAAATAATTTGAATTAAATATATTACACTACTACTGTCCAAAAATTATCACTGACCAACTTTCATGATTTTTCACAGAATATTTAATTCTAAATAAATTCAATACAAAAATATAAATAAGGCATAATTGTGAATCAAGTATAATGAATATACTTCAAAAATTCATAATTAAATTCCTAACAGTAGATATCATCCTAAAATTATAAGTGGCCAAAATTCACATTTTTAAAAGTTAAATTATTTTTTAAATGATTTATTTACCAAGTATGGCTTTTACAAAATTTATGAAGGAAGCAATGTATAAAATCCTTTAAAAATTATAATAAAATTTAGAGACCTCTATTTAGGTCAAAAACCTCTACTGACCAATTTTACTAGATTCCATTTAAAACAAACGATCAAATTAAATCAAATACTAAATTAGACACTTTGATATTTTACAAAGGGACTACCATGAATATAATCTATAAAATTCCACTAAAAAATATCTAGGGGTTCAACTCACCCTAAGTTTCATTCTACTCTAACTTCACAATTTTTAGATGATGTTAAGTTACTGTTTTTACCTAATAGTGCTTCTACCCTAAAGCTAGGGTTTGACTTTTGAGTTACTTAACTACTGTTAATTTCCCTAACATTTCAACCAGGGGCTTAATTATACATAAGCTATCTTTCTACTAAGAATACAAGGCCATACAAGGGCATTTGCCCCTATGTCTTTCACAACTCCCAAAGGTCCTTCCTTAGAGTTTGAACTTGGGTCCAAAGGTAAGTCAACCCTAATTCATCCATCTTCCCCAAGGGGGGGGGGGAGGGGTGTACTTAGGGTAATACTAAGTCAGTGGTCCAAAAGGGCTGTGCATTTAATACTTCATTTTTCGCTATAAGCACACTAAGCCCTTTATAAGCCAACACATGCAAAGGGGTTCACCCAACTTGCTGTGATCCATATGGGCTAAAAATTTAGCCATGCCTTAATAATGTCCCCATGGGCATGCCACCAAAAATTGGGTCCTTTTGGAGTTGAACTACTCCAAGAATCACCTAAACAAGCCTAGGGGTATTTTAGTAATTTCCCCATAATTTTAATTCCAATTAATCCCATTTTTGGTCAGGGCCTAATTATGCCCTAAACCAGTTACTTCCCAAAATCCCAGGTCATTTAAGCCTCTGGATGGGCTTGGGCATCTCTTACAATTTCTCCATTTTTGTTATTTGCAGCCCAAGACAATTCACCTTTTCAGATCTTGCAAGTGAGATATCTCAACATGCAGAGAGATAATTTGACTAATTTTTCTAACATAGGTCTAATATACCCCTAAGGGAAGGCCACAAAAATTTAGGACCTATTAGAGTTGGTATGCTCCAAAAATCAACATTATTTGATTTATCAAATTCTGACTAAGACTATAGAATTATTTTCCCCAAAAATTCCCATTTTTGGGGAGGGTCTAGGTATGCCTAATTAAGCCACATGCCCAAAATTTCAGTCCATTTGGACTTAGGATTTGGTCAGGCACACATTTTATTTTCTGACCTAGCCTAGGACCAGTCCTAGAAAAATGGCTCTATAGGGCAGTATACTTAACCAAAATAAATGTGTAACATGTCAAATTAAAGGTAACTTCAAGAGCTACAAATTTTATGTTCAGCATATTTTATAAAAAGGGTTGTAAGTGCCCTGAAAATCAACATGCAAAAGTCGGTTTTATAAGGCAGAATTTAGAACTATTCATGAAATTAAATAAATACAGGATTTATATTTTTGCATGGCACTAATCTTAAAGCCGATCGGGTGATCATTGTGTTTCTTCTCCAAGAGAGCAGGAAATCCAGCCCGATAACAGGGCTTTCACGGGAGGGGTTTTCTGGCGGCTACCGGCGGAGCAACCCTCAGAGATCTTCACCTCCACCCTCACGGTGGTGGGGGCAAGCATTTGTCGGCGGCTAGGGCAGCGGGAGACGGCGGCGCCTCCAAACCCGAGAGCTTCCAGATCTCCATTAATGGAGAAAAACAAAACTGGGTTCGGGCTCATTCGAGCCCGAACCCCACCCCTAACATTCCTAAGATCTAATGCATGAAGAGAGAGGTGAGGGAGGACCTTCCTGGCGGCCATGCGATGTGAGGAGCAGCGGGAGACCATCTCGGTGGTGGCGGCGTATGCGTTCTTCGACTTCACAACTCCTAGCTCCAGGCCTCTCTTTCTCTCTCTCTCGGGATGAAAATGAAGGGGAGGCTGAGAGGGGGAAGATGAGGAGGGGATATTATGAGAGGCGATGATATCAAGGGGGAGGCGATATCATCAAGGTGAGGGTGGCGGGTTTGCCTTGGTTGTAACGGCCAGCTGCATGGGATTGGCTCCACCGGTTCCAGTCTCTCTTAATTGGGCTAGAGGGGCCGACCAAGGTTGTCAAGGGCTGAGGGAATGAGTGGGGAGGAGGGTATGAAGCTATATGGGCTAGGTAGGGTCGGTTTTGGCTTGGGCTTGTCTCCAAGCATGCAAGGTGGGCCCCACTTGCTCCCACTCCTCCTAAGTGGGTTAAAGGGGTCATCCAAGATGGTCAAGGGCTGATGGCATGAGCCCAAGTGGCTCAATCCACTAACGCCCTTAAATATACCCCTTTCTCTCTCCTAATCTATTCAAATTCTCTCTCTCCCAGGGTAATTCTCAAATTATCCATGCATGAAACCCATTTTTCTTCTCCCTATGGGGTATGAGTTGTCTTTGACCCATTGGGTAGCATTGGGTTAGTTTGGGTGGACCCAACCCAAGGGATAGGGTTTAGGGTCATTTCTGACTAATTAGGTCAAAGTGTTGACTGGGGTCAACATGGGTCCTAAGGTTGACCCTATGACCTACCCTAGGGTCCACTTAGGTTGGACTTACTTGGCCCTCTAATTCTAGGGTTTCTAGGTTTTACTATTTGCAGACCAAGTGACACTCAACTGAAACCCTAGGTTCACTTGGTCCTTCGTGGTTCTCTAAGGGTTTGTCCTGACCTAGTCAGGACAAAATCATTCCTAGGGGTCTAGTTGGAAAATGGGATGTTACAAATCCCACTAAACAAAATAAAAATTTCGTCCCCAAAATTAAAGTTAAGCCTACGGGGTTTTTCTAACGGCAAAACTAAAGTGTAACATCCCATAAATGAGTTGACATGCCTACTTGCTTAATAAAACATGAGCTAGCCCCAACAAACAAAAAGGATTAGTCTCTATCCTTTTAGATGATTCTACGAGTAAAAGAAATTAGGAAGAACGTTTAAACCACTTGAGGAGTTGTGAGGTATACCTGACTAAATAGCTCTGGATATCTTTCCTGCATCAGGTCTTGTGGCTCCCAGGTATGCTCCTCTCTCCCGTGGTTCCTCCACAAGACCTTGACTAGCGGAATCTTCTTGCGGCGCAAGACTCGTATCCCTGGTCGTCGATCCGTATCGGCTCCAAATGTACAGATCGATCCGAAGCTACCGGCCCATCAGTGGTCGTAATCTACAACTCCGGGCATAGTAGAGCCCTCCTGAGTGAAGTCCCGTGAAAGACGTCGTGCAAGCCGGCCAGCTCCAGTGGAAGCTCCAGCCGGTAAGCTACGGGACCGATCCGCTCCAGGATCCTGAACGGCCCCATGTATCTCGAGCTAAGCTTCTTCCGCCGACAACGTACTCGTGAAACCCCATGCATCGGTCGGATCTTCAAGAACACCCGATCCTCTACCTGAAACTCCACTAGACGATGCCGAGCGTCATAATATTTTGCCTTCCTGCTCTACGCCTCCAGCATTCTATCCCATATCAGCCATACCTGTGCCTCAGTATCCTCAATAAGGTCCATGCCCACAGTCTTCGAATCTTCATCTTGTATCCAAGACAACGGAGTCCTACACTTCCGCCCATACAACGCCTCATACGGAGCCATCCGTATACTGGACTGATGGCTGTTATTGTACGAAAACTCTAAAAGGAGCAACATCCTCTCCCAGGGCTCTCCACAGTCCACAATACACAGTCTCAACAGGTCCTCCAGTGTCCGGTTGGTGCGCTCTGTCTGCCCATCTGTCTAGGGGTGGAAGGCCGTACCGAAAGCCAGTCGAGTACCCAAGTATGTCTGTACTGACCTCCACTCCCTAGACGTGAACCGTCCATCTCGATCCGACACGATCGTCTTGAGCACCCCATGATATCGCACAAACTGCTCTATGAACCTCCGTGCCAGTACTCCGACAGTATCCTCCTTCCTGATCGGGATGAACCTAGCCACCTTCGTCAGTCGGTCAACAATTACCCAGATAGAATCGTTTCCCGCCTGTGATCGAGGGAGGCCATGAATAAAGTCCATCGCAATATCCTCAAATTTCCACTCCGGCACCGGAAGTGGCTGCAATAAACCAGCGGGATGTCTGCAATCTGCCTTCACTAACTGGCATGCCTCGCAGTGGGTCACGAAGTAGATGATGTCCTTTCTTCATGCCCGACCAGTATAGAGTCTTATTCAAATCCGCCGTCATCTTAGTGATCCCGGGATGTATAGAATATCTGCTATAATGAGCCTCGGCCATGATGTCCTCCCGAATCTGGCCTCCATCCTGTATGTAAGTCTGACCTCTGAAACATATCAGATCATCTCGTATCGTGTAGTCCCCAGCTGAGCCTGACTCCAAGGCCCAGAAAATCAGCTCTAGCTTGGCATCCCGCCTCTGCCAATCTCTGACTCTGTCATGTATATCATAAGTGGTGCTCGTAGCGGCCAAGTAATCCTCGTACAGCTCAGGGTCATCAGATGATACCATAGTGATAAGCATCTCTTCAAAACTCCATAGTAGCTCCATGGACATAAGCTTGGGCCCTGCTCCAGAAGTGGCAGCTCTCCAGCTCAGTGCATCGGCCACCACGTTTGCCTTACCCGGATGGTAGTGCATCTCATACTGATAGTCCGCTAGAAAATCCACCCATCTGCGTTTCCGGATATTCAGTTCCTTCTGCGTATCCACATATTTCAGATTTTTATGATCTGAAAATATGTCGCACTGGACACCATAGAGGTAGTGCCGCCAGACCTTCAACGCAAATATAACCGCTCCCATCTCCAGATCATGAACTGGGTAGTTCTGCTCATGTTTCTTTAGTTGGCGGGAGGCATAAGTGATCACATGTCCCTTCTACATTAAAACTGCTCCCATGCCTTGGTAGGAGGCATCCGCATAAACCTGAAATCCTTCTCTCCCTGAGGGGAGGGCAAGTATCGGGGCCGAAGTGAGTCGACTTTTCAGCTCCTGGAACGCCGTCTCGCACTGTGGTGTCCAAACAAACTGTATCTCCTTCCTCGTCAGAGAGGTAAGTGGGAGGGCAAGTCTATAAAAACCCTCTACAAACTTCCGGTAGTAGACGACAAGTCCTAGGAAGCTCCGTACGTCCGTAGCTGTCTTCAACTGTGGCTAATCCCGGACTGCCTAAATCTTGGCCGGATCTAATGCCAACCCTGCTCCACTAATAATGTGTCCGAGGAAGGCCACCTCCTTCAGCCAGAATTGGCATTTGCTGAATTTGGCATATAATTGATGTTCCCGTAGCTTATCCAAGGTCAGTGTCAGATGCCTCTTGTGCTCCTCCCCGGTCCTCGAGTAAATGAGGATGTCATCGATGAAAACGATGACAAACACATCTAGATATGCCTCGAAGACCCGGTTCATGAGAGTCATGAATGCTGACGACGAATTCGTGAGCCCGAAGGGCATCACGGTAAACTGGTAGAGTCCATACCTGCTACTAAAAGCAGTCTTCTGTATATCCTCTTCTCGGATCCGTAGCTGATAATAGCCCGATCTCAAGTCCAACTTCGAGAAGAAGTGGGCTCCTTCCAGCTGGTCGAACAACTCGTCTATCCTTGGCAGAGGATAGGTATTCCTGATTGTTAGCCGGTTCAACGCCCGGTAATCGATACACAACCTGACTGTTCCATCTTTCTTCTTGACGAACAACACTGGGGCTCCCAATGGCGAAGAGCTCGACCGGAAAAACTAGGCTTCCACCAACTCCTGCAGCTGACTCCGGAACTCTGCCAGCTACCTTGGGGCCATGTGGTAGGGAGCTCTGGATACCGGCTTGGCTCCTGGCATAAGTAATATCTGGAAGTCCTGTTCTCTGTGCAGGGGTAGCCCTTGTAGTTTCTCCGGGAAGACGTCCGCAAAATATCGCACCACGGGAACGTCAGATATAGATCCATTGACCTCCTCCATCTCAAAGAGAATCTGATAAATCTCGTCGCCCTGCATGTGGGCCTTGACGTCCTGAATAGATGATAAAAATATATGGGAGGCGGATCTAATACCTTCAATTACGACGAACGAGTCCCCATATCTCAGGGTAATCCTCTTGGCCAAGCAGTCAATCTCGGCATGGTTCCAATGGAGCCATGTCATACCCAGAATCAGATCATAATCAGGCAGCAACAGAATTGTCGTTGGAGCTGCGAAGGGTTTTTCCGCCTATCCATGCCTCCAGATCGCAATGGGATGATGCGAACAGCTCTGACCCGTCGGGTAGCCGTATCCATAATGTCTTGCCTGGGATCCTCTCCACGCCTCCTAACCCTTGGATAAAGGTCTCCAACAAAAATGAGTGTGAAGTACCCGTGTCGAAGAGAGTGTGTGCGGGCTTGCCTCAAATGAAGACAATGCCTGAGATTGTAAATTTACTTAGAGTTCTATTTCTTGTTTTCCTGCCTAGTCTTAATAATTCAAGTTCATGAAACTACTTTCTAGGAAAGAAAAGAACTTAAGTAAAAAGAAAACTTTTTGGTCGTACCTGCGATCACTTGCTCCGGGTTCCTGTGTTGAGCCAGGTCCAGTGCATAAATCTGTTGTCCTTCCGGCTTGCGGTCTCTACCCTGATATCCGCGTCCTTGGCCACGTCCTCGGCCTCCATAATGCTGAGCCGGTGGGGGCAATCTGCGGTGCTGGTGGAGGCATCCCTCTCATGGGACAGTTTCTCTTAATGTGCCCCACCTGATGACAGTGGTAACATTTCGGCGGAGTGTAAGCCCCACCTCCCGGTCTCTGCACATCTCGCATCTGAATAGGCTGAGGGGCTAGTGTCAACTTCTCCCCCGGCTCTTGCCTCACCTCCTGTCGAGGCTGATCCTCCACCTTTCGTACCTCTGGCGCACGACCTCGCTGCTGATCGTTCCAGGCTCCCCAGCTCTGATCCTCCGTTGGCCGCTTCCGGCCTCTAGTGGTGAGCCAATCTGCCTCTAACCTTTTTGCCATCTATAGAATACGAGTGATAGGCCCGTTTGAAACGAAAAGAAGGGAATCCCTCATGTCATCCCGTAAACCTTTGTAGAACCTCTTGGTGTACGTTGCCTCATCTATCTGGTAAGAGTCTGCAAAACGGGCAAGATGGTTGAACTCTTGATGGTACTCCACCATCGTCCTGGTACCTTGCTTCAACTGCAAGAAGCGGTCCTCCAGCTCGTCTCGGGCCGACTGCAGAACAAAGTGCTCCAACAGCATGGGCCTAAACTCCTCCCACGTCACCTCGGCAGCCTCCCTACCAGCAAAGGTAGTCTCCAGAACTGTCTTCCACCACTGCTTGGCATAGGACTCCAAGAAGGAAATAACCAGTGGCACCCTTTCCTCCCAAGGGCTCCGTATCCCTGTCAGCATCTACTCTATGATGTCTAGCCACTCTTCTATTTGAACTACCGCCTCTGTCCCCAAGTAGGACAGGGGAGAGAGTCCTCAAAAGATGCTGAGCCAGTTGGCTCTCGGGATAGGCTGCGGAGCCGGGGCCTGTTGGTTCCTGAAGGCTTCAAAGATAGCCGTCAGAGTCTGTCCCATGTCAGACTGTAGGAGCTGAGTGGGAACTGGCGGCAGTGGTGCAACTTCCGGAATCTGCGGGATTCCAACCGGTGGTGTAGGCAGTGCTGGAGGCTGCGCCACAAAATTTATCGTCAGAAATTTTGCAACCTTAACTAAAATGGACAATTATATATGTGATCCCCACATAGGCACACCACTACTTCCACTGCTTAGTTTGTCCGCAAACTAAACTCGTGCGGGGGTGGCCCAGGGTTTTAGCGGACAGCTACTTGATCGATCGAGGTTAGCCTCTGATACCAGTTTGTAAGACCCCCCTTTTAACAACTCGTAAAAACCGGGGTCTTATGCCCAGAACTACCACTTTGCGGTGATACCTTCGCGCCAGGGAAGATCGTCACTACAAAACGCCGATTCTGCCGGCCTTATTGATCACAAAAGTAGCAGTACAATAGTATAGACATGCAAGTCCACAACAAATAACATATAATAAAATCTCCACGAAGGGAGTGTCCACAGAATAGAAAAAGAGTACAAAAATGAAGGTCTTAAGCCCGGTACATCAAAATCATCACTACAAGTCTCTCATACGGAAGCAAAATAAAACAACCACTAGAAGGCGGGACTCACGGTCCCAGCTGGCTGTACTCCTGAGCTAGACTGCCCTGTCTCCAATCGCATCGGTCTCCTGGGCTGCTCCTCCATGCTGGGCTCTACGATCCCCTAATATGATGTGGTTCGAAAACTGTTAGTCTATAAGACTAAGCTTTATCGTCCCCCACCCCTTCCCCCATGCTCCTACGCACCGAGCGGGGAGGAAGAAAGGAAAGGACGTGAAAGTGGAAAGTAAAACAAGCAGGTGACAGGGGGACCTAGCTAGCAATTTATAAACATGTTGTAATAAGTAAAGTAAGAAAAGAATTTAACCTTCACTTATGTGAGTACACATAAGCCAAGGGATCTTCTACAAGGCTCCAATTGTATAAAATGTCCCATACCACTTTATACGTTGGGGTGTCGGTTATCACAAGCAGTATATATATATAAATTTAAATAACCTTAATTTGTAAACTTGCCCACACAAGCTTATAGACAAAGGGGTCATTTAGCAAGTCCTAATGTATAAGCGTCCCATACCACTTATACATTAGGTGTCACAGGTTATTATGAACGATTATGATATGCATCTATATGGTGGGTATGTTATGTTCAAGCAGTGAAACTCACGCACCCGACTTTGTGTACACAAACCTTTAGTTCCCCCTTTCAGAGCCGTTACCTCCCAGGATACCTCTGTAGTGGCAGACGGAAGCGGTGGGTTGGGCCTCGCCCACCTAAAAACCATTATAGCATTGCCGATCTGACCTATCGTACGCCTCAACACTTGGTGCACAAATCAGACTCCTGCGTACTCTTGCCGACTGGACCGCCAGACTTAAGTTTGGCGAAGTGTAAAACCACACTTGCCGAGTCATCGTACTGGCGTCGGTGCTACGACAATCCAGTACTGAAGACCCACCACCATAGATATTCCTTTTTATGCACATGCAATATTCTTAAAAGAACCAACAAGTCAAGCTCCCGGACTAAACCGTCTGAATTAACCTCAAACCGAGACTAAGCTCCCCGGACTAAACCGTCCGGCTCAATTACCAAACCTCATCCCTTTGAACACCGCGGGATGGTGCCCCTTTGAACACCTCAGGACGACTTATCCATTTCCAACCTCCTATCCAGCTAGTGTGTGCAGAGTGAAGCCCTATTTTCTACATTACTCTTTCGATTTGTTCTTTAAGGTTTATGTTAGCCCAAGACTGCCTCCGGATTATACCCTGTGAGGGGTTCTCAATAGGCACTAGGAACCACGATGGTATGACAGACCAAAGTTCCCTTTCGCAAGGCACTATTATTATTGGTTTTCTTCCCTTACCCATTCCCTTTTTATATTACATGAAACTAAACTTAGGGTAGTTTAGACCTTTCACTCTTGCGGGAATAACGATCTTTCGTCGAACTCGCGTACCTTCTAACTCCCACCAACTCGATTCTCTCCACTCCTTAGAACTTCCTTTGGTGACTCATCTACTTTCATCTAACCAATTCCACAAGACTAGCTCTACACTATTCTAAATCTTATCTTGATACAACTCTTCCCCAAATTACTATTTGCAGACCAACCTATACTAAGTGATGTTCATGATAGGGTGTCCTTTAAGTTTTCATCCGAATGACCTAGGTTATTTACTGGAGTCCTATCATGACATAAATGATTTAATTCCAGAATATTGTATTTTCCTCAATTAATCTTCTATTTAAATAATTTCTTAAAAGAGCCAATCATTGTCAAGTTGATCATGAAGTATATATTTTAGACATGATTAATGTTTCATAAATTCATGATAAAATTCCATATGTCTAAAAGTGACAATTTCCAAATTTGGCATTTTCTACAAACATTTAAGGGTCCTAAAATTATTTTAGCAGTAATTCCCATATTCCTAGATTTGTAAATCAACTACTTGAAATTATCATCCAAATAATTTGAATTAAATATATTACACTACTACAGTCTAAAAATTATCACTGACCTACTTTCATGATTTTTCACAGAATATTTAATTCTAAATAAATTCAATACAAAAATATAAACAAGGCATAATTGTGAATCAAGTACTATGAATATACTTCAAAAATTCAAAATTAAATTCCTAACAGTAGATATCATCCTAAAATTATCAGTGGCCAAAATTCACATTTTTACAGGTTAAAGTATTCTTTAAATGATTTATTTACCAAGTATGGCTTTTACAAAATTTGTGAAGGAAGCAATGTATAAAATCCTTTAAAAATTATAATAAAATTTAAAGACCTCTATTTCGGTCAAAATCCTCTTCTGACCAATTTTTATATGATTGCATTTAAACCAAATGATCAAATTAAATCAAATACTAAATTAGACACTTTGATATTTTACAAAGGGACTACCATGAATATAATCTATAAAATTCCACTAAAAATATCTAGCGGTTCAACTCACCCTAAGATTCATTCTACCCAAACTTCACAATTTTTAGATGATGTTAAGTTACTGTTTTGACCAAATAGTGCTTCTACCCTAAAGCTAGGGTTTGACTTTTGAGTTACTTAACTACTTTTAATTTCCTCAACATTTCAACCAGGGGCTTAATTATACATAAGCTATCTTTCTACTAAGAATACAAGGCCATATAAGGGCATTTGCCCCTATGTCCTTCACAACTCCCAAAGGTCCTTCCTTAGGGTTTGAACTTGGTTCCAAAGGTAAGTCAACCCTAATTCATCCATCTTCCCCAAGGGGGGGGGGGGGGGGTACTTAGCTTAATACTAAGTCAGTGGTCCAAAAGGGTTGTGTATTTAATACTTCATTTTTGTCTATAAGCACACCAAGCCCTTTACAAGCCAACACATGCAAAGGGGTTTACCCAACTTGCTGTGATCCATATGGGCTGAAAATTTAACCATGCCTTAATAATGTCCCCATGGGCATGCCACCAAAAATTGGGCCCTTTTGGAGTTGAACTACTCCAAGAATCACCTAAACAAGCCTAGGGGTATTTTAGTAATTTCCCCCTAATTTTAATTCCAATTAATCACATTTTTGGTCAGGGCCTAATTATGCTCTAAACCAGTTACTGCCCAAAATCCCCGGTGATTTGGGCCTCTGGATGGGCTTGGGAATCTCTTACAATTTCTATATTTTTGTTATTTGCAGCCCAAGACAATTCACCTTTTCAGATCTTACAAGTGAGATATCTCAACATGCAGAGAGCTAATTTGACTAATTTTTCTACCATAGGTCTAATATACCCCTAAGGGTAGGCCACCAAAATTTGGGATCTATTAGAGTTGGTATGCTCAAAAAATCAACATTAGTTGATTTATCAAATTCTGACTAATACTATAGAATTATGTTCCCCAAAAATTCCCATTTTTGGGGAGGGTCAAGGTATGCCTAATTAAGCCACATGCCCAAAATTTCAGTCCATTTGGACTTAGGGTTTGGTCAGGGCACACATTTTATTTTCTGATGTAGCCTAGGACCAGTCCTAGAAAAATTGCTCTGTAGGGCAGTATACTTAACCAAAATAAATGTGTAACATGTCAAATTAAAGGTAACTTCAAGACCTACAAATTTTATGTTGAGCATATTTTATGAAAAGGGATGTAAGTACCCTGAAAATCAACATGCACAAGTCAGTTTTATAAGGCAGAATTTAGCACTATTCATGAAATCAAATAAATACAGGATTTATATTTTTGCATGGCACTAATTATCTTAAAGCCGATCGGGTGGTCATTGAGTTTCTTCTCCAAGAGAGCAGGAAATCTAGCCTGATAACAGGGCTTTAACGGGAGGGGTTTTCCGGCGGCTACCGACGGCGCAACCCCCAGAGATCTTCACCTCCACCCTCACGGTGGTGGGGGCAAGCATTTGTCGGCGGCTAGGGCGGCGGGAGACGGCGGCGCCTCCCAACCCGAGAGATTCCAGATCTCCATTAATGGAGAAAAACAAAACTGGGTTCGGGCTCATTCGAGCCCGAACCCCACCCCTAACATTCCTAAGATCTAATGCATGAAGAGAGAGGTGAGGGAGGACTTTCCCGACGACCATGCGACGTGAGGAGCGGCGAGAGACCATCTCGGCGGTGGCGGCGTATGGGTTCTTCGGCTTCACAACTCCTAGCTCCATGCCTCTCTTTCTCTCTCTCTCGGGATGAAAAATGAAGGGGTGGCTGAGAGGGGGAAGATGAGGAGGGGATATTATGAGAGGCGATGATATCAAGGGGGGGGGGGGAGGCGATATCATCAAGGTGAGGGTGGAGGGTTTGCCTTGGTTATAACGGCTAGCTGTATGGGGTGGGCTACACCGGTTATATTCTCTCTTAATTGGGCTAGAGGGGCCGACCAAGGTGGTCAAGGGCTGAGGGAATGAGTGGGGAGGGTATGAAGCCATATGGGCTAGGTAGGGTCGGTTTGGGCTTGGGCTTGTCTCCAAGCATGCAATGTGGGCCCCACTTGCTCCCACTCCTCCTAAGTGGGTTAAAGGGGTCGGCCAAGATGGTCAAGGGCTGATGGCATGAGCCCAAGTGGCTCAATCCACTAACACCCTTAAATATACCCCTTTCTCTCTCCTAATTTATTCAAATTCTCTCTCTCCCAGGGTAATTCTCAAATTATCCATGCATGAAACCCATTTTTCTCCTCACAATGGGGTATGAGTTGTCTTTGACCCATTGGGTGGCATTGGGTTAGTTTGGGTGGACCCAACCCAAGGGATAGGGTTTAGGGTCATTTCTTGCTAATTAGGTCAAACTGTTGACTGGGGTCAACATGGGTCCTAAGGATGACCCTATGACCTACCCTAGGGTCCACTTAGGTTGGAATTACTTGGCCCTCCAATTCTAGGGTTTCCGGGTTTTACTATTTACAGACCAAGTGACACTCAACTAAAACCCTAGGTTCACTTGGTCCTTCGTGGTTCTCTAAGGGTTTGTCCTGACCTAGTCAGGACAAAATCATTCCTAGGGGTCTAATTGGAAAATGGGATGTTACAATACCGTCTCCGAAGAGGCACACGATATTATCAGGCACTTTTCCTTGCAAAACTTAACGTCGTATCCTTTATAATACAACTGGCTTACACTGATCAGGTTATGGTTTAACCCTTCAACATAGGCCATGTCTGTGATAGAGAATACACCGTTGGATATCATACCATAACCCTTGGTGACTCCTCGATCTGATCCTCCAAAGATGACTTTGGGTCCATTTTCGACTGGGGAGTATTCACGCAACTGGCTTCTTATCCCGGTCATATGCCGGGAACATCCACTGTCCAAGTACCAGATTGGCGATTTGGTGGCCTTTAGACATACCTACAAAACATAACTAGTTTTCCTTAGGAGCCCAATTGGACTTGGGTCCTAGATTCCTTGTTAGCACACTCCCCCTGGGTTGTTAAACCTACGAGTGGTCAGCCTCGCATTGCTAACATGAGGAGTCTCATTGTTTCTTGGATTAAACCAGCAATCCACCCTAAAATGACCAACTTTGCCACAACACCAACAGTCAAACCTGTTGTACCGATTCCTAGGCTCCTACTTCACCCTTGGAACGGTGGGTCCAGCCGGGGCCTTGGATCCGGAGGTGGAGGCATCATGATGACAACAGTCACATGATTCCCTCACTTCCTATTCCTTCTATATAACATTCTTGGCCTTTGGTGCCTGCTTCCTATTATGGCCGCTAGAGAAGTGGCCATAATTCTCAACTTGGATTTCCTCATAAGGTGCCATGAAGACACTCTCACCGTAGTTGCGGGGAAAGGTCCATCCATCATACCAGCTCTTGGGCTTTTCAACCGAGGGCCGGAAGAGGTGGTCATAGGTTGACTCAAAGTCATGCTCATTGTAGGGAAAGCTAGGCTTCTGGAATGAAATAGGATCAAGTGGGGCCTTTCCCTTTTCTGCACCAGAGGCCTTCTTAGTAGCCTTATTTTTCCTCCGATTTCTGTTTCTCCTGGATGATTTACAAGACACGACCACATGCCCTAAGCCAGCCCCCTTAGCCTGAGCAGAGAATTCATTAACTAGAGGAAGAACGGTCTTGGGAATAGAGAAGCTTTTGACAATCTTCCTCTCGACCGCAAACTGTTCTTCCAGCTTGTTAATTTCTTCCTGCTTTTGGTCAAGGAGCCTTAGAGAATCTGAGTGCTTAGAAGTCAGGTCCAGGTGTTCTTGTCTGAGAGATATCAAGCCAGTGATTTCTTCTCTTAGGGGCACACCCTCAGCCTTAAGGAATTTGACTTCCTTTTTCTGAGCGCTCAACCTCTTTCAGCATTCTTCAAAAGTATTGAGCAGGAGCTCATAATTTTCGAGGAGTTCAGCTTCACGGGCAGATTTGCTGTCCTCGCGATCATCTTCAGGAGACTCAGAGTCAGAGTCAGAGAGGGGGGTGCGATCTTTTACCTTCCCAGTAAATGGAGGAAAATCTCCATCTGAGTCAGAGCGACCCATTAGCCCGAAGTAGGCTTCCTCATCATCGCTAGAGTCTGAAGAGTCAGAATCACTCAGTGTCTTTGGCTTCTTGGCAATGTAGCTCCTCTCCTTCTTCTTATCTCGAGAGGACTTGTGCTCCTCTACTTTCCCCTTATCTCTCTTGCTTTGGTGGCAGTCAGCAATGACATAGTCTGGCTTATTGCACCCAAAGCAGATAATGTCAGCAGAACGATGTTTGTTCTGTTTAGAATCATACCTGTCAGAAGAGTAATTCTTCTTATGATGTATGGAGGAGGAGCCATCTCCTTTTCTCTGATTCCTCATCTTGAGGA
Source organism: Platanthera zijinensis (assembly GCA_039513925.1). NCBI lineage: Eukaryota > Viridiplantae > Streptophyta > Magnoliopsida > Asparagales > Orchidaceae > Platanthera > Platanthera zijinensis. The sequence goes on from CM077079.1 coordinate 214,165,847, forward strand.
ACTTCTTGAACTCTCGAGTGATGAAAGAGAATTCTTCTTCAGATAGCTCTGAGCCGGATGAGCATGGCTCAGAGTCTTCTTCCTCAGCCTTTCTCCAAGAGCGGGACGAGGCTGCACCCTTGCCTTTCCTTGAGCTATTAGCTTTCAGGGCCATAGTCTTTTCTTTGGCTGCAGCCTTATCGACCTCCTCTTCAACTTTTCTGGTGTTCAGCTGAAGCTCGTAGGACATTAGCTTCCCAAATAGAATCTGGGGATTAGTTTCTTCCAGCTTACCAAACTCTCTAATGGCGCAGATCTTGGTGTCCCACTCCTTATTCAAGGATCTAAGGAATTTAACCATCGGTAAACACTCTGCCATAACCCTTCAGGGCATTGACGATGTTCAGGAAGTTCTCGAATGTCACTCCAATTTCTTCCTTGGGACCTTGCCTGAAGGCCTCATATTTCTGGTTCAGAAGGGATCTTCGATCATCCCTTAATTCATCTGTTCCCACCATTAGAATGATCAGGCAGTGCCAGATGTTCTTGGCAGTCCTGCAGTTGCTGAAATTCTGCATCATTGAATCATCAACGACGCTCACTAAAATATTTTGAGCTTTCTTGTCTAGTCCGACAAGCACCATCTCATCCTTATCCATTTCGGAGAGCCTCTTGGGCACCATCTTGGTCGGATCAATGGTGGAGGCCTTAGTGGGGAAATGAGGGCCCTCCTCCACTATCATGAAGAGTCAGGAATCGACTGCTTCCATGTAGAACCTGATCCTTTCCTTCCATATGGGAAAATTCAGCTTGGTGCATACTGGAATCTTTCCTGTATACTTGAGTCCGTCCATTCCTGAGATCTTCTTTCTTCTTGACACTAGACACATGATCTTACTCAAGGTGTTAACCTTATTGATGAGCAACCTCCCTCTAATACCACTTGAAAGTATCTAGTGTCAACCTAATCCACCTATAGGGTGGGGGGGGGGGAATAGGTGTCGTGCAGTCTTTTGCGGAATTAAATTAACCTGCACAAGTAAGCAAACAAAACACAGAAAACACACAAAGAATTATAGTGGTTCCCCGATTTGGGTACGTCCACTTTCCCCCTTCGACCTATCTCCTACCAAGGGACGACTCGGTCACTTCTTCAAACGGATTGAAATCCAATCCTCACACTAGGAGCAACTCTCCCCTAACCACGGAAGGAACCCTTCCTACAACGGAGTCACAACTCCACCACAACGGGTTGCACCCAACCCTTACAAATAGAAATGAAAATTCTTTTACGACCAAATTGAAAGTAAATAAAAATAAAAATAATGCTTTATGTAGATTCCGATGTCCTTCTTCGTTCGTTGAAGCATGCACGAAAGGTACGAAGAGTCCACAACCGAATTTATCACTTGGAAAGGATCTTGTCAAGATCGGCGGCGGCAAGCAAGTGCCGCGGCGATGCTTTGCAAATCCAAACTTCTTAACGAAGCAAGCTAGGTCTTCAAACGATCTCAGTCGGATCAAACATCTCAACCGATTTGGAAGGGAGAACTAGTCTCGTTCAACGAATCAGAAGACAAGAGATCTCGAGAGAGACACGTGAGACTGGGTGCTTGCCTCAGTACTGTCGTCGAGCGATCAGAGACAGGCTGAGATCAGCGGCGGCGACAACTTCTGATCGGCAACGTGCATGTGGGTGGAGATCGCGATGCGCTAGGTCACGACCGATTTTTGTATTCCGGTAGGTTGGTGTGTGTTCCGTAGACAACGGAAATAATTTCGTATTTATACCCAAAGGCAAACACTAGAAGACCGTTGTGGGGCACACCTTAGAAATCCCGAGATCTGGCCGAACAGAGCACGACGACCTAGACCGGTCCAGCGAGCGGCGAAATCTGCCTAAGTCAAAATCGGCGGGAGTCGTTGGTAATTCCCGTCGATGTCGGCGGGAATCACTCCCGACTCCCGTCAATTCTGCCTTGGCAGAATTTCTGATTTATTTTGCCAGCCGGAAGTAGTCGGCGGGAGACACTTAGTGATTCCCGTCAAAGTCGGCGGAAATCACTAACGACTCCCGTCGAAGTCGGCGGAAATCACTAGCGATTCCCGTCGATTTTTACTTGGAAGGATTTTCCTCCTTCCTTCTTTTGATAGCTTGGTCTTTGACCCATCCTTGCTCCTTCTGCTCTTGATCTACCTTGATCCTGTACTTGAAAATAAGTACACTCCAATAGAGAGAGCACATGTGGATCAACACACTGATCTACACAACGAGGGATTACGTTGCGCAGACCCGTGTATATTGACCCACTGCACTCTGACATTGGTGTGTACTTTGCATGGAATAGCTGCAAGCACAACTTGATAGAGTTGTCAAATACATAGTCAATTCACCTTAGCTTGTTCAGGCTCTCCTTCAAATCATGTCTATTGTGAATGCAATACCCAACAATCAGTTCCAACAAACATCCCCTTTTGATAATATTAACTTCCGTTCATGAGAAATAACATTGAGATAGAGTGCATATAAAGAATAAAAGTTATAGGCTAACATCAGGTTGCAGGTTCTCTATATAGCTCCCCTACACGCACGCTCCCCCTATCTACATGTTCGACATGCTCCCCATATCTATGTGCACACATTGTTAACATGCTCCCCCTACATGTGACTTCTCCTAACCCGTGACTCATACTCATGAACAATTTATTCTCCCCCTTTGATAAAATCAAAAAGGGCGGGCAAGGCCAACCAGACATGCAGGATGAAAAATAGTGGATATGATGAGCGTTTAGACAAATAGCAGATAGTGCACACACAAAGTAAAGTTAGAGATGATAATCATAGAGGTGACTTAAAATGGAATACATATCAGAGAATTGTAAGCACATGGGTCACAAAATGGAGCAAGGTACACAGACAAAGAGATTCAATTTTCAGAGATAATATGAATTGAACAGCATAGACTAAACTAAGCACACAACGAGTACGTCTATAATGCTATAAAAGTTAGGAAGTAATCAAGTTGAACAAACATTGAGAATGTCATGAGTGTAAATCGTGTGCTAGTACGTATTGTTCTAAAAAATAGTGTAGTTGTAGTCCAATTCTTATGTGCGGAAGTCCTAGACAAGGCAATGACATGTGTTCGTGTAGCATCGAAAGCGAGATAACACCAAGGGAAAAATAACATATTGTCTATGGTTATTTCAATCGTCAAGGAACCTAACACAAGAGAAATAAGGTGAATAATCACCTCACATGTCATTCGATGTCATACATAGGCAAAAACTAGGGGCACTAAGCTAAAGATAGAGTCGATGCACAAGATAGAAGTGAATCTTTAACCAAGGTCCTCATCCTTACAATGCTCTTGAAGACTTATCAGGAGGAATGAGTAGTGCTTAGAGGGACTGTGACAAGAGATGTGATAGCTTGCATAGTTTTACTTTGTTAGCATAGATCTGTCACTTTGATTGTTTTTTTTAATTCACGGAGCCCTGAGTCAATCAAAATCTATCCACCTAGATAGATACACTTTAACTTGTATACATACGACTTTTGTACTAGAGTTTTGTCCCAAAGTTTCACACCTAGTATAATCACAAGTGTATCATGCCATTGATTATTCAACATATTTCTAGCGTGTTAGACTATAATATCACGAGTTATAGCATGTACGCGTAGCATTTTTTCATCTTGAGTGCACCGGCTAGGGATGTGTGTATCATATGAAGTAATTCCCCTATCTAAGTTCTCACACATACCTAGAGGCATAGATAACAAACCACGACCCCGTCTTGTCGCACTCAATAGCTAAGCACCTATAGATTCAGCCACTATGACCAGAGGACAATGTTTGCATAGATTAAGGGCCTGAACTCAAACATTGTACGTACGCGTTATGATCTAAGCACAGTCATGTGAGCCCTTAGCATTCTAAATCAACAATAGTTTTTTTTTGTTTTGTTAAAGAGAAATGACAAGAAAACTCAAGTAAAAACAACGCAGAAGCACAGACACGAAGAAAATGGAACATACGAAAAAAAACTACTCACAAAAATAGTTAAACACAAATAACGATGACTAGGATGAGAGATCCAGAACACCAAGCTCGAGTCGAAGTAGTGAGAAATGTGAATCAGGGAGTGGTTTAGTGAATATGGCTGCTAGTTGGTCATCGGTGCCAATGAAGCTTACACTCACATTCTGCTTTTTTTTATATGATCTCAAATGAAGTGGTGATGCACGTCAATATGTTTTGATCTAGAATTGTGCACTGGATTATATGTCAAGTCTATGACACTCTTGTTGTCGCACCTAAGTGTAACATTCCTACAAGTTAGGCCAAAGTCTTCTAATGTTTGATACATCCATAGTGCTTGACCGCAACAGCTTCGTAAGGCGATATACTCGGCTTCAGCGGTGGAGAGTGCAACCGAGTTCTGTTTATGGCTTGACCAGGAGACTAGTGTCGGGCCTAGGAAATGGCATGTACCACTTGTGCTATTGCGATCAAGTGAACATCCGGCATAGTCTAAGTCTAAGTACCTGTGAAGTGTGAAATTAGTGGTGTGTGGGTACAAGAGTCCAAGGGTTTACGTGCCAATCAGATACCTAAAGATGTGCTTTACGACTTTCAAGTGTGACTCCTTAGGGTCATCTTGATATCTAGCGCAAAGACACACATCGAATGTGATATCGGGCCTAGAGGCACTAAAATATAGCAATGATCCTGTCATACCTCTAAACACCGTCTGATTGACAGAAATGCCACTTTCATCTTTTCCTAATTTTAGAGATGCACTCATAGGAGTTTTGGCTTGTTTCAGATTCTCATACCAAAAATGCACGAGCATATCTTTGATATATTTTGATTGACTTGTAAAAATACTGTCTTTGTGTTGAGAAATCTGAAATCCTAAGAAATAGGTAAGTTCTCCTACTAGGCTCATTTCGAATTCAGATTTCATTAGGGTGACAATTTCTTCACACATCTTTTTATTCGTGGCCCCAAAAATGATATCATCCACATAGATTTGTAGTATAATTAGATCTGAATTCTTGGTCTTTACAAATAAGGTTGTGTCCGCATTACCCATCCTAAATCCATGATATAACAAAAAAGTAGTGAGCCTATCGTACCAAGCATGGGGTGCCTGCTTCAGTCCGTACAAGGCCTTCACCAACTTGTATACGTGGTTTAGATAGACAGCATTCATGAAACCGGGTGGTTGCGCGACATACACCTCCTCCTTAATATACCCATTCAGAAATGCACTCTTAACATCCATTTGATATAATCAAATCTGTCTATAGCTGGCAAATGCTAAGAACATACAAATGGACTCAAGACGTGCAACTGGTGCAAACGAATCCTCAAAATCCACACCTTCTATCTGAGAATACCCTTGAGCCACCAATCTCGCTTTATTTCTTGTTATCCTAGACTCACCATCAAGTTTATTTTTGAAAACCCATTTTAAGCCTATTACTGGATGGTATCTGGACGTTCCACTAACACCCATACCTTACTTCGCTCGAATTGGCTCAGCTCCTCATTCATCGCCAAGAACCATGATTCATCTTATAAGGCTTCTGAAATGTTCTTGGGTTCAATATCTGATAGGAAACACAGGTTTGAGAATGACTCATAAAGGGCGGACCGAGTTCTAACTCCATGAGATTGCTCTCCTATGACTAGATCACGAAGATGTTGGTTTGAAAAATTAAGTTACTAGGAGGCCTATATCCTTGTTCAAGAATTAGAGTTTCACTCTCCACGATTCTCTCCTCACCTTCATCCCCGATCGGTATACTCTCTTCAACCTCCTCTTCATTCGCCTTAGGCTTGTTAGTTGGGGAATTTTCATCGAAATGCACATGATCCGATTCTTCAACCACTAAGGACCTCTTATTGTAGATCCTATAGGCCCGATTCTTGCTCGAGTATCCTAAGAAGGTACTTAGATAAGATTTTTCGTCAAATTTTCCTAGATGATCCTTAGTGTTAAGAATGTAGCACGAGTAACCAAAGACCCTAAAGTATGATACAAAGGGTTTCTTTTCGAAATACAGTTCGTATGGAGTTCTCTTTAAAAGTGGTCGAAGCATGACTCAGTTCATCACGTAGCTTTCCGTGTTAACCGATTCAGCCAAGAAAGATTGTGGTAAGCCGAACTCGATGAGCATTGTGCGGGCTAATTCTTGAAGAGTACGGTTCTTTCTTTCTACAACCCCGTTCTATTGTGGAGTGCGTGGGGCAGATAATTCATGCTTAATACCTAAGGTGTCACAAAGGTTTGAGAAGTACTCATTCTAAAACTCTCCTCCATGATCTGATCTAATACATTTTATTTTTACCTCCTCATTTTGAAGTCGTGTGCACAGATTTGAGAATTTGCTAAAGATGTCAGATTTATTCTTAAGAAAGATCGTCCAGTAATAGAGTGAATTATCATTAATGATAACGAAGCTGTATCATTTTTACCTAAACTACACGTACTAAGAGGTCCAAACAAATCCATGTGAATGAGTTTGAGTGATCTATACGTGGAAACTTCAGTTTTGCTATTGAAAGAGGTTTTAACAAATTTGCCTTTTTGACAGGGAGCGCATAAGACATTTAAACTACCGCTTAAGATGGAAAGTCCCCGACAAAGTTTATTTTTCAATAGTTTTACAATAAGCTTAATTCCAGAATGTCCTAGTCTCCTATGCCAAAGTTCTTATTCGTCATTATTAGTAACTAGGCATTTCAGATTAGATGCAGATATATCATCAAAACTAATAGTATAAACATTATGATTTCTGTAAGCTACAAGCAATATACTAGTAGTTTTGGCATCAATGATTTTGTAGGTGTTAGTAGATGACACAAATATGACATCTAGACCTTTATCACACAATTGGCTAATAAAAATGAGATTATGCTTAAGTCAATCTACAAATATATCATTAGAAATAGAAAATGCCTCGTTACCTATAGTGTCGATTCCCAGTATCCATCCTTTGTTGTTGTCCCCAAAGGTAACCATGCCGCCCTTCTTCTTCTCCAAGCTAAGGAACTTGTCTTTATCTCCCATCATGTGCTTGGAGCAACCAGATTCCAAGTACCACACGTTCTTCATGTCCTTAGCCTGCCAAAAAACCTTGAAAGAAGATGAGGGTAAAGTTTTGGTTACCCAAGTTGTCCCACCCATATGATAGGAAGAAGACTTTGATAGCCAGACTTGCAAATTCTTCTTGACACCTTTCCTAAAACACGAGCCGGATGTGTGTCCAAACTTGTGATAGTTTGCACATATAGTGTAAGCAGTGGATGCTGCCTTTATCGAGTTGCTCGAGCTCTTGCTTGAGCATGGGGATAGCCCTCCAGAAACTTTAACCTTACCTTTAGATTTATTAAAGTTGGCTTTAGGCTCGACATGATAATGATTTCCACTCGGTGGTGATGTTGGACTCACGTATCCTAGTCCAAACTTACTAGATCCATGACACTGTGCTCCCAATAGTATATCCAATAATTTTTGGCCTATTCCGAACTTTTGGACAGCACAGTTGAGATCATGGATCCTTGCCTTTAAGGCAGTGTTCTCAGTAACTAGCATCATGCACCGATTGACAAATTACTTTTTTCCTTCCTCTATCTTGGCAAGATACATTTGAAGTCTCTTCTCCACGACATTCTTTTCATTTACGAGGCTATTCGTTCTCACTGCCGACTTGGAGAGACTTGTCTTTTGTTCTTCGATCATTGCCATCAAGTGAGAGCACTCTAGACACTGGATCTTTTCTTTGCAACTTCTAATGACTTCATTTTTTTAATTTTTTTAAGTCCTTTTTGATTTTCTTATTCTCGTCTCTCAAGGACTTTTTCTCAAAAATAACACTTTCTAATTTATCAACTAAGTGTTCGTAAATTTCTAGAAGTTCAGTATAAGTAGGTGGGGTTACCTCAGTGTCGCTCTGGACACTGGACTCATCATCATATTTTTCATGATTCTTCCCCATGAGGCATAGATTTGCCTCGTCTTCACTGCCAGAGTCTGTGGTGCTTGACTCGTCTGATCCATCCTCATCCCAGGTGAGGGCCTTCAACACCTTTTTCCCTTTCTGCCGGCTTTGCTTTTCTTTTTCCTCCTTCTGAAGTCTTGGGCATTCTCTCTTTAGGTGCCCAGGCTTGTGGCAGTGATAGCACTCTGGCTGGGACTTCTCATCATCGCTCTTCGTCTCTTTTGATGGCTTGTTCCACCTTCTTCCTTCTCCGGCTCCTCTCTTCAGGAATTTTGAAAGTGAGGGTAAGATCTATCTCAACTCTAGAGGGGGGGGGGGGTGAATAGAGTTTACTTAAAATAATTTTTCACAGATTAATAAAATAGCACAAATTAAAATTCTATTTAAGCTATAGTGTAGAGTGCTAACAGAAACTTAAAAACTGAAAGGAAAAGGACACAGCACACAGCAAACAAATCACACAAGCACAACCAGAAGACACAAGGAAATATAGTGGTTCCCCAAAACTGGGTACATCCACTCTTCTACCACCCTTGGTAGGAATCCACTCAGGACTGAGTTGATCAGGTGTCCTGACACCAATGAGCTTTTGATAAGGTGCTCAAAAACCAAAGCTAGATTTTTTGATAAGGTGTCTTGCCACCACTGAGTTTTGACAAGGCTCTCAGAACCAGACAGAACTTTTGAAGGGAGTTCAAGAACCCTTTTACAGCAGGAAAAGAAAAAGTGAAAGTTGAAGTTGTCTTCTCTGTTCTCAGTCAAATGAGAGAAGCACAAGTGGATTGAAGATGTCAAAGCTCCCCCTGAGATGTAGAGAGGTTCAGGCAGAGAAGCTTTGCAGAAGGGTGATAGGTCTTCAGAACTTGATCTCCAGCAAAGAATGGTTTCAGCAGGACAGCTGAAAGATGATGTGTCTGGAGATCTAAGATGAGGATGCAAGAACACTTAGTCAGCTAGAAGATCTTGATGTTGTAGTTTTCTTGTTCTTCTACTAACAGTATTCTTCTGTGTGTTTTCTTTTTTCTTTCTGTCTATCAGCTCTGTCTATTTTTTGTTGTTATTGTTCTGTATATCTAAGGACCATAGTAATAGAATTGATTTTCTGAATATTCTCCTTGTCCAAAGATGGCCGTTGGTCAGTCATAAATGTTTTCCATAAATGGTCTTGTCTTTTAGAGGAAAGTCCAGCAAACAATCTCTGAATGATACCTTGAAACTTGCTCCAAACGGCTGGGAGATCTTCTGTCATAAATGCTGATAATATTCAAAAACATTCCAAAGAATCAGCAGCATTTGAAATCTTGAAGACGTTGATCTCTCCAAATAATCGTCGATCTGAGCTCTACGATCGTCGAACTGAGCTCAGAGATGAACTGAGATAAGCTGACAGAAATCGTCGAACTGAGCTCAAAGATCGTCGAACTGAGCTCAGCGACCTAAGAAACAGCTGAAGGAGGCATCGTCGAACTGAGCTAGACGATTGTCGAGGGGAGTTCGACGACTAAGCAGAAGCTAGCTAAAAGCAGATAGTCGATCTGAGCTCGAAGATCGTCGACCGGAGTTCGACGATTTGTTGAAGTTGAGCTGAGAGAGCGTCGAACTGAGTTCGACGATTCGTCGACCTGAGCTCGACGAAAATTGCTTTAGACTTAGCTCTTCATCCTTGATCTTGGAGTGGTCTTGGGGGCAGCTTCAAAACTAAGTTCTATGCCCTAGACTCATTCTAATGTTGACCTTCTCAACTATACAACTAGGTCAACTAGGATCCTAAGACAAGCATAGTGATCCTTACCCAAATTAGTAATAGGGTGTTCCAACAATCTCCCCCTATTTGGGTTAGGATTACTATTTACAGACAATCATAAAGAGCATTCAATAATACAGAAGTTAAATACAAAATGCAGAGAAACAGCAATGCATATCACAGATAAATAGCAGCAGATATCCAAAGGTGGATGATATGTTTGCTTACACAGATCACTTCTTTTCAGTTCCCTTTTTAAATAAAATTTCTCTGTTAGGGTTTAGGGCCTCTTTCTTGGACCTTCTGTCATCTTCTGCACCTAGAGAGGTTTGAGATCTTGGCCTTGGAACTACAGCCTCTGGGTGCAGCTTCATGTACTCTTCTGGATTGAAAAATTTCTTTGAGGCATACTTTTCCAGTTCTTTCTTTCTTTGTTCTGATAAGGTTGTAATGTTGGATATTTCTTTGCCTTGTTCTCTAGCCTTCTTAATCTGATCAAGAGCAGCCAACTCTTTCATCCTAGCAGTCCAGGCCACAGGATTGTTCTCAGGATCCTCATATGGAACAGCAGGTTCATATTTATTGAGAGATTCAGGAGCAGGAGAGGTCCTTGGAGCAACTGTGTCTTTCAGTTTGTAAGGGTAAGGACCTAAAGTAGAGTCAGAATGGCCTTGTCCTTCCCTTTGATAGGGTCTCTGTCCTCTTTGATTTCCTCTATAACTACCCCTTCTGGGTTGATATCCTCTTTGATGTTGTCCCTTTTGGTAATACTTAGAATAGGATTGAGAGGAACTTTGTCTAGGAGCTGGAGCTTGAGGAGCTGAGCCTGATCCAGAGTCTGGAGGAGAAGGAGGAGGAGGCTGATGTTGAGATGATCCTTTTTCATATTTGTCAAGCTTTCTTCTCTTTTTCATGGCCTTTAGTTGGTTCTTGGAAAATTGCATCCATGGTTCAGTGATGGGGCAGTCATGCAGAATGTAATATGGAATGTCATTGGAGTCTTTGGCTTTGGCAGGAGGAACTGACATCATTGCTTTACTTCTAGCTTTTCTCTTTTTGGCAATTGTGCTGGCAGAATCATCAGAATCAGTTCTGTACTGATCACTTTCAGAACTCTGAGGTTGATCATATAAAGCATCAATTCTTCTGAGATATTCTTCTTGAGCTTTGAGCTTTGCAGCAGCAGCAGGAGCAGGAGCAGAAGGAGAGGAAGCAGCAGGGATAGCAGAATCAGCAGCAGGAGGAGTGGGATCTTCCAAGTATGAGGTAAGCTTTGCATCATCAGTTTCAACAACATTTTCCTCAGCATTAGGTGCTGGAATCATTTCTATGTCAGCAGCAGCAGCAGTATCAACAAAAGGAGGCACAGTGGCCTTAGTAGCAGCATCAGATACATCCACAGCCTTCCATGACTTGATATAGGAAACAATCTGGCTGGGATTACAGACAGGTACAGGCACAATGGCCTTGGACAGATCTTCAGCAGTAATTGGAGGCAGATAGCTGAAATAGGCTGTATCAAATCTGGATAGCAACCTCTGCAGATTAAGTGCAAAAGCACATCCTGAGCTTGCTGAGAGAGTAGAAGCTGGAGCTGGAGCTGGCACATCCACTTCTTCATAAGGCATCTCCCCCTGCCTTGGTTCAGAGAGAGGTGAACCAAGGCACCCAGTAGAAGGGATTGCCTGGGAGGAGGAAAAAGAATCAAGCTTGGTGGACAGCTCCTGGACTTGCTTCAGGAGTGGAGTCAGGGAGGACTCCAGCAGAGATACCAGCTTGGGAGCTAGCAACTCATAGAGCCTGTCAGCCAGGCTAGAAAGATCTACATGCCCAAGTGAGGCTTGAGCAGAGGTAGTAGTCAAGGTGGATGGAGGGATGGTGACTGAAGCTGAAGAGGTGGAGGTAGGTGGAGTAGGGATTGTTGGTTCAGAAGATGGAATGATGGGGATAGAGAAGGTTGAGGTGGAGAGTGGGAGAGTAAAGGAGGGTATAAAGGAGGGTTGAGAGAGGATGTCAGTGAGCATTTGGTGGAGGGAAGATGTCTCAGGAGGAGAAGAGGGAGAGTCATCCATGAAGGAATCCTCTAAAAGGGAGAATGATGGATGAGTGTGGATTGGATAGGAAAAGAGAGGATGGAAGTCCTCTGAGGAGGATGGTGGAGGGGATGACATAGGTGAGGAAATGGTAATGGGAGATGAGATAATGATGGTGGAGACTGGTGGTGAGGAGGTGATGGCTTGGGTATATATGGCTTGGGTAGAAGAAGAAGCAGGCAGCTCTTCTACTGAAGGAGTGACCAGATTGGTCCTTGTGCCTGAGTGAAGTGATGCAGCAGCCCTGGAGGGGTTGATTATCTGCCTGTCCCATTTACTGAAGAGGGCATAGGAGAGCCTCTTGGATGCATTGATGAACATCCCAGAAGAGGTCAAAAGGTCAGGGCACCTTGAGTGCAGAAAGACCCCCAAGATTCTTCCAAAACTGACTGCAGACTTGCTTATCTTCTTCTTAATCAGGGTGAAGAAGATGGAGCCCCAGTCGAGGTGTTTCTTATCCAGTAAGGCTCCCATCAGGCAGAACTGATACCTGGAAATTGTGTCATGAGCTGAGTGCTTGGCCAACAGCACCTTCCCAACTACATCAGCCAGGAACTGGAATTCTATAGCCAGATTCTTTTTCAGCAGCTTATTAGGGTTAAGTACATTATGACCCATCCTATCTAACATGGAGGCATACTCCTCTCCAGACAGATCAATGGAGTCTTCTCCAGTACTGAGTTGAAAGACTTCAGTTAATAAAGCCGGGGATAGAATTACCTGGGTCCCCTTAATGGTGCCGACAACAGTATTCTTAGTCTCATCTGCTGCGGTATAACACCATTCCTTAATCTCCTCTGATGCAATCTTCATCCTGGTAGTCATTATCTGGGTTAGCTGTTGTTCTCTGAATAGATTCAGAACATCCTTGAAGCGCTGGTCACTTCCATCAAATGAGTTTATGTCTATGTCGAAACCGGTGTCGAACTTCATCTTGGCAATAGCAGCACTCGAATCAGCCATGTGTACCTGCAACAGAAAACCAAAGACGACCAAGCGTAGAAAATTTGGAGGGAAAGGGCAGAAAGTTGCAGAGTATGAAAGCGTAAAAAGGAGAACGACGGCTGATAAATGATTTTATATTAGGGTTCGACGGCGAAAGAGAAAATCGTTGAGCTCAGCTCGACGAAGCGTCGATCTCAGCTCGACGATTTAGGCTACAGAGGGAATCTGAAGAGTCTTCAAAATCAGCGATCTTCGTTCGACGATGTTGAAAAACGTCGAGCTCAGCTCGACGGCTTCTGAACAGAAGAAGAAAAATTCTAGATCTAGCGAAGGCTCTGAACTCAGATCGACGATAGCAAAAGCGTCGATCTCTGGTCGACGATTTTTTGGAAAATCGTTGATCTCCGTTCGACGATTTTTGAGAAAACGTCGAGCGCAGTTCAGAGTCTAAACTCATTCAAAAGACAGAATTTTTAGCCTAGTCTTGGTCTGTTTTAGCTTTTCAAAATCTTGGATTTTAATTAAGACTTCCTCCATCTATCATGCCTAACTGATTTAGGAAGAACCTGTGTTTCTTTTCATCCAAGGGTTTGGTGAAAATATCTCCCCTTTGCAAATCAGTAGGAATATATTGAAGTTCAATTTTGTTTTTCTCTACATTATCCCTTAGGAAATGATGCCTGATTTCTATGTGTTTTGTCCTACTATGGAGGACTGGATTTTGTGCTATAGAAATAGCACTAGTATTATCACAGAAAATTTTTGACTGCTCTAAGTTGTAACCATAGTCTAGAAGCTGATTTTGTATCCACAATATTTGTGAGCAACAACTGCCTGCAGCCATATACTCAGCTTCAGCAGTTGAAGTTGACACAGATGTTTGCTTCTTACAAAACCAGGAGACAAGTCTGTCACCAAGGAACTGACATGTTCCACTGGTGCTTTTCCTGTCTATTCTGCATCCAGCATAATCAGCATCTGAAAATCCAGTTAATTCAAATCCTGATTCTTTTGGATACCAGAGTCCTAGATTTGGACAACTCTTTACATACCTAAGAATCCTTTTAACTAGTGTTAGGTGTGACTCTCTAGGGTTAACTTGGAATCTAGCACATATGCATGTAGCAAACATTATATCTGGTCTGCTTGCTGTAAGGTACAGTAGAGAGCCAATTATTGCTCTATATGTTGTCTGATCAACTGGCTTCCCATGCTGATCAGCATCCAATACAGCATTGGTAGGCATGAGTGTTTTCATACAAGATGCTTCAGACATACCAAACTTCTTGACCAATTCTTTTGCATACTTGGCTTGAGAAATAAAGATGCCTTCAGCATGTTGCTTGACTTGCAATCCTAAGAAGAAGGAGAGCTCACCCATGCTACTCATTTCAAATTTGGAATGCATTAGGTTGGAGAACCTCTTGCACAAATTTGAATCAGTAGAGCCAAATATGATATCATCTACATAGATTTGTACTAGTAGGGTGTGGGACTTATGGGTTCTAATAAAAAGAGTTTGGTCTACTCTCCCCCTAATAAAACCATTTTCCAGAAGAAAGCATGCTAGGGTCTCATACCATGCTCTGGGAGCTTGCTTGAGACCATACAATGCTTTATGCAGTTTGTAAACATAATCAGGGTGAGTTAGAGAGATAAAACCTGGAGGTTGTCTAACAAAGACTTCCTCTTTGATGTCCCCATTAAGAAATGCACTTTTCACATCCATTTGGTATACTTTGAATCCTTTGTGAGCAGCATATGCTAGGAATATTCTGATGGCCTCTAACCTTGCAACTGGTGCAAAGGTCTGATCATAATCTATTCCTTCTTGTTGAGAGTACCCTTGAGCAACAAGCCTTGCCTTGTTTCTGACTATGACTCCTTGATCATCCAGCTTATTTCTGAAGACCCACTTTGTTCCAACAATGGGATGATCTTTTGGCTTAGGCACTAGTTCCCAAACCTAATTTCTTTCAAATTGATGCAGCTCCTCTTGCATTGCAATGATCCAGTGTGGATCTTGCTCTGCATCTTGAATGGATTGAGGCTCAAATTGAGATAGGAAGCAAGTGTGCATTAGGTTCTGGTTGACCTGATTTCTGGTTTGCACACCAGCTGAGATGTTTCCAATAACTTGGGAAATTGGATGATCTCTTATTGTTACTAAATCAACAGGAGGTGTTGATTGTTCACCAGCCTGTGTTGTTGTTTCCTCTAGTGGAACAACAACAGGTTCTTCAAGGTGATTTTCTTTTAGATGTTGAACTTCTTCTTCATCATCACTGCTGTCATTCTTTTCAGTAACTTGCAGTTTGTTCAAGTCTTCAGCTAAAGAATGTTCCTGCAAAGGTTCTATGGTAGAAGCATTCTTCTCCTTGAAAGACATGTTAGCTTCATCAAAAACAACATGAACAGACTCTTCAATTTTACAAGAAGATTTGTTGTACACCCTATAGGCCTTGCTGATCATAGAGTATCCCAGAAACACTCCTTCATCAGCTTTGGCTTGAAATTTAGCTAGATATTTCTTGTCATTATTGTGAACATAGCAAATACAACCAAAAACTTTAAAATAGTTTACTTTAGGTTTCTTCCCTTTGAGCAGTTCATAGGGAGTCTTGCCCTTCAGTTTATGTATCAGGCTTCTGTTCAACACATAGTTGGAGGTGTTCACTGCCTCAGCCCAAAAGGATAGAGGTAGGTGAGCATCTGACAACAATGTAGTAGCAGATTCAATTAGGGTTCTATTTTTCCTTTCAGCTACCCCATTTTGTTGAGGGGTTCTAGGAGCTGAGAAAGTGTGCCTGATCCCTTCACTTTGACAGAACTCTTGCATGAGAAGAGAATCAAACTTTGTCCCATGATCACTTCTGATCAGGGCAATGTGAGTGTTGAACTCAATCTGAATGCATTTGAGAAAATCTGTCAAACACTTGAAGTTATCAAACTTCTTCCTCAGAAAGAATACCCAAGTGAATCTTGAGAAGTCATCTACAATCACTAAAGTATAGGATTTCCCTCCTAGGCTTTGCACTGATATGGGTCCAAAAAGATCCATATGCAATAGGTACAAAATCCTAGGTGAATCACTCTTATTAATTGAGTTAAAACTACTTTTAGTTTGCTTGCCTAATTGACATGCCTTGCAAAGTTCTTCCTTCTTGTAGGGACCAGAAGGTAGTCCTCTAACAAGGTTGTCTTTGGATAGCCTAGCAATGGTTCTAAGGTTAATGTGTCCTAGTCTTTTATGCCACAAAATGTTTGGTTTTGAAATGGAGTTAAACAGGCAGATATCTACTACAGGTGAAAGAAAATTCACTAAGTAAATGTTACCTCTTCTGTTACCTGTTAACATAGTTGTGTTGTCCACTGACTGGACTTTGCATATGGCTTTGTTGAAGGTTACTTGATATCCTTCATCACACAATTGACTGATACTTATCAGGTTGTGCTTGAGTCCTTCAACATATGCCACCTTTTTGAATGTGACTGGGCCAATTTTGACTGCACCATATCCTTTTGTAGTTCCAAAGCTTGAGTCTCCAAAAATTACTTTGGGTCCAAGCTTGGCTTTGAAGGAAGTGAAATTGTCCTTGTCCCCTGTCATGTGCTTTGAGCACCCACTATCTAGATACCATTGATGGTTTGATGCTGGATAGGTCTTCACCTGCACAAAAACAGCTTATTTGTTTTTGACCCAGTTAACCTTGGGCCTAGGTTGATAACCTTTAAATTCTGAAATAAAGGACATCCCAGGTTGACTCTTATAGCCTTCAGGATGGTATCTCCTAGGAGGTACTATCCATTCAGTATAGGGGTTGAATCCATGGGATGTGCAACTTTTAGGATTGAATTTGACTGAGCCATTGAAAATGTGTTCACAATTCTGAACTCTGTTCGACGATCGTCGAGCTGAGGTCGACGATCTTGGGTCAGATCGTCGATCTCTGTTCGAAGATCGATAGTGCTGGAGTTCAGAGTTTGGGTGTCGTCGAGCTGAGGTCGACGATCTTTGGTAAGATTGTCGAGCTCCGTTCGACGATCGTCGAGCTCTGCTCGACGCATTTTGTTGAACTGAAATTTTCTCTGGCAGGTCTGCATTCTTCCTAGCCACCTCTACTACTCCCTTTCCTTTGTCAGAGACAAATTTGATTGGAGTTGTTAACACTATAGGTTGGCTGGATGAGGCACCCAAGCCCAGTGTACTATTGAATCTAGAGTTCACTGTGCTTGTGATGTCCATCAGTCTGATACTTCTCCCATTTAGAGATTCTTCAAACTTTTTGGCCTTTGATAGTTCACTCTTTAGTGAAGCTATCTCCTCCCTACAACATTCTAACTCCTCAGAGAGCTTGAGGTTCTTTGAGTTTAGGATACTATGCTCAGACAATTGATTCCTGAGAGATATTATCTCCTTCTCAGATTTTAATAGGTCTAGGCATAGTGTCTTAAATTCACTTTTGAAATCTTCAGAATTAAAATCAAAAGAATTGATTACCTGATCTTCATCTGGGTGAGTGTCTGAATCTGATTCTGATTCTTCATCAGAGTTTTGTTGTGATGCATTGATGGCCATCATGCAGAACTCCTTTTCATCTGCATCATCCTCATCATCACTGGAACTGGATGAGGCTTCAGATTCCTCTTCAGTCTCACTCCATGTCTCAGCAACAAAGCCCTTCCTTGTATGTTTGTTTTTGCTGGAGGAGGCTTTGTCTGAGTTGTTCTTCTTGTGATCCTTTCCTTTTCTTCTTTCTCTTCTATCTCTCTTGTCCTTATTCTTGTTCTCTAGACAGTCAGGCACAATGTGTCCTGGTTTCCTGCAACCAAAGCATATGATTTCTGTATTGTTATTTAATTTATCATACCTTGGTTTATCATGACCCTTGTATGGCCTTTTTCTGAAATCTTTTCTGGCCATCTTGTAGAATCTCTTAGCCAGTAGACTTATGAGCTCATCATTTCCCGTGGCTTTATCTTCAGGCTCCTCTTCTGCAGCCCTGAAGGCTATGGTCTTTTCTTTCCTTGTGGCTGGAGAGGCAGCCTTCTGTTCTTCTTCTCTATTTTTAATGAGCAGCTCATAGGATTTGAGCTTGCCCAGGAGAGCTTCAGTGGTAATCTCATTCAGACTTCTGGCATCTTTGATTGGCCAGATTCTTGAATCCCAAGTGCTGGGAAAGCACATCAGGATTTTATCATTTAGTTCAGTTAAAGAGATTTCCTTGTCCAAAGTCTTTAGCTCATTGACAATTAGACTTAGTCTATTGTACATGTCAGCCACTGATTCAGCTTCTCCTTTCTTGAAGTTCTCATATTGACTTATCAGATGAGACCTTCTATCCTTTCTTTCATCAGCAGATCCTGAGACAATTTCAGAGAGTTTGTCCCAGGTTTCTTTGGCTGAGTTGCATTCAGCTACCTTTTGAAAAATATCATCAGACATAGTTTGGGCTAAGATGTTCATAGCCTTAGCATCTGCAATCTTCCACTTCTTTATATCTGCATCTGTTCCAGAAGGAGGTGGAACAACATTTGTACTTGAGCTTGCTGGTGGAGTTGGACACACTGTCAAGACAGAATTAAAGATATCCTCATCAATAGAATTCATATATAATCTAATCCTTGCCTTCCAGAGTGCAAACTTGGAGAGGTTGCACACTGGTGGTCTGGTGCTTGCATAATCTTTGTTCTGTGCCATGTCTCTTAATGAGTAGATAGATATATAGAAAGTAATCCTCTACAGAGATTGATCTTATCAGGGATCTTTTGGTT
The DNA here is from genome assembly GCA_039513925.1 of Platanthera zijinensis. NCBI lineage: Eukaryota > Viridiplantae > Streptophyta > Magnoliopsida > Asparagales > Orchidaceae > Platanthera > Platanthera zijinensis. Next base: position 214,184,397 of record CM077079.1, read on the forward strand.
CAGGTGTTAACCAGTATGAGCAACCAACCTGCTCTGATACCAATTGAAAGTGAGGGTAAGATCTATCTCAACTCTAGAGGGGGGGGGGGGTGAATAGAGTTTACTTAAAATAATTTTTCACAGATTAATAAAGTAGCACAAATTAAAATTCTATTTAAGCTATAGTGTAGAGTGCTAACAGAAACTTAAAAACTGAAAGGAAAAGGACACAGCACACAGCAAACAAATCACACAAGCCAGAAGACACAAGGAAATATAGTGGTTCCCCAAAACTGGGTACATCCACTCTTCTACCACCCTTGGTAGGAATCCACTCAGGACTGAGTTGATCAGGTGTCCTGACACCAATGAGCTTTTGATAAGGTGCTCAAAAACCAAAGCTAGATTTTTTGATAAGGTGTCTTGCCACCACTGAGTTTTGACAAGGCTCTCAGAACCAGACAGAACTTTTGAAGGGAGTTCAAGAACCCTTTTACAGCAGGAAAAGAAAAAGTGAAAGTTGAAGTTGTCTTCTCTGTTCTCAATCAAATGAGAGAAGCACAAGTGGATTGAAGATGTCAAAGCTCCCCCTGAGATGTAGAGAGGTTCAGGCAGAGCAGCTTTGCAGAAGGGTGATAGGTCTTCAGAACTTGATCTCCAGCAAAGAATGGTTTCAGCAGGACAGCTGAAAGATGATGTGTCTGGAGATCTAAGATGAGGATGCAAGAACACTTAGTCAGCTAGAAGATCTTGATGTTGTAGTTTTCTTGTTCTTCTACTAACAGTATTCTTCTGTGTGTTTTATTTTTTCTTTCTGTCTATCAGCTCTGTCTATTTTTTGTTGTTATTGTTCTGTATATCTAAGGACCATAGTAATAGAATTGATTTTCTGAATATTCTCCTTGTCCAAAGATGGCCGTTGGTCAGTCATAAATGTTTTCCATAAATGGTCTTGTCTTTTAGAGGAAAGTCCAGCAAACAATCTCTGAATGATACCTTGAAACTTGCTCCAAACGGCTGGGAGATCTTCTGTCATAAATACTGATAATATTCAAAAACATTCCAAAGAATCAGCAGCATTTGAAATCTTGAAGACGTTGATCTCTCCAAATAATCATCGATCTGAGCTCTACGATCGTCGAACTGAGCTCAGAGATGAACTGAGATAAGCAGACAGAAATCGTCGAACTGAGCTCAAAGATCGTCGAACTGAGCTCAGCGACCTGAGAAACAGCTGAAGGAGGCATCGTCGAACTGAGCTAGACGATAGTCGAGGGGAGTTCAACGACTAAGCAGAAGCTAGCTAAAAGCAGATAGTCGATCTGAGCTCGAAGATCGTCGACCGGAGTTCGACGATTTGTTGAAGTTGAGCTCAGAGAGCGTCGAACTGAGTTCGACGATTCGTCGACCTGAGCTCGACGAAAATTGCTTTAGACTTAGCTCTTCATCCTTGATCTTGGAGTGGTCTTGGGGGCAGCTTCAAAACTAAGTTCTATGCCCTAGACTCATTCTAATGTTGACCTTCTCAACTATACAACTAGGTCAACTAGGATCCTAAGACAAGCATAGTGATCCTTACCCAAATTAGTAATAGGGTGTTCCAACAAATTTCTTGAACTGTCCCTGCTTCTTGGGATTCTTCATGAATTTTTTGAACTCCCGAACGTAGAGGCTTTCCTCCTCATCTTCCTCAGAATCTTCAGCAACTTTTCTCTCCCTTGCATCCTTCAGCGCCTGTCCCTTCTTTTTTTACTTCCCTGGGATATTCCTCCCCTTGAATCTTTAGTTTAAGTTCGTGTGTCTTCAGATTTCTGATGAGGCTTTCTATCTCCAGGGAACTGATATCATGAGATTCGACGATCACAGTTACCTTTGGATTGAAGCGAGGAGGTAAAGATCGCAGGATCTTCCTCACCAGATCACCATTTGAGAAGCTCTTCCTGAGGGATCTTGAGGCGTTGACAATCTTGGTGAATCGTATATACATGCTGTCAACCTCCTCATCGATCTCCATCCTGAACTGCTCATATTCAAACTTGAGTCAGAACAACTTCGACTCTTTCACCTGCGAAGTACCTTCGTGAGTAAGTTCAAGTAACCACCATATATCATACGCAGTTTCACAGTTACAAATTCGATTAAATTCAGTTTTATCTAATGTGCAGAATAAAGAGTTCATTGCCTTAGCATTGTTCGTGCATCTAAGCTTATCTACGTCATCTAACTTATCATTTGGTTTGATTAAGACGGTGTCCCCTATAGTGATAGTGGGTGCAGTGTATTTTATCTCTACCATGGCCCATACGTCCATGCTTTGAGTCATCATAAAAATTCTCATGCATGTTTTCCAGTGACTATAGTCACTCCCCATAAAGAGTGGAGGTCTACTCACACCCTGTCCCTCATAGAATGCGTGAACATAGTTGGTCATCTTACTTTACGATTTTAAGCCTTAAGAAGTAACCTAGCTCTGATACCACTTATTGGATAATTTGGCCAACCTTAGAGGGGAGGGGGGATTGAATAAGGTTTTAACGTTAAATAGAATTTAAAATATTTTGCCTTAGAAAATCGAGTTCTGGAAGCTACTGCGGGGCGTTAGGTAGCTAACGCGCGGCGATAAGTCACAGAGCTCATTTTCCTGTACAGATCTGAGTTCTAACCACACAAACACACACTCGCTAAACAATCACAGAACACACCCAGAAGTAATCAACACAGAAATAACAGATTCCATTACATGAATTCAAAACAACAATAGTTTTAGATGAGTACAAAAATGTGATCTCCATGACTCCGGAGATCTAAGGCGGTGAGTAGAAACGATCTTTTTGTTTTTATACCAATCCGCTCCATGGACTGGTTGGCTCTCTCCTTTTAACTCCAGGAAAAGTCTTTGAGCCGGCTCTTCACCTCCTCACAAGGAAGAGTCATAGTGTAACGCCCCGAAACTCAAAAGGGTGACGGGTGGTGTTTTGTGCCAAATCTGGGATTTGGTAGAGGTGACACGGCCTGGGACACGGGCGTGTCCCAGGGCATGTCGTGCTCGGGTTCGACGTTGGTCACGTGGTCGACGATTTTTGGGGTCAACGGTCGTCGGGGGGTGAACACGGTCTGGGACATGGGCGTGTCCCAGGGCGTGTCATTCACTCAAATCCTTTCACTCAACGATCGTTGAGTGAGGGCGCACGGCCTGAGCCCAGTCGTGTTCGGGTCCGACACGGGCGTGTGGAATTTGACACGGGCGTGTCGAATACTCGTGTCTTGCTCGGGTTGTTTGGCGAGTTGTGCTAAGGCAGCTACACAGCCTGGGACACGGGCGTGTCCTAGGGCGTGTCTAGTACACAGCATGTGACACGGGCGTGTCACATGGCCGTGTCGTGCTTTGGTTGTTTTAGAACTATATGGTTGGAGGGACATGCCCAGTGGCACGGGCATGTATTGGATGACACGGGCGTGTAAAGCCTGACATGGGCGTGTCGAGTGCCTGTGTTCTTTTTGGGGCGCGACAGTTTTGACGGTGAATGAGTGACACAGCCTTGGACACGGGCGTGTCGCAAGCCGTGTCCGACCAAGGTTTTGGAATTTCGGGCTGAATCATAGCCGTTCGTTACCTTGTTTTGGGATCTGATGGTTCAAGCTCTTCCCACCTTAGGGTTAAGGCCGGTTCAGGGGTGTAAAGCCCTCATAATCTTGGATTCACTCTCTTTCTAAATCCCAGAGAGGGGAGAGAGTAAGGAGGAAGAAGGAAGGCTAGATCCGGTCATCGGCGGAGTTTCGGAGCTCCAAATCGCGAGCTGACTTCGGATCTACGGAGGCAAGGAGATTGCGGTGCTTTTTATCCGCATAGATTTCCATGGCACCAAGGAAAAATGCTTGGGTAATGATTCTCATCCTAGGACATGTGAAGTCCTCTTTTCCTTTGAATAGGAAGCCCTCTCTCGCGAGTGTGCGGTGAGTTTGTTGCGTTCCTTGGGGTAGATATGTAAATTCCCCCTTGTGTAGAGTCCGCATACGAGAACGGACATAGGCATGATGTGTGAAGCCTACCCGGACAAGTTGGTCCGGATTGGTGATGTTGCATTGCATAAATGGCCGGAGAAGACTCCGTGCGAATGTTTGTTTTTCGGGTTTTCTACGAGGTAGATTGCAACAGGGTGCCTTGGGGACTAACTCCATGGTGCACCCAGAAAACTGGGCAAACACGTTGTTTTTCCAACATGGTGGTCGGAGAGCCAACTTGATCATAAATGGGTTATGTGAACTGTGTGATGGAAACAGGACTCGGGGAGTCTTGACCCGCGCATATGTCTTAAATTGACGTTGCGGTATGAGCACGGGTCAGGCGGAACCGTACCTGCTCTATGTCGTTCGGCGGAACCGTTGACATAGATGAGGGTCTTTAGCGGTCTATGTCTTAAATTGACATGACCCATGCCAGAAATACAAAATGCTCATAAGGTTGGCCGTCCAAGGGGCGGTGGTGAGATGGAAACGTCTATGGCTTAAATTGACGTGACGTTGGCCGGATCACCGTGAATGTACCCTGAGTGCACGGGGTGTGTGGATGTGAGTGCCTACGCCTGTGATGAAGTGTGTTTACACTATACTGCTTGGTTTTACTAACAAAGTGCAGGGAAAGTACATCGTCGCCCCGAGTTGGGGGCGGGGTTGTTATAATTTGGTCAGCATGGTTGACCGTTGCTTTTGTTTGCCACCATGCGGTGGATTATTGCTTGCAGGTGCTGCGGAGCTGAGCGTTAAATAGTGGGCTAAAGCCCAAGTTGCTGAGCCGGCCCTTGAAGGCCTAATTTTGAGTGTTTTCTTGTATTCTCATGTATGACCGGTCTGCGTGTCGATGTTTGGAAGACACTTATATTTGAGCAAACTATTGTAAGGTCATAAGGCCAGTACTTGTGTATTGTACATTCCTGTTGGTTTGAGTAGTGGACATTCATGCTTGGCTGAGTTCTTTATTCTTTGCAACTTAATAAAATGCTTCCACTAGATGCTCTGTGCAGGACGTTGTAAATTGTTGATTGGTCTCAATGAGTAACCCACTGTTCTGTCCGTGGTATATGGCGTCGGGCCCTGGCCGGACCTATTGTTATATGCTATGTGACGGATAGGGGTGTTACACTTAGAGCCCCGCTAGATCCTCCGATCTAAACGTCCTTATCCCCAGGACAATTTCCCGCGGAATTCTACCCAGATTCCGACGACCCTTACCGGTCAATTTTCCTCACCACAAGATTTAGAAAAAGGAAAGATTATAAGAATAAAAGACGTAAATATTTCAAAGATGAAGTTCTCCCTCTTAACGACTTCTCCGTTGAGCGATCCGTGGCCGGTGCTTGAGATCTTCGTTTGCTAGCAACCGGTCGGCTCTTCGTAGTCTATGTAGATCTTGGATCCTGGGAGTCTTTCGATCACGAGCATGAGGGAGAAGATTCTCTTCTTCTTCGACAGAGACTTTTGGAACGGAGCGCAAGGAGGCAGCCGAACTCTAGAATTCACGAAGCCCCATCGCTCTTCAATCCTTCAATAAATGGGCACAAAAACCAAGGCAGCCTTTTTTATGTCTTCATAAAAATAGGATACCATCGGCGGTAAGACTAGCGTCCGACGGTAGGTTCGCGCGCTTATTATGCCAATTGTCATGCAAATCAGGAATAATATTTTCAAAATGAATCTTTCTTATTCAAAAATCTAGCGCCGCGCGGTTACATCTGCCGCCATACGACAAGTTGTTTAATCAATGAATTCGTCTCGATACTCGTCGAGAAACTAGCACAACATGGTAACGACTATCTCCTAGCGGTAGGTCTTTGCTTGAGAAATCATGCATTCGTCGAGAGGCTAGCCCGGCGCGGTAACACCTATCGCCTGGTGATAGATCGATTTCGCGAGAAGCCCTTCTCGACATTCGTCGAGAGTCTAGCGCGGCGCGGTAGCACTACCGCTTGGCGGTAATTTCCCGAGAGACTGGTAAAAATAATCCATTACATTAGTGCGGGCGGTAGGACTAGCACGGTGCGGTATTTTCCTGAGCACTCTGTCCAATTATTTCATGGCTACCGCTCGGCAGTAACTTCTACCGCTCAACATTAGTGTCCATAGGAATTTTTTTCTTCTTTGCTTGCACCTGACAACCTGCACACTCTATCAACAGAAGACGTGCTCAAAAATAACCTGGGAGTTGATATTCTCAAACACAGGGAATGTGAAACATAAGTTTGAACAGCTGGAACTGGTCGTCGCGACCAAATCCTGGAAGAAGAACCCCGCTTACCCCTGCGTGAAAAAATCACTAAGGAAGAGATACGAGAAGTGATCGCCGAGGAATGCAGGCAGGTTGGCCGACGAGATATTCACCCCCCATCGATCACTTCACCAAGGCTCCCCTAATGCAGGCTGTTGGTACCCTAGTTTGATTTGAGTTTAGTCTTCTCCTTTTGTCCCTTGACCCAAGAAATATCTATGGTCAATGGTTAGTAATCTAGCTGTAGAGTCCCCGCTTTTCCAGATGAAGAATTTGGTTAAGTAGTTTTTCGTTCGACTATAGTCGAACGCCGCTCGACTATCGTCGACTAACTGTTCGACGATTGTCTATCAGTTGCTCGACGTTCTGCCTGCGAGGATAGTTCGACTATCTGTTGATAGTTCAACTATCTGTTGATAGTTCAACTATCTGTGTGCTGTGATAGTTCGACTATCTGTTGATAGTTCGACTATCTGTTGATAGTTCGACTATCTGTTTGTTTGATAGTTCGACTATCTGCTTGGATAGTTCAACTATCTGATAGCTCGATTATCTGTTTGATAGGTCGACTATCTGAGTTGTTTGATAGTTCGACTATCTGTTGATAGATCGACTATCTGCTTTCTTCTGATAGTTCGACTATCTGCTGATAGATCGACTATCTGTTTTCCCTTGGTAGTTCGACTATCTGCCTTGATAGTTCAACTATCTGATAGCTCGACTATCTATTGATAGTTCGACTATCTGTTCTGCGTTGATAGTTCGACTATCTGTTGATAGGTCGACTATCTGATAGCTCGACTATCTTCTGATAGCTCGACTATCTGTTGTGATGGTTCGACTATCTCCTTTGATAGTTCGACTATCTGGATCATTCGACTATCTGTCCGATAGTTCGACGATCTTCGTCCGTCGGTCGACGATCTCCGAAGGTCGTTCGACGTTTTCTGTCTGCCTTTTTATTTTGTATTTATTTATTCTATTTAATAAATCAATATATTATCTGGCATTTTATTTCAGTTGTTTTATGATAATATTTCCAGGCAATATTTGCTCCATCTCTTTTGCCTGAGTAAAATCTTTTCAGATAAAGTTGTTTGTCTTATTAGTTGACAGTGTATTTTACTTTATCTGCTGTCAGTCCTTTATAGCCGTTAGACTGAAAAGTCTTCCTTCTGCTATAAAGAGTTTGTCTCTGATGTGATTTTATTTAGTACCTGTATTATCAGATTGCTTCCTGCAGCTTCCTTGAAAAAGGTTTATCCCTTTTATAGAATATTTTGCTGCAGAGTTTGTTTGTCTTTGTGATATTTGCAGCCCAGGTTTCAAGTTTCAGAAGAAGACAAACAGTTCAAAATGAAAAGAGCCGTTGCTTGTTGCTGCTATAAAAGGAATCCTTTGGAGAAGGATTTCAGCTAGCTAACCAGTTATTCATTTAAGCATTCAAGCTTTCATCAAGACCAAGTTTAACTGCTCTCAGCAATATTCAATTCAACTGAGAAGTGTTAAGCTCTTCTGCTCTTCTTCAACCTGAGTTCTCCTGCTTCCAGGAAGTTCAGACTCAGAGTTCTTTTGAAGAAGAAGAAGAAGATAGCTGCTAGAAGATTTCTATTTTATATTTTATATCTTCTTGTAGTTTTTCCTTCAGTTCTTACTGAAGAGTTTCTGCACTGAAGCAAGACTTCACCTGGACATTCTTTGAGCCAGGGGGAGCCTTGATTCTCTTTGAGCCTTCTAGCTCAGTGCAAGTCTTTCTGCTTCTCTAATCTATTGTAAAATAGAGAAGACATCTTAACCTTCTTTCCCCCTCCTGTACAGGGTTATTACTCCCTTCAAAAGTATCCCTTGGTGGTAGGGCACCTGATCAAAAACCTGTGTTTGGTTTCTAGACACCTGATCAAAAGTCTAAAGGGTTTCTAGATCTACCTGAAGCAGATCTTGTGGTGGCAAGGCACCTGATCAAAAACCTGTAGTGGATTCCTACCTTGTTGGTAGAAGAGTGGACGTACCCAAGTTGTTTGGGGAACCACTATAAATTCCTTGTGTCGTCTGGCTTGCTTAATTTAATTCCTGCATTGTGGCTGTGATTAGATATAACTAGGTCTGCTAGTTGCTGATTAGGATTTCCAAGCCTTAACTGTAATTACAGTTAGCTTGAGTTTGTGCACAACACTTGTGTTAGGCTTTAGGGTTATTTCTATATCTATAATCTTTTCATTCCGCATTTCACTCCAAGGGAGTTGGGTAGACTATTAAGTTTTGTCTAGTGTAAAATTTGATAACTCTATTCACCCCCCCTCTAGAGTAGTATTTATCCCTTCACTTTCAATTGGTATCAGAGGGAGGTTGACTGACTGTATAGGCTAACACCTAAGTCACAAGATCCTGATAGATACCAAAGTTTATAGATATTCACTATCACTATCATGGCCCAGTCCAAGGATTATTCTAGCACCCGACCTCCAACATGCAACTTAGCTAAGTTTTATCTCTACCATGGCCCATACGTCCATGCTTTGAGTCATCATAAAAATTCTCATGCATGTTTTCCAGTGACTATAGTCACTCCCCATAAAGAGTGGAGGTCTACTCACACCCTGTCCCTCATAGAATGCGTGAACATAGTTGGTCATCTTACTTTACGATTTTAAGCCTTAAGAAGTAACCTAGCTCTGATACCACTTATTGGATAATTTGGCCAACCTTAGAGGGGAGGGGGGATTGAATAAGGTTTTAACGTTAAATAGAATTTAAAATATTTTGCCTTAGAAAATCGAGTTCTGGAAGCTACTGCGGGGCGTTAGGTAGCTAACGCGCGGCGATAAGTCACAGAGCTCATTTTCCTGTACAGATCTGAGTTCTAACCACACAAACACACACTCGCTAAACAATCACAGAACACACCCAGAAGTAATCAACACAGAAATAACAGATTCCATTACATGAATTCAAAACAACAATAGTTTTAGAAGAGTACAAAAATGTGATCTCCATGACTCCGGAGATCTAAGGCGGTGAGTAGAAACGATCTTTTTGTTTTTATACCAATCCGCTCCATGGACTGGTTGGCTCTCTCCTTTTAACTCCAGGAAAAGTCTTTGAGCCGGCTCTTCACCTCCTCACAAGGAAGAGTCTTAGTGTAACGCCCCGAAACTCAAAAGGGTGACGGGTGGCGTTTTGTGCCAAATCTGGGATTTGGTAGAGGTGACACGGCCTGGGACACGGGCGTGTCCCAGGGCATGTCGTGCTCGGGTTCGACGTTGGTCACGTGGTCGACGATTTTTGGGGTCAACGGTCGTCGGGGGGTGAACACGGTCTGGGACACGGGCGTGTCCCAGGGCGTGTCATTCACTCAAAGCCTTTCACTCAACGATCGTTGAGTGAGGGCGCACGGCCTGAGCCCAGTCGTGTTCGGGTCCGACACGGGCGTGTGGAATTTGACACGGGCGTGTCGAATACTCGTGTCTTGCTCGGGTCGTTTGGCGAGTTGTGCTAAGGCAGCTACACGGCCTGGGACACGGGCGTGTCCTAGGGCGTGTCTAGTACACAGCATGTGACACGGGCGTGTCACATGGCCGTGTCGTGCTTTGGTTGTTTTAGAACTATGTGGTTGGAGGGACATGCCCAGTGGCACGGGCATGTATTGGATGACACGGGCGTGTAAAGCCTGACACGGGCGTGTCGAGTGCCTGTGTTCTTTTTGGGGCGCGACAGTTTTGACGGTGAATGAGTGACACAGCCTTGGACACGGGCGTGTCGCAAGCCGTGTCCGACCAAGGTTTTGGAATTTCGGGCTGAATCATAGCCGTTCGTTACCTTGTTTTGGGATCTGATGGTTCAGGCTCTTCCCACCTTAGGGTTAAGGCCGGTTCAGGGGTGTAAAGCCCTCATAATCTTGGATTCACTCTCTTTCTAAATCCCAGAGAGGGGAGAGAGTAAGGAGGAAGAAGGAAGGCTAGATCCGGTCATCGGCGGAGTTTCGGAGCTCCAAATCGCGAGCTGACTTCGGATCTACGGAGGCAAGGAGATTGCGGTGCTTTTTATCCGCATAGATTTCCATGGCACCAAGGAAAAATGCTTGGGTAATGATTCTCATCCTAGGACATGTGAAGTCCTCTTTTCCTTTGAATAGGAAGCCCTCTCTCGCGAGTGTGCGGTGAGTTTGTTGCGTTCCTTGGGGTAGATATGTAAATTCCCCCTTGTGTAGAGTCCGCATACGAGAACAGACATAGGCATGATGTGTGAAGCCTACCCGGACAAGTTGGTCCGGATTGGTGATGTTGCATTGCATAAATGGCCGGAGAAGACTCCGTGCGAATGTTTGTTTTTCGGGTTTTCTACGAGGTAGATTGCAACAGGGTGCCTTGGGGACTAACTCCATGGTGCACCCAGAAAACTGGGCAAACACGTTGTTTTTCCAACATGGTGGTCGGAGAGCCAACTTGATCATAAATGGGTTATGTGAACTGTGTGATGGAAACAGGACTCGGGGAGTCTTGACCCGCGCATATGTCTTAAATTGACGTTGCAGTATGAGCACGGGTCAGGCGGAACCGTACCTGCTCTATGTCGTTCGGCGGAACCGTTGACATAGATGAGGGTCTTTAGCGGTCTATGTCTTAAATTGACATGACCCATGCCAGAAATACAAAATGCTCATAAGGTTGGCCGTCCAAGGGGCGGTGGTGAGATGGAAACGTCTATGGCTTAAATTGACGTGACGTTGGCCGGATCACCGTGAATGTACCCTGAGTGCACGGGGTGTGTGGATGTGAGTGCCTACGCCTGTGATGAAGTGTGTTTACACTATACTGCTTGGTTTTACTAATAAAGTGCAGGGAAAGTACATCGTCGCCCCGAGTTGGGGGCGGGGTTGTTATAATTTGGTCAGCATGGCTGACCGTTGCTTTTGTTTGCCACCATGCGGTGGATTATTGCTTGCAGGTGCTGCGGAGCTGAGCGTTAAATAGTGGGCTAAAGCCCAAGTTGCTGAGCCGGCCCTTGAAGGCCTAATTTTGAGTGTTTTCTTGTATTCTCATGTATGACCGGTCTGCGTGTCGATGTTTGGAAGACACTTATATTTGAGCAAACTATTGTAAGGTCATAAGGCCAGTACTTGTGTATTGTACATTCCTGTTGGTTTGAGTAGTGGACATTCATGCTTGGCTGAGTTCTTTATTCTTTGCAACTTAATAAAATGCTTCCACTAGATGCTCTGTGCAGGACGTTGTAAATTGTTGATTGGTCTCAATGAGTAACCCACTGTTCTGTCCGTGGTATATGGCGTCGGGCCCTGGCCGGACCTATTGTTATATGCTATGTGACGGATAGGGGTGTTACACTTAGAGCCCCGCTAGATCCTCCGATCTAAACGTCCTTATCCCCAGGACAATTTCCCGCGGAATTCTACCCAGATTCCGACGACCCTTACCGGTCAATTTTCCTCACCACAAGATTTAGAAAAAGGAAAGATTATAAGAATAAAAGACGTAAATATTTCAAAGATGAAGTTCTCCCTCTTAACGACTTCTCCGTTGAGCGATCCGTGGCCGGTGCTTGAGATCTTCGTTTGCTAGCAACCGGTCGGCTCTTCGTAGTCTATGTAGATCTTGGATCCTGGGAGTCTTTCGATCACGAGCATGAGGGAGAAGATTCTCTTCTTCTTCGACAGAGACTTTTGGAACGGAGCGCAAGGAGGCAGCCGAACTCTAGAATTCACGAAGCCCCATCGCTCTTCAATCCTTCAATAAATGGGCACAAAAACCAAGGCAGCCTTTTTTATGTCTTCATAAAAATAGGATACCATCGGCGGTAAGACTAGCGCCCGACGGTAGGTTCGCGCGCTTATTATGCCAATTGTCATGCAAATCAGGAATAATATTTTCAAAATGAATCTTTCTTATTCAAAAATCTAGCGCCGCGCGGTTACATCTGCCGCCATACGACAAGTTGTTTAATCAATGAATTCGTCTCGATACTCGTCGAGAAACTAGCACAACATGGTAACGACTATCTCCTAGCGGTAGGTCGTTGCTTGAGAAATCATGCATTCGTCGAGAGGCTAGCCCGGCGCGGTAACACCTATCGCCTGGTGATAGATCGATTTCACGAGAAGCCCTTCTCGACATTCGTCGAGAGTCTAGCGCGGCGCGGTAGCACTACCGCTTGGCGGTAATTTCCCGAGAGACTGGTAAAAATAATCCATTACATTAGTGCGGGCGGTAGGACTAGCACGGTGCGGTATTTTCCTGAGCACTCTGTCCAATTATTTCATGGCTACCGCTCGGCAGTAACTTCTACCGCTCAACATTAGTGTCCATAGGAATTTTTTTCTTCTTTGCTTGCACCTGACAACCTGCACACTCTATCAACAGAAGACGTGCTCAAAAATAACCTGGGAGTTGATATTCTCAAACACAGGGAATGTGAAACATAAGTTTGAACAGCTGGAACTGGTCGTCGCGACCAAATCCTGGAAGAAGAACCCCGCTTACCCCTGCGTGAAAAAATCACTAAGGAAGAGATACGAGAAGTGATCGCCGAGGAATGCAGGCAGGTTGGCCGACGAGATATTCACCCCCCATCGATCACTTCACCAAGGCTCCCCTAATGCAGGCTGTTGGTACCCTAGTTTGATTTGAGTTTAGTCTTCTCCTTTTGTCCCTTGACCCAAGAAATATCTATGGTCAATGGTTAGTAATCTAGCTGTAGAGTCCCCGCTTTTCCAGATGAAGAATTTGGTTAAGTAGTTTTTCGTTCGACTATAGTCGAACGCCGCTCGACTATCGTCGACTAACTGTTCGACGATTGTCTATCAGTTGCTCGACGTTCTGCCTGCGAGGATAGTTCGACTATCTGTTGATAGTTCAACTATCTGTTGATAGTTCAACTATCTGTGTGCTGTGATAGTTCGACTATCTGTTGATAGTTCGACTATCTGTTGATAGTTCGACTATCTGTTTGTTTGATAGTTCGACTATCTGCTTGGATAGTTCAACTATCTGATAGCTCGATTATCTGTTTGATAGGTCGACTATCTGAGTTGTTTGATAGTTCGACTATCTGTTGATAGATCGACTATCTGCTTTCTTCTGATAGTTCAACTATCTGCTGATAGATCGACTATCTGTTTTCCCTTGGTAGTTCGACTATCTGCCTTGATAGTTCAACTATCTGATAGCTCGACTATCTATTGATAGTTCGACTATCTGTTCTGCGTTGATAGTTCGACTATCTGTTGATAGGTCGACTATCTGATAGCTCGACTATCTTCTGATAGCTCGACTATCTGTTGTGATGGTTCGACTATCTCCTTTGATAGTTCGACTATCTGGATCATTCGACTATCTGTCCGATAGTTCGACGATCTTCGTCCGTCGGTCGACGATCTCCGAAGGTCGTTCGACGTTTTCTGTCTGCCTTTTTATTTTGTATTTATTTATTCTATTTAATAAATCAATATATTATCTGGCATTTTATTTCAGTTGTTTTATGATAATATTTCCAGGCAATATTTGCTCCATCTCTTTTGCCTGAGTAAAATCTTTTCAGATAAAGTTGTTTGTCTTATTAGTTGACAGTGTATTTTACTTTATCTGCTGTCAGTCCTTTATAGCCGTTAGACTGAAAAGTCTTCCTTCTGCTATAAAGAGTTTGTCTCTGATGTGATTTTATTTAGTACCTGTATTATCAGATTGCTTCCTGCAGCTTCCTTGAAAAAGGTTTATCCCTTTTATAGAATATTTTGCTGCAGAGTTTGTTTGTCTTTGTGATATTTGCAGCCCAGGTTTCAAGTTTCAGAAGAAGACAAACAGTTCAAAATGAAAAGAGCCGTTGCTTGTTGCTGCTATAAAAGTAATCCTTTGGAGAAGGATTTCAGCTAGCTAACCAGTTATTCATTTAAGCATTCAAGCTTTCATCAAGACCAAGTTTAACTGCTCTCAGCAATATTCAATTCAACTGAGAAGTGTTAAGCTCTTCTGCTCTTCTTCAACCTGAGTTCTCCTGCTTCCAGGAAGTTCAGACTCAGAGTTCTTTTGAAGAAGAAGAAGAAGAAGATAGCTGCTAGAAGATTTCTATTTTATATTTTATATCTTCTTGTAGTTTTTCCTTCAGTTCTTACTGAAGAGTTTCTGCACTGAAGCAAGACTTCACCTGGACATTCTTTGAGCCAGGGGGAGCCTTGATTCTCTTTGAGCCTTCTAGCTCAGTGCAAGTCTTTCTGCTTCTCTAATCTATTGTAAAATAGAGAAGACATCTTAACCTTCTTTCCCCCTCCTGTACAGGGTTATTACTCCCTTCAAAAGTATCCCTTGGTGGTAGGGCACCTGATCAAAAACCTGTGTTTGGTTTCTAGACACCTGATCAAAAGTCTAAAGGGTTTCTAGATCTACCTGAAGCAGATCTTGTGGTGGCAAGGCACCTGATCAAAAACCTGTAGTGGATTCCTACCTTGTTGGTAGAAGAGTGGACGTACCCAAGTTGTTTGGGGAACCACTATAAATTCCTTGTGTCGTCTGGCTTGCTTAATTTAATTCCTGCATTGTGGCTGTGATTAGATATAACTAGGTCTGCTAGTTGCTGATTAGGATTTCCAAGCCTTAACTGTAATTACAGTTAGCTTGAGTTTGTGCACAACACTTGTGTTAGGCTTTAGGGTTATTTCTATATCTATAATCTTTTCATTCCGCATTTCACTCCAAGGGAGTTGGGTAGACTATTAAGTTTTGTCTAGTGTAAAATTTGATAACTCTATTCACCCCCCTCTAGAGTAGTATTTATCCCTTCACTTTCAATTGGTATCAGAGGGAGGTTGACTGACTGTATAGGCTAACACCTAAGTCACAAGATCCTGATAGATACCAAAGTTTATAGATATTCACTATCACTATCATGGCCCAGTCCAAGGATTATTCTAGCACCCGACCTCCAACATGCAACTTAGCTAAGTTTGGCATCTGGAAGGCAAGGATAAAATTATATATGAATTCTATTGATGAAAGTATCTTTGCTTCTATTTTGTCAGGACCCCCAAGAGCACCTGCTGCTGCTACTGCCTCATCATCTGATATGAGTGCAGTGCCTCCTCTAGATTATAATGATGAGTACACGAAGGCAAAGATAGCAGATGCCAAGGCGATGAACATTCTGGCTCAGACAATGTCTGATGAGGTATTCCAGAAGGTTGCTGACTGCTCCTCAGCAAAAGCTATGTGGGATATACTGAACCAGATTGTAGCTGGTTCAGCTGATGAAAGGAAGGACAGAAGGTCCAACCTTATCTCACAATATGAGAACTTCAAGAAAACTGATGCTGAATCAGTTGAAGCCATGTATACAAGGCTCAGCTCAATCATCAATGAGATGAGGACCCTTGACAAGGACATTTCATTGACAGAGGTCAATGATAAGATTCTTATGTGCTTCCCTAGCACATGGGATCTAAGGATCTGGCCCATCAAGGAAGCCAGAAGTACAAATGAGATTTCAACTGAAGCCCTTCTCGACAAGCTCAAATCCTTTGAGCAAGTGCTGAAGACAAGGGAAGCAGAAGCTGAAGCAAAGACCCCTACTCCAACAAGAAAAGAGCAAACTCTAGCTCTTAAGGCTGCTGATGCTTCTGAAGGCAGCCAATCCAATGAGGAACTAATGGCATTATTTGCCAAGAGGTTTCTCAAGATGGGGAGAAAGGAATTCAGAAAGAAGTCTTCACGCTATGAAGACAAACCAAGGTATGATCGTTCTCCTGCTAAAGAAATTATCTGCTATGATTGCAGGAAGCCTGGACATATCTTACCAGATTGTCCAGAGGAGAAGAACAAAGATAAGAGGAAAGAAAAGGAACAGCACAGGAAGCACTCCAAGCCATCCTCCTACAAGAACAAGAAGAAGGAGAGAAGTTTCATTGCTGAAACCTGGAGTGATTCTGATGAAGAATCTTCCTCCTCTAGCTCCAGTGAGGATGAGGAAGAGAAGAAGGCAAAGGAAGTTTGCCTGATGGCAATAGATGCCTGCAGCAATCACTCAGCTGCAGAGATTTTAGATTCAGAGGAAGAAATGCCAATAGAAGATGAGGTACTATCTTCCTATGACTTCACTTCTGAAGAATTCAAGTTAGATTTTAAATCTTTATGCTTAGACTTAATTAGTTCAGAAAAAGAGATTAAAGAACTTAGAAATAAGTTAGCTGACTCAGAATTAATTGCTACAGAAAATATTAAGTTAAAAGAAGATCTCACTAATTATAGTGAAGAAATTAAGTTTCTTAAAATTGAGTTAGCTAAATCTAAGAGGTTAGAAGAATCTCTAAATGGTAGAAGCCTTAAGTTATTAGAAATAACCAGCATGACTAACACTAGGTCAGGCAATAACAAACTAGGCTTAAGAGCTTCTCCCAGTGAACCCCCAGTTATTCTTAAAAATAATCTTTCAACTCCAGTGAACTTCATTTCAGCTGGTGGAATGAAGAACACTGAGCAAGTAAACCAAGTTAATAAAACTTTAAATAAAGCTAAGAGAGAAAAGAGGAAGAAATTTTTTAAAGAAATACAAAGAGCGTCGAACACTGCTCGACGATCGGAAGCGCAATGGTCGAACGAAGCTCGACGATCTGAGCGCCCATCGTCGAACGTCAATCGACGTTTTCAATATGATTTTCAAAATCATCATCAAACCCGTAGAAACCTAAATGAAAATAGAAACCCTAGGTTTGTTGACCCATCATCTGCATGGAGAATCCCACATAGGAGATCTCACCTATTAGGTTATCATATGTTGGGTATTGCATCCACAATGTACCTGATTTGAAGAAGCCCCTGTGCAAGCCAAGGTAAATAGACAATGTATTTGATGAAATATTTCCAGTTGTACTTGCAGATATTCCATGCTAAGTACACACCAATGTCAGGGTGCAGTGGGTCAATATACACGGGTCTGTGCAACGTAATCCCTCGTTGAGCAGATCAGTGTGTTGGCCTACGTGTACTCTCTCTATTGGGGTGTACTTAATTTCAAGTACAAGGCTATGGTAAAGCAAGAGCAGACAAGGAGCCAGGATGGGCCAAAGACCAGCTCAAGGAAAGAAAGAGGAGAAATCACTCAAGTAAAAATCGACGAGAATCACTAAGTTATTCTTGCCGATTCGGCGAGAATCACTAGTGATTCTCGCCGAGTCGTCGAGAATCACTAGCTGATTCTCGCCGGTTGGAGCCGGCAGTTTCGACACCGCCAGAAATTTTTCTAAGGCAGAATCGTCGAGAATCACTAAGTGATTCTCGCCGATTCGTCGAGAATGACTTTGCATTCTCGACGAATCGGCAAGAATCAAGTGTGATTCCCGCCGATTCTCCCCGGCTTCTGTATCTGTGCTGTCAGATTTCGGCTAAGTAGAAGTCGGCGAGAATCATAAGTGATTCTCGCCGATTCGGCGAGAATCACCTATGATTCTCGCCGAATTTGACTTGGCAATTTTTCTGAAAGTTCTGGACCGGTCCAAGTTACCTGCAGCTGTTTGAACCGGACTTTGGTCCTTACTTTGGTGGGACCCGCAACGGTCATCTTCTTGACCTAAGGTATATATACACAGTATTTGTGAACAGTAAAGGGGACGGATACACGGTATTTCAAAAAGAACGAGCGGCCGACGACAAAACCCTAATCTCGCGATTTTGCTCCGCCGGTCATCTCCGCCGCTCGTACGGTTGTCGCCGCTGCTGATCTCAGATTCTTCCTGATCTCCCGGTGACAGAAGCTTAGGCTAGCATAGCGTCTCACGCGTCTAACCAGAGATCCCTTGTCTCTTGATTTGTTGATCGGGAAAATCCTTCCCCTTCCAAATCGATTGAGACGATCGATCCTAGTATGACCGTTGGAAGACCTTGCTTCCTTTGCTACGAAGTTTGAATCAAGTTGGCACTGCTGCTGCTCTCCGTCGCCACTGCTGATTTCGAGAACCTTGCCGCCGCCTCAAGCCGCCGCCGGGTTCGGGAAAGATTCACTCCAAGTGAGATCTAGGGCTGTGCACTCTTCGTTGACTTCAAGAGCACGTCGTCAAACGAAGAGAGTCACCTTCTCTCCAAACGTTGTTTGTATCTCTTACAAGCTAGATTTTTAATTTCCTTGTAACGGACCGTTTGGTCCCTAGTTGTAGGGTTGGGTGCAACCCGGATTGTGGGAGTGTTGAACTCCTACGTGTGGAAGGGTTCCTTCCGTTAGTGCAAGGATTGGATTTCAATCCTGTTGGTGAAGTGACCGAGTCGTCCCGTGTTGGGAGATAGGTCGAAGGGGGAAAGTGGACGTACCCAAATCGGGGAACCACTATATATTGTCTGTGTTCCTTGTGTGCTTGGCTGTTTTGTTTTCTTATGCAGGTAAAACTTCAATTCCGCAATTACGCTGCAGAGTCACCTAATCCCCCCCCCCCATAGGTGAAGATAGTTGACACTAGGTGAACTTTCAAGTGGTATCAGAGGGAGGTTTCTCATCAAAAAGGTTCACACCTTGAGTAGAATCCTGCCCCCAGTGTCAAGAAGCAGACAGATATCCTCCATGGACGGACTCAAGCACTCCGGCAAAATCCCAGTATGCACCAGACTGAACTTTCCTATCTGGAAGGAAAGAATCAGATTCTACATGGAAGCGGTCGAACCTCGGCTCTTCATGATAGTGGAGGAGGGACCTTACATTCCCACTAAGGCCTCCTTTATTGATCCTACCAGGAAAGTACCCAAGCAACTTTCGGAAATGGACAAGGACGAAATGGTGCTGTTCGGACTCGGCAAGAAAGCTCAGAACATCCTGGTAAGCGCAGTTGACGACTCTATGATGCAGAACTTCAGCAATTGCAGTACAGCCAAGGATCTCTGGAGCTGTCTGATTGTCTTAATGGAGGGCACAGATGAAGTGAGGGACGATCGAAGATCCCTCCTCAATCAGAAATATGAGGCCTTCAGACAAGGGCCAAAGGAGGAGATCGGAGTCACCTTCGAAAACTTCCTCAAGATCGTCAATGCACTCAAAGGATATGGAAGAGTGTTCACTAACGGTGAACTCAATGATAAATTCCTTAGGTCCCTCACTAAGGAATGGGACACAAAGATCTGCGCCATCCGCGAGTTTGGCAGACTTGCGGAAACCGACCCTCAGATTCTGTTCGGGAAGCTCATGTCCTATGAGCTTCAGTTGAACACAAGGAAGGCTGAAGAGGAAGCAGAGAAAGCCGCGGCCAAGGAAAAGACGGTGGCCCTAAAAGCCATTCACTCCAGAAAGGATAAGGGTGTCTCTTCCTCCCGGGCATGGAAGAGGGATGAAGAGGAAGACTCTGAGCCAAGCTCCTCCGGATCAGAGTTATCTGAGGAAGATTTATCCCTTATCACAAGGGAATTCAAGAAGTTCCTCAAGCTGAGGAATCAGAGAAAGAGAACTGGCTCCTCCTCAAGGGATCAGAAGAAGAACTATTCCTCTGACAGATATGTTTCCAAACCGAACAAACACCGCTCTTCTGACATTATATGCTTTGGTTGCAACAAGCCAGGACACGTCGTGGCCGACTGCCATCAAGGCAAGAGAGAAAAGGGAAAGGGAGAGGAGCACAGGTCCTCAAGAGACAAGAAGAAGGAGAGGAGTTACATCGCAAAGAAGCCAAAGATGCTGAGTGAATCTGACATGTCAGACACCAGCGATGATGAGGAAGCCTACTTTGGGCTAATGGGTCGCTCTGACTCAGAAGGAGATTGCCCCCCATTTACTGGGAAGGTAAAAGCTCACACCCCTCTCTCCGACTCTGACTCTGATCCTGAGTCTCAAGATGATGATGCTGAGGATTGCCCCTCTGCCCTTGATGCTGAGCTCCTAGAGAAGTATGAGCTTCTGCTCAACACATTCCTGAAATGTCGAAAGAAACTGAAGGCGGAGAAAAAGGAAGTCAAATTCCTTATAGGTGAGAGTGTCTCCCTGAGGGAAGAGATCACCAGTTTGATCTCCCTCCAACAGGAGCACTTGGTCCTGACTTCAAAGCATTCAGAGTCTCTTAAGCTCCTTGATCTTAAGCAGGAGGAAGTCGACAAGTTGGAAGAACTACTTGCGGCAGAAAGGAAGATCGTCAAGAGCTTCTCTATGCCAAAAACTGTTCTTCCATTAGTTGACACCTTCTCTGCTCAAGCCAAAGGGGCAGGCCTGGGGCACGTAGGGGTATCTAGCTCCTCGTCTAGGAGAAACAGGAACAGAAGAAAGAATAAGGCTGCCAAGAAAGCCTCTGCTGATGAGAAAGGAAAGGCCCCACTCAGTCCTGTTGAGTTCAGAAAGCCTAGCTTTCCCTGTAACCAACATGACTTTGAGTCAACATATGGGCATCACTTCAGGCCCTCGGTTGCAAATCCGAAGAGCCGATATGATGGGTGGACCTTTCCCTGTAACTTCAGTGAGAGTGTCTTCAAGGCACCATATGAGGAAATCCACTTGGGAAATTATGGTCAATTCTCTAGCGGCCATAATAAGAAGCTGGCACCTAAGGCCAAACATGTTACACTGAAAAGCCAAGAGGTGAAGAAGTCATGTGACTGTGGTCATCATGTTGCCTTCACCTCCAGGTCTTCGGCCCCAGTTGAACCCCACGTTTCAAGGGTAAAGCAGGCGCCCAAGAGGAAGTATAACAGGTTTGACTGCTGGTGCTGTGGCAAAATTGGTCACTTTGCCGTGGATTGTTGGTTTAATTCAAGGTATAACGAGACTCCTTATGTTAGCGATGCGAGGCCGACCACTCGTAGAGTTAACCAATCGAGGGGGAGTATGCTAACAAGGAATCTAGGACCCAAGTTTGATTGGGTTCCTAAGGCAAATTAATTCTGTTTTGCAGGGATGTCCAAAGGCCAACAAAACTCCTATTTGGTACTTGGACAGTGGATGCTCCCGTCATATGACTGGGACAAGAAGCCTGCTGCGGGAGTACACCCCAGTCGAGAATGGACCCAAAGTCATCTTTGGGGGATCTGATCGGGGAGTCACCAGAGGTTACGGTATGATTTCCAACGGTACACTCTCTATCTCTGACGTAGCTTATGTTGAAGGGTTAAATCATAACCTGATCAGCGTAAGCCAGTTATGTGATAAAGGGTATGACGTTAAGTTCTGCAAGGATAAATGCCTGATAATATCATGTGACTCTTCGGAGACCGTATTAACAGGCATTAGGAGCAGAAATATCTTCTGTTTAGACTTTCTTAGTTTAGACTCTTCTACCCCTGTATGCCTAGTAGCCAAAGGCAGTGCATCTCTTTGCGAGCAATGGCACAAGAGATTGGCACACATTAATTACAAGACAATTAGTATTCTATTTTCAAAAGACTTAGTAAGGGATGCTCCCATTATTAAGTGCATCAAAGATAGCCCATGTCCTGCATGTCAAATGGGCAAGCAGACTCGGGCTACCTTTAAGAGCATCCTAGACAAAGATTCCTCCAGATGTCTGTACCTTCTGCACATAGACCTGTTTGGTCCTATGCAAGTTCATAGCTTAGGAGGGAAGTCGTATACGCTAGTGATTGTAGATGATCACTCTCGGTTTACGTGGGTGTTCTTCTTAAAACGCAAGTCGGATACGTTTGACATCTTCACTAATTTTGTCAAGCAGATACAGAACGAACTTAACTGCTCGGTGGTCAAAATCAGAAGTGACCACGGAACAGAGTTTGAGTCTGGGGCTATGACAGAGTTCTGTGAAGAACTTGGTATCTTTCATGAATTCTCCTCCCCTCGCACTCCTCAACAGAACGGAGTGACGGAGAGGAGAAATAGAACACTCATTGAGGCAAGCACGACAATGTTGAATGACGCCTCTCTCCCAGAATACTTCTGGGCCGAGGCTGTCAATACGGCTTGTCATGTACAAAACCGGGCATTGATTAACAAAAGCCATCGTAAGAATTCCTATGAGCTACTGAAAGGTAAGAAACCAACCATGTCCTACCTAAGGATCTTTGGCTGCAAATGCTATGTAGTGAATAATGGGAAGTACCCGCGTACTAAGTTCGGTGAAAAATGCTTCGAAGGCATATTTATGGGTTATAGTAGCCGCAGCCGGGCTTATAGAGTTTTCAACAAGAAAACCCTAGTGGTAGAGGAGTCAATCAATGTTGTATTTGATGAAGGAAGTTTGCTTAATTGCAAGACTTCTAGTCTTCTTCCTGAAGATGTAGGTGACAGACTTGAAGGGTTGCAACTGGATGAGCACGTGAAAGATGCACCTCCAACATACGTCAAGGTATCCACTGCTACATCGATCGGAGACGTTGAAAATCAAAATGGAGCAAATCCTTTAGAAGAAGGAGATGCCCAAGAAGTAGTCGAAGCTCCTGACGCCAGACTTCTACAGCTCAGACACGTGAGGGATCATCCTAGAGATCAGATCATCGGAGATCCTCGTGACGGGGTCAGAACTCGACGAGGTACTATTAACGAGATTCTGCATCTTAGCTTCCTGTCACAGGTTGAGCCAAAGAAGTTCGACGAGGCCAACAAAGACGCTGCATGAATTTTGGCCATGCAAGATGAATTGCATCAGTTCGAAAGATGCAACGTTTGGATGCTTGTGCCCAGACCTCAAAAGCAGAATGTGATTGGCACCAAGTGGATCTTCAGGAACAAACTGGATGAACATGGTGTCATCATAAAGAACAAGGCCAGGCTAGTGGCTCAAGGTTACCGTCAGGAGGAGGGGATTGACTTTGACCAGACGTTTGCACCAGTTGCACGGCTCGAAGCTATCCGGCTATTCCTAGCTTATGCCTCCCACAAAGGATTCACAGTTTATCAGATGGACGTGAAATCAGCTTTCTTGAATGGAGATTTGAAAGAGGAAGTATACGTCGCTCAACCTCCAGGTTTTGTCAATCCTACTTATCCTAGTCATGTATATTTTCTTAATAAAGCACTATATGGCTTAAAACAAGCTCCTCGAGCTTGGTATGAGACATTGTCTAGTTTTCTTCTTGAGAACAAATTCTCTAGAGGAAAAATAGACAAGACATTGTTTCTCAGGGAAGTCAAAGGCAAGATTTTGCTGGTGCAAATCTATGTTGACGACATTATATTTGGCTCAACGGACAACAATCTTTGCAAAAAGTTTTCCAAACTTATGCAAGGAAAGTTTGAAATGAGCAGTATGGGGGAGCTGAAGTACTTCTTGGGACTTCAAGTGAAACAGTCTGAGGATGGAATCTTCATCTCTCAGACGAAGTTCACAAATGAACTCCTCAAGAAATTCGGAATGGAGAATGCAACCTCTATGAGGACTCCAATGGGATCCACTATGTCTCTGGATAAGGATGAGAAAGGTAAACCTTTCGATGAAACCAAATACAGAAGCATCATTGGATCCCTGCTCTACCTTACTGCCAGTAGACCAGATATCATGTTCTCCACATGTGTTTGTGCCAGATATCAGGTGAACACTAAGGAATCTCATTATGTCGCTGCAAAGCGAATTCTTAGATACCTTAAAGGTACTCCCAATCTTGGCTTGTGGTACCCGAGAAACAATGATGTCGAGCTAATAGGCTTTTCAGATGCTGATTTTGCAGGGAGTAGGGATGACAGGAAAAGCACTTCCGGGACGTGCCAATTCCTCGGAAGAAGGTTTATCTCCTGGAACAGCAAGAAGCAAAATTGTGTTGCAACCTCCACAGCAGAGTCTGAGTACATCTCGGCAGGGAGCTGTTGCGCACAACTTCTATGGATAAGGAACCAGTTAGCAGACTATGATCTTCAGTTCAAGGAAGTACCCATGTACTGCGACTCCTCAAGTGCAATTGCCATCGCAAACAATCCAGTATCGCATAGCAGAACGAAGCATATTGAAGTGCGCTACCACTTCATTCGGGAGCACGTGGAGAACAAGGACATCTCTCTCTGCTATGTCCCCACGGACAAGCAGATTGCAGATATTTTCACAAAGCCCTTAGACGAGGCCAAGTTCAGTCTCTTCAAAACTGAATTGGGGATGCTCAACTATGAAGAATAAAGACTCCAGACGCTCCTGGCTCATGCCTCTAGAGGGAGCATCTGCCAGCATTTCAAGTGACAACATAAGTGCACGAACTGAGGGGGAGCATGGTGTCCGATGCACCAGACCCAAATTTGCAGAAGCCGAAAAGGGGGAGATTACCCTCTCGGCTAAGGCTAAGGTAGCTCAATGTTCTAGTTTGCTCTCAAGTAACGGGTAATGCTTATCCCTATCACCTCATCTTTAAGTTTCGGTTTTTCATTCCTATATGCTCTATTCACCTTAGCTTGTAGGGTTTAGGCTTCTTCAAATAGGGGGAGATTGTTGGGTATTGCATCCACAATGTACCTGATTTGAAGAAGCCCCTGTGCAAGCCAAGGTAAATAAATAATGTATTTGATGAAATATTTCCAGTTGTACTTGCAGATATTCCATGCTAAGTACACACCAATGTCAGGGTGCAGTGGGTCAATATATACGGGTCTGTGCAACGTAATCCCTCGTTGAGCAGATCAGTGTGTTGGCCTACGTGTACTCTCTCTATTGGGGTGTACTTAATTTCAAGTACAGGGCTATGGTAAAGCAAGAGCAGACAAGGAGCCAGGATGGGCCAAAGACCAGCTCAAGGAAAGAAAGAGGAGAAATCACTCAAGTAAAAATCGACGAGAATCACTAAGTTATTCTCGCCGATTCGGCGAGAATCACTAGTGATTCTCGCCGAGTCGTCGAGAATCACTAGCTGATTCTCGCCGGTTGGAGCCGGCAGTTTCGACACCGCCAGAAATTTTTCTAAGGCAGAATCGTCGAGAATCACTAAATCGCCACTCGAGAAGACTTTGATTCTCGCCGATTCGTCGAGAATGACTTTGCATTCTCGACGAATCGGCAAGAATCAAGTGTGATTCCCGCTGATTCTCCCCGGCTTCTGTATCTGTGCTGTCAGATTTCGGCTAAGTAGAAGTCGGCGAGAATCATAAGTGATTCTCGCCGATTCGGCGAGAATCACCTATGATTCTCGCCGAATTTGACTTGGCAATTTTTCTGAAAGTTCTGGACCGGTCCAAGTTACCTGCAGCTGTTTGAACCGGACTTTGGTCCTTACTTTGGTGGGACCCGCAACGGTCATCTTCTTGACCTAAGGTATATATACACAGTATTTGTGAACAGTAAAGGGGACGGATACACGGTATTTCAAAAAGAACGAGCGGCCGACGACAAAACCCTAATCTCGCGATTTTGCTCCGCCGGTCATCTCCGCCGCTCGTACGGTTGTCGCCGCTGCTGATCTCAGATTCTTCCTGATCTCCCGGTGACAGAAGCTTAGGCTAGCATAGCGTCTCACGCGTCTAACCAGAGATCCCTTGTCTCTTGATTTGTTGATCGGGAAAATCCTTCCCCTTCCAAATCGATTGAGACGATCGATCCTAGTGTGACCGTTGGAAGACCTTGCTTCCTTTGCTACGAAGTTTGAATCAAGTTGGCACTGCTGCTGCTCTCCGTCGCCACTACTGATTTCGAGAACCTTGCCGCCGCCTCAAGCCGCCGCCGGGTTCGGGAAAGATTCACTCCAAGTGAGATCTAGGGCTGTGCACTCTTCGTTGACTTCAAGAGCACGTCGTCAAACGAAGAGAGTCACCTTCTCTCCAAACGTTGTTTGTATCTCTTACAAGCTAGATTTTTAATTTCCTTGTAACGGACCGTTTGGTCCCTAGTTGTAGGGTTGGGTGCAACCCGGATTGTGGGAGTGTTGACTCCTACGTGTGGAAGGGTTCCTTCCGTTAGTGCAAGGATTGGATTTCAATCCTGTTGGTGAAGTGACCGAGTCGTCCCGTGTTGGGAGATAGGTCGAAGGGGGAAAGTGGACGTACCCAAATCGGGGAACCACTATATATTGTCTGTGTTCCTTGTGTGCTTGGCTGTTTTGTTTTCTTATGCAGGTAAAACTTCAATTCCGCAATTACGCTGCAGAGTCACCTAATCCCCCCCCATAGGTGAAGATAGTTGACACTAGGTGAACTTTTATCACCCTCAGCCTGTATTTTCATTTATTTCTAGCTTTTCTTATGTGAAAAATAAGGGACCCAAGGTTACCTGGGTCCACAATGTCTAAATGAATTTCATGCAGGTGAAGGCCTATCCTATCACTCAAAATAAGTGGTATTTGGATAGTGGATGCTCCAAGCATATGATAGGAAATAAAAAATCATCTGTCAAAGTTCAAAGCTAAGCTCGGCCCAAAGGTTATCTTTGGAGATTCAAGCTGTAGTCAGACAGAAGGCTATGATAGGATCACAATTGGAGATGTTACCTTCAAGAGAGTTGCATATGTGACAGGACTGAAGAACAATTTGATCTCAGTCAGTCAGCTATGTGATGCTGGCTACCAGGTTTCATTTTCTAACTCTTCTTGTAATATTACTTTAAATAATAATGTTGTTTTAGTAGGCATTAGATTAGGTAATATTTATTTAGTAGATTTCAATTCAACTCATTCTGAAATCTGTTTATTTAATGAAGTAACAATTAATAATAATTCTTTGTGGCATAAGAGGCTTAGTCATGTTAACCTTAAAAATATATCTAGGTTATCTAAACACAACCTTGTTAGAGGTTTACCTTCTTGCCCCTACAAGAAGGAGAGCCTATGCAAGGCTTGTCAGCTAGGTAAGCAAACCAAAAACTCTTTCAAATCTGTAAATAAAAGTGATTCTCCTAGAATCCTGTATTTATTACACTTGGACCTTTTTGGCCCAATAAATGTACAGAGTTTAGGAGGGAAGTATTACACCTTAGTAATTGTAGATGACTTCTCTAGGTTCAGTTGGGTTTTCTTTTTGAGAACTAAGGCTGATAACTTCAAAGCCCTTACAGACTTTCTATTATGTGTGCAGACTGAGTACTCTACTCATGTGGCCTTGATAAAAAGTGATCATGGTACTGAGTTTGACTCTCTTCTCATGCAAGAATTCTGTGAGAGAGAAGGTATCAAACATAGCTTCTCAGCTCCTAGAACTCCCCAACAAAATGGGGTAGTTGAAAGGAAGAACAGAACACTCATTGAAGCTGCTAGCACATTGTTGGCAGATGCTAATATGCCTCTCTCCTATTGGGCAGAAGCTGTTAGTACAGCCAATTATGTCTTGAATAGAAGTCTGATACACAAGCTTAAGTGTAAAACTCCTTATGAGTTGCTTAAAGGAAAGAAACCTAAAATTAATTATTTTAGAATATTTGGTTGTGTAGTGTATATTCATAATAACAATAAAGAATATCTTAGAAAGTTTGAAGCAAAAGCTTCAATGGGAATTATGCTTGGATATTCCCAAGTAGGCAAAGCTTGTAGGGTTTATAACAAATCAACCTGTAAAATTGAAGAATCTGTGCATGTATCTTTTGATGAGTCTCAGATGTTTTACAAGGAGAAGGAAAATTCTCCTTCCTCTAGTTCATTGCAGGTACCTTATGCTACTCAAGAAATTCTTCAACTATCAACTCTTCAGATCACTGAATCAGACAGTGATGAAGACATTGTAGAAGCTGTTGTTGTACCACCAACAGTAGATCAAATTCCTCCTGAAGAATTAATCCCAACTGTTGCTGAAGATAACATCCCACCTGCTGATATTGTCACACTTAGAGATCACCCCACATCTCAAGTGATAGGAGACATATCAGCTGGTGTGCAAACAAGACACCAATTAAGACAGGATGTGATGCACGCTTGTTTCCTCTCACAGGTTGAGCCCCTCACCTTTAAAGATGCTGAGCTAGATCCCCACTGGATCATTGCTATGCAAGAGGAACTCAATCAGTTTGAGAGATGTAAAGTTTGGACTTTGGTTCCAAGACCTAAAGGCCAACTGATCATAGGCACAAAGTGGGTGTATAGAAACAAGTTGGATGCAAATGGAATTATTGTAAGGAATAAAGCTAGGCTTGTAGCTCAGGGCTATAGACAGGAGGAAGGTATAGATTATGACCAAACCTTTGCTCCTGTTGCAAGGCTAGAAGCAATAAGGATCTTCTTGGCCTATGCAGCCTACATGAAGTTTAAGGTCTTTCAGATGGATGTCAAAAGTGCATTCCTAAATGGTGAGCTTAAGGAAGAGGTGTTTGTTGAACAACCACCAGGGTTTGTTTCTTCAACTCAGCCCTCACATGTGTTCAAGTTGCAGAAAGCTCTTTATGGACTAAAGCAAGCACCCAGAGCCTGGTATGAGACTCTAGCTAGTTTCCTTTTAGAGCACAACTTTACTAGGGGAGTAGTTGATAGAACCCTTTTCATCAAGCACCACAAGGACACAATCCTGTTAGTTCAAGTGTATGTGGATGATATTATATTTGGCTCCACTGATCCCAAACTTTGCAAAAGGTTCTCTGACCTGATGCACTCTAAGTTTGAGATGAGTAGTATGGGTGTGCTGTCTTACTTTCTTGGTCTCCAAGTTAAGCAAGACGTTGATGGCATCTTCATCTCCCAATCCAAATATGCCAAGGAATTGGTAAAGAAATTTGGGATGGCTGATGCTTTAGCAATGCCTACACCTATGGCTACTAATGTAGTTATTGATTCTGATGATCACGGCAAGCCAGTTGATCAAAAGAATTATAGGGCCATTGTTGGTTCCCTATTATATTTAACTGCAAGTAGGCCAAATATAATGTTTGCTACATGCCTTTGTGCTAGATTCCAAGTCAACCCCAAGGAATCTCATCTGATTCTTCTAAAGAGAATCTTTAGATACCTGAAGGGATGTCTAAATCTAGGACTTTGGTACCCAGCAGAATCAGAATTTGAGTTAATTGGATACTCTGACTCTGACTATGCTGGTTGCAGAGTTGACAGGAAGAGCACCTCAGGAACTTGTCAGTTCCTGGGAGAGAGATTGGTCTCTTGGTTCTGTCAAAAGCAGGCTTCTGTCTCAACTTCAACTGCAGAGGCCGAATATATAGCAGCTGCCAGTTGTTGTTCACAGATCCTGTGGATTCAAAACCAGCTTGTGGATTATGGTTACACACACAAGAACACCAAAATCATGTGTGATAGTACCAGTGCTATCTCAATTGCACAAAATCCAGTGCACCACTCTAGAACGAAGCACATTGAGATTCGACACCATTTCCTGAGAGATTGTGTGGAAAAGAACAAGATTTGTCTTGAGTTCATATCCACTGAGTTTCAGAGAGGTGATATATTCACCAAGCCCTTAGATGAACAGAAGCATCTGTTCTTTTTAGTTCAACTAGGCATGATCAATGGAAGAGACTAAGTGTGACTATATCTGCCAATGTTGAAACTTGTTTGAAGATAGTCGAACGACGTTCGAAGATAGTCGATCGGGTCAAGCCCATCGTCGACCTATGGTTGATGAAAGCTTGCCTGTTTGAAGATCGTCGACCGGCGTTCGACCATCGTCGAACAAGTCGAGCTCATCGTCGATCTCTGGATGACGACTGCTTGTTGTTTGAGAAGCCAGAAATAGTCGAACGATTGCTCGACTACTCTGCTTCTGGACCGATCGTTGAACGACCGTTCGACCATCGTCTCCAGTATCTTTTAAATAGATCGACTATCTCCGGTCTAATATAAAGCCGATAGTCGACCTAGGTTAAAAGATCTTTGCTTTTATCGTCGACGGAGAGCGTCCTTTCGCATTCCGTCTTCCCGCTTGCTCCTCCTCTTGCAATTTTCTGCCGATTCGTCTTCTCCGTCTTTCTCGCGCATTCTCCAGCACTTCAATGGCGATTTCTCCAGCATTGCTCGCAGTTGTGAAGTTCGACGCAGGATTCAGTGTCGACTTCGATGCCTTCAGCTATTGTGAATCAGGGATTGTGGAAATCCTCCAGTTATGCAGAGATCAAGGGTTAGAAAGACTAATGTCTACAAGGATTAAGTTAAATATTCCCGAGATTAAGGAATGGGCATTTACTTCATCCTCCACCGACGAATCGATAACCGGCTCAATTGGCGGAGAAGAGGTTATTTTGACTCCCGCCATTCTAACTGATTTATTTGGATTGATAAATGGTGAAGAAGAATTTGAGCAAGATGCTCCAGAGTTCGGAAGAATGTTGTTAGAGCTGGGACATGCCGAAGGCATTCCCTCCAAGCTCCTCAAGGTGAATTTTCCCTTCAAGATCAAGTTCCTTGCAGAAATAGTTGGAAAAGTGCTTCTAGGAAAGCACTCCGCCCATGACAACATTACTAGACAACAATTTGCACTGATGTGTGCAATTGTAAATCAGAAAAGGATTAATTGGGCAGGGGTTTTGTTCGATTTGATAAGGAAGAAGAACAGTAAGAAAGAGGTTACCCTAGGCAGGGTTATTGGAATTTTTCTGAAAGAGAAGTATCCCCAGCTGCTGATTTCAACTGCTACAACCATTAATGCCAGCAAGAAGATGGATCCGAACTTGTTCTCCAAGTGGAAGAGGACCTTCTTGAAGCCCGCTCTCACAGGGGTTGCTCCAGCGGCATCCGAGAGCACAAGGACTGATTCAGTCACTCCTCACCCTCTAGAAGCTAGCTCAGCTCATCCTTCTCTTCCATCATCTTCTTTTGCTCTGCAGTCTACTTCAGTTGAAGTTCCATCAACTTCAGCTGAATTACGACTTCCTGCTTCTCCTGTTCGAGATATAACCACGGTTGTTATTCCTTCTCCTCCTGCATCTCCTATTCCTTCTCATCTGGCTAGGATATCTGATCCAAGTTTTGATTTGTTAGGATCTGAGAGGACTCCAACACTTCGTCAGTCCCCTATTCATTCTCCAGTTCAATCTTCAGATCATATTGATCTTCCTGCTTCCACCCATCCATCTCCTGTTCGTTCTCCAGTTCAACAGGAATACATTCCTCCTGCTGATCTTCTATCATCTGCAGTTCCCCCACATTCTTTTGAAATCACCCCAGCATTCATATCCAGCATCTTGGAGTTGATTACCCCTTCAATCAAAATCATGATTGAAGAGGCAATTGCTCCACTTATTTCCTCCATTGCTACTTTGACTGCTACCATCCAATCCCCCTCTAATTCTGCTGAGCCCTCTTCTTCCAGGGGCCTGGTTTCAGTTCCCACTGAAATCAGGCAGGGGGAGATGTTCTATGAAGATGCCTCAGAGCTTCCAGCCTCCCCTCCAGCAGATCCTCCAGCGGTGACAGATATAGTGGTGACAGTTCAAGAAGAGACTGCTCCAGCTCAAGAAGAATCAGTTTCAGTGTTATCTGAAAAAGAAATATCTGATGCAGTTATGTTATCTGAATTTGCTGTAAAAGTTTGTTTAGAAGATCTCACCACTCCTCTGGTTGCCCGTTTCCTAGAAGGCATTATTACATCCTATCTAGATGAATCCTGGGAGTTGGTAAAGTATGAAGGTAATTCACTCATCCGTTTTATTGACGAGTCAACTGATTTGCTAGTTTGTGAATACCTAGAAGGAATGCTTTTAGCTTATATAGCAGATTTGTGTTCATGAATCTACAGATTATATTAAAGAAGATATAGCTGCTCAAGTAGAAGTAGTTGTTCGAGAATCTGTCTCAGATGTTTTAGTTGCTCCAGATGTCATAATGACAGTATCAGAACCCTCTCCAGAAGTTCCAGCTGATCGTTTGCCTGCTGCTCAAGATACTGAGTCTGCTCAACCAGCTCAGTCAGATGTGCAAATAGATCCAGAATTGGATCCTTTCTTAGCTGATATAGAAGATGTTGAATCTAAAAGTCAAGAAGAAAAGACCCTAGTACTGAGTTTAGAAGAAGAGAAAGCAAGAGCTGCCTGGCAGCAAAGAGTACAAGATATTTTGGAAGAGAAAGAAAAAGTTTTGCAAGATGAAAAATCTACTGTTTGGGATGATTCCCCAGGGTTGGATTTAGATACCCTTCTGGCACAGGATGCCATAGAAGAAGAAAAAGAAAAAGCTGCTCTGAAAGCAAAGGAAAAGGCTGTATCAGAAGCCTATGACCCTTATGATCATCCTCCCTCATCTCATTCTAAAGATGAAGATGATTCAGATATGTCTGAGGACTCTAAGAAAAAGAAAGCTGCAAAGAGAAAAAGGAAAGTTGTTGCTCCTCCTCCTCCTAATCGAGACAATGATACTCCCTATTACATATTGAAAGGTATTGACCCTAAGTCGAAAGACTTCCAGCAGTGGATGTGGTTTTCCAAGAACCAGCAAAAGGAGAGAAAGAAATCTAAGAGATATGATAGTCCTACTCCCAGATGGACACCCAGAGGTCCTCCTCCTCCACCTCCCGGTGCAGGAGCCTCTGGCAATTTATCTGCTAATCCATCTGCTCCATCTGCAAAATCTGCTCCTTCTCAGCCTCATTCAAGGAAAAGTTCTCAAAGCCACCAAGGCAAATCATATACTGGTACTCAAAGGCATGATATTGAGGTTAAAGAGCAAGTAAAGGAGGTTGTATATCAAAAGCCAACTTTTTCACCTCCTCCTTCTCCCAAAAGAAAGGTTTCTCCTGATATACCAGTTCATGTTGCTAAGGATGTTGCAAAAGGTAAAAGAACCATTTTCTCTGAAAAATCCAGTAAAAAGTTTGCTGAATTTGCTCCTCCTCCATCTTTAGTTGTTCAAGAAGTTAAAGATACAGCTGAAAGTTTATTAGATTTATTTGTTAAGTTTAAAACTGTGAAGCCAATAGATACATCATCTGAAAATGTGTATGAAAGCCAAGAGTTAGATCCTGATTTCAGGATAGCTCGATTTCTAGAACTTGTTGGATCAGCTCAGATAAAGAAAGCTAAAGCTGAAGGAAAGGACTCTACAGGATTTACTACAATGTCAAAGTTCAGAATGAAGGAACTCGATAAAATCCAGGTTAGCCCTGAGGTATTTGATCCTTCTATATATATGGAAAAACATCCAGAAGCAGTTGTTCCAAGGGCTGCAGAACTGAAAATTATTGGTGTGCAAGATTTGAAGCTGTCTAAGAAAGAAGCTATTGATCCCTTGCGGAAAGTTTCTTTTGTTCCTAGCTCTTCTGACCCTAAGCCTGATTCTGTAGATTCTTAATTTTGATTGACTGCTGTTATATATATCTGACTGATTGTTAATTGCTAGTTAGTTGCTTAACTATTTCCTGTATTGATTTTATTGTTCTATAGCTAGGTCTGTGTTTTAGTTTTTGAGAGACTTAACTCAAATAGGGGGAGATTGTTGGTACACTAGTTTGATTTGAGTTTAGTCTTCTCCTTTTGTCCCTTGACCCAAGAAATATCTATGGTCAATGGTTAGTGGTATAGCTGTAGAGTCCCCGCTTTTCCAGATGAAGAATTTGGTTAAATAGTTTTTCGTTCGACTATAGTCGAACGCCGCTCGACTATCGTCGACTAACTGTTTGACGATCGTCTATTAGTTTCTCGACGTTCTGCCTGCGAGGATAGTTCGACTATCTGTTGATTGTTCGACTATCTGTGTGCTGTGATAGTTCGACTATCTGTTGATAGTTCGACTATCTGTTTGTTTGATTATTCAACTATCTGCTTGGATAGTTCAACTATCTGATAGCTCGACTATCTGTTTGATAGGTCGACTATCTGCGTTGTTTGATAGTTCGACTATCTGTTGATAGATCGACTATCTGCTTTCTTCTGATAGTTCGACTATCTGCTGATAGATCGACTATCTGTTTTCCCTTGGTAGTTCGACTATCTGCCTTAATAGTTCAACTATCTGATAGCTCGACTATCTGTTGATAGTTCGACTATCTGTTCTGCGTTGATAGTTCGACTATCTGTTGATAGGTCGACTATCTGATAGCTCGACTATCTTCTGATAGCTCGACTATCTGTTGTGATGGTTCGACTATCTCCTTTGATAGTTCGACTATCTGGATCGTTCGACTATCTGTCCGATAGTTCGACGATCTCCGTCCGTCGGTCGACGATCTCCGAAGGTCGTTCGACATTTTCTGTCTGCCTTTTTATTTTGTATTTATTTATTCTATTTAATAAATCAATATATTATCTGGCATTTTATTTCAGTTGTTTTATGATAATATTTCCAGGCAATATCTGCTCCATCTCTTTTGCCTGAGTAAAATCTTTTCAGATAAAGTTGTTTGTCTTATTAGTTGACAGTGTATTTTACTTTATCTGCTGTCAGTCCTTTATAGCCGTTAGACTGAAAAGTCTTCCTTCTGCTATAAAGAGTTTGTCTCTGATGTGATTTTATTTAGTACCTATATTATCAGATTGCTTCCTGCAGCTTCCTTGAAAAAGGTTTATCCCTTTTATAGAATATTTTGCTGCAGAGTTTGTTTGTCTTTGTGATATTTACAGCCCAGGTTTCAAGTTTCAGAAGAAGACAAATAGTTCAAAATGAAAAGAGCCGTTGCTTGTTGTTGCTATAAAAGGAATCCTTTGGAGAAGGATTTCAGCTAGCTAACCAGTTATTCATTTAAGCATTCAAGCTTTCATCAAGACCAAGTTTAACTGCTCTTAGCAATATTCAATTCAACTGAGAAGTGTTAAGCTCTTCTGCTTTTCTTCAACCTGAGTTCTCCTGCTTCCAGGAAGTTCAGACTCAGAGTTCTTTTGAAGAAGAAGAAGAAGAAGATAGCTGCTAGAAGATTTCTATTTTATATTTTATATCTTCTTGTAGTTTTTTTTCCTTCAGTTCTTACTGAAGAGTTTCTGCACTGAAGCAAGACTTCACCTGGACATTCTTTGAGCCAGGGGGAGCCTTGATTCTCTTTGAGCCTTCTAGCTCAGTGCAAGTCTTTGTGCTTCTCTAATCTATTGTAAAATAGAGAAGACATCTTAACCTTCTTTCCCCCTCCTGTACAGGGTTATTACTCCCTTCAAAAGTATCCCTTGGTGGAAGGGCACCTGATCAAAAACCTGTGTTTGGTTTTTAGACACCTGATCAAAAGTCTAAAGGGTTTCTAGATCTACCTGAAGCAGATCTTGTGGTGGCAGGGCACCTGATCAAAAAACTGTAGTGGATTCCTACCTTGTTGGTAGAAGAGTGGACGTACCCAAGTTGTTTGGGGAACCACTATAAATTCCTTGTGTCGTCTGGCTTGCTTAATTTAATTCCTACATTGTGGCTGTGATTAGATATAACTAGGTCTGCTAGTTGCTGATTAGGATTTCCAAGCCTTAACTGTAATTACAGTTAGCTTGAGTTTGTGCACAACACTTGTGTTAGGCTTTAGGGTTATTTCTATATCTATAATCTTTTCATTCCGCATTTCACTCCAAGGGAGTTGGGTAGACTATTAAGTTTTGTCTAGTGTAAAATTTGATAACTCTATTCACCCCCCCTCTAGAGTAGTATCTATCCCTTCACTTTCACAGGCTCACACGAGACACCGCAAAATATCTACGGACACACAGGAATACCTCTCTACGATCCAATTCTACACTTGTACAAAACATCCAGTGCGGCACACACACTATTTAATTTTATAAATTAGATGCTAGTGTACGGGTAGCCAAACTTATTAGGATCGAACAAAGGCTATATGCCAATATTCTTTCCGGTTAAAGGGACCAACCGGTCCGGTCGAGCGATGGTTGTACCAAACGAGATCTACCAAAAAGTTACGATTCGGAAACGTTAGATCTCTCCCAACAAAAAGAAAATGAAGGTTCGTCAAACCTTTCAAACATAAATAAAATAAGGATGAACAACAAAATCAAACGAAGAGACCACGATAAATTCAACGTTTCAAAGATCACGCCAAAATATCCACGACAATGAAAATCTAGAGGGAAGCACCAAAAGTAGAATGGTTTTGTTACCCAATCAGAATGGATGTTTCTGATCCACTATTTTCTGTATCGTCCTTAAACGGCTCCGTCCGAGTCACCCAGGATGGAGAGAAAACTCGTCTGCCTTCGTCGCTTCACGTCGGAGTTGGAATCCAAAAGGGGGGATCTTGCCTTGGCCGAATTTCACCCAAACAATAAAGAGGTCGGTCGGGTTTTGGAGAGGGAGAAGTGTTGGCCGGATAGAGGGGGAAGAGAGAGGAAATGTTGTGGCTAGAGGGGGTGGTCGGTTTTATGAGAGAGATGAAAGGAGATGGAGGAGGAGGTGGTGAGGAGACGAGTAGAGAGAGAGAGGGAGAAGATGATGGCCGGGGGCAAAATAGAGGGGAGGAGGATAGGAGGAGCTGAATTTTTGAAAAGGAGGGTGAAAAAGATCTAAAGCAAGATTTAGGGATTCAAATTCTTATCATTCATTCTCTAATCAATTCTTCATAAGCATGGCTTTTTACAGCCTACACCACTCAATCAATCCCCCAATTCAAATTTCAAAATTCAAATGACAAATGATGGTTATATCCACCCATCTTAATACATGAAATAAAAATACAATAAAGAAGTGCTTGGAAATAAAAATGCTTAAATTAAAAATTACACTAAATAGAAATTGCTAAAAATAATAATTTGATAAAATATATAATTATAATTATTTAATTTATAATTATATATTTTATTTTATAGCGACGACAACGTTGGCGTCGTGGTAGAGTCCCATCCTCGAGCTTGCGGCAACGATCGTCCCAATCGACGAACTCTCTCAGACGGGGATCAATGGCAGCCGCATCAGCAACATCTCCATCAATCCTCCCCCGCTCAAAAGTACTCATCTTCGGTGAGTTGATCTGAATGTATTGGTGCGAGAGAGCATCATCCATAAGATCCACCTCCGAATGAAGAAACCAAGAGTCTTCATAGGCCGGACGATCACGCCATCGAATCAAGTAGCGGCAAACATCACCACGTGGGGAGGAGATCACTTCATCTTGGAGTATCCTGTCATGCAAAAAGGTGATCCTGGGGAACCTTGGAAAAGCAATAGGCAGTAAAGGAGAAAAAGTTTCTATAACAACAACAAACGTACCTCTGGTGAAGACCGATGAAGAGAGCGATCCAAAAACAAACTCACCCCCAACCCATTAGAAAATGCAGTAAACTAAACGGATAGGCAGATAATTCAAGTGGTAGAGAAACATATGGCATTAAATCAAAAACATTAAAAATAGGGGAAATACCCCAATCAGTGGGTAACTTCAAAAGATATGTGTTTTCTCCTAATTTATTTAATATCCGAAAAGGTCTAGCTTGCTGATTTGCCAACTTTTCTATAGTGCCCGAAGGCATCCGTTCAGGGACGAGACACACCAAAACTAAACCGCCAACCTTAAAGTGAGACGCTCTTTTATGTATCTTAGCATGAAATTGATAAGATGTATAATGTGTGGCTAGCGCTTCACTAATGTGCTTATATAAATTTTGAACATGAGTGGCAAAATATTTGTGAATTGACTTAACCTATAATATGGCGATAACAAAATCAAGTCAACATGTACTGGTGTTTATATCCGTGCGCGATCTCATTCGGTGATAAGCTTGCATGTAAGAAATAGGATGCAAATTGAGTGATTAATTTTTTAAATGTGCGCCTAAGTATCTTACTACCGTGAGGAGTGAACCCATGTGCTAGATGACTCAACCCAAATATAGAGGATAAGGGGTTAAGTCAGGGGACACGGGAGCCGTATAATCAAGGATGATTTTCATAGGCTCCAAATTCGCAGTTCTAATTTTATATTTAATATTTTCAGGCTTGGCATGAAGGTATGCCAAGGAGAACTGCTCATCATAAATGATAGAGTTGGACGCTCCCATATGTGAAAAGATGTGCGAGCGTTACAACTCAAGGGCCTGACTGTGGTCACTAACGTGTGGAAATGAGGGTCATCATAAGGTGGTGGGTAAATGCGTGCAACCGGGTGTGGTATATAAGTATATCTAGGGGACACCAGATCCAGAGGCACAATTTCCAAAGAATCAGAATAAGACGTAGTCGAGGAAAGAACCATAGACGTACATGCATAATAATGAGTAGTCAAATGCGACACGTAGGCAGATCTACGAGGTACGGTGTACAACCCAAATACCACTGTGCTCAACTTAGGAATATCTATACGATAAGACAATGCCAATGTAGGAACTAATAAAGTGGGCGTGACACAAAAATTCAGACTAGGACTACCGGTTCCATGTCCTAATAAGTCACTAATGTGGGCAAATAGTCAGGAGGATGGGTTGGCAAAATCAAATCTGGGATAACATCCAAATCAGTATAAATTTCACCCAATGGTGAGGACATCAAATAATTCTCATCCGGGTGTAAAACCAAAAATCGTCCAAAAATACAACTTCCTCGCTTAGAATTTCTTCCAACACACTAGAAACAACATCTGAATTAGAGTCAGTAAAAGTCTCAGAAATTGGCAAAATCAAACCCGACAAAATTTCTAATTAAATTTGAGCTTTAGGAACTGGTGATAACGTCCAAGAAATAGTTTTCGGGTTCTCAAAGCAAAAATCATCAAAAAATATTCGTCCCTCATAAGCTAATTCATCCACAATAAGCTAATTCTCCAAGCTCCTTAGATAACTCAGATATAATCTCAGTAGGTGTAATCGTAGGCTCTAACACGACGGGGATCGTTGCCTGGAGAGGGATCTCAATAATAGGGTGATCAGACACAATGCTAGTAGGGTAAGTAATATGCAATGTAATACTCTCACAGATCAGACTATTATCATCCCATACATCGTCTTCTAAGTCACTAGGTACTCCCTAAATTTCAGACTCATCAGAATCGTCGGGCACTAACGCACATGATGAAATACTCTCACCTACGGGGTCATCCTCCAGATCAAGAGATATTACATCTACATCAGCATCTTCATGAGTATTAGTTTCTATCTCAAGGGGCTTAGATGTCGAGGCTAAAGGAGGCATAACCCTAGTGGTAACATCTTTTGAGTCCACGACATATGACCTATTAGGGTTGGTTTCCCTAACGGTGGGTGGTGGTCCTAAGATGGACTTTCGCGTCTGAAACGAGCGAGTCTTATTCTTAGGAATGTTGTGCTTCTCAATATCCAAGGCAGTATTAAAAGTGATGTTTAGGTCGGTGTGACAATAACACGGTACTTTGCCCAGGATGTCGGGGTTTAACCCCTTACAAAACCTAGAGAGGGTGATCTCTGACATCTCCTTCACACCACACCTAGCCATCATATCCTTAAGAAGACTCATATACTCAGAGACCGACTTATTCCCTTGTTTAAGGGTAGTCAAATCATCAAACATCTGTTGCTCGGTCTAGGCGATTGGTTTATAATCATTCCTAAAGGCATGTATGGGACTAGCGCCATAATGATACCCACTCATAGGCTTGGTGTTAGTAGTGCGGAGATAGGCCGGATCAAATTTATCCATGAGTAGGCGTCGCATGTGCGGCCAAGCATATGGACAGCTATCAACACTACGCTCTTCGTTCAGCTAAAACACCAGGGCTTGACCTACATAGCTCTCTCGGGCTACGACAACCTTGTAGTAGTCGCTACATACGTGATAATCAAAATAAGCTTCTATCCCCTTAATCTAGTCCTTAAAACTTTCATAATTTCCAGAACCATCAAACGTGGGTATCTCACTCCTAGTGCGAGGAATAGTGTGGAGACGGTTGGAATTCCTAGGGTAGGATGGCAAGGGTGGGGTATATTTAGACATGGATTTATCATACCAATAATCTAAACAAGAAGCATAAATGTCATAGGCCATAATAGTGAGAACCGGAGAGAAAACTCACCCGGAACTGGTGCACATGCAATGAGATAAAGAACCTGACCCACTAAATTCTAGGAAAGACAGAATTGTTTTCGCTTAGTAACTAGGGTAATAAATAAATGAATTTGATTATCTTGCTCGAAATATTATGAGGATTATTAATTAAATTTTTTTATGATTTTGTAGCAAAAATAAAAATATAGGCCGCTATTTGCAGATCAAAAAATTAAATTTTATAATGACATAATAAAAATAAGGACTTAATAAAAATTAAAATTTTTTTTTATTTCTTACTAAGAAAATGATGGAGAATTTCCAGATTTTTTTTTAATTTTGAGAAAAACTGAGAATTCTAGGCCACTATTTGCAGACCAAAAATTAAAAATTTGTTTTATATGTTGTGCAATGAAACGTGCAAGTGCGTGTCGGAAAAAAAATAATAAAAGGGGGAGGGTGTCAATTAGAAATTGAAGTGAACCTCCCTCTGATGCTAAATTGATGGAAGCTCACACGAGACAACGTAAAATATCTACGGACACACATGAATACCTCTCTACGATCCAATTCTACACTTGCACAAAACATCCAACGCAGCACACACACTATTTAATTTTATCAATTAGATGCTAGCGTACGGGTAGCAAAACCGATTAGGATCGAACAAAGGCTATAGGCCAATATTTTTTCTGGCTAAAGGGACTAACCCGGTCCGGTCGAGCGATGGTTGTACCAAAAGAGATCTACCAAAAAGTTACGATTCAGAAACTGTAGATCTCTCCCAATAAAAAGAAAACGAAGGTTCGCCAAACCTTTCGAACTTAAATAAAATAAGGATGAACAACAAAATCAAACGAAGAGACCATGATAAATTCAGCATTTCAAAGATCACGCCAAAGTATCCACCATAATGAAAATCTAGAGGGAAACACCAAAAGTAGAAAAGTTTCGTTACCCAATCAGAATGGATGATTCCGATCCACTATTTTCTGGATTCTCCTTCAACAGATCCGCCGGATTCACGACGGATGGAGAGAAAACTCGTCATCCTTCGTCTATTCATGCCAGAGTTGGAATACACAAGGGGGGATCTTGCCTTGGCCTAATTTCACCAAAAAAATAAAGAGGTTGGTCGGGTTTTGGAAAGGGAGAAGTGTTGGCCGGATAGAGGGGGAAGAGAGAGGAAAGGTGGCGGCTAGAGGGGGTGGTCGGGTTTATGAGAGAGATGAAAGGAGAGGGAGGAGGAGGTGGAGATGAGCCGAGTAGAGAGAGAGCTAGGAGATGATGACAGGTGGCCAAATAGAGGGGAGGAGGATAGGAGGAGCCAAAATTTTGAAAAGGAGGGGCAAAAAGATCTCAAGGAAGATTTAGGGATTCAAATTCTTATCATTCATTCTCTAATCAATTCTTCATAATCATGGCTATTTATACCCTACACCACTCAATCAATCCCCCAATTCAAATTTCAAATGACAAATGATGGTTATATGCACCCATCTTAATACATGAAATAAAAATACAATAAAGAAATGCTTGGAAATAAAAATGCTTAAATTTAAAATTACATTAAATAGAAATTGCTAAAAATAATAATTTGATAAAAAAATATAATTATAATTAAATAATTATAATTATATATTTTATTTAATAGCGACGACGACATTGACGTCGTGGTAGAGTCCCATCCTCGAGCTTGCGGCAACGATCGTCTCAATCCACGAACTCTCTCAGACGGGGATCAATGGCAGCCGCATCAGCAACATCTCCATCATCCCCACTTGCACCCTCAGTTTTGGCTCATCCAATCCTGCATGGCTTTAAACTACCGAATATCGAAAACCTTCGACGGGACAGATGACCCATTAGAACATGTCAATCACTTTACCACAATCATGAGGATCTATAATGCACCTGATCAACTACTTTGCCAAGTCTTCCTAGCCACCCTCAAAGGCCAAGATCAGACCTGAATACACTCTCTAAGGGAAGAAACTATCACGAACTTTACAGAACTAATAAGGAAATTCACTGACTAGTTCACCGCCAACAAAAGAATTTCCCGGGACCCTTCACATTTGTCAGGGATTCGACAAAACGAGGGGGAATCTTTGAAGGAGTTTTTTCGCAGGTTTACCGCAGAAGCCCGTTAGATTCTAGGAGTAGACCCAGAATTATTGAGGGGAGTATTTCTTCGAGGGCTTCGCCCTAGCGGGTTCTACTCAGAACTGATGAGGGAAACCATCCCTAGCTACCCGACCTTATACACCGCATGGAAGTGCAGATAGTAGCAGATGAATCTATTGAAGCCCTTTGCTAGCAGTTCGATGGAGACCAAAAATGCAAGAGAGACAGAGAACAACCCTCAAAAGTCCAGGAAGTAAGATTTATGGAAGAGTGCCAGAA
The DNA here is from genome assembly GCA_039513925.1 of Platanthera zijinensis. Classification (NCBI taxonomy): domain Eukaryota; kingdom Viridiplantae; phylum Streptophyta; class Magnoliopsida; order Asparagales; family Orchidaceae; genus Platanthera; species Platanthera zijinensis. Next base: position 214,226,649 of record CM077079.1, read on the forward strand.
TTGCAAGCGACGACGTGACTTTCTGAGGGACCATCCATCCAGCGAATACACTCCATTGAACACCACCTGCACGAATGTGCTTTATGCCATCCAGAATGAGCCGGCTCTGCACCATCCCAAGCAGCATGACCCAAACCCAGAAGCGACCAGTCAAAGTATTGTGAATTCCATCGGGGAACTGGGTACACCACAAAAGAGTGTGCAAGACTGAAAGACGAAATCGATCGCCTAGTTTGTCAGGGAATCCTGGGTAGGTTCTTGCAAGAACACCTTAAAGTATCTAGTGTCTATTTAAATCACCTAGAGGGTGGTGAATAGGTGATGTCTGTGTCTTTTTGCGGAATTAAAAATTACTTAAAAATTATGCAAGTACACAGAACACAGAGATCAATAGTGGCTCCCCATGTTGGGTACGTCCACTATCCCGCCTCGCCTATCTACCACGAAGGGCTAGATTTGGATCACCTTTCTCAGATTTCAACAATCTTACACCTCGGAGCCGCAACTCCTACAACTCAGAGACAACACTCCTACCACTCAGAGAATAACCTCTCTTATAACTCGATCCACAAACGGATATATGACTCAATCCAGAAACGGATCTACCACTCGATCCACAAACGGATCTACAACTCGGAGAAAAATATCCTATAAATATAAAAGATAATTATACAAGAGTTATACAAATTAACTTTGATAAGATCTGAAGTCTTCTATCCGTCGTTCTTCTTTTAGGTCAAACTTGAATCACTTGGAGAACACGGTTGTGACAACCCGCATTTTCTCTGAATTTAGGAATTATCAGAGTATAAGAAAACACGCGTCATGATGCCACGTCATGCAGGGGATAACTGCTGACGCTCAGGCAAAACCATCTACTTTACTTTATGAAAGATATTTATGAGTTTAATGATTAGAAAATCAGTTATATTTTAGAGGCCGTATCCCTCGGCTCGGTGGATCACCTAGTCCACAGTTTAAAACTATACTTATACGCTGCGGAAAAATACTTTATTCAGGTTTGACATCCTAAGGAGTGCATAAGAGCCCCAAGAGGACCACTTATGCTATGCAAGACTCTACATTTAATTTATACTATATATAAGAAAACGATCTTTATATGTTGTTTGGAAAATAGTGATTGAGTTTTATAAAACATGCTGATCATGAGCTATACTTATAATAATAATTGTAGTTTTAAAAGTAATTAGCATCCTAGCATAAATCCTACCCATAGCAAGTAGACTATCTGCAGAAATGGTAGCAGCAAAAGTAACATATCTAGTACAAAGGTAAAAACTACCAGTGGGCGCCAACAACCTGACACGAACCCACTGGCAAATATATATGTCTGTAAGAAAAGTGCAGAAAAACTACCTCACTAACAAAGCAACAGGATCTCTAGAGTCTAAGAGACCACCAACGACACCACAACAACCTAGCCACCAAACTGGCTACTGTCCAGAACCTGAGGCATTCAAAAGAAGAAAGAATACCTCAGCAAGCAAAATAAGGAAAACTGCACGAAAGTGTCAATCAGATGATAAATGAAAGAGGAAAAATAAAGCAGTAACAGTCACAACTGCCCAAGGCAAGACAAAAAGAAATGCACTAGGTGTAAGGAAACAGCATCAACCCTGCCCAGAAACTACTTCCTGCAGAGTCTACTAAGCTGCCAAGAGCCCAAAATGCTGCAATCTACCAAGGAAGAAATGTCTAACACCCTAAACTGTAGGAGATGGTAGTAGCAAAACAAACAACGTGGATCTGGGTTGGAGGCAAACTCAGTCCCCCAACCACCATTTCCAAGAAATAAAGCTCAAGGGTCTACATGTGAAAGCACTAGGGACCTCCCACCCCCTTGCCCAGCCCGTACCTGGGGCAAGATAAAAGAAAAAGGGTGGCCTTGGCTAAATTACACAATACCTCTCCTCTTAAGAGCTCCAAACCACCACTACTAACCACGACCCACGATTCGGCCTTTAGGAAAGAAAAAAACATAGCCGATAAGGAACCTCAAAGAAAAATCAAGGAATTCACTCGGGGGCAAAAATCAAGGTAGGAAAAAAGTGTTGAAATGACTCAACACGGCTTGGCGTTGAGTGGGGCCCACTCAACGCCTAACCAGACCTTGGCGTTGAGTGAGTTAGCCTCACTCAGCACCAGAACAACAATGATATTGAGTGAGGTTCCTAGTTAGTCTTTACTAATGGCACACCCAAAACGACACGAAAACCGAACTACCTCGGAATTCGACGAAATTCACACCATAGCTAAATATCCACGCTACAAACACAACGACAAAGTCGAAATTAACTTTCGACGAACAGAACTCGAGTTATACCCACTCGAAGTCAAAACACAAGCATCCCCCGAGAGGCCACACCGGGTCACCCAAAACGACCCGGCTTGCTAGGGAGATCTTGCCAATAGACTACAAAATAGGTTACTCAGTTCTAAGGAGTTAAACCAAACTCCACAAATGGCACAAGCCACAAAAACGCGTCACTGTAACGCCAAACGAGAATAAAATAATCGCAGAAAAAATCGGGTGCGTTACAGTCACTCCCCCTAAAAGAATGTTTCATCCCGAAACTTTACGCACAGCACTTCTACTATAGAAGGAAAAGTAACAAATATGAGTTACAAGAAGGGAAACATACCGATCAAATCAGGGAAACTGGTGAGGGTAAGCCTGTCTCATGGCCGACTCTAGCTCCCAAGTCGCGCTCTCCAAATCCTGATTCTTCCATAGAACTTTCACCATCGGAATGGACTTCTTTAACAGCACCCATTCCTGAGTATCCAAAATACGGACCGGCACTACAAAAAAAAGAGATTGGGCTCCAACTGAAGCACAACGTCCAAGACTTTCCCACTATTGCGCACACACTTCCGCAATTGGCTTAGATGGAAAACATTATGAACACCTGGGAAGTTTGCTGGCAAATCCAACCTGTAAGTTGACACGCCAATCTGCTCCATAATGTTAAACGAGCCCACATACCTCGGGTCCAATTTCTGATTCTTACCAAACCTCTTTACACCCACCATCGGGGAAACCTTAAGAAACACAAGGTCCCCTACAGAAAACTCCAAGGCAGATCTACACCGATTGGCGTTCTTCTCGTATCTCTCCTGAGCTATACGAAGCTTTTCTCAGATAAGCTTCACTGCGACTTCCATCTCCTCAAGTGCATCCGGACCCAACAAGGGTCTCTCACCCGCCTCAGCCCAAAACAGGGGAGTTCTGCAGTGCCTCCCATAGAAGGCTTCAAACGGAGCACTTTGCAAACTTTCTTGATAACTGTTGTTGTTTGCAAATTCCATAAGCCGCAACCACTCATCCCACACTCCATCATGGTCTAAAATATAGCATCAGATCATATCCTCAACTATCTGGTTCACCCGCTCCGTCTGCCCATTGTTCTGTGGGTAGTAAGCAGTAGAATACCTCAGATCCGTACCTGTACCCTCCTGCAGACTCTGCCAAAAACGAGAAGTAAACCGGGAGTCTCGATCAGAAATGATGCTAACAGGCACACCATGCAGTCGGATGACTTCATTCAAGTAAAACTCCGCTATCTTCTTCATCGGGTAATCAATCTTATACGGTACGAAGTGAGCACACTTTGTCAGTCTATCCACTATGACCCAAACAGAATAAAATCCCCTCGGGGATTTCGGTAAGCCCGTGATGAAGTCCATAGATATACTTTCCCACTTCCAAGTCGGGATCTCTAACGAAGTAAACTTGCCACCAGGCCTTCCATGATCGGCCTTCACACGCTTGCAAGTGTGGCACTCAGCAACAAATCAGGCTATATCACCTTTCATTCCATACCACCAAGCAATTTGCTTTAAGTCACGATACATCTTCGTAGATCCTGGATGGTAGGCAATGCTGGATCCATGAGCCTCTCTGCAAATCATACCCCTGATGTCCCCTACAGCGGGTGAAAGTCCACCTAGTGTCAACGACTTACACCTATGGGGGGGGGGATAGGTGTCTTTGCAGCATATTTGCGGAATTAAGGTTTTACCTGCACAAGAAAACAAAACAACACAGCACAAAAAGTACACAAGCAATTTATAGTGGTTCCCCGATTTGGGTACGTCCACTTTCCCCCTTCGACCTATCTCCCAACCAGGGACACCTCGGTCACTTCACCAACAGGATTGAAATCCAATCCTTACACTAACGGAAGGAACCCTTCCACACGTAGGAGTCAACACTCCCACAACACGGGTTGCACCCAACCCTACAACTAGATACCAATCGGTCCTTTACAAAGAATTAAAAATAGCTTGTAAGAAATACAAACAACGTAGGGAGACTAAGGTGTCCCTCTTCGTTCGACGACGTGTTCTTGAAGTCAACGAAGAGTCCACAACCCTAGATCTCACTTGGAGAGAATCTCCCCGAGATCGGCGGCGACGACGAGCGGCGGCGAGGCTCTCGGTGTTGGCGACGGTAACTAAAAACAGCAGCAAAGCACTGGAGATCCAATCTTCTTAGTGAAGTCGGCAAGGTCTACCAACGGTCACACGAGGATCGATCGTCTCGATCGATTCGGACGGGGAAAGATTTCCCTATCTCAAATCAAGAGACAAAAGATCTCTGGATAGACACGTGAGACGCTGTGCAGGACTTGGCTTCTATCACCGAGGATCTGGAGGAGATCGAGATCGGCTTCGGTGATCGGCTGCGGCGACGGAGGCAGAGCAAGTTCGCGAGATTAGGGTTAGTCGGCCGCTCTGTTTCGTATATCGTCTGTGTGTATTACTGTACACAAATACCAGAGTATTTATACAATAGGTCAAGAGATGACCGTTGTGGGCCCCACCAGCAGTAAGACCGAAGTCCGGTTCAAAATCCCACAGATGTCATGGACCGGTCCAGGCAGAGTCGGAAAAATACCCAAGTCAAATTCGGCGAGAATCGTGGGTGATTCTCGACGAATCGGCGAGAATCACTTACGATTCTCGCCGAATTCTACTTAGAGAATTCTGGCAGCACAGGTTACAGAGGCCGGGGAGAATCGGTGGGAATCACCTTGGATTCTCGCCGACTCGTTGAGAATGCAAAGTCATTCTCGACGAATCGGCGAGAATCACTTGGTGATTCTCGACGATTCTGCCTTAGAAGATTTTTCTGACTGCGTCGAGACCGCCGGCCCAACCCGGCAAGAGTCAACTAGTGATTCTCGACGACTCGTCGAGAATCACTGGTGATTCTCGACGAATCGGTGAGAATCACTTAGTGATTCTCGACGATTTACACTTAGACGATTCTTGTCTTTCAACCCGTGAGATGGTCTTTGGCCCATCCTTGCTCCTTGTCTGCTCTTGCTTTATCATAGCCCTGTACTTGAGATTAAGTACACCCCAATAGAGAGAGTACACGTAGGCCAACACACTAATCTGCTCAACGAGGGATTACGTTGCACAGACCCGTGTATATTGACCCACTGCACCCTGACATTGGTGTGTACTTAGCATGGAATAACTGCAAGCACAACTAGAAGAAATTTATCAAATACATAGTCTATTTACCTTAGCTTGTACATGGGCTTCTTCAAATCAGGTACATTGTGGATACAATACCCAACAATCTCCCCCTATTTGAAGAAGCCTAAACCCTACAAGCTAAGGTGAATAGAGCATATAGAAATGAAAATCATAAACTTAAAATTGAGTTGAGAGAGATATTCATTACCAATTTCTTGAGAGCAAACTTGGAGCCACCTTAGCCTTAGCCGAGAGGGAAATCTCCCCCTTTTCGGCTTCTGCAAATCGGGGACTGAAGCATGTGACACCATGCTCCCCCTCAGTTCTTGTACCTTTGCTTTCACTAAATTCCTAGCAGAGGCTCCCCCTAGACGCATGAGCCTTGAGCTCCTGTAGTCTTCATTCTTCGTAGTTTAGCATCCCCAATTCAGTTTTGAACATACTGAACTTGGCCTCGTCAAGGGGCTTTGTGAAAATGTCTGCAATCTGCTTGTTAGTGGGAACATAGCAGAGAGAGATGTCCTTGTTCTCCACGTACTCCCGAATGAAATGGTAACGCACTTCAATATGCTTCGTTCTGTTGTGCGATACCGGATTGTTGGCAATAGCAATTGCACTGGAGGAGTCGCAGTACATCGGTACTTCCTTGAACTTGAGGTCATAGTCGGCTAACTGGTTTCTTATCCATAGGAGTTGTGCGCAACAGCTGCCAGCCGAGATGTACTCAGACTCTGCAGTGGAGGTTGCTACACAATTCTGCTTCTTGCTGTTCCATGAAATAAGCCTTCTTCCGAGGAATTGACACGTCCCGGAGGTGCTTTTCCTGTCATCCCTACTTCCTGCAAAATCAGCATCTGAAAACCCTATTAGCTCGACATCATTGCTTCTCGGGTACCATAAGCCAAGATTAGGGGTACCTTTAAGGTATCTGAGAATTCGCTTTGCAGCGACATAATGAGATTCCTTAGTATTCACCTGATATCTGGCACACACATGTGGAGAACATGATATCCGGTCTACTCGCAGTAAGATAGTGCAGAGATCCAATGATGCTTCTGTATTTGGTTTCATCAAAAGGTTTCCCTTTCTCATCCTTATCTAGAGACATGGTGGATCCCATTGGAGTCCTCATAGAGGTTGCATTCTCCATTCCAAATTTCTTGAGGAGTTCATTTGTGAACTTCGTCTGAGAAATGAAGATTCCTTCCTCAGACTGTTTCACTTGAAGTCCCAAGAAATACTTCAGCTCTCCCATGCTGCTCATTTCAAACTTTCCTTGCATAAGTTTGGAAAACTTTTTGCAAAGATTGTTGTCCGTTGAGCCGAATATAATGTCATCAACATAGATTTGCACCAGCAAAATCTTGCCTTTGACTTCCCTGAGAAACAATGTCTTATCTATTTTTCCTCTAGAGAACTTGTTCTCAAGAAGAAAACTAGACAATGTCTCATACCAAGCTCGAGGAGCTTGTTTTAGGCCATATAGCGCTTTATTAAGAAAATATACATGATTAGGATAAGTAGGATTGACAAAACCTGGAGGTTGAGCAACGTATACTTCCTCTTTCAAATCTCCATTCAAGAAAGCCGATTTCACGTCCATCTGATAGACTGTGAATCCTTTGTGAGAGGCATAGGCTAGGAATAGCCGGATTGCCTCGAGCCGTGCAACTGGTGCAAACGTCTGGTCAAAGTCAATCCCCTCCTCCTGTCTGTATCCTTGAGCCACCAGTCTGGCTTTGTTGTTGATGATGACTCCATGTTCATCCAACTTGTTTCTGAAGATCCACTTGGTGTCAATCACATTTTGTGTCTTTGGTCTGGGAACCAGCGTCCAGACTTCGCATCTTTCGAATTGATGCAGCTCCTCTTGCATGGCCAAAATCCATGATGCGTCTTTGTTCGCTTCGTCGAACTTCTTTGGCTCCACCTGCGACAAAAAGCTAAGATGCAAGATCTCGTTAAGAGTACCTCGGCGAGTTCTAACACCGTCTCGGGGATCTCCAATGATTTGATGTCTGGGATGATCCCTCACGTGTCTGAGCTCTAGAAGTCTTGCATCAGGAGCTTCAACTATTTCTTGGGCATCTCCTTCTTCTAAAGGATTTGCCTCATTTTGATCTTCAACTTCTCCGATCGGCGTTGATGTGGAGACCTTGACATATTTCGGAGTTGCATCTTTCTCGGGATCATCCAGTTGTATCTTTTCGAGTCTGGCACCTGCAGCTTCAGGAAGGCAACTAGAAGTCTTGCAATTAAGCAAGCTTCCTTCATCAAATACAACATTTATTGATTCCTCTACCACTAGGGTTTTCTTGTTGAAAACTCTATAAGCCCGACTGTGGCTACTATAGCCCATGAATATGCCTTCGAAGCATTTTTCACCAAACTTAGTACGCGGGTACTTCCCATTATTCAGTACATAACATTTGCAGCCAAAAATCCTCAGATAGGACATGGTTGGTTTCTTGCCTTTCAGTAGCTCATAAGGAGTCTTACGATGGCTCTTGTTAATAACCGCCCGGTTTTGTACATGACAGGCCGTATTGACAGCCTCGGCCCAGAAGTATTCTGGGAGAGAAGCGTCATTCAACATTGTCGTGCACGCTTCAATGAGTGTTCTATTCCTCCTCTCCACCACTCCATTCTGTTGAGGAGTGCGAGGGGAGGAGAAATCATGAAAGATACCAAGCTCTTCACAGAACTCTGTCATAGCCCCAGACTCAAACTCTGTTCCGTGGTCACTTCTGATTTTGACCACTGAGCAGTTAAGTTCGTTCTGTATCTGCTTGACAAAACTGGTGAAGATGTCAAACGTATCAGACTTGCGTTTTAAAAAGAACACCCACATAAACCGAGAGTGATCATCTACAATCACTAGCGTATACGACTTCCCTCCTAAGCTATGAACCTGCATTGGACCAAACAAGTCCATGTGCAAAAGATATAGACATCTGGAGGAATCTTTGTCTGGGATGCCCTTAAAGGTAGCTCGAGTCTGCTTGCCCATCTGACATGCAGGACATGGACTATCTTTGATGCACTTAATAATGGGAGCATCCCTTACTAAGTCTTTGGAAAACAGCATATTAATTGTCTTGTAATTAATGTGTGCCAATCTCTTGTGCCATTGTTCACAAAGAGATGCACTGCCTTTAGCAACGAGGCATACTGGGGTAGAAGAATCTAAACTAAGAAAATCTAAACAGAAAATATTTCTGCTCCTAATGCCTGTTAATACGGTCTCCGAAGAGTCACATGATATTATTAGGCATTTATCCTTGCAGAACTTAACGTCATACCCTTTATCACATAACTGGCTTACGCTGATCAGGTTATGATTTAACCCTTCAACATAAGCTACGTTAGTGATAGAGAGTATACCGTTGGAAATCGTACCGTAACCTCTGGTGATTCCCCAATCAGATCCCCCAAATATGACTTTGGGTCCATCCTCGACTGGAGAGTACTCCCTCAGCAGACTTCTTGTCCCGGTCATGTGACAGGAGCATCCACTGTCCAAATACCAAATAGGAGTTTTGTTGGCCTTTGGACATTCCTGCAAAACAGAATTAATTTGCCTTAGGAACCCAATCGAACTTGGGTCCTAGATTCCTTGTTAGCATACTCGCCCTTGATTGGTTAACTCTACGAGTGGTCGGCCTCGCATTGCTAACATAAGGAGTCTCGTTATACCTTGGATTAAACCAACAATCCACGACAAAGTGACCAATTTTGCCACAGCACCAGCAGTCAAACCTATTATACTTCCTCTTGGGCGCCTGCTTTACCCTTGAAACGTGGGGTTCAGCTGGGGCCGAAGACCTGGAGGTGGAGGCAACATGATGACCACAGTCACATGACTTCTTCATCTCTTGGCTTTTCAGTGTAACAGGCTTGTCCTTAGGTGCCTGCTTCCTATTATGGCCACTAGAGAATTGACCATAATTTCCCAAGTGGATTTCCTCATAAGGTGCCTTGAAGACACTCTCACTGAAGTTACGGGGAAAGGTCCACCCATCATATCGGCTCTTCGGCTTTGCAACCGAGGGCCTGAAGTGATGCCCATATGTTGACTCAAAGTCATGTTGGTTACAGGGAAAGCTAGGCTTTCTGAACTCAACAGGGCTGAGTGGGGCCTTTCCTTTCTCATCAGCAGAGGCTTTCTTGGCAGCCTTATTCTTCCTCCTATTCCTGTTTCTCCTGGATGACGAGCTAGATACCCCTACATGCCCCATGCCAGCTCCTTTGGCTTGAGCAGAGAAGGTATCAATTAATGGAAGAACAGTTTTTGGCATAGAGAAGCTCTTGACGATCTTCCTTTCTTCCGCAAGTAGTTCTTCCAACTTGTCGACTTCCTCCTGCTTAAGATCAAGGAGCTTAAGAGATTCTGAATGCTTTGAGGTCAGGTCCAAGTGCTCCTGTCGGAGGGAGATCAAACTGGTGATCTCTTCCCTCAGGGATACACTCTCACCTTTAAGGAATTTAACTTCCTTTTTCTCAGCCTTCAGTTTCTTTCGACATTTCAGGAATGTATTGAGCAGAAGCTCATACTTATCGAGGAGCTTAGCTTCAAGGGCAGAAGGGCTATCCTCAGGGTCATCATCCTGAGACTCAGGATCAGAGTCAGAGTCGGAGAGAGGGGTGTGAGCTTTTACCTTCCCAGTAAATGGGGGGCATTCTCCTTCTGAGTCAGAGCGACCCATTAGCCCAAAGTAGGCTTCCTCATCATCGCTGGTGTCTGACGTGTCAGATTCACTCAGCGTCTTTGGCTTCTTTGCGATGTAACTCCTCTCCTTCTTCTTGTCTTTTGAGGACCTGTGCTCCTCTCCCTTTCCCTTTTCCCTCTTGCCTTCATGGCAGTCGGCCACGACGTGTCCTGGCTTGTTGCAACCAAAGCATATAATGTCAGAAGAGCGGTGTTTGTTCGGTTTGGAAACATACCTGTCAGAGGAATAGTTCTTCTTCTGATCCCTTGAGGAGGAGTCGTTTCTCTTTCTCTGATTCCTCTGCTTGAGGAACTTCTTGAATTCCCGTGTGATAAGGGATAAATCTTCCTCTGATAACTCTGAGCCGGAGGAGCTTGGCTCAGAGTCTTCCTCTTCATCCCTCTTCCATGCACGGGAAGAGGCGGCACCCTTGCCCTTTCTGGATTGAATGGCTTTCAGAGCCACCGTCTTTTCCTTGGCCGCGTCTTTCTCTGCTTCCTCTTCAGCCTTCCTTGTGTTCAACTGAAGCTCATAGGACATGAGCTTCCCGAACAGAATCTGTGGATCAGTTTTTGCAAGTCTGCCAAACTCGCGGATGGCGCAGATCTTTGTGTCCCATTCCTTAGTGAGGGACCTAAGGAACTTATCATTGAGTTCACCATCAGTGAACACTCTTCCATATCCTTTGAGTGCATTGACGATCTTGAGGAAGTTTTCGAAGGTGACTCCGATCTCCTCCTTTGGCCCTTGCCTGAAGGCCTCATATTTCTGATTGAGGAGGGATCTCCGATCGTACCTCATTTCATCTGTGCCCTCCATTAGGACAATCAGACAGCTCCAGAGATCCCTGGCTGTCCTGCAGTTGCTGAAGTTCTGCATCATAGAGTCATCAACTGCGCTTACCAGGATGTTCTGAGCTTTCTTGTCGAGTCCGAACAGCACCATTTCGTCCTTGTCCATTTCCGAAAGTTTCTTGGGCATTTTCTTGGTTGGATTAATGGTGGAGGCCTTGGTGGGAATGTAAGGTCCCTCCTCCACTATCATGAAGAGCCGGGGGTCGACTGCTTCCATGTAGAATCTAATTCTTTCCTTCCAGATAGGAAAGTTCAGTCTGGTGCATACTGGGATTTTGCCGGAGTGCTTGAGTCCGTCCATGGAAGATATCGGTCTTCTTCTTGACACTGGTGGCAGGATTTTACTCAAGGTGTGAACCTTTTTGATGAGTAACCTCCCTCTGATACCACTTGAAAGTCCACCTAGTGTCAACGACTTACACCTATGGGGGGGGGGATAGGTGTCTTTGCAGCGTATTTGCGGAATTAAGGTTTCACCCGCACAAGAAAACAAAACAACACAGCACAAAAAGTACACAAGCAATTTATAGTGGTTCCCCGATTTGGGTACGTCCACTTTCCCCCTTCGACCTATCTCCCAACCAGGGACGACTCGGTCACTTCACCAACATGATTGAAATCCAATCCTTGCACTAACGGAAGGAACCCTTCCACACGTAGGAGTCAACACTCCCACAACACGGGTGGCACCTAACCCTACAACTAGAGACCAATCGGTCCTTTACAAAGAGTTAAAAATAGCTTGTAAGAAATACAAACAACGTATGGAGACTAAGGTGTCCCTCTTCGTTCGACGACGTGTTCTTGAAGTCAACGAAGAGTCCACAACCCTAGATCTCACTTGGAGAGAATCTCCCCGAGACGGGCGGCGGCGACGAGCGGAGGCAAGGCTCTCGGTGTTGGCGGCGGCAACTGAAAACAGCAGCAAAGCATTGGAGATCCAATCTTCTTAGCGAAGTCGACAAGGTCTACCAACGGTCACACGAGGATCGATCGTCTCGATCGATTCGGACGGGGAAAGATTTCCCTATCTCAAATCAAGAGACAAAAGATCTCTGGATAGACACGTGAGACGCTGTGCAGGACTTTGCTTCTATCACCGAGGATCTGGAGGAGATCGACATCGGCTTCGGTGATCGGCTGCGGCGACGGAGGCGGAGCAAGTTCGCGAGATTAGGGTTAGTCGGCCGCTCTGTTTCGTATATCGTCTGTGTGTATTACTGTACACAAATACCAGAGTATTTATACAATAGGTCAAGAGATGACCGTTGTGGGCCCCACCAGCAGTAAGACCGAAGTCCGGTTCAAAATCCCACAGATGTCGTGGACCGGTCCAGGCAGAGTCGGAAAAATACCCAAGTCAAATTCGGCGAGAATCGTGGGTGATTCTCGACGAATCGGCGAGAATCACTTACGATTCTTGCCGAATTCTACTTAGAGAATTCTGGCAGCACAGGTTACAGAGGCCGGGGAGAATCGGTGGGAATCACCTTGGATTCTCGCCGACTCGTTGAGAATGCAAAGTCATTCTCGATGAATCGGCGAGAATCACTTGGTGATTCTCGACGATTTTGCCTTAGAAGATTTTTCTGACTGCGTCGAGACAGCCGACCCAACCCGGCAAGAGTCAACTAGTGATTCTCGACGACTCGTCGAGAATCACTGGTGATTCTCGACGAATCGGTGAGAATCACTTAGTGATTCTCGACGATTTACACTTAGACGATTCTTGTCTTTCAACCCGTGAGATGGTCTTTGGCCCATCCTTGCTCCTTGTCTGCTCTTGCTTTATCATAGCCCTGTACTTGAGATTAAGTACACCCCAATAGAGAGAGTACACGTAGGCCAACACACTGATCTGCTCAACGAGGGATTACGTTGCACAAACCCGTGTATATTGACCCACTGCACCCTGACATTGGTGTGTACTTAGCATGGAATAACTGCAAGCACAACTAGAAGAAATTCATCAAATACATAGTCTATTTACCTTAGCTTGTACAGGGGCTTCTTCAAATCAGGTACATTGTGGATACAATACCCAACAACGGGGATGCAAAATCTGCCGCGGTACTTCAAAGTACCTGCATCATCGATAGAAAAATCTGGCAACTTCCCCTTCTCGGTCCTGGTGAATAAGTGCAGAAGATCTGGATCGTCTTTCTTGTGCAATCTGGTCAAAGAAATCCAAGACGGCTCTGCCACTAACAAACTACTCTTCAAACCACAACATCCCACTGATATATCCATAAGGAGGAACTCCTCCACTAAACGATCGGCGGAGAGATTAAAGATCTTTCCCGTCTTCCGGCTCAGGGCGTCGGCCACCACATTGGCCTTGCCTGGATGATACTGGATCTCTACATCATAATCGGCCACATACTCTAGCCACTGCCGCTGGCGCAGATTCAAATCCTTCTGCGTGAACACGTACTTCAGGCTCTTATGGTCAGTGAAGATCTTGCACTGAGCCCCATAAAGTAGATGCCTCCACAGCTTCAACGCATAAATCACCGCTGAAAACTCAAGGTCATGCGTAGGATAATTCTTCTCATGAGTCTTCAATTGCCTTGACCCATAGGCAATCACTTTTCCAACCTGCATCAACACGCAACCCAGACCAACATGCAAAGCATCCACGTATACATCATAATCCACACCCTCAGTAGGCAGGGTCAGAACGGGAGCAGTGCACAATCTATTCTTTAGCTCCAAGAAGGCTTCTTCGCACTTCTCGCTCTAAACAAAGGCCGCGTTCTTCTGAGTCAACTTGGTCAAAGGTGAAGCTAGGGAAGAGAAACCCTCCACGAACCTCCTGTAGTAGCCGGCCAACCCTAGGAAGCTCCTGATCTACTTAGGCGTGCTCTGTCTACTCCAATCCATCACTGCTGCGACCTTTTCTGGGTTGACCGAGATCCCATCCTGGTTCACTACGTAGCCTAGAAATGAGACCTGAGGCAACCAAAATTCGCACTTGATCATCTTGGCGAATAACTTGTGATTCCTCAACTCCGATAGAACCAAGCGCAGATGCTGCTCATGCTCCCCAGCGCTGCGAGAATAAACCAACATGTCATCGATAAAGATAATAACGAACTTGTCTAGGAAATCCTTGAACACCCGGTTCTTCATATCCATGAAAGCTGATGGTGCATTGGTCAAACCAAACGACATCACAAAGAACTCAAAGTGTCCATGCCTCGATCTAAACGCAGTCCGTGGAATATCTGTCTCACGGATCCTGAGCTGATGATAGCCAGAACGAAGGTCAATCTTGGAGAACACCGTGCTACCGTGCAACTTGTCAAATTAGTCATCGATCCTCGGTAGAGGATACCTGTTCTTAATAGTGACTTTGTTCAACTCCCTGTAGTCGATGCAAAGCCGCATCGACCCATCTTTCTTCTTCACAAACAGCACAGGAGCACCCCAAGGGGATGAAATCTGCCTGATAAATCCTTTTGCCAACAGCTCATCCAACTGGACTCGCAAATCCTCTAACTCATGAGGGGCCATCCGGTACGGCGCCTTAGCAATAGGACGCGTACCCGGTTCCAAATAAATCACAAACTCAACATCCCGCTCGGGAGGAAGACAAGGAAGATCATCAGGAAAAACATCGGCGAAATCACGAACAACTGGAATCTCCTCCAAGCGCGGTACACTAACAGTGGTCCAAACCACCGAGACCAAACAAGCAAAACAATCCGGAAGAAACAGCTTCTGAGCACATACCGCAGAGATGACAGGAGAATCCCGGCTCAGATCAGCATACACGCTTCCGGGCTGATCATCGTCCTTGATGAAGTCCAAGTGCTTCCCTTTGCACTGAATAATCGCATCATACCTAGACAGCCAGTCCATGCCCAGAATAACATCGAAGTCCTCCAGATCAATCATCTTCAGGTCTGCCTTCGCAAGGAAGTCCCCCAACAAAACAGGGCAATCTAACATGCCCAAATCTGACAACACAGATTCACAAGAGGTGAACTTGACATGGAAGGTATCCCGAACTCGATCTAGAGTCAACCGATGTCGCTCCACAAAGGCTCTAGCCACAAATAAGTGGGTAGCGCCGGAGTCAAACAGAACACGCGCCCAACGGTTCTTCACCTTAAATTTCCCCATAGGAGTATATACAACTAAGGCACTACCAAAACAAAACTGCACTCATTCTAGTAAAAAAAAATAAAAAAAATAAAACCTTCATGCTTGAAAAACAACTAACCTGAGATGACCTGAGTCGAAGCTTGAGCCTCCTCGGAAGAGATCACGTTAAGCTTTCCCTTGCCCTTGTCAACACGCTGAGGTGGAGGTAGTGCCTGAAGTGGAACTGCATGAAGAGCAGGCTAGACTTGAGGACACCTAGACTTGATGTGACCCTTCTGCCCACACTGATAGCAGACTTTATCCTTGGACTAGCACTGGGCAGCATCATGCCTGTGTCGCTTGCAAATAGAACAGGAAACATCCTTCCTAGGAGCACCCTGAATAGCATGAACCTGCTCCTTCTTCTGAGCTGTTGCCTTCTTGAAACACCTCTCGACAGGGTGGCCTGACCGGCCACAGAAGCTACACACCACCTTGCTCTTCATTCCCAAAGCAGCACCGGGTACCTGGGGTTTCTTCTCCCCGACAGACTTCCTCTTGTCCTTCCTCATTTGCTGGCCCCTGCTCTTTGCGGTCTCGATAACCTCCACCTTCAGAGCAGCCTCCACTACTCCTGCATAAGTCTCTGACCCATAAGCACTGGTCAACTACTGCACCTTGCTCCTTAAGCCACCGAGAAATCACTTAACTCGATCAGCCTCAATGCTGACCAATCCAGGGGAAAAAGGCTCAACTTTCTGAACTCTATCTCATACTCACCCACCGTGAGTTGCCTTTGCTTCACATGGAGGAAGTCGTTCATGAGGCTGTCATGCTCGACCGAGGGTAAGAACTTCCTCAACAACATCTCCTTAAACACTTCCCAAGAGCATCCAGCTACCAAGCTCTCCTTTTCTCTCAGCCACCAACTCTTAGCCAAACCTTTAAGCTGATAGGCGGCTATCATCACCCTCTGGTCATCTGCAATCCCGGAGTATGAGAACATCTCCTCCATGGAGATCAGCCAATCGTCTATGACAATGAAATCTGCCTTCCCGTCATAAGTGGGAGGGCTCAGCCTCTGAAACTGCAAGATGAAGTCCATCTCTGCTGGCACCACCACTGGAGGTCTTAAGGGTGCAGGAGGAGGAGGAGGGACAGCTAACCCCCCTGCAGGGCCTTGCACACCCTGAGTCTGACCTGCCACAACTGCCACCAGGGACTTAATCTGGGCCTGCATCTCTACCATCTGCCTGCTCATGGCATCGCTACTCTGCCGCAGGCTCTCGATCACCGCGTCATTCTGCGCTCCGGATGACTCACCCTCAGATAGGGGAGTCGATCTAGTCGCAGGACATCTCGTCATCGTAAAAATCATAACAACACTAGTCAGATCCTAGTACAACGGCTAGAACCAACTACAAGTACAGACAATACATATATAGATATGAACTTAAAGCTGCTAAACTTTCTCTGGGAGTTTATCTTTTTACAAAAATTGATGTTATTCCCTAACCTAGGATGGTTAACCACCACCATACTAACTCTTATACCTAGATCGGGAATGCATGACTTTATATTACTTTTGACTTGAAAGCTTATGCGTGTACATATGTCATCTTGCTAGTCTTTAGCTTGGCACGTTGTGCTTATGCAATGTTATGCTATGCATGTTTGTGCTATGCATTCTAAAAAGGCCCTAATGTATGTTATGAGCGGCGTACGCATGAAAATGTTATGCATCCCATATTACATAACATTCTCATGCAACGAAAAAGAAAACGAGCTAGTCGCAGCCATGTGGTGAGGTTATGCATCCCATACTACATAACCCTCACATGTTGCCCCTATGGTGGATCCATATACGAACACATAATATGCATCCCATACTACATAATATGCCCCGTATACTTCATATTATGCTGTGAGTGTAGTGTTCGTGCTTTTACCAAGAATTCATGAGTTTAATGATTAGAAAATCAGTTATATTTTAGAGGCCGCATCCCTCGGCTCGGTGGATCACCTAGTCCACAGTTTAAAACTATAATTATACGCTGCGGAAAAATACTTTATTCAGGTTTGACATCCTAAGGAGTGCATAAGAGCCCCAAGAGGACCACTTATGCTATTGAAGACTCTACATTTAATTTATACTATATATAAGAAAACGATCTTTATACGTTGTTTGGAAAATAGTGATTGAGTTTTATAAAACATGCTGATCATGAGCTATACTTATAATAATAATTGTAGTTTTAAAAGTAACTAGCAACCTAGCATAAATCCTACCCATAGCAAGTAGACTATCTCCAGAAAATGGTAGCAGCAAAAGTAACATATCTAGTACAAAGGTAAAAACTACCAGTGGGTGCCAACAACCTGACACGAACCCACTGACAAATATATATGTTTGTAAGAAAAGTGCAGAAGAACTATCTCACTAACAAAGCAACAAGATCTCTAGAGTCTAAGAGACCACCAGCAACACCACAACAACCTAGCCACCAAACTGGCTACTGTCCAGAACCTGAGGCATTCAAAAGAAGAAAGAATACCTTAGCAAGCAAAATAAGGAAAACTGCACGAAAGTGTCAATAAGATGATAAATGAAAGAGGAAAAACAAAGCAGTAACAGTCACAACTGCCCAAGGCAAGACAAAAAGAAATGCACTAGGTGCGAGGAAACAGCATCAACCCTGCCCAGAAACTACTTCCTGTAGAGTCTACTAAGCTGCCAAGAGCCCAAAATGCTGCAATCTACCAAGGAAGAAACGTCTAACACCCTAAACTGTGGGAGATGGTAGTGGCAAAACAAACAACGTGGATCTTGGTTAGAGGCAAACTCAGTCCCCCAACCACCATTTCCAAGAAATAAAGCTCAAGGGTCTACATGTGAAAGCACTAGGGACCTCTCACCCCCTTGCCCAGCCCGTACCTGGGGCAAGATAAAAGAAAAAGGGTGGCCTTGGCTAAATTACACAATACCTCTCCTCTTAAGAGCTCCAAACCACCACTACTAACCACGACCCACGATTCGGCCTTTAGGAAAGAAAAAAACATAGCCGACAAGTAACCTCAAATAAAAATCAAGGAATTCACTCGGGGGCAAAAATCAAGGTAGGGAAAAAGTGTTGAAATGACTCAACATGGCTTGGCGTTGAGTGGGGCCCACTCAACGCCTAACCAGACCTTGGTGTTGAGTGAGTTAGCCTCACTCAGCGCCAGAAAAGCCATGGCATTTAGTGAGGTTCACTCACTGAACGCCCTACAGAAGAACAACTATGGCGTTGAGTGAGCTAGCCTCACTCAACGCAAAAACAGGCATGACATTGAGTGAGGTTCACTCACTCAACGCCTCCCGCAAGAATTCTCTGGCGTTGAGTGAGGTAACCTCACTCAACGCCAAAACAACGATGGCGTTGAGTGAGGTACACTCACTCAACGCCCTGGTACTTAACCACAATCAGAGAAAGTGGCGTTGAGTGAGCTGGCCTCACTCAACGCTAAAACAGCAATGATGTTGAGTGAAGCTCACTCACTCAATGCCCTGCCACTTAGCCGTAAAAGAAGACTGCGGCGTTGAGTGAGTCCACCTCACTCAACGCCAAAACAGCAATAGCGTTTAGTGAGGTTCACTCACTCAACGCCCTGGCACTTAGCCGCAAACAAGGAAAATCTGCGGCGTTGAGTGAGCTGACCTCACTCAACGCCAAAACGGCAATAACGTTGAGTGAGGTCATTTTACTCAACGCCAGAGGTTCTGTCTGCAAAGAAGGGCTGTGGCGTTGAGTAAGTCTACCTCACTCAACGCCAAAGAAGAAATGGCATTGAGTGAGGTTCACTAACTCAACACCACGGGACTTGGCCGTAAACTTGCCTACGGCGTTGAGTGAGGTCACCTCACTCAATGTCAAAACCGATATGGCGTTGAGTGAGGCCGACTCACTCAACGCCAAAGTACTTAGCCTCAGAAAAGACTGTGGCATTGAGTGAGGACACCTCACTCAATGCCAAAGTACTTTGCTTCTCGAAAAAAACCACGGCGTTGAGTGAGTTTACCTCACTCAACACCAAAACGGAAATGGTGTTGAGTGAGGTCGACTCACTCAACGCCAAAGTACTTAGCCGCTAGCAGGGGCTGTGGCGTTGAGTGAGTCCACCTCACTCAACGCCTTAGTACTTAGCCAAAAAACTCAAACCGACTACAGCTGTGGCGTTGAGTGTGTGCACCACACTCAACGCCAAACCCGCAAAGGCTTTGAGTGTGTGCACCACACTCAACGCCGGCAACCCGAGAGCCCAAATTTTGCTCTTTCCAAGATATACAGCAGGCACCCCCCTCCTACTCTCTCTCTCTCGGCTTCACCAGCAAGGCAACAACCAGACAGAAATCTGGAGTCTAAATTGGCGGTATTACGCTGGCGGGTTGAGCACCAACAACATAAAGAGGGGGGCTCATTAGGAGAAACTAAACCCTAATTTCAGCAAGATAAAAAGACAAGCTTGGCTTCTACCCTAGGGCTAACCGGGATTTTTCCAATTCATCAAGAGAAAAAAAAACGACAAGGGCAAGAATATCACTTGCCTCAATTTCCGGCGAAGCTTGGTCGGCTTTCCCTCCTCTTCACTCGGCACTAGCAGCAGCAACACCTAAAAGCACATTCCCGCGCTTTAATGGCGGAATCCACAAGAAACCGAAAATCCAAGTCTCCTAAAACTCCACGAAAATCAAATCTCTTACTGTCGAAATGCAGATCTGAGCGAGAGCAAGCCAAAGACGCCTTCGGAATCGAATTCAGTCCACAAAAGCTCCCGGAATCGCCGTCCGAAGGCTAGGGCAGTCCGTCGCTTCGGCCTCTGTTTTCCGCGAATAGGAGCAGGCGGTTTCGGTCTTGGGAAGAAGGAAGAGAGTGGGCCCGCCACTTCTAATTAAGGTTTTTAAATAAGCCTTAACACGTCGGTTCAGCCTAACTGCAGCCTAGCCGCTGGTTCTCTTATTAAATAAGAGGGTTCCTAGTTAGTCTTTACTAATGGCACACCCAAAACGACACGAAAACCTAACTACCTCGGAATTCAACGAAATTCGCACCGCAGCAAAATATCCACGCTACGAACACAACGGCGAAGTCAAAATTAACTTTCGACGAACAGAACTCGAGTTATAACCACTCTAATTCAAAACACAAGCATCCCCGAGAGGCCACACCGGGTCACCCAAAACGACCCGTCTTGCTAGGGAGATCTTGCCAATATTCTACAAAATAGGTCACTCAGTTTTAAGGAGTTAAACCACACTCCACAAATGGCACAAGCCACAAAAATGCGTCACCGTAACGCCAAACGAGAATAAAATAATCGCAGAAAAAATCGGGAGCGTTACAGCGGTAGAATCGAAAATCTTGAAGACTTTAATCTTGTATCTTGAATCGACTAGATCTAGGAGAATAGAAGCCTTTAGAATGCCAATATCCAGTCATATTTGAAGAATATCGAATCGAGCACAGCAAGCGTCGACGGAAAGAGGTTCGTGAAACGTACGTGGGCCGACGGGTTCATTTTAGAAACTTGGGTGATTTTAAATTTTGAACGATTTGCTCGATTATGGTTGATGAAAAATACACCCTAAGTAATTATAGGCAACTTTGAAGAAACGGCTATAAAGAAAATTCCAAATCAGGACCTTGTAAAATTTACAGTGCATGACCGTCGTCCAACCCGAGCCTGAAATTTGAAAACCGATCGGAAAATTTTCCTAAGTCATATTCATTGAGTATCGTCGACTATAGCAAGTATACTTGATGAATAGTCATAGATATATGACAAACTTGACTTAAAGAAATCCAGATCAAACCAGCTAGCCACTCAACGCCAAGGCTGAAGGCATACTCGACGAATTCGACGAGTATCAGCTAGTATACTCGACGAATTCGATGAGTATCGTCTAGACCACTCGACGCATTCGATTCCTTTGCCTTAAGAAAATCCAGAGAAGTAGTGTCGAGATGATTCAATGAATTTGGCATGTATTGTTATGTATATTCGACGAATTCGGCGAGTATTGTTAGATACATTCGACGAATTCGACGAGTATACTTAATGATACTCGACAAATTTTACTCAACTGTTTTTACAACTTATCAGAAATTCTACCACAAGTACATATAATGAATTCGACAAGTTCTAGTAGGTATATACGATGGATTTGACGAGTATCAGTGAGTATACTAGACGAATTCGACGAATATCCCTTACAATACTCGACAAATTTTACTTGGGTCAAATTTCTGTTCTCCTAAATTCAACTTCTTCTTCCTTGATCCTTCTCATGCACCTGGTATAAAAGTACATTCCAATAGAGAGATTACACGTAATTCAACATATTGGGCTACACAATGAAGGATTTCATTGTATAGTCTTGTGTTTACCTACCATTGTAACCTGACATTGGTGTGTACTTGGCAATGTAAACCTGCAAGTACATAACTAAAAATGCAATATCAAATACAATCACAATTCATCTTAGCTTAACTGGACCCTTCTTCAAATTAGGGTTATATTGGATACAATACCCAACAATCTGCCCCTATTTTAAGAAGTCAGAATTTTATAAGCTAAGGTGAATTGCACAACAAGAATAATCATAGAGCATAAAATTGAAAAGATAGTTCAAATTAGAAATAGTGTGCATTTCCAGTCATATATATATATATATATATATATATATATATATATATATCAATAAGAGTTTTTAGTTTTGGGTGGGTGGGGGGGGGGGGGGGAACAACTACCACTACTCACAAAAATAATCCAAAATAGAATAAACAACCCTCAGCCCTACTTGTCCTGGCTCTTCTGACACTGCCTAACAAAATAAGCCTTGGGCTTGGGATAATATCTTGGAGGGGCTGGAGGTGTAGCTGGATCATTATGTCTGTATTTTCTGAAGTGGATCCTTCTCTTCGCGCAGGCCACCTCATACTTATGCCACTCATCTCAGTCATAGTGATCTCATCTGTTTTCCCCTCCAATAGCGACCATGGTGAAGGAGTCTTAGATAATTCCTATTGAAATAGGACTCCACACCTCAACCATCTCTCTATCTTTGATAAGTAGTTCTCTGGTAGGCTTTGATCTTATAGCAGAAGGGCCTTCACCATACTTTCTTCTCTTGTAGACTGGAACATGGATATCTTCAACTACTTGAACATCTGGGAACCCAGCAGCAACAACAGGTCTGTCCTGAGAGAAATCTTGTGTGTTTGTCCAATATTGAGAGTAATCCTCAGCAGGATGAACTTCAACATGAACAAGCACAACAGGTACTTGAAATACATGGCCTGGCCAACCAAAGATCTCATTATGTATCCAACAAAAGTTTTTAAAGCTGTAATCATTAACTCCTTTAAAGTTTGCTAACATGGCAGCCTCAACTGCATCAACCTTGGCTTCCACCTTAGCTTGAAGGGCATCCTCCCCCTTTCTAACTTCTTCTGCTACAACATTTGCATAGGATTCCGTTGTCTTATAAAAATAAGCCATCGATCGATTGTGAGCATCGATCATTGTTACATCGTCCTTATCAACATTTTGAAAAACATCTACACTACTCTTTAGTCCGGCCACATTATGAATGAGAGTTGTACGTCCTTGCTTAAACCATGAGTCCAACCTTGCATCTTTCTTATCAAAACACACCTTGAAGGCTGCAAGGCCATTGTTCATATCTTTCTCCTTCTCCTTGACCTTTTTCAAAACTTTTTGCATTGAGGAATAAAAATAAGCTTGATGTTTAGCCAACATGGCTTCTATGGTCTTCAGTATAGAACTATCAGCACTGGAGCTAGGAACCTCTTCTATAGGAGCACTAGGATGAGAGGGCAGATCTTGACGAATTTCTGACTCACTGGAGTACTCAGCTATTTAAGACAAATGAGCTTTAGAGATCAAACTGAGATCTTCAGTAGTAGATAGTACATGAGCATGCTCTTCTGCATCCCCTTACTCATCAGAAATATCAACTATCTCCTTTGGAATGGTTAGAGGAATACCTGATGCCTTGGCAATTCTTTTCCCAAGGTTGCGAATAAACCTGTCAACCTGAGTAGAAACAGATAGCAAGGACTGAGTCACCTCCCCCTCAGAAGCTAAAGCATGAGTAATCTCTGGGAGAGGGACAATCATGTTGTCCACTGACACCTGCACAGAATCATCATTAGCATTATAAGTAGCTTTGGTCTTATCAGCAATAATCATTTCCTCATCAGCATCAATTTCATAGTCATCCACATTCAAATCATCTTCAACAACAGCAGAAATCTCGGCCTAATCTGGCACTAGCTCATCAACAACAGTCTGAGAAATCTTAGCAACCTCTGTCAGAATATTCCATGTCTCTGGAACTAGAATCTCAGCATTTGGAAGTAGAATCTCTATAACTATAGTAACACTCAAGGGCACTGAGTCAGTTGCAACTTGTGTTTTAGCTGGCTCCCCCTCAGCTCCTGCACTCAATATCTCAGGAGTTTCCTTGGGGGTTGGAGAAGAAATCCTTGTTCTTCCTCCTCCTCAGGCACATTTGGGGCTCCCCTGGCCTCAGAATCCTCCTATCCCACCTTGAGAATATTGATGAGTCGGTTTTCTTGAGGTGATGGATAGGCACACCTTTGGTCATATTGAGCTTGTCTCTTTCCATTTGGTTCAAGTACAAGCTGATAATCCTTCCAAAGTTGGGAGTGCGGAGACTGTCCTTGATCTTTTCAAATAGCATTGCACCCCAATCCATTCTTTTTCTGCAGATGATTATCACAAGTATTTGAACATCTTTGATGATAGGTAGTCGTGTGAACCATTTTTGCATAACAGTACTTTTCCAATAATGTCTGATAGTAGCTTTCCTTCATCATTCATCCCTTTCCTTTTGACAGCTTTAATGCCCCTTGGCAATCCACAGAATATCAATGCCCTTGAAAAGTCCTCCTCTTCGAGGTGATCTGCTTCTTCACAAGCTGTAATGCTCAAGAGCCGGGTGAGATTAGAGGCCTTCACTTTAACTGAAGTCATACAAACTTTGCTTTTGATGACGGTATCTTCATGTCTGAGCTTAGCATTCTGGAAGAACTCAAGAAATTCCTTGTGCAAAAAATTTCAAGGGTGTTCTAGGATAAACGAGAGACCGGCTATCTCCAACATCAGGATTACATTCCTGAACTCATCAGAAGCTGAGGAAATACCTGTTCGAATCAACTCTCCACCCCCTAGCAACCTACTGGTGGTTCGAGGAGCCACGAAGAATCAGAGAATAGAACAAAAAGTTTCTTGACTGAACTGCCAGTTGGAACGATTTGCTATCATTGACGGTCGGCTGCTGTTTCTTGGACAAGTCGGCGAAAATCTCTGGAAGAAGAGAATTGTGGTTGTGACAATAGGAGCTTGCTTGGAGGGAGTTCACTGAGGCGTTCTGACAAGGAATAGAATCAACACGTCAGGAAGAGGATGAAGAATAGTGTCAAAATATGAATCAGTGGGAAGAAACTGTTCAGCGACTTGGCTGATTGTACTCGACGAAATAGCGTGTGGTTGCCCCTAACCATTTATATTTATATATATATATATATATATATATATATATATATATATATATATATATATATATATATAATTTTAAGACTTGAGAAAGGCGCGTACCTAATTAGCCGTAACTCTACGGATCCAATATAGGAAAGAAATTTTGACCTAAGTCAAATTTGGCGAGATTCACTAGATGCAGAGTCAAATTCGGCGAGTTTCTGCGTGTATATTTGATGAATCGTCTAAATTCCTATGGAATTCCATCGAATGGGCAATTTTTGCAGACCGATACTCGACGAATTTTCCTTGGACAGATTTCTTCCTTTCTATAGCATTTCCCGAGAGAATTCCTACCATCTTCATGAATATTTGTTCAGCATGCCCAGTTCTGTTTTGAAGAAAGAGAACTTAGATTCGTCCAGTAGCTTCATAAAAATATCCGCGACCTACTTATCGGTCGGGACATTGCTGAGGGTTATATCCTTGTTCTCTACATGCTCCTGGATGAAGTGATATCGCACTTCAATGTGTTTTGTCCGACTGTGAGAGACTGGATTATGCGCGATAGCTATTGCGCTGGATGAGTCGCAATACATTTGAATCTCTTTGAACTTTAAGTTGTAATCTTCAAGTTGATTCTTGATCCATAGAAGATGTGTGCAACAACTACCGGCAGAGATATACTCCGACTCGGCAGTTGACGTTGCCACATAATTCTGCTTCTTACTGCTCCATGAGGTAAGCCTTCTTCTAAGGAATTGGCACGTCCCGGAAATGTTTTTTCTATTATCCCTGCTTCCTGCAAAATATGTATCTGAAAATCCAATTAGCTCAAGTTCATTACTTCTCGGGTGCCATAAGCCAAGATTGGGTGTACCCTTAAGGTATCTTAAGATTCGCTTTGCAGCAACGTAATGAGATTCCTTTGAGTTCACCTGAAATCTAGCGTAGACGCTTGTTGAAAACATTATGTCGGGTCTACTAGCAGTGAGGTAGAGCAAGGATCCAATTAAGCTTCTGTACTTTGTTTCATCAAAAGGTTTCCCTTTCTCATCCTTGTCCAAATACATGGTTGAATCCATTGGAGTCCTCATCATGGTTGTGTTCTCCAATCTAAATTTCTTTAGTAACTCTTTGGCAAACTTCATCTAAGAGATGAATATTCTATCTTCATATTGTTTCACCTGAAATCCTAAGAAATACTTCAGCTCTCCCATACTGCTCATTTCAAACTTCCCTTGCATAAGTTTGGAAAACTTAGTGCAAAGGTTACCTTCCGTAGAGACAAATATAATGTCGTTCGGCATAGATTTACACTAGCATAATCTTGTCTTTTACTTCCCTAAGAAATAATGTTTTGTCTATCTTTCCTCTTGTGAACTTATTCTCAAGTAGTAAGCTAGACAAAGTCTCATACCAAGCTCGAGGAGCTTGTTTTAAATCATATAGAGCTTTATTAAGAAATTAAACATGTTCAAGGAAAGTAGAGTTGACAAAACCCGAGGATTGCGCTACATATACTTCCTCCTTCGGATTCCCATTGAGGAATGCTTATTTTACATCCATTGATATACCTTGAAGCCTTTGAAGGCAGCATATACAAGAAACAACCTGATCGCCTCGTGCCTGGACACTGGATCAAAGGTCTAGTTGAAGTCAATCCCTTCTTCTTGTCAATATCCTTGAGCTACAAGCCAGGTTCTGTTCTTTATGATTATGCCATTCTCGTCCAGCTTGTTTCTGAAAACCCACTTGGTGTTGATCACGTTCTGTCCCTTGGGCCTAGGCACAAACTCCTAGACTTTACATCTTTCAAACTGGTTAAGCTCCTCTTGCATTGCAATGATCTAAGAGGCATCCTTGTTTGCTTCTTCAAACTTCTTTGGCTCGACCTGAGATAGAAAACTAAGATGCAATAACTCATTAGTTATACATCTTCTGTTTTTAACTCCATCGTCTGGCTCTCCAATGATTTGATCAGTTGGGTGATCTCTTAGGTGTCTGAACACAAGGTTTCTTTCTCTCCCTCCAGCAGGTTCTACAACATCTGGTGCATCCTCTATAGGTTGAAGCAATTCTTCCTCTAGAAGTTATTCATTCACCAAGCCTGGATCGACGACCTTGACTGAGCTTAGACCATCTTCTTTGACTGCTTCATCCAAGCTTAGTTCCTTGAACTTGGTACCTGCATCTGCACCAATAACACTAGACTAGCTGCTTTGGAGCAGGCTTGTCTCATCAAATACAACATTAATAGACTCTTCTACTACCAGGGTTTTCTTATTGAAAATCCTATACGCCTTACTATGGCTACTATAACCTACGAAAATACCTTCAAAACATTTTTCACTAAACTTTGTGCGGTAATACTTCCCATTATTAAGTACGAAGCATTTACTTCCAAAGATTCTAAAGTAGGACACAGTCGGTTTTCTGCCCTTCAGTAGTTCATAGGGAGTCATACAGTGGTTCTTGTTGATTAGAGCTCTATTTTGCACGTGGTAAGATGTGTTGACTACTTCATCCCAGAAGTACTCTAGAAGTGAAGCGTCATTCAATATAGTTGTACATGCTTCAATTAATATTCTATTCCTTCTCTCAGCAACTCCATTTTATTGTGGAGTACGTGGGGAGGAAAACTCATGAAAGATACCTTGGTTTTCACAAAATTCTTTCATGGTACCAGACTCAAATTCTATTCTGTGGTAATTTCTGATTTTGACCACTAAATAGTTCAATTCATTCTTAATTTGCCAGAAAAAATTAGCGAAAGAATCAAAGGTGTCATACTTGTGTTTCAGAAAGGACATCCAAGTAAAATGAGAGTAGTCATCCACAATTACCAGCGTATATACTTTACCTCCTAAACCGTGAATTGGAATATGACCGAATAAGTCCATGTGAAGTAAGTACATACTTCTCGAATAATCTTTTTCAGCAATACCCTTGAAGGTAGCCCTTGTCTGCTTACCCGTTTGGCATGCGTGACACAGACTCTCTTTAAGGCACTTAATGCTGGGGGAATCGCACACTAAGTTGTGAGAAAATAACATATTTATGGTTTTAAAATTTATATGTGCTAATCTCTTGTGTCATTGGTTACAAAGAGACACACTACTTTTAGCCCAAAAGCACACTGGTGTAGAATTATCTAAACATAAAAAATTTAAACAAAATATATTTCTACTCCGAGTGCCTGTTAAGATCATCTCCAAATTAACAGACGACTTTATCAGACACTTTTCCATGTAGAACTCAACGATATAGCCTTTGTCACATAGTTGACTTATGCTTATCAGATTATGCTGTAATCCTTCAACATAAGCCACGTCTGTGAAAGAAACTATGTTGTTGGAAATCATACTGTACCCTTTCGTGATTCCCCTATCTGACCCTACAAATATAACTTTTGGTCCGTCTTCGACTGGGGTAAATTCTCGCAGTAGGCTTCTTGTCCTGGTCATATATCGAGAGCATCTGTTGTCCAAATACCAGATTGCATTTTTGTTGGCCTTTGGACATACCTGCAATCATAAATCATTTTACCTTAGGAACCCAAATGAACTTTGGTCATTGGTTCCTGCTCAGCTTAACACCACTAGAAATATTAACTTTACGAGTGGTCAGTCTCGCACGGTTAACATGTGGAGTTTAAAAGTTAGCAGGGTTAAACCAGCAATCCATGCCAAAATGACCAATTTTGCCGCAACACCAACAGTCAAACATGTTGTTCCTTCTATTGTATTCTTGCTTTACCTTTTGTACGGGAGGTCTAACACTGGCTACATACTTAGAGTTGGAGGCCTCCTGATTGAAACACACACAAGGCTTCTCAGTAACCTTAGCCTTTGTACGACAGTTTTGTCTTTCGGTGCTTTCTTATAATTATGTCCATGAACATAAGGACCATACTCTTATAGAGTTATCACTTCGTAAGGAGCCTTGAAAACACTAGCCCCAAAGTCTCAGGGACGGGTCCATCCTTGATAGCTCTTCTTAGGCTCTATATAGGCAGGCCTGGCAAAGTTCCCATAGGACATCTCAGAGTCATATTTGTTTATGGGGGAAAATAACCTTCTTAAAAGAGGATTGACTCTAAGGTGCCTTCCCTTTTACCTTTGGTGGCGGCTCTCTTAGCAGCCTTACCTTTTCAACAATGTGGCCAAGACCACTACCCATATTTGGAGCGGAAAACTCATCGATGAGAGGAAGAATGGTCTTTGGCTTCGAGTAGCTTTCAACTAGCTTCCTTTCCACCACGAACTTTTCTTCTAGCTCATCTAGGTATTTCTCCTTCTATCTCAATGTCTCAACTGATCTTTTGAATTCCTCTTTCAAGGAGTGGACTTCATCTCTGAGAGGAAGTAATTTTACAAGTTCCTCCTCCAGACTTGTTTCCACTGCCTTGAGGGAGGTAATCTCTTTTGCATGCTTTTTGACTACCTTTTGGCATTTGTCAAAAGCTTTCAAAAGGTTTTCATGCTGAGCCATCAAGTCAGCTTCATCTTCCTTTGAAGAGTAGTCCTCATGACCAGTAGAGGATGTTTTCGACTCAGAGAGTATAGTGTGAGAGTTTACGTTCCCATGGTACTTAGAGTCACCAACTTCCTCGGCTGATCAAGCCATAAGCCCGAAGTAGGCTTCCTCATTCTCTGAACTTGACTCATTCGAGTCACTATCGCTGAGAGTCTTGGAGTTCTTGACGATGAAGCTCTTTTCTTCTTTCCTCTTGCCTTTGAAGGATCTCTTTTTGTCCTTCTTAGACCTTCCTTCTTCTTGTACGGACATTACGCAATCATGTGTCCTATCTTATTATAGTAGTAGCACACAACGTTAGAGGAAGAATGTTTGTTCTGTTTAGATTTGTACTTGTCCTCTCGGTTGTAGCTTTTCTTAGAGCAATCACCATCACAACGTGATCTCTTGAAGTCAGAGGGGGATGACTGATTCTTCATCTGTCTCCTATTGCTGAGCAGTTTCTTGAACTGCTTAGAGATGATGGAGAACTCCCCATCAGATAGCTCAGATCCTGATGTGCATAACTTAGAGTCTTCTGGGGTGTTTGGTGTACATGTCCTTACTGGTGACACAGCTTTAGGATTTTTCGAGCCTTCAGGGCAACTTCCTTCTCACTACTTGAAGTCCCGCTTCTTTGCTCCTCCTTCTTTCTGGTGTTAATTTGAAACTCGTAGGAGAGCAGCTTTCCAAAGAGGTTCTGAGGGTCAATCTCAGACAGCTTCCCAAACTCCCTAATGGCTACCACTTTAGTATCCTAGTACTTTGTTAAGGATCTAAGGCATTTGTCATTCAATTCACCATTAGTGAAGGTGAGCTATAGTTTCTGAGACCGTTGAAAATATTGAAGAATTTCTTGAAGCTGTCTGCAATGGTGTCATTTGGTCCCTACTTGAACGCTTCGTACTCCTTATTCAGCAATGATCTGCAATCATCTCTAACTTCTTCTGTTCCTTCCATCAGAAATACAAGGCAGTCCCACATCTCCTTGACAGATTTGCAATGTAATAGGTTTTGAAGCATTGAGTCATCCACTGCACTTGCGATAATGTTCTTAACCTTTTTGTCCAAGAAGACTAGGGAAATTTCATCCTTGGTGAGATCCATCATTTTCTTAGGAATCATGATGTCAGGGTTCAGAGATGAGGCTTGTGTAGGTATATGCGGTCCTTCTTCCACAATCTAAAAATTTTTTGGATCTGCTTCTTCCATGAAGAATCAGACTCTTTCTTTATACATGGGAAAAGTTTCCTTAGTGCACACCGGTAACTTCATAGAAGAAATGTCCTTGCTTTTATCCATAGCCATGAAGCGGAATCTCTTGATACTAGATGAGAGATCTTGTTCAAGGTGTTAAACTTATACCGAGCAACCTCCCTCTGATACCAATTGAAAGTATCCAGTGTCTACCTAAATCACCTAGAGGGGGGTGAATAGGTGATGTCTGTGTATTTTCGCGGAATTAAAAATTACTTAAAAATTATGCATGCACACAGAACACAGAGATCTGTAGTTGTTCCCCGTATTGGGTGCGTCTACTGTCCTGCCTCGCCTATCAACCACGATGAAGTAGGCTCACACGTTGACACCGAAAAATTACAGACAAACACGAATTTTTTGCTACGTCACAATTCTACGTTCGCACAAAATTGTCAGCAAAGCACACACGTTATTCAGTTTTATCAATCAAATGCTAACGTACGGGTTGCCATACTGTTTGAGATCGAACAAAGTCTATAGGCTGATATTCTCTCAGGCTAAAAGGACCCACCCAGTCCGATCGAGCGAATGTTGTACCAAAAGATATCCACCAAAATTTATGATTCAGAAAAGTTATATCTCTCCCAACAAAAAGAAAACGAGGTTCGCCAATCCTCTTGAACTTAAATAAAATTAAGATGAACAATAAACCTGAAAGTGAAGGGATAGATCACACTAACTCTAGAGGGGGGTGAATAGAGTTTTAAAACTTTTGATTTATTTTGATGGCGGATTAAAATAAGTGATAACTATATATAGAAAAGCAGAAAGAAAAACACAGAAATCACAACACAGAGAAAATAAAAAAAGAGAAACCAGATGACACGAAGATTTTATAGTGGTTCCACTAAAACTTTGGTACATCCACTCTTCTACCACCCTGGTAGGAATCAACTACAGGTTTTTGATCAGGTTCCCTGCCACCACAGGTTTTTGCTCAGGTGCCCTGTCACAACAAGATCAATTTCAAGGGAGATCTAACAACCCTTTGAGCTTTTGACCAGGTGCCCAAAAACCAAACCAAGTCTTTTGATCAGGAGACTTGACAACCAAAGACTAACTTTTGAAGGGAGTTAAAACCCTGTACACAGTAAAGTAAAAAGAAAATTGATATTGTCTTCTTTTTCTCAAAGTTCTGAGAAGACTAGTGGATTGCTGTTGTTGTCAAAGCTCCCCCCTGAGATGTAGAATTGTTCAGGAGAAAGAGAGCTTTGCTTATGGTGTAGGCCTTCAGAATGCTTGAAAATCTTCAGGAAGCTTTTAGACAGATATTGATGGACTGTCCCTTGAAAGTCCTGAAGCAAAAGCTGGTGAAGAACTTGATTTTTAAGAGAGCTGTTCTTCTTTCAGTTTTCTGTAGAATAATCTTTCTTACACAGGTTGGAGTTTTTTGTTGTCTGAAAAGGTAAACCTTATATATTCCTTGCAGATGTTTGGTCTTTGAAATTCGAATTCCTTTCCTTAACTGACTGCGGAAATTCTGGGAGTTGAACGGCTAGAATTTGTCTTTAAATGAATTTCCGTAACTGTCTCAATGAAATAAGCCAAGTAATAACTTTATGAAGACCATAATTAATGTTGCCATGGAACGGCTATATTCTTGAGAATATGAGCATTAATTATCAGAGTATTACTGCCTTAATATAATCGAATTTGAAATGATAGTCGATCTGAGAAACTGCAAAGGAAAAATGTCGAACAGAACCTGGAAGGAAATAGTCGAACTCAGGAATAATTTTGTCGACCTGACCTCCAAGTTCGTCGAGCTGAGAATTATCCTTCGTCGAGCTGAGCTCAGAGATCATCGATCTAAAACTGATTTGCCAATCTGAGCTCCAAGTTCGTCGACTAGAGAAAGACTTTCGTCGAGCTAAACTTCTGATTTGAGATCAGAGATCGTCGATCTTAGCTAGACTTTCGTCGAGCTCAACTCAGAGAAGGAACTCTTAGTTCAACAATCTGAGATAGACGATCGTCGAGCTGAGTTCAGCTATCGTCGAACTGAATTTCTAAAATCTTTTTAACTGCATTTCCTTGAAGTCTTCTGTCTCTAAAGTCCGGAGTCTCTGAAGTCATCTGAAGGCCGTTTAACCTAATGCAACTAACCTTAACCCTAGAACTAACAAATGACCCTAAGCTATACATGTTGGGTCAATAAACCTAATAATGAACTTAGCCCAAATCAACCCTAAACACAGGTGGGGTTCCAACAAAACCGATCGAAGAAAAACACAATAAATCCAATGCTATCAAGAGATCACGCTAAAGTAAATCCACCACAAGAAAATCTAGAAAGAAACACACAAAGGTTGAAATTTTCGTTACCCAAATCGGAATAAATGATTCCGATTTACTAAATTGGTTTGCTCTTCAACGGTTCCGCCGGAGTCACGTTGGATGGAGAGAAACTCGTCCGTCTTCCTCGATTCACGCTGGACAATATCCGTTGTAGCCGTAAATAATGAATTAGGCCGAGATCCACCAAGAGGGTGGCATCTTGAGGATGGCCGAACCTTGGGTGAAGGGCCTTGGTGTGGCCGAACTCATCAAGAGAGGAAGAGGGAGGTCAGGCTTGCCCTAAGCGTGAGAGGAGGGTGGTGGTGTTTGGGTGGCGGCTTGTAGAGAGGGGAGAGAGGAGAGGGTCGGCGGCTTGGAGAGAGGGAAGAGAGGAGGGTGGCTGAAATTACAAAGAGGGGAGAGGGAGGCCGGCGACTAAGAGGAAAGAGGAATTGTTTTCCCCTCTTCAAACTGAGATCGACGATATCATTTATTCATGAAATTTTTCGTTGACCTGAGAACGAAGATTTGTTTTCTTTTCGCAGGACGGAGTTTGCCGCTTCATATTCTGAAAGCCTTTATAACTAGGTTTTCTTCGAGCTCCATCCCGCGGTTTCTAGTTCTCTAGCACTTGATCTCTCTCTTGTTTTGCAAGTAAACAAGTGCGATTCTTGGGATTTCCCTCTCCAGCATGAAGTACAACACTGGATTCGATATCGACTTCGATTCCTTCAGTCATTCCGATCAGATATTCACAGACATTCTACAGTTGTTTGAAGAAAAGCAACTGAAGAAAATCATGACCACAAGGATTAAGCTGCCAGCGAATGAGATAAGGGAATGGGTCTTCACTTCAACTTCTTCAGAGACAGATACAATGACTAGTACCATTGCAGGCCATTAGGTTACCCTAACTCCTACTGTTTTATCTAAAATTTTTGGTTTGGTAAATGTAGAAGACGACATAGAAATAGACAGTTCAGAGTATGAGTCTATGTTGATTAGGATGGGTCACTCCGAGGGAAACCCCAATAAATTGATGAAAAAGAATTTATCTACAGAGTATAAATTTCTTGCTGATGTTGTTGGGAAGGTGTTGCAAGGGAAGCACATAGCCCATGACTATATTACCAGGCACCAATTCTTGGTGATCTGTGCCCTGGTTAATAAGAAAGCTGTAAATTGGGGAAAGTTGTTGTTTGATTTAATTAAGAAGAATAATTCCAAGAAAGAAGTTTATTTTGGGATGATCTTAGGAATTTTCCTCCAGGCCAAGGCTCCTGAATTACTGGTCTCCCAGACCATATTCATAAATTCCTCCAAGAGGCTAACTTCTGCCTGGTTTGGTAGATGGGAGAGGACCATCCCTAAGCCATCTAGGGCTTCCTCCTCTTCCAGGACTTCTGAGGACACCAGGGTAGTTATAGCCACCCCCCACCACCAGAAGATGTTATCCCTTCCATCAGATTTCCTTCACCTCCTCAACAACAACCATCATCAATTATCCCTCCTACTTCACCTCTTCAACCACGATCACCTCCACAATCACTAATCAGACCCCATGAGGATATTCCATCTCCACCTCAGGATGAAATTATGACTGATTTCATTCCTCCTCTATCTCCAACTCAAACTCATCTGAATGTTATTCCATCCACTTCATCACAGCCTAACTTCAACTTACTATCTCCTCAACCATCTCCACAAAACACTCCAATCCTTCAATCCCCAGTTCAATCACCCATTCAGGAAACCACCACAACAACTCCTACCACAACAATTCCTACTACCATAATTCCAACCACCTCTACTACCATTCCTTCTTACCCTACTTCCACATTCCCTGAATATTTTCATACAGACTTCCCCCATACTTTTTCTGTATGTTCTAATTGTTGCCATCAAACCTCTTACACTCCCTTTGCTCCTGAACCTTTATATTTAAATTTCTTTGATATTCCAAAAGATCTTCTTAACTTCATCTCTCCAACTCTAGAGCAATTAATAGTAAAAGCTATTGCCCCACTTTCTACCTCCATCACTTCTCTCTCTACTAGAGTTGCTTCTCTCACCTCTGTCCTTTCTTCTGGGGGCCTGGCTTCAGGACCCTCTAAAACCAAGCAGGGGGAGATGTTCTGTGAAGAAGTTCTAGTTCCTCCTCCAGCATAAGCAGCAACAGCATCCCCAGAGGCAAACATTCCAATTGAAATAATAGATATTATTTATGATTCAGATACTGAAATGGCTTATTATATAGATGAAAAAATAAGCATTGCTGGTGATTTCATTATAAATCCCACAGTTGACTTGGATTCTTTACTTGATTCTTTTAATTCAGTTTACAGAAATGCTTTACCAAGTTTTGATGTTCAGTACTCTAAGGTTATTGTATGTTATACTGCTCCAATAAGTCCTGTAGTTGTGAACCAACAAAGGGCAAGCTTTGTAGTTCCTGTGATTACATAAAATGTAGCTGTTGAAGATGTTTGTGAGCCAGTCTCTATTTCTGAGCCCAAGGCTTTCTCTCCTCCAACATTTAAGTGGGTTGAGTCCCCTATGCCAGACTTGGATGATTTTATGTTTGCAGACATGGAAGAAGAAAGCAATCAGATTGTTACTGAAATTTCTGCAGAGCCAGCAATTTAAGTACAGACTTAGGCTGAGAAGCTAATTTCTAAAGAAGCTCTAAAAGAAATTGATGATTTATATGATAATCCTCCTGAATCATCTGATGATGAGGAGGATGATGATTCAGATGATCCTTCTTCTAGAAAGAGAAAGCTCAAGAAGAAGGCTGTTCCCAAGCCAAACCCATCTGTAGATACTCCCTATTATATTTTGAATAATATTACTCCATATCCAGGGATGCCTCAATGGATGTGGTACTCCAAAAATGAGCAAAAGGCAAGGAAGAAGAGCAGGAGATACTCTCCTCCTCCTCAAAGGAACTAGAGAGGACCTCCTCCTCCTCCTCCTCCTCCAACAGTTGGAGCATCTAGAAACATATCTCATTCCCAAAGGTCTTATCAACAATCTCGCCAATCCAGACCCTCCTATAAAAAGCAGGATAGGTCATCCAGACCCTACTCTCAAGGCATCATGCATTATTATCAGAAATCTACCAGAAGTACTCCTGATCCAGTTCCAAAGCCTATCAGTCCTCAAAAGACTCTGGATGATCAAAAGAAAGATATTAGTCCTGAAAGACCTCCTTCTCCTGCATATGACCCAGAATTGGACCCAAATTTCAGGATGGCCAGATTTAATGAGTTGATTGCTCTATCTCAAATCAGAAAGGCCAAAGAAGAAGGCAAGGATGCTTCATAATTTTCTACAATGTCTACATACAGAAAGAAAGATCTTGAAAGGTATCAGGTAAATAAATTGTTGGGTACACTGGAAACTATGTACCAGATTTGGAGAAGCCTTCCCTTACTCAATGATATACATCAATTTGTATTTGATGAGATGTTTGAGTTCCAATGTGCAGTTTAAGAAATGCAGGAAAATTTCTAAGTACACATGTCGACACTTGTAAGGAATTGTGTCGACACCTGAAGCTGGAGCTATGTCTACACCCAGGAGTTATGTTGATACCAGAAGCAAGGCATGTGTCGACACCCAGGAATTGTGTCGACACCTGAAGAAGGCTTGATTCGACACACAGGACTTGTGTCGACACACACTCAACGCCATCTATCATCAACTGCTGTACTGAGTCTGAAAGGACTTATGTCGACACACAGGACTTGTGTCGACACATACTCAACGCCATCTATCAACAACAACTATACTGAGTCTGAAAGGCTTGTGTCGACACACAGGACTTATGTCAACACACACTCAACGATGTCTGGACATACACTCAACTCCATCTATCATCATCAGCTATGTCAAGACCAGGAGCAGTTGTGTCGACACACAGGACTTGTGTCGACACACACTCAATGACGTCTGGACATACACTCAACGCCATCTGTCTCCATCATCTATGTTGAGACCAGGAGCTGTTGTGTCGACACACAGGACTAGTGTCAACACATACAACAGAAGCTGTGTCAAGAAGCAGAAGAATGGCTGTGTCTACACATTGAGTGTTGTGTTGACATCATCAAGTCTTGTGTCGACACTTAGTCTATTTGTGTCGACACATGTGAATTATTTTGCTGAGTGTTTCCTGCTGCGATATAAAGTCATTGCAAAATCAACTATCACAGCTGTAGACTTCACAGCTATCATAAACAACAAGTCTGACACCTTTGTCAGAACTGTCAGAAGGTTGTTACAAACCAAATTAGTTGGTAATTATTGAGAAACTCTATATAAAGGACTGATCCATGACAACCAAAGTAAGCAATTTAAGCAATTACGGGGGAACAAACCAACACAGAACCAGAGAGAGAATTCAACAACAAGAAAGGGGGGGGGGGAACCCTTAAGAAGACAGATCCTAAAGAGTCTGCAAGAAAGATTCAGATCTAATTCTGAATCTAAGAAGGGAGCTGTCTGAAGATCAACTTCTACACCAAGTGAAGATCAACCTCATTTTGTTCATTCAAGAAGCTTTGAAAAATCTAAGTCAGGTTGGATCTGAAGTACACAGTTTATTCAAGAACTGATCAAGAAGCTCACACCAATTGAGAGTTCTATCTGGGTGAAATTTCTGTACTACTAGATATTCTTTTTCCTTATAAGATCTTTTATAGATCTGAGTTGTAAGCCTGTGTTTATAAAGGATGAGGTAGGGCTGAGAGCCTGAGGTATAGGACTTGTGAAAGTCTGAGTTGTAAGCCTGGTGATAAAGGATGAGGTAGGGCTATTGCCTGAGGTAGGGTTCTTGGGGAAGAATCTGAGGTAGGACTTATATAAGTCTGAGTTGTAGGAACCTATCAGGTTCTGAGTTGTAATATCTGTGGATCTGAGTTAGTGGAAGGAAGTTGGGCTGAATCCAGTTCTCTCTGGATAGGCGAAGGGGGAAAGTGGATGTACCCATAACTTGAGGAACCACTATAAATCTGGTGTTATGTGCTGTGTTGTGAATGTTATGCTGTTGATTGTATAATGAGATGTTGTGATAGATCTAGTTACTTGCCTAAAATTATTAAAGAATTAGAATATATTCACCCCCCTCTAGGTGTCTAGGCTCTTGAAATCAAGTCTTTCAAGTGGTATCAGAGGGAGGTTGCTCAAAGATAGACCTAATAATCTGAGTGAATCGCCAAGGCAATTAACAGATAACAAGAATGGGTTCAAATGAGAATCAAAAGGAATTTGGATCCACGAAACTTCCCATCTACAGGAAAGAAAGTTTTGGGATATGGAAGGAAAGGGTCAGGTTGTTCATGCAAGCATCTGATCTAAGAATCTACATTACAGTATAAGAAGGTCCATTCATTCCAATGAAGGTATCAGCTCTTGATGCAAATCTGCAAACCCCAAAGTTCTTTTCTGAAATGACTAAGGATGAGATCATCCTGAAAACATTAGACAAGAGAGCACAAAACATTATTGTGAGTGCTATAGATGATGCAACATTTCAGAATTTGGTTCATTGCAAAACCTCTAAGGAGATGTGAGACACCTTTATTGTCTACATGGAGGGAACTGAAGAAGTTAGAGAGGATAGGAAATCTATGCTGAATCAAGAATATGAAAGCTTTAGACAAGCCAAGTCTGACAGCATAGTCGAATGTTACAAAAGTTCTTCAGAATAGTAAATGAGCAGATGACCTATGGAAGAGTCTTCAGCACATATGAATTGAATGACAAGTTTCTCAGGTCACTAACCAAGGACTGGGATACAAATATATGTGTCATCAGAGAGGTGCCCAGGCTTGCTGATACACCTCCACCCACATTGTTTGGAAAGCTACTATCTTATGAAATGCAGCTCACTACCAGAAAGGAGGAAGAGAAAAGCAGCATGTCTGAATATAAAGATAAGCCAGTGGCCTTCAAGGCTGAAGGCACAAGAAAGGGTAGGAGAAAGTATCCTTCTCCACCCAGAAGAAGTGCTGAGGCAGAAGCAGAAAATCCTGACATTAGTACATCATATAGCCACATCTCTGATGAGTACTTTGCTGCCTTTACAAGGCAGTTTCAGAGGTTTATGAAAAAGAAGAAATGGAGAACCAAGCCTTCAACATCCTTTTCCAAGGATGATTATTACAAGAAAAAGAAGACTTCCAAGGAGGACATGTATGCCTCAAATCCTAGTAAACAAACTAATTCTAAGATTATTTGTTATTACTGCATAGGCCTGGACATGTCATAGCTGACTGTCCTGATAAGAGGAAGGAGTCTAAGGACAAGAAGAAGCATCAAGTAAAATGCAAGAAGGAGAAATCCTTTGTTGCTCAAAAGCAGAAGAGTTGGACAGACTCTTCATCCTCAGAATCTGGAGAAGAAGATGATGCAGAAGCATATGTTTGGATGTTCTCGACAGAAGAGGATTCTAGGGAATAAGAATTCTTACAAATGCTGGACTCCATAATTGGTAAAGAATGTTGTTGTAAAGGGCTGATGGCTCTAGCAGAAGATGATCAGTGCCAGGATCAGCCTAGTCTAAGTAAGGTATACAGTTCTCCCTCAGCTTTTGATTACTATACTGGATCAGAATCAGAAGCATCTACATCAAGAGGTGGTGATGGTTATGAATCTGAGGGGGATATACATCAACTCATTGATGAGTATGGTGGTTTGTTGCATGCTCTGAAGAGGAGAAGGTTCCTTATCAAGCAGCAGGCCAAGGAAATTGAATCTCTTAAGCAGGTTGCATCAAATTTAGCAAAGATATTGGATTTGAAATTGAATGAGGTTGCCAAACTGAAAGACATAACTGTTATTCAGATGGGCATAATCTCCTTCAAGGAAAATCACATCAAGAATCTGGAGGAAAAACTTATAAAAGAAAAGGAGTTAGTGGCTAAATTCTCTAAGATAAAGTCTATCTTGCTCTTAATAGACAATTTCATTTCTCAAAAAGGAAAGACAGGTCTAGGCTTTAAGGGAAGAACAAGGGCAACCAATTCTCATAGAAAAGGCAAAGCCCCAGTTCAGCCACTAGCCTCAAAGCCCCCTATCTTCTTTAGGAAAGTAATACAACCTACAAATAGGTATGATCATGATATTACTCATGGTCACTGTGAGTATGGAGATCTCATTGGCAAGGGTGTATATGCCAATAGGCCACTCTATAAACAAACTCATCAGGTTCTTAAGGAATCCTTGGGGTTTGCTTCTCTAGCACCTACACTTAAAAGGACTGCTGGCAACCAAGTTGTGAAGTATGTACCTAAGAGAAGGTACAATAGATTTGAGTGTTGGTGTTGTGGAAAGGTGGACCACTTTGCCATGGATTGTTGGTTCAACACAAGTGTTAAAAACAAGAATAGCTTACCTGTCAGAAAAGCTGCAGGAAAGCATGATATATTTCAAACTAACAAGAACCTAGGACCCAATAACAATTTGGGTTCTGAGGATAGGTAAATCTTTATTTGATGAAGCTGAATCCAAGTGGCCATACCCCTATATGGTACTTGGATATTTGATGTTCCAGGCACATGACTGGAACAAGAAGAATGTTGAGGGACTATGCACCCATAGAGAATGGACCCAAATTAATCTTTGGTGGATCTGAAAAAGGAATCATCAAAGGATTTGGTATCATATCTAGTAATTTTTTTACTATCACTCAAGTGGCTTATATGAAGGGTCTGAAACATAACCTGATTAGCATAAGTCAGCTTAGTGATCTATGTTATGACATCTCTTTCCTGAAAGGAGAGTGCCAAATAAGGAGGTCAAGTGATCAAGAGATCATTCTGACTAGCACTAGGAAAGGGAATGTATATTGTCTTAACCTTGATTATGAGTATAACATCTCACCCATTTGTCTAGTTACAGGTGAGAAAGCATCACAGTTTTTCCAATGGCACAAGAGGCTGGCTCATCTGAATTATAAGTCAATAGGACAACTATTTAGTATGGGGTTAGTGAGGAATGGTCCTCAAGTCAAGTGCATTAAGGAGGGTGTTTGTTCAGCTTGCCAAAAGGGCAAATAGACTAAGTCCTCTTTCCAAGTACTTGATACCAAAGATTCTATGAGATGTCTATATCTCTTGCATATGGATTTGTTTGGTCCTATGCCAGTTCATAGTCTAGGTAGGAAAGTATACACATTAATTATTGTGGATGACTATTCTAGATTCACATGGGTTTTCTTCTTGAGGCAGAAGTCTGAAACCCCTACTGTCTTCCAGACTTTTGTTAGACAAATTCAGAATGAATTTAACAATTCAGTGGTAAAAATCAGAAGTGACCATAGAACTGAATTTCAGTCTGAGTGTATGACAGTTCTGTGAAGAACTTGGGATTCATCAGGGGTTCTCCTCACCTAGAACTCCCCAGCAAAATGGAGTTGCTGAAAGGAAGAATATGACTCTTATTGAGGCAAGTAGAACACTACTTAGTGACACTACTCTCCCTGGGTACTTCTGGGCTGAGCCAGTAAATACTGCATGTCATGTACTCAATAGAGCTTCCATCAATAAGAAACATAGATGACTCCCTATGAGATTTTGAAATGCAGAAAACCAAACATTTCTTACTTCAGAATCTTTTGTAGAAAGTGTTATGTCCTAGTTAATGGTAAGCACTACCAAACTAAGTTTGCTGCCAAATCCCTAGAAGGGATATTTGTTGGGTACAGTAATAATAGTAGGGCATACATGATCTACAACTTGACTACACAAGTTGTAGAAGAATCTGCCCATGTAGTATTTGATGAGTTTAAGTTGATTAACAGTGAATTGTCTAAATCTTCAGGTAGTTCTACAGGTTTAAAGGACAGGCTGTACAAGCTGACCATTAATGAAGAAGCACTTGCTATGTTGGATGAAGAAAAGGATGCATGCTGTCCAGGGGGAGAACAAGATTCACTGGATGAAGAAGAAAACAGTGAGGTGCATCAGGATGAGGAAAATGAAGAAGGCCAAGAGGTTGGCAGATTTTCTCAAGCAAGAAGACACTTGAAGGATCATCCAGCTCACCAAATCATTGGTGATGCAAGTCAAGGTGTTCTAACCAGGAGCAAGAGCATAAACACAGTTCTATGTTCAAGTTTTCTATCATAGATAGAACCTAAGAAGTTTGAAGAAGCCATGCTAGATACAAACTGGATTGATGCCATAAAAGAAGAGCTGAATCAATCCAAAAGATATGAAGTCTGGGAACTGATTCCTAAACCAAAGGATCATAATGTTATAGGAACCAAGTGGATCTACAGAAATAAACTGGATGAGAATGGCACCATAATCAAGAACAAGGCCAGGCTGGTAGCAAAAGGCTATATGCAAGAAGAAGGGATTG
Source organism: Platanthera zijinensis (assembly GCA_039513925.1). Taxonomy (NCBI): domain Eukaryota; kingdom Viridiplantae; phylum Streptophyta; class Magnoliopsida; order Asparagales; family Orchidaceae; genus Platanthera; species Platanthera zijinensis. Next base: position 214,268,800 of record CM077079.1, read on the forward strand.
ACTTTGATCAAACCTTTACCCCAGTGGCAAGGATGAAAGCTATAAGTTTGTTCTTGGCCTATGCTGCCTTTCAAGGTATATCAGATGGATATAAAGTCAGCATTTCTGAAAAGTGACTTAAAAGAGGAAGTCTATGTTAAACAACCCTCAGGTTTTGTAGACTCTCACTATCCTAACTATATATATTGGCTTAGGAAAGCCCTATATGGTTTGAAATAAGCCCCTAGGGCTTGGTATGAAACCTTGTCTGCTTTTTTTATTGAGAGTAAATTCTATAGAGGAGAGATAGACAAAAATCTATTCTTTAGGGAATCTAAAGGCAAGATCATCCTAGTCCAGATATATGTTGACGACATTATCTTTAGATCTACTGAAAATAACCTTTGTAGAAAGTTTGCCAAACTTATGCAAGGGAAGTTTGAAATGAGCAGTATGGGTGAGCTGAACCTCTTCTTGGGACTTCAAGTTAGACAGACTGATGATGGATTGTCCATATCTCAGTATAAGTTCACCAAGGAGTTGATTAATAAATATGGAATGGACTCAGCCTCCACCATGAAAACTCCAATGGGAACAAGTATGCCTATAGGAAAAGATGAGGCAGGGAAACCTATTGATGAGTCTTTGTATAGAGGGATAATTGGCTCTCTACTCTACTTGACTGCTAGTAGACCTTACATCATGTATGCAACATGTGTCTGTGCTAGGTACCAAGCATGCCCAAAGGAATCTCATTACACTGCTGTCAAGAGAATTTTGAGATATCTTAAGGGCATAACTAATCTAGGTATTTTGTACCCTAAGAATAGAGATTTCTTACTAATAGGCTTCTCAGATGCAGACTTTGTAGGATGCAAAGAAGACAGGAAAAGTACCACAGGAACTTGTCAATTCCTAGGTGGAAGGCTTGTGTCATGGAGCAGCAAGAAGCAAACAAGTGTAGCTATCTCAACTGCTGAATCAGAATATATAGCTGCAAGCAGCTGCTGTGCACAGTTGATGTGGATAAAGCATCAACTTGAAGACTATGACATCAAGGTAAGTAGAATTCCACTATTTTGTGATTCTACTAGTGCTATTTCTATAGCTAATAACCCTGTTTCACACAGTAGAACTAAGCATATAGAAATTAGGTTTTATTTCATCAGAGAGCATGTGGAGAAGAAAGATATTAGTCTAGAATTTGTGAACACAAATAATCAAATTGCTGATATTTTTACAAAACCTCTGGATGAAATTAAATAAAATTATTTTAAAATTGAATTAGGTATGTTGAACCTAGACTAGGTCAGCACAAGCTTTCCTAAGTAGAATATGTAAGCACAAAATTTCTCAGGAAATTTGGGTAAGTAAGAAAGTTTGTGTCGACACAAGCAAATTGTGTCAACACTCTTAGTATATTGTGTCAACACAGAAACAGTATTTGTGTCGACACAAGAATTGGTGTTGACACACTCTGTCGAGACTTAACTAGCCAGTGTCGACACTTACACTAGTATGTCGACACATAGACGTGTCGACCAAAAATAGGTTTGGTCGAGATCCAAATCTTTTATGTCGACACATATAAAATTTTGTCGACTAGTATTATTACAAAGTAAGGCGTGTCTTTTGACCTACCCTATACCAGTATTCTATAAATAGAAGATGACAAAATCTGGTCGACTATGCTTTCAGAACTCTCGACCCTAGACCGTGTGTCGATATAGATATTCAATTCTTTTCTCTTCTTTCTTCTCTCTCTCATCAAATGGCGTCACACTAGGACGACAAGGTGAATGAAGGATACGAGCTGGTTCGCGGGGGATTCGAGACAGCTTCTCAGGACATCAAGGGTGTAATTACTCTAATTTTTGAAAATGGCTTGGACTTTTTGGTCTCTGAACCTACAAGAATGTGGAAGAAGGAAGTTCTTGAGTTCTACTCGTCTGCAACGGTGGATTACAAAGGAAATAAGATCAAAGCCACAGTCCAGGATTCAAGAGTGAAACTCTCACTTAAGACGATCAGGAAGTCGCTTTAACTTCCCCGAGTTAAAGAAGATGATGACATTGTTCCATCTATGATAAAGGATGCACAAAATTGGTGTGGATTGAATCCAAATACCAAGGTAGGATCGTCAATTACAAGGAAGGGGATGAATTCCCAAGGTAAGTTTCTTTCAGAAATCATAGGCTTGGTGATTTTATGCAAGACTAGTGGACATGATAGGATATTTGCCTTCATGTTCGACCTAATGACCAGAGTCATATTCAATGTAAAAACAGACTGGTCATCAGTAGTGTTTGACAAGATCTAGGAAGGAATTAAGAAGCCAAATATGGGTAGAACCCTAAGCTTGTGTATAGCTTCAACTATCCCTGATATTATGAATCGACTACCAGGATCCAAGATCAATCATATGAGGAGGATGTACATGAGAATTCTATCCAGGTGGGATAGAGTCTTGACCAAAGAGGTTTCTACTCCACAGAAATAGGTCAAGAAGGATAGGAAGAAGAAAGTAATTGTTCAGAAAGCAGAATCCTCCAGTGATTCTGAAGAAGTAGTAGTCTTCAGTTCAGATGAAGACAAACAGGAAAAGGTAGCCCAAGCTCAAGTGGAGAGCAGTCAGCAACCAGAGCATCAGATGGCCTCCATTCCAGGGGGAGAGAACACTAAATTAACAGCACAAGACACTGAACAACCTGAGCTACCTGCCCAAGGGGGAGGCATTGCTTAAGCTACTCTAGAGAGTGAGTATGTTGCTGATACAGTGATGGACATTGTATCAGATATAAACAAAGAAGCGTTGATCACTGCTGAGAATCAAGCACCAGATATGCAGATTACAGATACAGCTCAAGATGAGCAAGTGAACATCTCCTGTATAGAGAAGGCCCTGGATAAAGATCATGATGTCTAGGGAGAACCTTTTGATTCTCCAGCCATAATTGTTCCTCCTATTCAGATGCAGTAGGAGGTAACTTTGGAGGAACTGTTCCCTAATTTCTCTACAGCAAGGACTGAGGGAGAGCAATAACAAGTAGAAAAAGAACTACCAGGAACTGAGGGGTAGGAGCTACTGGATGCCCCAATTAATAAAGAACCTATAGATATAGAAAGCTCATCTCAATCTTCTGATGATGAAGAAGCCTCCATGGATAAAAAGAGAAAATTAGTTGCAATCAGGAAAAAGAACACAAGTTATAAAAAGGCCTTACAAACAGTCACTCCACCACCTGCTCAAGGCATGGATTTCAGTTCACTACTAGTCCAACTGCAAGTCAAGTTGGATGAGCAAAGGCAGTCTTTGGAGAAATATATGGATGAGTCAAATAAAGAACTACAGTTCCAGCTAGCTCAAGACATTAAATCCATCAGATTTGAAGTCAACTTGAATAAGAAAGAGATGACAGATTGCTTCCATAAGGGAGGCAATGCTGTAGTATATTTGGCTAAGAAACAACAGCTGATAATGACTGAAGTTGAAGACATCACAGCCAAGGAAGGATATATATAAGAAAATCAATTCAGGTCAAATGAAAATCTCAAAGACTCCCATGATGAAATTCTAAATAACCTGGGAAGTATTTCTACTGATTTGAAAACAGAAGTATCCAAGCAAATACAAGCAGATCTAGCTATTGTCCATACAGCCATTGAAGCTTCTCAAAAGACTATTTCTGATTACCTGACTAAATTCAAAGCATACTACCAAGAAGGTACATAATATCTAGCTTATCAAGTAAGGTTTCAAAAGAATGATCTGAGGGATCATATAGCTAGAGAAGTCATAAAGGGAAAGAGAATATTAGTTAAAGCCAGCTCTGATCATGCAAAATGGGTATCTAATACCATCAGGGCTACACTTAGATTTCCACCCCTATGTGAGGATGATAATACTGCTGAGTCTGGTGTTCAACCAGCCTACATTGAAGGGGATCAGCTAGAGGTTGCACAGGTCATTTTTCCTCTAGCTGATGTTGACATGGTCCAATAAGAAGTTCAGCAAATGTATAGCCCTCCACAGGAGGCACAAAATATTATTATTGAAAAGGTAGAAATGTCAGAGGCTATAAAGGAAGCTTAGAGGGAGGAAACTTTCCAAGAAAAGGTTTAGAGAACAGGCAGAACTGAAGCTTGATTTTGAGCAGTGGAGTCCTACCTCCAGGAACATTATTTTAACTGCCTGGAAAGTTGTGAAGGACAAGACATATGATAGAGGAAAATGGTACTTTGAGCAAGAGTGGATCAAGTATCAGGCAAGGCAAGAGGCTATTCTTCAGTATAGGAGGAGTGCTAAAGCTGAGAAGTTACTTGCTGACTTTGTGGAGACTAACAAGTACTTTTCAAAGCCTTTTCACTATTTTGAAAGGCAAAGGATCAATGCTAAAGAACTGAAGAAGAAAGACCTGAAAGGAAAGAAACCAGCTGAGGATACTGAACCTAATGTGCAGGCTAAGATCATATCTGGAAAAGGAATAGTAATCAAGGAGCCTAGTCAATCTTAGGATAGATAGGCTAATATGTAGAACAATGCAATCTTTTTATATTTGTTCTTTGAAGAAACATATAAACCTAAACAATTTTCTGATTAATGAATGACATCATTTTCAGTATTGAGTTTAGCTATCATCTATGTATTTATGTTACCCTGCAGTGAAATGTATGAACATCTTTTTTTCTTTGATTTATTATGTGTGGTGTATATCTTTGACTAAGGGTTATGACTTCTCCAAATAGGGGGAGATTGTTGGGTACACTGGAAACTATGTACCAGATTTGGAGAAGCCTCCCCTTACTCAATGATATTCATCAATTTTTGATGGGATGTTTGAGTTCCAATGTACAGGTTAAGAAATGCAGGAAAATTTCTAAGTACAAGTGTCGACACTTGTAAGGAATTGTGTCAACACCTGAAGCAAGAGCTGTGTCGACACCCAGGAGTTATATTTACACCAGAAGCAAGGCATGTGTCGACACCCAAGAATTGTGTCGACACTTGAAGAAGGCTTGTGTCGACACATAGGACTTGTGTCGACACACACTCAACGCCATTTATCATCAACTGCTATACTGAGTCTGAAAGGACTTGTGTCGACACACAGGACTTGTGTCGACACACAGGACTTGTGTCGACACACAAGACTTGTGTCGACACACAGGACTTGTGTCAACACACACTCAATGCCATCTATCAGCAACAATTATACTGAGTCTAAAAGTCTTGTGTCGACACGTAGGACTTGTGTTGACACACACTCAATGACGTCTGGACATACACTCAATGTCTTCTGTCAGCATCAGCTATGTCGAGACCAGGAGCAGTTGTGTCGACACACAGGAATTGTGTCGACACACACTCAACGATGTCTTGACATATACTCAACGCCATCTGTCTGCATCAGCTATGTCGAGACCAGGAGAAGTTGTATCGACACACAGGACTTGTGTCGACACATACAATAGAAGCTGTGTCGAGAAACAGAAGAATGGTTATGTCGACACATTGAGTGCTGTGTCGACATCATCAAGACTTGTGTCGACACTTAGTCTATTTGTGTCGACAAATGTGAAGTAGTTTGCTGAGTGTTTCCTGCTGTGATATAAAGTCATTGTAGAATCAACTGTCACGGTTGTAGACTTGACAGCTGTCATAAACAACAAGTCTGACACCTTTGTTAGAACTGTCAGAAGGTTGTTACAAACCGGATCAGCCGGTAATCATTGAGAAACTTTATATAAAGGACTGATCCATGAAAACAAAAGTATGCAATGTAAGCAATTATGGGGGAACAAACCAACACAGAACCAGAGAGAGAATTCAACAAAAAGAAAGGGGGGAACCCTTAAGAAGGCATATCCCGAAGAGTCTACAAGAAAGATTCAGATCTAATTCTGAATCTAAGAAGGGAGCTGTCTGAAGATCAACTTCTACACCAAGTGAAGATCAACCTCATTTTATTCAATCAAGAAGCTTTGAAAAAGCTAAGTCAGGTTGGATCTGAAGTACATAGTTTATTCAAGAACTGAACAAGAATCTCATACCAATTGAGAGTTTTATCTGGGTGAAATTTATGTACTACTAAATATTCTTTTTCCTTATAAAATCTTTTATAGATCTGAGTTGTAAGCCTGTGTTTATAAAGGCTGAGGTAGGGCTGAGAGCCTGAGGTGTAAGACTTGTGAAAGTCTTAGGTGTAAGCCTGGTGATAAAGGCTGAGGTAGGCATGTTGCCTGAGGTAGGGTTCTTGGGGAAGAATCTGAGGTGGGACTTGTATAAGTCTGAGCTGTATGAAACTATCAGGTTCTGAGTTATAAGATCTGTGGATTTGAGTTAGTTGAAGGAAGTTGGGCTGAATCAAGTTCTCTACTAGATAGGCGAAGGGGGAAAGTGGATGTACCCATAACTTGGGGAACCACTATAAATCTGGTGTTCTGTGTTGTGCTGTGAATGTTATGATGTGGATTGTATAATTGGATGCTGTGATAGATCTAGTTACTTGCCTAAAATTATTAAAGAAAATTATAACCTATTCACCCCTCCCCCCCATCTAGGTGTCTAGGCTCTTGAAATCAAGTCTTTCATAAATTATTTAATATTGACTCATATATGAACCTGCATCCAGAAGCCGTAGTTCCAAGAGCTGTTTCCTAGAACACTATTGGTGACCAAGACATGAAGATTACTCAGAGGGAAGCAGAAAATCCAAAAAAGACAATTGTTTTTACAAAACCATCTTCTGCTCCTCCTCCTGCTGATTCTTGATCTTTTATGTTTTGTTGTTTCATATCAGAACTATATGTATAACTATAGCTCTATCATATCTGTTGATAGTTTTTAAAAGTCTGTTAGATATTTATTGCTGTGTTTTTCAGTTTTTATTTTTATTGGTTAGTGACCTCACCCAAATAGGGGGAGATTGTAGGATCCCTAGTTTGGATTTAAGCTAGGTTCACTAATTAGGATTGTTGACCCATTATGTATAGTTTAGGGTCAATTTATTGATTCTAGGTTAGGTCAGTCTAATTAGGTTAGAATCTTATGTTCCAGCCTTCAGAAGACTCAAGAGGCTCAGATTGAGAAGAAATGTAGTTTTTAAAGAGTTCATAAATTAGTTCGAAGTTCTTCGAACTCGGCTCGACGATCGTCGATTGTAGATTGACGAACTCAGAGTTTCAACTCTGAGCTTAGCTCGATGATATCCGAGCTCAGGTCGACGAACTCCCTCCTATACTCAGTTTCTCTGGTCAACGAAATTCTATCTTAGGTTGACAAACTTGGAGCTCAGCATTGTAAGATTCTTTCCAGATCAATTATCTCTGAGCTCAGCTCAATGAACTTGGAGTTCAGGTCAACGAAATCTGTTCTGAGTTCGACTAATTCTGATGAGAACAAGTTTGTTGTTTTCTCTCTCAGTTTGAATTATAATCTAAGGCAGTAATTCTCTGAATAATTAATGCTTATATTCTCAAGAATATAGCAGTTTCTTGACATCATTAATTATGAATTTTACAGAGTTAATTACTTGACTTTTTTACTGGGACATTTGAGGAAACTCATTTAAGACAATTTCCAGCCGTTTTAACTCCCAGATTCTGAGCAGTAATTCAAGGATTCTATTCAAAATTCAAAGGTTGATTATTGTACAGAATATAAAAGGCTTTTCTTCTTCCTCTCAATAAGAGATACACAAGATATAGTGATACAGAAGAAAAATAAATATATAGAATACATTCTCTGTGCATAACATTGCTTGTGTGCTTACAGGAAATTAAGGAAGAACAACAACAAAAAGATCATTAGTCTTCTTAAGTTTCTGGCTTCAGGATTCTTCAGAGACAAACAACATTCATCTGTATAAAAGCTTCCTAAAGAAACATCAAGCTAGTTGAAGGCCTACACCCTGATTAGAGCTTCTTTCTTTCCTGAACCATTCAACTTTTCAGGGGAAGCTTTGACAACAACAATCCACTTATCTTCTCAAGTTGTTTAAGAAAGAGAAGACACCATCACTTTCTTTACCCTCACTATTAAAAGGGTTTTTTAACTCCCTTCAAAAGTTATCACCTAGTTATCAAGTCTCCTTAATAAAAGACTTGTGGTTGTTTTTGGGCACCTGATCAAAAGCATAAAGGGTTGTGAGATCTCCCTTGAAATAGATCTTGTGGTGACATGGTACCTAAGCAAAAACCTGTGGTGGCAGGGCACCTGATCAAAAACCTGTTAGTGGATTCCTACCAGGGTGGTAGAAGAGTGGATGTACCCAGTTTTGGGGAACCACTATAATTTCCTTGTGTCGTCTGGTTGTTCTATTTCATGTTTTGTTGTGCTGTGATATTTTTGTTTTTTCTTCTCTCTATATACTTTAATATTACTTATTTTAATTCCGCTATAAAAACTAATCGATTTTTTAAAATACTCTATTCACCCCCCCTAGAGTTAGTCAGATCTATCCCCTCACTTTCGATTGGTATCAGAGGGATGTTCATTTGGTTTCTCAGGCTAATACCTGAATCAAAAGATCCTTTGATAGATCTTAATATCTCTAGTGTCTCTCTTATATCATGACACAGAATAAGGAATACTCAAGCACCAGATCTCCAGTATGCAACCTTAATAAGTTTGCAATCTGGAAGGCATGGATTAGATTGTATATGAATTCAATTGATGAAGATATCTATAACTCTATCTTGATAGGGCCCCCCACACCTTCTGTAATAGCAACAATAAGTACCAATACAGTTCCACCACCTGAGTCTACTGATGTACAGAAGAAGGCAAAGATTATTGATGCCAAAGCCATGAACATTCTGGCACAAACTATGTCAGATGACATATTCAAAAAAGTGGCTGAGTGCACTTCAGCAAAAGCCATTTGGGACTCTCTAAACCAAATAGTTGCAGGATCAGCTGATGAGAGAAAGGACAGGAGATCACATCTCATCTCTAAATATAAGAATTTCCAGAAGGATGAGTCTGAGTCAGTGGATGACATGTACAATAGACTCAGCTCAACTGTCAATGAGCTAAAGAATTTGGACAAGAATATCTCACTGACAGAGATAAATGACAAGATCCTTATATGCTTCCCCAAAACATGGGATTCTAGGATCTGGCCAATCAAGGAGGCCAGAAGCTTGACTGAAATCTCCACTGAGTCATTACTAGGAAAGCTCAAATATTACGAGTAGCTAATAAAGACAAGAGATACATCTGAATAGAAGACTTCCTCTTCAGGAAGAAAGGAGAAAAACATTGTATTCAAGGGATCAGATAAAGCAGAAGCTCTTCCAACAAATGAAGAATTAATGAGTCTTCTGACCAAAATATTTTACAAGATGGCCAGAAAAGATTTCAGGAGGAAACCATCAAGACATCAAAATGACAGACCAAGATATGACAAAACTCCTACCAAGAAAATGGTGTCTGCTTTGGTTGCAAGAAACCTGGACACATTCTTCCTGAGTGTCCAGAGAATCAGAAGAAGGATAAAAGAAGAGACAAGGACTCTAGAAAGAATTACAGCAAACACTCCTCCAGCAAGCATAAGAGAAAGGACAAAGGGTTTGTTATTGAAACCTGGAGTGATACAGAAGAAGAATCTTCATCTTCCAGCTCCAGTAAAGATGAAGAAGAAGCTAAAGCAAAGGAAGTTTGCTTGATGGCCATCAATGCTTCAGGCCATCTGTCCGAAGCTGAGCAATTTGAAGAAGAATCTAAATATGAAGAGGATCAGGTAATATCTTCATTTGATTTCAATTCAGAACATTTCAAAATTTAATTTAAATTGTTATGTAATGACTTAATCAAATCTGAGAAGGAAATCAAACTTCTCAGAGATAAGTTAATTTAACAACATAATCTATTATATGAAAATACTAAGTTAAAAGATGAATTAGCTCTAGCTACTGAACAAATCATTTCACTAAAAACTAAATTAACTAAGGCAAAGCAATTTGAAGAATCCCTTAATGGGTGAAGCATCAAATTGATGGACATCACAAGCACAGTAATTGCCAGGCTCAATGTCAAGCTGGGCTTAGGTGCTTCATCAAGCCAACCTCATTTAATTTAGAAAAACATTCTTTCAACCCCAATTAAATTCATATAAGAAAAGGGTCAAAAAAAAGTAGATGAGGATAATAAACCAACTGAATTAAAACAGAAACCTGAGAAAAAGAGAAAGAATAAGAAAAATCTTAATCTTAACCATGTTCAACAGATTTCGTTGAACTCAGATCAATGAAATGTATACAGTTCATCAAACTCAAGTTGATGAACTCTGAACGCAGATTTCTATTATAATTATTCTTCGAACAGCGATCGACGAAACCAATATGGTTCGTTGAGCCGAGATCGATGATATTGGAGCACAGAGAATGAATATTTCCATTCTCTGAGCGGAGTTCGATGAACTCATCCCTATTCGTCGAACTCAGTTCGACGAACTTATCAGAATTCGTCAATCCTAGTTCAGCTTAACAGAAACTCTAATTATCTCAGAACATTAAATCAACCAAAAAATTTTGTTAATCCATTTACTCAATGGATAATTCAACCTAGAAAATTTCACCCTCTAGGATATAAGAACCAACCTGAATTCTCTTACATTTCAAGTTTTAAATTTGAAAAGAATCAAGGAACCAAGGTTACCTGGGTCAAGAACACCTAATTTTTCCTTTTGCAGGTAAAAGACTATCCTACCATAGAGGAACAGTGGTACCTAGATAGTGGATGTTCAAAGCACATGACAGGAAGCAAGGATAACTTTACAAACTACAAGTCCAAGCTTGGTCCAAAGGTGATATTTGGTGACTTCAATTGTGGCCAAACTGAAGGCTATGGGAATGTTAAAGTTGGAGCTGTCACTTTCAAGAAAGTGGCATATTAACTTATTGCAGGTACCCCAACTGTGTGAGAAATTGGATGATCTGAACCTCACCAATGAGGCTGAATCACATCCTTTTCCACATATTGATGAAGATAGTGAAGAAGAGGTCAGTGATATAATTGCTGAACCTTCAACGGCAAATTTAATTCCATAAGAGGAATTAATTTCCAAAGTTGTTGGTGAACCAACTCCTCCAACTGATCTTGTCACACTTAGAGATCACCCTGTATCTCAAGTGATTGGAGACATATCAGTTGGTGTGCAAACAAGGCATCAACTCAACCAAAATTTGATGCAGGCTTGCTTCAAATCTCAACTTGAACCCCAATCCATAAAAGACGCAGGGCAAGATCCCCACTGGATTATTGTAATGCAAGAGGAGCTCAATCAATTTGAGAGATACAGAGTTTGGGACTTAGTTCTTAGACCCAAAGACTTCCAAGTCATTGGAACTAAGTGGGTATTCAGAAATAAATTGGATGCACAAGGAGCCATCATCGGGAATAAAGCAAGGCTAGTAGCTCAAGGTTATAGACAGGAAGAAGGAATTGATTGTGATCAAACCATTGCACTTATTGTAAGGCTTGAGGCTATCAGAATTTTTCTTGCTTATGCCACCTACAAAAAGTTCAAGGTCTACTAAATAGATGTCAAGAGTGCTTTCTTGAATGGTGAACTCAAAAAGGAAGTAAATGTTGAACAACCACCAGGTTTTATTTCTCCAACTCATCTCTCTTTTGTTTTCAAATTGCATAAAGCTCTCTATGGCCTAAAGCAAGCTCCAAGAGCTTGGTATGAGACCCTAACTAGCTTTCTTGTAGAGCATGAGTTCACTAGGGGCATTGTAGATAGAACTTTGTTTACTAGGCATCATAATAATAACATATTGTTAGTATAAATATATGTAGATGACATAATTTTTGGCTCTACTGATTCCAAACTATGCAAAAGGTTTTCTGATCTGATGCATTCCAAGTTTGAAATGAGTAGCATGGGTGAACTTTCTTACTTCCATGGTCTCCAAGTGAAGCAATACCCTGATGGCATTTTCATCTCCCAATCCAAATATGCTAAGGAATTAGTTAAAAGATTTGGGATGACTGATTCCTCAGCCAAGAAAACACCCATGGCTTCCAATGATGTGATTGATTCTGATGAACATGGCAAGCCAGTTAATCAAAAAACATATAGGGCTATTGTTGGGTCCTTGTTGTATCTCACAGCTAGTAGGCCAAACATAATGTTTGCTATATGTCTTGGTGCTAGGTTCCAGGTGAACCCTAAAGAATCTCACCTTATTTTCTTAAAAAGAATTTTGAGATATATAAAGGGTTGCCTAAATCTAAGACTCTTTTATCCAACTGAGTCAGAATTTGAATTAATTGGATTCTCAGATACTAACTTTGCTGGATGTAGAGTTGACAAGAAAAGCACATCAAGAACATGTCAGTTCCTTGGTGATAGGCTTGTGTCCTTGTTTTGTAAGAAACAAACATATGTGCCCACCTCAACTGCAGAAGCTGAATACATTACAGCTGGCAGTTGTTGTTCACAAATATTGTTGATTCAAAACCAACTCCTAAATTATGGTTACAATCTAAATAATTTAACTATATTTTGTGATAGTACCAGTGCAATTTCTATTGCACAAAATCCACTGCATCATAGTAGGACTAAACATATAGAAATTAGACATCACTTCATTAGAGATTGTGTGGACAAAAAGAAAATTAAGCTTGCCTTTATCTCTACTAATTCCAAAGAGCAGACATCTTCACTAAACCTTTGGATGAGAAGAAACATCTGTTCTTTCTAAATCAGCTAGGTATGATCAATGGAGAAGGTTAATTTAATTTATGTCTGAGGTCAAAGAATTGTTCACAGTTCTTCGAACGGAGATTGATGATCTGAGAACTGTTCTTGAGAAAATTCGTTGACCTGAGATCGATGAACTCTCTGTGTGAAGTTATTTTCATCGAGCGGAGATCGACGATCTTGCATTAGAAAAGTTTTGTCGACCTGAGAACGACGAATTATTTTCCCCTCTTCAAACTGAGATCGACGATATCATTTCTTCATGAAATTTTTCGTCGACCTGAGAACGAAGATTTGTTTTCTTTTCACAGGACGGAGTTTGCCGCTTCATATTCTGAAAGCCTTTATAACTAGGTTTTCTTCGAGCTCCATCCCGCGATTTCTAGTTCTCTTGCACTTGATCTCTCTCCCGTTTTGCAAGAAAATAATGGCGATTCCGGCGATTTCCCTCTCTAGCATGAAGTATAACACTGGATTCGATAACAACTTTGATTCCTTCAGTCATTCCGATCAGATATTCACGGACATTCTGTAGCTGTTTGAAGAACAGCAACTGAAGAAAATCATGACCACAAGGATTAAACTGCCAGCGAATGAGATAAGGGAATGGGTCTTCACTTCAACTTCTTCAGAAGCAGATACAATGATTGGTACCATTGCAGGCCATTAGGTTACCATAACCCTGGCTATTTTATCTGAAATTCTTGGTTTGGTAAATGGAGAAGAAGACATAGAAATAGACAGTTCAGAGTATGAGTCTATGCTGATTAAGATGGGTCACTCTAAGGAAACCCTAATAAATTGTTGAAAAAGAATTTATCTGCAGAGTATAAATTTCTTGTTGATGTTGTCTGGAAGGTGTTGCTAGGCAAGCACACATCCCATGACTATATTACCAGGCACCAATTCTTGGTGATGTGTGCCCTGGTTAATAAGAAAGCTGTAAATTGGGGAAAGTTTTTGTTTGATTTGATTAAGAAGAAGAATTCAAAGAAAGAAGTTTGTTTTTTGGAGGATCTTAGGAATTTTCCTCCAGGACAAGACTCCTGAATTACTGGTCTCCCAGACCATATTCATAAATGCCTCCAAGAGGCTAACTTCTGCCTTGTTTGGTAGATGGGAGAGGACCATCCCTAAGCAATCTAGGGCTTCCTCCTCTTCCAGGAATTCTGAGGACACCAGGGAAGTTATAGTCACTCCCCCACCACCAGAAGATGTTATCCCTTCCATCAGAATTCCTTCACCTCCTCAACAACAACCATCATCAATTATCCCTCCTACTTCACCTCTTCCACCACCATCACCTCCACAATCACCAATCATCATCCATGAGGATATTCCATCTCCACCTCAGGATGAAATTATGACTGATTTCATTCCTCCTCTATCTCTAACTCAAACTCATCTGAATGTTATTCCATCCACTTCATCACAGCCTATGTAACATCCCATTTCCGGCTAGACCCCTAGGAGTCGGTTGGACATGACAGAACCCTGTGAAGCCCAAAAATTGAAATAAATCGATCGAGGTTTCGGGTCACGGGTTGGTCACGCCCGTGACCGACCCGTCAAGCCCGTGACTTTGGGCGTGACTACTTCGACGATCGTCGATCTCCGCGAGACGATCGTCGAACTTGTTGCCCGGGCATGTCACGCCCGTGACCAAGGTGTCACGCCCATGACCTAGGGCGTGACCCCTTCGACGATCGTCGATCTCCGTGAGACGATCGTCGATCTGGCAGCCCGGACATGTCACGCCCGTGACCAAAGTGTCACGCCCGTGACCAGGGGCATGACTCCTTCGACGATCGTCGATCCCCGTAAAACGATCGTCGAAATTGAACTCGGGCCTGTCACGCCCGTGACCTAAGTGTCACGCCCGTGACCTAGGGCGTGACCAGCCTTCGACGACCGTCGATCTCAGTTCGACGATCGTCGACCTCGAAATTGCCGTTCGGGCCAGTCACGCCCGTGACCTAGGTGTCATGCCCATGACCTAGGGCGTGACCACCCTTTGACGACCGTCGATCTCAGTTTGACGATCATCGACCCCAAAAATTGTCACCCGGGCCTGTCACGCCCATGACCTATGTGTCACGCCCGTAACATTGGCCGAAACGACGGTTCAGGCCTGAAATTATTCTAACACGCGTGGAAATAAATGTTGGTGTGGGAAGTTACACTAGGAGTAATTACGGGCCGTTTTTCCTTCTATAATTATATAATAAAGGAAGAAGTGTTGGTCCAATAGGAAACCGCCAACTGGACACACCTGTTCATCTTCCACCGTTTCTTATCCCGTCACTGTAACCGAAAGGCTATTAAGAGGAGCCTTCATGGCCATTATGGCTTTACCCTTTCACCTCCCCACTTTCTGACTTATAAAAGCCCACTTGGGGCAAGAGGAGAAGTTTACACGCTTAAGTAAACGGATCAGATCTTTGTTCTTGCTGTAGGAGAAGTTCGGCTACGCCACCACTGCGCCATGGCACCCCGTCGCTCTTCTCGCCTCCAAACCACGAACAAGGTCCTCCTCTGCTTCTTCTCTTTCATGGGTAGATCTTAGGATTCTTAGAAAGGAAGTTCGCGCTCAACGGAGCCGGACCCATCTCTCGTTTTCATGGGAAAACCATGAAAAAGGTATTTTTGAGTTCGCCGGAAACTGCCACCTCCAGCGGCCAAACCACCGCCGACCGCTAGCCATCGCCTCAACGGAGGTGGTGGTGGTGGTGGCTGGCCAGGGAAGTGACCGGACGGCCGGCGACGGATCACGGAATGCTTACAGGAAAAATGGTTTTCTGTGTCTGTTTTCGGTTTCATGAAGAAGATGAATAGTAGAATAAATTTTATAATATATAGATTATTATATATTACATAATGGAAAGATGTATTATTTGAATATATTTTGGGGCTGCAAAATGAGGCACTTAGAGGACGTTTTAGGAAAAATGACCAGACACGAAAGTCGTAGCCCTTCGAGTCTAGATAAATCTAAAATTGGTTTCAACTCATTTGGGTAAGCGGTTCGGCCGCAACACCCGTTTTAGTGGGGGCTGTACCTAGAGTTGGGCAGAAATTAAAATGGATGCCCACTCTTCGTCCCTTGTTTAAATGACTTGAAATTTGGGCAGGGGGTTAACCTTAGCTATACCTAATGGCAGACCAAAAATGGGAATTTTTAGAGATACTTTGCCTAAAGTTTTTGTTTTAATTTTATAAACTTAGAGGAATTTATTTAAGTGGTCAAATGACCTCCAAACCCTCCCAAATTTTGGTGAGTGGTCCCTGGCTATTAAACCTAGGTCTGTACAAAATTCCAACTGATTTGGTGGAGTTTTAGGTGGGAAACCTTCTACCCTTAACTAGGCATTAGTGAGACATCTTTTAGTAAAAAGTGCACTAAGAGTTTGGAAAGGTCAAATCACCTCAACAGAGGCTGATATTCTGACCCCTGACTTAGAAGGGTGTTATAACCAGCTTGGAGAAACATGGTGTGTATTAGGGTGGATTTTACCCTAAGAGATCGGCTCAAATCCAGTGGGTGGGTGTTTGAGGTTTGTGGATGACATAGGAGCAAAAGCTCTTGTATGCCCTTGAAATTTGGAGAGTGGGATGATATGCTGAAAACCCTCTGGTTGAAATAGTGAAGGAATTGGAGGTAATTAGGTACCTCGGAAGTTGAGATTTTGGATTAGGATAAACATGTAATTTAGTTATTTTAAGCACTAAATCTAATCTAAAAATTATGAAACTCGGGAGAAGGGAGTTTTAGGATGTTTTAAACTTATGGTAATTTTCCTGGAATTTTATGATTAAATAATATTATACTTCATGTGTTAAAGGATTATTAGCCCGATTTGTTGTTTCAAATATTTGGAGGTTTTAAATTAATTATAATCAGTTAAAATTCTGGATTTAGATCTTGACTAGTAGAACATTGATCCCTGAATTTTTATAGAATTTTATGTTGAGTAAATCTGGTACTTTGTTCACAGATATTAGAAAGGGGTTTTATTGTTTAAAAATTAATTATGGATAAAATACTTGCTGGAAAATTATGAAACTTGTCCAGTGCTAATTTTAGGCCTTTATCTGCATGGCATGAATTATTTATAATTTTTGGAAGAATATTTTCTGTACTTGATTCATAAACAACAGAAGTTAGAGATTATTTCTAAAATAGTTTTCATGCCCTTTTAATGATAGAAAAATTATGATACTTAGGATTTAACCTATTGAGATAACCTACTATTTATCATAAATTTGCTGCACATCTTGCATGATTACTTAGGGTAGTTCATGTTCAAACCGGTAGCCCTTGGGATTTTCGAGGAATTTAATTAAATGCCAAATAGATTAGGAAAATTTCCCTTTTCTGGATTTAGGTCATTTATATCATGGTGAGTCTCCAGTAAATAATTTAGGACATTTGGGATGAGTATTGGATCATTGCATAACCGGTTCGACATGAAGTCTAGGTCGGTCTGCATATAGCAATTGTGAAATGCAATAGGACACGATCTGAGGAAGGCATTGGAGTTAATCATATTGTCTGGGTGGGCAATGGTGGAGGAAGTCACAATAGGAAGGTATAAAGATTAGTGAGAATTGGTGATAGCTAGAGTTAAGAGGTGCTCGGGTTTCGGCGAAAGATCGCCTTTTCCCGAAGAGAGGAAGGTTAAAAATCACCCTAGGATAGTCTATCGTAATATGAGAAGGGAATCGGGTTAAGGGAGATAAACCAATAACAATAAGTGCCTTGCGAAAGGGAACTTTGGGCCGTAATGCCGCCGTCTTGGTTCCTAGTGCCCCTTGAGAGCCCTTCACGGGGAATACCGGGGGCAGTCCTGGGCTAACGTAAACTGTAATAACAAACCGACAAGAGTAACTTAGTAACTAGGGCTGCACTTTTCACAAACACTGTTGGCACAGGAAGCTTGATGAGAGCTTTGGCTCGGTTGGTTTGGAGACGGACGTTTTGGTCCGGGGAGCTTCGGCTCGGTTGGTTTGGAGACGGACGTTTTGGTCCGGGGAGCTTCGGCTCGGTTGGTTTGGAGACGGACGTTTTGGTCCGGGGAGCTTCGGCTCGGTTGGTTTGGAGACGGACATTTTGGTCCGGGGAGCCTTGGCTCGATTTTTGTGTGTTTATGATTAAACTTGCATGTGCATAAAATAGGAAAAGTTAAGGTGGTGGGTTTTACGATATCGAGGAGTTCGATTGCACCGACACCGATATCGTTGACTCGGCGAGGTGATTAGAACTTCGCCAATAGAAGTCCGGTGCGCCAGCCGGCAAGAGTACGCAGGCGTCCACTTAGTGCACCAAGCGTTGAGGTGTACGATAGGTCAGACCAGTGGTGCTTTTACTAGTTTTGAGGTGGGCGAGGCCCAACCCACCGCTTCCGTCCGCCACTACGGAGGTATCCTGGGAGGTAACGGCTCCGAAAGGGGGAACTAAAGGTCTGTGTGCACAGAGTCGGGTGTGTGAGTTGCACTTGCATGTTTCATCATACCCACTAGCATGTCATAGCATAATCGATTCATTTAATCCTGACACCTAAAGTATAAGTGGTATGAGACGCTTATACATTAGGACCTGCAAAACGACCCCTTGTTCTATAAGCTTGTGTGGGCAAGTTTATAAATCAAAGGTTAATTTCAATATATAACAACCATTGCTGTTTGATAACCGACACCCCAAGGTATAAGTGGTATGGGACACTTATATGATGGGAGCCTTGCAAAAGATCCCTTTTGCTTATGTGTTCTCGCATAAGTGAAGGTTAAATTCATATATTTGCTTTTCTTACTGCTAGCCCTATTATAAAAATTATATCAACTGCTCACCGAATACAACTTGTTAGATTAGTTCCGCTGCCATCTGTTTCTTGATTAACCTCTACCGTCATGTCCTTCCCTTTCTTCCTCCCCGCTCGGTACCTAGGAGCCATGGGGGAAGGGGTAGGGGATGATAGGGTTTAGTCTTTATGACTAACGGTTTTCAAACCACATCATTTAGGGGATCGTGGAGCCCAGCATGGAGGAGCAGCCCCAGAGATCGGTGCGCCTAGAGATGGGGCAGTCTAGCTCCGGAGTTCATACAGCCGGGACCGTGAGTCTCGACCCTGAGTAGTTTCTGTTTTAGCTTCCGCATGAGTGATATTGTAGTGAGGACACGATGTACCGGGCATAAGCCCGCATTTATAGTACTCTGATGTTTTCTGTGGACACTCCCTTCGTGGAGATTTTTATTCTATATATGTGATCTATTGCTGTGGACTGCATTGCTCTTATTTCATTTATTTTGCTACCTTTCAGTGATCGATTTGGCCGGCAGAATCGACGCCTTGTGGTGATAACCCTTCAGGACGAGAAGGTGTCACCGCAAAGCGGCGACTCTGGGCCTAAGACCCCGGTGGTTGAAAAAGAAAAAAAAGGGGGTCTTACAAGTGGTATCAGAGGAAACATCGATCAGAAGGAAGTAGCAGTCCACAAACCCTGGGTCACCCCCGCTCGAGTTTAGTTTGCGGACAAACTAAGCAGCGTAAGCAGTGGTGTGCCCAAGGGGGATCACATATAACTTGTCCACTTTTATTTAAGTTTGAACGTTTTCTCAGCGTGTGTTTTTGTTACGCAGCCTCCAGCACGGACTACGCCGCAAGGTGGAGTTCAACAGGCTCAGGATTTTGCACCACCCCCACCGGTCCCCACTCCTTTCCTTCAGTCAGACATGGGACAGACCCTGACTGCCATCCTGGAGGCCTTCAGGGCCCAGCAGGTTCCGGCCCCGCAGCCAAATCCGGGGGCCAACTGGCTAAGCATCTTCCGAGGATTGTCTCCCCCGTCCTATTTGGGGACTGAGTCGGCGGTTCGGACGGAAGAGTGGCTAGATATCATGTACGAGATGCTGACCGGGATACGGTGTCCCTGGGAGGAGAGAGTGGCTCTGGTCGTCTCTTGCCTGGAGTCCCATGCAAAGAGGTGGTGGAAGACGTTGTTGGACACGACATTTGCCGACAGGGAGGTTGCGGAGGTTACCTGGGAGGAGTTCAGGGCCGCTCTGCTGGAGCATTTCGTTCTGCAGTCGTCTAGGGATGATTTGGAGGAGCGGTTCTTACAGTTGAAGCAGGGCACACGGACCGTGGTGGAGTACCATCGAGAGTTCGACCATCTGGCCTGATACGCAGATTCCTACCAGCTGGATGAAGCAGGGTATATCAGGAGGTTCTATAAGGGCCTACGGGAGGACTTGAGGGAGGCTCTGTTGTTTGTATCTGACGGGCCCATCTCCCGGATTTTGGAGATGGCAAAAAGGATTGAGGCAGATTGGCACGCTACCCGGGGCCGAAAACGGCCAGTAGAGGATCAGGGACGGAGAGGTAGAAATGACCAGCGGCGAGGTGCTGTACCAGAGGTGAGGAGGACAGAGGACCAGCCTCGTCGGGACGTGAGGCAGGAGCCGAGGGAACAGGTGATATTGGCCCCTCCACCTCTTCGGAAGTAGGAGATGCCGAGACCCGGGGGAATGGCGTATCCCCCACCGGAGTGCTTCCTTTGTCATCAGATTGGGCACATTCGGAGGAACTTCCCGATGAGGGGGGCACCACCTCCAGCACCACAGGGCGGCCCACCAGCTCAGCATTATGGAGGCCGAGGACGCGGCCGCGGTCGTGGATACCATGAGGGAGATCGTAGACAAGGAAGAGAGCAGGTATATGCTTTGGACCTTGCGCAGCCTCGGAATCCGGAGTAGGTCATCGCAGGTACGCTGCAATGCTTCTTTATTTTCATAGAATTTCCCTTTAAGTTGTTAAAACTTTGAATCGCACTAGATGGATTAACAAGGAAAGAAATTTCTTTATAGAACCCTAAGATATTTAATCACCCCAGGTATAGTCTTCATCAGCGGCAAGCCTGCCCGCACGCTTTTTGATACTGGAGCTACTCACTCCTTTGTGTCGGAGACGTTCGTAGAAGGACTAGAAGGCGTGGAGCGGTTCATAGGCTCGAGGATGAGGGTGCGACTATCGGATGGATCTAAGCTCCTTACCACGGATCACTGCAATATGGAGGCAGAAATTGGTGGAAAAGCGTTCGAGGCTCCAGCGACGATTTTGAAGCTGACGGACTACGACCTGATCCTGGGCATGGTATGGCTGCACTGGAACCATGCCCAGATTGACTGCCAGGCAAAGAGGATCACCATGAGACACGGGGACTCTTTCATTACCATCGAAGGTATAAGACCTGTCTCTCGTATACTCTTATCTTCGGTACAGGCCGTTAAGGCCCATCTGTAGGGAGAGGAGGTCTATCAGATTCTATTTGAGATGGCAGAAGTTAAGGAGTCGGTGACGGACATCCTGGTGGTGCGAGATTTCGCTGACATCTTTCCAGAGAAACTGCCAGGACTACCTCCACACCGAGAGCAGGACTTTCAGATACAGCTTGTGCTGGCGGCCAAGCCGGCGTCTAGGGCCCCTTATCGGATGGCCCCAAAGGAGTTGGTAGAGTTTCGGACTCAGTTGCAGGAATTAGTTGAGGCAGGATTTGTTAGACCGAGTTCCTCGCCATGGGGAGCACCGGTCCTATTCGTGAAAAAGAAGGATGGGACACTCCGCCTGTGCATCGATTATCGAGCACAAAACAGGCTGACCGTCCGAAACACCTATCCGCTCCCACGGATAGACGAATTGTTCGACCAGCTGGAGGGGTCCCATTATTTCTCGAAGCTGGACTTGAGATCAGGATACTACCAGCTGCGGATCCAGGAGGAGGATACCCCAAAGACAGCCTTCTGTAGCAGATATGGCCTGTATGAGTTCACCGTGATGCCCTTCGGGCTCACGAATGCTCCGTCGGCGTTCATGAGCCTCATGAACCGGGTTTTTGAGGCTACTTGGATGTGTTCGTCATAGTGTTCATAGACGACATCCGGATCAACTCTAGGACGGAGGAGGAGCACACTCGACATCTGGCACTGACTTTGGAGAGGTTGCGGGAACATCACCTTTATGCAAAATTCAGCAAGTGTCAGTTTTGGTTGAAGGAGGTGGCTTTTCTAGGCCACATTATCAGCGGAGCCGGGTTGGCAGTGGACCCGACAAAGATTCAGGCAGTTCGAGATTGGCCGCAGTTGAAGACAGCCACCGATGTACGAAGTTTCTTGGGACTTGCCGGCTATTACCGGAAGTTCGTGGAGGGGTTCTCTCGGATTGCCCTCCCCCTCACATCTTTGATGAAGAAGGAGGCACCTTTTGTTTGGACCCCGCAGTGTCAGGCGGCTTTCCAGGAGCTGAAGGACCGACTCATCTCAGCCTCTATTCTGGCCCTTCCATCTGGAAAGGAAGGATTCCAGGTGTATACCGACGCATCATACCAGGGAATGGGAGCAGTGCTGATGTAGAATGGACACGTCATAGCATATGCCTCCCGCCAGCTGAAGACCCATGAGAAGAACTACCCAGTGCACGACCTTGAGATGGGAGCGGTCGTTTTTGCTCTGAAGGTCTGGCGCCATTATCTTTACGGAGTCCACTGCGACATCTACTCCGACCACAAGAACCTGAAATACGTGGACACACAGAAGGAGCTGAATATCAGGCAGAGGCGCTGGGTGGAGTTCTTAGCAGATTATCAGTATGAGATGCACTACCATCCAGGGAAGGCAAACGTGGTGGCCGACGCGTTGAGCCGGCGAGCTGCCACTTCTGAAGCTGGGCCCCAAGTTATGTCCATGGAGCTAGTCCGGTCATTCAGAGATATGCAGATATCCCTAGTGTCCGAGGATTACCCAGTTCTATATAGGGAGTATCTGGCATCGATGGTGGCCATAGACGATATTCGGGATCGCATTTGGGACGGACAGAAGACAGATGCGTGGGCAGAGCCGATGTTCCGAGCTTTGGAGGAAGGTTCGACAGGAGATTATTCCCTGAGAGATGGATTGCTACATTTCAGAGGCAAGGTATATATACCCGCAGGTGGCCAGATCCGAGAGGATATTATGATGGAGGCGCATTGCAGCCGGTACTCTGTGCACCCGGGGATCACAAAGATGACCGCTGATCTGAAGAAGATGATGTTTTGGCCGGGCCTGAAGAAGGACATTACGTACTTCGCGACCCATTGCGAGGCGTGTCAGTTGGTGAAGGCGGAGTGCAGGAACCCCGCAGGATTGTTGCAGCCACTCCCGGTGCCGGAGTGGAAGTTCGACGATATAGGTATGGATTTTATACATGGTCTTCCCCGGTCTCGGACGGGGAACGACTCGATCTGGGTGATTGTTGATCGGTTGACAAAGGTGGCCTGCTTTATACCGATCAGGAAGGATGACTCGGTGGGAGTGCTGGTACGGAAGTTTGTGGAGCAGTATGTCCGATATCATGGCGTGCCCCGGACGATAGTGTCGGACCGCGATGGACGGTTTACATCCAGGGAGTGGCGGTCAGTTCAGGCATATTTGGGCACCCGGTTGACTTTTAGTACGGCCTTCCACCCTCAGACAGACGGGCAGACAGAGCGCACCAACTGGACCTTGGAGGATTTACCACGACTGTGTATACTGGACCGTGGGGAGCCGTGGGAGAAGATGTTACCGTTGGTCGAGTTCTCCTATAATAATAGCTACCAGTCTAGCATCATGATGACGCCTTATGAAGCCTTGTATGGAAGAAAGTGTAGGACCCCGCTTTCTTGGGTTCAAGACGAGGATCCGAAGCTGTTGGGATCGGATTTTGTTGAAGACACCGAGGCCCAGGTGAGACTGATCAGAGATAGGATGTTGGAGGCGCAGAGCAGACAGGCTAAATACTATGATGCCCGACATCGTCAGGTGGAGTTTCAGGTAGGGGATCGAGTGTTCTTAAAGATCCGGCCCATGCACGGAGTCTCACGGGTGCGCGGTCGGAGGAAGAAGCTCAGCCCTAGGTATATGGGCCCTTACCGGATCCTGGAGCGGATCGGACCCCTAGCCTACAGGCTAGAGTTGCCGCCAGAGCTGGCAGCTCTACACGACGTCTTCCATATTTCTTCGCTGAGAAGGGCTCTACTACGCCCGGAGCAGCGGATTTTGACCACCGAAGGGCCAGTAGCTTCAGACCGATCTGTTCACTTGGAGCCGGATCGGATCGACGACAAAGGAGTACGGATCTTGCGCCGCAAAAAGATCCCCTTAGTCAAGGTTCTGTGGAGAAATCACGGTCAGGAGGAGCACACCTGGGAAACGCAGGACCTGATGAGGCAAAGATACCCGGAGTTGTTCAGTCAGGTACATCTCACCACCTCTTGGTATACTATAGATTGTCTTCTTGTTTTGGACAGTTAAGACTAGATAAGGAAAATTCAGGACCTAGGCATGCGCACTCAATCAGAAAGGTAGGGGCTAATCTTTTGTTTATTGGGGAGATTGTCTTCGTTTATCAAACGAATAGTCGCTTAAACCCGATAGAAAGATCGTATGGGATGTTACAAGTTTAATTTATTCCGATAGAAATCCCCGTAGGCTCAACCTCAATTTCGGGGACGAAATTTTAGTTTTGTTTATTGGGATTTGTAACATCCCATTTCCGGCTAGACCCCTAGGAGTCGGTTGGACGTGACAGAACCCTGTAAAAGCCCAAAAATTGAAATAAATCGATCGAGGTTTCGGGTCACGGGTTGGTCACGCCCGTGACCGACCCGTCACGCCCGTGACTTTAGGCGTGACTGCTTCGACGATCGTCGATCTCCGCGAGACGATCGTCGAACTTGTTGCCCGGACATGTCACGCCCGTGACCAAGGTGTCACGCCCGTGACCTAGGGCGTGACCCCTTCGACGATCGTCGATCTCTATGAGACGATCGTCGATCTGGCAGCCCGGACATGTCTCGCCCGTGACCAAAGTGTCACGCCCGTGACCAGGGGCGTGACTCCTTCGACGATCGTCGATCCTCGTAAAACGATCGTCGAAATTGAACTCGGGCCTGTCACGCCCGTGACCTAAGTGTCACGCCCGTGACCTAGGGCGTGACCAGCCTTCGACGACCGTCGATCTCAGTTCGACGATCGTCGACCTCGAAATTGCCGTTCGGGCCAGTCACGCCCGTGACCTAGGTGTCACGCCCGTGACCTAGGGCGTGACCACCCTTCGACGACCGTCGATCTCAGTTCAACGATCGTCGACCCCAAAAATTGTCACCCGGGCCTGTCACGCCCGTGACCTATGTGTCACGCCCGTGACATTGGCCGAAACGACAGTTCAGGCCTGAAATTATTCTAACATGCGTGGAAATAAATGCTGGTGTGGGATGTTACACCAGGAGTAATTACGGGCCGTTTTTCCTTCTATAATTATATAATATAGGAGGAAGTGTTGGTCCAATAGGAAATCGCCAACTAGACACACCTGTTCATCTTCCACCGTTTCTTATCCCGTCACTGTAACCGAAAGGCTATTAAGAGGAGCCTTCATGGCCATTACGGCTTTACCCTTTAACCTCCCCACTTTCTGACTTATAAAAGCCCACTTGGGGCACGAGGAGAAGTTTACACGCTCAAGTAAACGGATCAGATCTTTGTTCTTGCTGTAGGAGAAGTTCGGCTACGCCACCACTGCGCCATGGCACCCCGTCGCTCTTCTCGCCTCCAAACCGCGAACAAGGTCCTCCTCTGCTTCTTCTCTTTCATGGGTAGATCTTAGGATTCTTAGAAAGGAAGTTCGCGCTCAACGGAGCCGGACCCATCTCTCGTTTTCATGGGAAAACCATGAAAAAGGTATTTTTGAGTTCGCCGGAAACCGCCACCTCCGGCGGCCAAACCACCGCCGACCGCTAGCCATCGCCTCAACGGAGGTGGTGGTGGTGGTGGCTGGCCAGGGAAGTGACCGGACGGCCGGCGACGGATCACAGAATGCTTACAGGAAAAATGGTTTTCTGTGTCTGTTTTCGGTTTCATGAAGAAGATGAACAGTAGAATAAATTTTATAATATATAGATTATTATATATTACATAATGGAAAGATGTATTATTTGAATATATTTTGGGGCTGCAAAATGAGGCACTTAGAGGCCGTTTTAAGAAAAATGACCAGAAACAAAAGTCGTAGCCCTTCGAGTCTAGATAAATCTAAAATTGGTTTCAACTCGTTTGGGTAAGCGGTTCGGCCGCAGTACCCGTTTTAGTGGGTGCTATACCTAGAGTTGGGCAGAAATTAAAATGGATGCCCACTCTTCGTCCCTTGTCCAAATGACCTGAAATTTGGGCATGGGGTTAACCTTAGCTATACCTAACGGTAGACCAAAAATGGGAATTTTTGGAGATACTTTGCCTAAAGTTTTTGTTTTAATTTAATAAACTTAGAGGAATTTATTTAAGTGGTCAAATGACCTCCAAACCCTCCCAAATTTTGGTGAGTGGTCCCTGGCTATTAAACCTAGGTCTGTACAAAATTCCAACTGATTTGGTGGAGTTTTGGGTGGGAAACCTTCTACCCTTAACTAGGCATTAGTGAGACATCTTTTAGTAAAAAGTGCACTAAGAGTTTGGAAAGGTCAAATCACCTCAACAGAGGCTAATATTCTGACCCCTGACTTAGAAGGGTGTTATAACCAGCTTGGAGAAACATGGTGTGGATTAGGGTGGATTTTACCCTAAGAGATTGGCTCAAATCCAGTGGGTGGGTGTTTGAGGTTTGTGAAGGACATAGGAGCAAAAGCTCTTGTATGCCCTTGAAATTTGGAGGAGAGTGGGATGATATGCTGAAAACCCTCTGGTTGAAATAGTGAAGGAATTGGAGGTAATTAGGTACCTCGGAAGTTGAGATTTTGGATTAGGATAAACATGTAATTTAGTTATTTTAAGCACTAAATCTAATCTAAAAATTTTGAAACTCGGGAGGAGGGAGTTTTAGGATGTTTTAGACTTATGGTAATTTTCCTGGAATTTTATGATTAAATAATATTATACTTCATGTGTTAAAGGATTATTAGCCCGATTTGTTGTTTCTAATATTTGGAGGTTTTAAATTAATTATAATCAGTTAAAATTCTGGATTTAGATATTGACTAGTAGATCATTGATCCCTGAATTTTTATAGAATTTTATGTTGAGTAAATCTGGTACTTTGTTCACAGATATTAGAAAGGGATTTTATTGTTTAAACATTAATTATGGATAAAATACTTGCTGGAAAATTATGAAACTTGGCCAGTGCTAATTTTAGGCCTTTATCTGCATGGCATGAATTATTTATAATTTTTGGAAGAATATTTTCTGTACTTGATTCATAAACAACAGAAGTTAGAGATTATTTCTAAAATAGTTTTCATGCCCTTTTAATGATAGAAAAATTATGATACTTAGGATTTAACCTATTGAGATAACCTACTATTTATCATAAATTTGCTGCACATCTTGCATGATTACTTAGGGTAGTTCATGTTCAAACCGGTAGCCGTTGGGATTTTCGAGGAATTTAATTAAATGCCAAATATATTAGGAAAATTTCCTTTTTCTGGATTTAGGTCATTTATATCATGGTGAGTCTCCAGTAAATAATTTAGGACATTTGGGATGAGTATTGGATCATTGCATAACCGGTTCGACATGAAGTCTAGGTCGGTCTGCATATAGCAATTGTGAAATGTAATAGGACACGATCTGAGGAAGGCATTGGAGTTAATCATATTGTCTGGGTGGGCAATGGTGGAGGAAGTCACAATAGGAAGGTATAAAGATTAGTGGGAATTGGTGATAGCTAGAGTTAAGAGGTGCTCGGGTTTCGGCGAAAGATCGCCTTTTCCCGAAGAGAGGAAGGTTAAAAATCACCCTAGGATAGTCTATCGTAATATGAGAAGGGAATCGGGTTAAGGGAGATAAACCAATAACGATAAGTGCCTTGCGAAAGGGAACTTCGGGCCGTAATGCCGCCGTCTTGGTTCCTAGTGCCCCTTGAGAGCCCTTCACGGGGAATACCGGGGGCAGTCCTGGGCTAACGTAAACTGTAATAACAAACCGATAAGAGTAACTTAGTAACTAGGGCTGCACTTTTCACAAACACTGTTGGCATAGGAAGCTTGATGAGAGCTTCAGCTCGGTTGGTTTGGAGACGGACGTTTTGGTTCGGGGAGCTTCGGCTCGGTTGGTTTGGAGACGGACGCTTTGGTCCGGGGAGCTTCGGCTCGGTTGGTTTGGAGACAGACGTTTTGGTCCGGGGAGCTTCGACTCGGTTGGTTTGGAGACGGACATTTTGGTCCGGGGAGCCTTGGCTCGGTTTTTATGTGTTTACGATTAAACTTGCATGTGCATAAAATAGGAAAAGTTTAGGTGGTGGGTTTTACGATATCGGGGAGTTCGATTGCACCGACACTGATATCGTTGACTCGGCGAGGTGATTAGCACTTCGCCAACAGAAGTCCGGTGCGCCAGCCGGCAAGAGTACGCAGGCGTCCTCTTAGTGCACCAAGCATTGAGGCGTACGATAGGTCAGACCAGTGGTGCTTTTACTGGTTTTGAGGTGGGCGAGGCCCAACCCACCGCTTCCGTCCGCCACTACGGAGGTATTCTGGGAGGTAATGGCTCCGAAAGGGGGAACTTAAGGTCTGTGTGCACAGAGTCGGGTGTGTGAGTTGCACTTGCATGTTTCATCATACCCACTAGCATGTCATAGCATAATCGATTCATTTAACCCTGACACCTAAAGTATAAGTAGTATGGGACGCTTATACATTAGGACCTGCAAAACGACCCCTTGGTCTATAAGCTTGTGTGGGCAAGTTTATAAATTGAAAGTGAAGGGATAGATACTACTCTAGAGGGGGGGTGAATAGAGTTATCAAATTTTGCACTTAGACAAAACTTAATGGTCTACCCAACTCCCTTGGAGTGAAGTGCGGAATGAAAAGATTATAGATATTGATTTAACCTTAAAGCCTAACACAAGTGATGTGTACAAACTCAAGCTAACTGTAATTACAGTTAAGGCTTGGAAAACCTAATCAGCAACTAGCAATCCTAGTTATATCTATTCACAGCCACAATGCAGGAATTAAACAAGTGAATCCAGACGACACAAGGAAATTTATAGTGGTTCCCCAAACAACTTGGGTACGTCCACTCTTCTACCCACACGGTAGGAATCCACTCAGGTTTTTGATCAGGTGCCCTGCCACCAACAGGATCTGCTTCAGGTAGATCTAGAAACCCTTTAGACTTTTGATCAGGTGTCTAAAAACCAAGCACAGGTTTTTGATCAGGTGCCCTGCCACCAAGGGATACTTTTGAAGGGAGTAATAACCCTGTACAGGAGGGGGAAGAAGGTTGAGATGTCTTCTCTATTTTACAATAGATTAGAGAAGCACAAAAGCTTGCACTGAGCTAGAAAGCTCTAAGGAATCAAGGCTCCCCCTGGCTCAAAGATGTCCAGGTGAAGTCTTGCTTCAGTGCAGAAAACTCTTCAGAAAGTTCTGAAGGAAAAACTACAAGAAGATAAATAATAAAAATAAAGATCTTCAAGTAGCTATCTTCTTCTTCTTCTTCTTCAAAAGAACTCTGAGTTTGAACTTCCTGAAAGCAGGAGAACTCAGGTTGAAGAAGAGTGGAAGATCTTAACACTTCTCAGTTAGATGGAAATTGCTGAGAGCAGAAAGCTTGATCTTGATGAAGGCTTGAATGCTTGAAAATATGTGTAGCACTAGCTTGAATCCTTCTTCAAAGGGTCATTTATATAACATCAGCAAGCAACGGCTCTCTTCAGTTTGAATAATTTGTCTTCTTCTGAGACTTGAGACCTGAGCTGTAAATATCAAGAAGACAGAACAAACTCTGCAGCAGAAACATTCTATAAAAGGAATAACCCTTTTTCTAGGAAGCTGCAGGAAACAATTTGATAATAAAGTACTAAATAAAGTCATATCAGAAACAAACTCCTTATAGCAAAAAGAAGACTTTTCAGTCTAACGGCTATAAAGGGCTGACAGCAGATAAAGTAATTTATAATGTCAGCTAATAAGACAAACAACTTTATCTAAAAAAGATTTGACTCAGGCAAAAAGAATGGAGAAGATATGCCTGGAAGTATTATCATAATACACCTAAAAAGATATGCCAGATAATGTATTAATTAATTAAATATAATAAATAAATACAAAATATAAAGGCAGACAGAAAGCGTCGAACGACCCTCGGAGATCGTTGACCGACGCACGGAGATCGTCGAACTATCGGGCAGATAGTCGAACGATCCAGATAGTCGAACTATCAAAGGAGATAGTCGAACTATCACAGCAGATAGTTGAACTACCAGAAGATAGTCGAACTATCAGATAGTCGACCTATCAACAGATAGTCGAACTATCAGGGCAAAACAGATAGTCGAGCTATCAACAGATAGTCGAGCTATCAGATAGTCGACCTATCGACAGATAGTCGAACTATCAGAAACAAACAGATAGTCGACCTATCAAGCAGATAGTCGACCTACCTCAGAAAACAGATAGTCGACCTATCAACAGATAGTCGAACTATCAAAACAGACTAGATAGTCGATCTATCAACAGATAGTCGAACTATCAGATAGTTGAACTATCAGGACAGATAGTCGAACTATCAAGGACGACAGATAGTCGACCTATCAACAGATAGTCGACCTATCAAAGCGGAACAGATAGTCGACCTATCAACAGATAGTCGAACTATCAGATAGTCGAACTATCAAAGCAGATAGTCGAGCTATCAAGCGAGAACAGATAGTCGACCTATCAACAGATAGTCGAACTATCAACGCAGACAGAGCGTCGACCAACAGATAGACAATCGTCGAGCGGTGTTCGACTATAGTCGAACGAAAAACTATTTAACCAAATTCTCAATCTGGAAAAGTGAGGACTCTACAGCTAGACTACTACCCATTGACCATAGATAATTCTCGGGTCAAGGAGCACAAAGGAGAGGACTAAACTCAAATCAAGCTAGGGTACCAACAATCTCCCCCTATTTGAGTTAAGTCCCTCAAAAACTAAAACATACAGCTAGTTATAGAACACTATAAATAATACAGGAAATAGTTAGCAAATTACTAGCAGATTATCAACCAGATAGATAATAAACAAATATAACACAGCAGTCAATCAAACTATTAAGAATCTACAGAGTCTGGCAAGGGGGCAGAGGAACTAGGAACAAAAGAGATTTTCCTTAGAGGATCATCAGATTCTTTCTTTGACAGCTTTAAGTCCTGCACACCAATGATCTTCAATTCTGCAGCTCTTGGGACTACTGCTTCAGGATGCTTTTCCATATATTTTGAGGGATCAAATACATCAGGATTGACCTGGAACTTTTCAAACTCTTTCTTTCTGAAAGCAGACATAGTGGTTAAACCGGTTGTATCTTTTCCTTCTGCTTTTGCTTTTCTTATTTGAGCTGCTCCAACTAGTTCGTGAAAACGAGCCATCCTAAAGTTAGGATCTAGCTCTGGACTTTCATAAACAGGCTCAGGAGGAGCAGCATCTGATTCTTTATCTAGATAAGATATTGGAGCAAACTTAGCAAAAGGTTCTTGCTAGAATTTTAAAACAAAGTAAACTACTTACCTTTTAAAACAACTTTCTCAGACTGAATTGGTGCAGCAGTTGAAACCTTTCTCTTAGGAGAAGGAGGAGGTGAAAAAGTTGGCTTTAGATACACAACCTCCTTAACTTGTTCTTTCACTTCTGCTTCATGCATTTGACTGTCAGAATGAGACTTTCCATGAGAGCTATGAGAGCTTTTCCTTGATTGATGCTGAGACGAAGCAGATCTTGCTGATGGAGCAGATTTTCCTGAAGAAGCAGAAGGGTTGGCAGAAAGATTACCAGAAGCTCCTGCACCTGGAGGAGGAGGAGGAGGACCTCTGGGAGTCCATCTTGAACCAGGACTATCATATCTTTTAGATCTTTTCCTTTCTTTCTGCTGGTTCTTTGAGAACCACATCCAGTGCTGAAAATCCTTTGACTTAGGGTCAATGCCCTTCAGAATATAATAAGGAGTATCATTGTCTTTACTGGGAGGAGGAGGAGCAGCTTTTCTCTTCTTTTGAACAACTTTCTTTCTCTTTGACTTCTCAGATACATCAGAATCATCTTCATCATCAGAGTGAGATGATGGGGGATTATCATAGGGATCATAGGCTTCAGAAACAGCCTTTTCTTTAAGCTTCAGAGCAGATTTCTCTCTTTCCTCTTCAATGGCATCCAGAGCCAGAAGGGAATCTAAGTCCAACCCTGGTGAGTCATCCCAGATGGTTGACTTTTCAACTTGCAGATCTTTTTCTTTCTCTTTTAAAGACTGTACTCTTAGAACCCAGGCAGCTCTTGCTTTTACTTCTTCCATACTCAGAGCAGGAGTGTCATCTTTGACTTCATCTTGATTCTCAGGCTCATCTTCTCTATCATCTAAAAATTATTCCAATTCAGGATCTACTTGGATAACAGGAACACTTGGGGCAGCCTCTGAGACAATTACTATTATCTGAGCAGATAAATCCTCTCTAATAAAATCTGTAGAATTATGAATACAGATCTGCTAGATAAGCAATAATCATTCCTTCAAGGTATTCACTAGCAAGCAAATTAATTGACTCGTCAATAAATCGAATAAGTGAATTACCTTCATACTTGACCATCTCCCATGATTCATCTAGATATGAAGTTATAATTCCTTCTAGGAATCTAGCAATCACAGGAGTGGTGAGATCTTCTAGGCAGACTTTTACTGCAATTTCAGATAGCATGATTCCATCAGCTATTTCCTTATCAGATAACACTGGAACTACTTCTTTCTCAGCTGGAGCAGACTCTTCCAGGGCTGTCATCACAGTATCTGTTATAGCTGGAAGGGAGGCAGGAGGTTCTGAGGCATCTTCATAGAATATCTCCCCCTGCCTGATTTCAGTGGAGACTGAAACCAGGCCCCTTGAGGAAGATGGCTCAGCAGATTTTGAAAGGGATTTGATGGAGGCTGTTAAGATATCAATGGAGGATGCAAGGGGAGCGATTGCCTCATCAATCATGGTTTTGATTGACGGGGTAATCAACTCCACAATGCGGGAGATAAGTTCAGGAGTGATCTCAAAAGATGATGGATGTGAAGTGGATGGAGCTGCAGCAGATATGGTTGAAGTGCTGGGATGAAGAATGGTGTGGACAGGGGATTGAACAGGAGAAGGAGCTGGAGAGTTAATTGGAGAATTAACTGGGGAATGAATGGGAGACAAAGGAGGAGTAGGAATTCTCTCAGATCCTAACAAATCAAAGCTAGGAGCAGATATCCTAGTCTGATGAGAAGGAATTGGAGATGCTGGAGGGGAAAGAGGAACAACCGTGGTTGTTTCTGGAGCAGAAGAGGGAGAAGGTCGTACTTCAGCTGAAGTTGATGGAACTTCAACTGAAGCAGACAGCAAAGCAGAAGAGGAGGAGGGGAGAGCTGACCAGCTTCGACATGGTGAGGAGTGACTGATTCAGTCCTGGTGTCCTCAGATGTTGCTGGAGCAACCCCTGTGAGAGCGGGTTTTACAAAAGTTCTCTTCCATTTGGAGAATAGGTTAGGATCCATCTTCTTGCTTGCGTTAATTGTTGTTGCAGTTGAACTCAGTAGCTGGGGGTACTTTTCCTTCAGGAAGATTCCAATAACCCTTCCGAGGGTAACTTCCTTCTTGCCATTCTTTTTCCTTATTAAATCAAACATCACTCCCGCCCAATCTATCCTTTTCTGATTAACAATCGCACACATTAGTGCGAATTGCTGCCTTGTGATATTATCGTGAGCAGAGTGCTTACCCAGGAGCACTTTTCCTACCAACTCAGCAAGAAACTTGATCTTGAAAGGGAAATTTACTTTGAGCAGCTTCGTGGGAATGCCCTCAGTATGTCCCAGCTCAACTAACATTCTTCCGAAATCCTGAGCATCTTGCTCATAATCCTCTTCACCATTTATTAAACCAAAAATTTCAGTCAGAACGGCCGGAGTCAGGATTACCTCTTCTCCGCCGATGGTACCAGTCATCGAGTCGTCAGTGGAGGACGACGTGAAGGCCCATCCCTTGATCTCTAGGATGTTTATCTTAATCGTTGCAGACATTAACCTCTCGAGTCCTTGATCCCTGCATAGCTGAAGAACTTCTACGATCCCGGCATCGCAGCTACTGAACGCGTCGAAATCAACGCTAAAGCCAGCATCAAACTTCACAACTACTAGAACTGCTGGAGAGACCGCCATTGATTCGCTGGAGAAAGCTCGAGAAAGCTGGAGAGGACGAAGAAGACAAAACGCCCGAAAATCGCAAGCGGGAAGGCAGAATGCGAAAAGGCACGCTCCGTCGACGATAAAACAAAAGATCTTTTAACCTAAGTCGACTATCGACTTTATATTAGACCGGAAATAGTCGATCTATTAAAAAGATACTGGACCCGATAGTCGAACGGCCGTTCGACGATCGGCTCAGAAGCAGAGTAGTCGAACCATCGTTCGGCTATTTCTGGCTTCTCAAACAACAGGCTGTCGTCATCCAGAGATCGACGATGAGCTCGACTTGTTCAACGATGGTCGAACGCCGGTCGACGATCTTCAGACAGATAAGCCATCATCAACCAGAGGTCGACGATAGACTTGATCCGTTCGACGATCTTCGATCATCGTTCGACGATCTTCAAACAAGTTTCAATATAGGCAGATATAGTCACACTTAGTCTCGTCCATTAATCATGCCTAATTGAACTAAAAAGAACAGATGCTTCTGTTCATCTAAAGGCTTGGTGAATATATCACCTCTCTGAAACTCAGTGGATATGAATTCAAGACAAATCTTGTTCTTTTCCACACAATCTCTCAGGAAATGGTGCCGAATGTCAATGTGCTTCGTTCTAGAGTGGTGCACTGGATTTTGTGCAATAGAAATAGCACTGGTACTATCACACATGATTTTGGTGTTCTTGTGTGAGTAACCATAATCCACAAGCTGGTTTTGAATCCACAGGATCTGTGAACAACAACTAGCAGCAGCTATATATTCAGCCTCTGCAGTTGAAGTTGAGACAGAAGCCTGCTTCTTACAGAACCAAGAGACCAATCTCTCTCCCAGGAACTGGCAAGTTCCTGAGGTGCTCTTCCTGTCAACTTTGCAACCAGCATAATCAGAATCAGAATATCCAATTAATTCAAATTCTGACTCAGCTGGGTACCAAAGTCCTAGATTTGGACATCCCTTCAGGTATCTCAGGATTCTCTTTAGAAGAATCAGATGAGATTCCTTGGGTTGACCTGGAATCTAGCACAAAGGCATGTAGTAAACATTATATCAGGCCTACTTACAGTTAGATATAATAGGGAACCAACAATGGCCCTATAATTCTTTTGATCAACTGGCTTGCCGTGATCATCAGAGTCAATAACTACATTAGTAGCCATAGGTGTAGGCATTGCTGAAGCATCAGCCATCCCAAATTTCTTTACCAATTCCTTGGCATATTTGGATTGGGAGATGAAGATACCATCAGCATCTTGCTTAACTTGGAGACCAAGAAAGTAAGACAGCACACCCATACTACTCATCTCAAACTTAGAGTGCATCAGGTCAGAGAACCTTTTGCAAAGTTTGGGATCAGTGGAGCCAAATATAATGTCATCTACATACACCTGAACTAACAGGATTGTGTCCTTGTGATGCTTGACGAAAAGGGTTCTATCAACTACTCCCCTAGTAAAGTTGTGCTCTAAAAGAAAACTAGCTAGAGTCTCATACCAGGCTCTGGGAGCTTGCTTTAGTCCATATAGAGCTTTCTGTAACTTAAAAACATGTGAGGGCTGAGTTGAAGAAACAAACCCTGGTGGTTGTTCAACAAACACCTCTTCCTTAAGCTCACCATTCAGGAATGCACTTTTGACATCCATTTGGAACACCTTAAACTTCATGTAGGCTGCATAGGCCAAGAAGATCCTTATTGCTTCTAGCCTTGCAACAGGAGCAAAGGTTTGGTCATAGTCTATACCTTCCTCCTGTCTGTAGCCCTGAGCTACAAGCCTTGCTTTATTCCTTACTATAATTCCATTTGCATCCAACTTGTTTCTATACACCCACTTGGTGCCTATGATCAGTTGGCCTTTAGGTCTTGGAACCAAAGTCCAAACTTTACATCTCTCAAACTGATTGAGCTCCTCTTGCATTGCAATGATCCAGTGGGGATCTAGCTCTGCATCTTTAAAGGTGAGGGGCTCAACTTGTGAGAGGAAACAAGCATGCATCACATCCTGTCTTAATTGGTGTCTTGTTTGCACACCAGCTGATATGTCTCCAATCACTTGAGATGTGGGGTGATCTCTAAGTGTGACAATATCAGCAGGTAGGATGTGATCTTCAGCAACAGTTGGGATTAATTCCTCAGGAGGAATTTGATCTACTGTTGGTGGTACAACAACTGCTTCAGCAATGTCTTCATCACTGTCGGATTCAGTGATCTGAAGAGTTGATAGTTGAAGAATTTCTTGAGGGGCATCAGGTACCTGCAATGAACTGGAGGAAGGAGAATTTTCTTTCTCCTTGTAAAACATCTGATGCTCATCAAATGACACATGCACAGATTCTTCAATCTTACAGGTAGATTTGTTATAAACCCTATAAGCTTTGCTTACTTGGGAATATCCAAGCATAATTCTCATTGAAGCTTTTGCTTCAAATTTTCTAATATATTCTTTATTATTATTATGAATATAAACAGTACAGCCAAAAACTCTAAAATAATTAATTTTAGGTTTCTTTCCCTTAAGCAACTCATAAGGAGTTTTACACTTAAGTTTGTGTATCAAACTTCTATTCAAGACATAATTGGCTGTACTAACAGCTTCTGCCCAATAGGAGAGAGGCATGTTAGCATCTGCCAATAATGTGCTAGCAGCTTCAATGAGTGTTCTATTCTTCCTTTCAACTACCCCATTTTGTTGAGGAGTTCTAGGAGCTGAGAAGCTATGTTTGATACCTTCTCTCTCACAGAATTCTTGCATGAGAAGAGAGTCAAACTCAGTACCATGATCACTTCTGATCAAGGCCACATGAGTAGAGTACTCAGTCTGCACACATAGTAGAAAGTTTGTAAGGGCTTTGAAGTTATCAGACTTAGTTCTCAAAAAGAAAACCCAACTGAACCTATAGAAGTCATCTACAATTACTAATGTGTAATACTTCCCTCCTAAACTCTGTACATTTATTGGGCCAAAAAGGTCCAAGTGTAATAGATACAGGATTCTAGGAGAATCACTCTTATTTACAGATTTTAAAGAGTTTTTGGTTTGCTTGCCTAGCTGACAAGCCTTGCATAGGCTCTCCTTCTTGTAGGGGCAAGAAGGTAAGCCTCTAACAAGGTTGTGTTTAGATAACCTAGATATATTTTTAAGGTTTACATGACTAAGCCTCTTATGCCACAAAGAATTATTATTAAGGGTTACTTCATTAAACAAGCAAATTTCAGAATGAGATGAATTGAAATCTACTAAATAGATATTACCTATTCTAATACCTACTAAAACAACATTATTATTTAAAGTAATATTGCAAGAGAAGTTAGAAAATGAAACCTGGTAGCCAGCATCACATAGCTGGCTGACTGAAATCAGATTATGCTTCAGTCCATTGACATAAGCAACTCTCTTGAAAGTAACTGCTCCAATTGTGATCTTGCCATAGCCTTCTGTCTGACCACAGCTGGAGTCTCCAAAGATAACCTTTGGGCCGAGCTTAGCTTTGAACTTTGACAGAAGATCTTTATTTCCTGTCATATGCTTAGAGCATCCACTATCCAAATACCACTTATTTTGAGTGATTGGATAGGCCTTCACCTGCAAGACAATTATTTAGACAGTGTGGACCCAGGTAATCTTGGGTCCCTTGTTTTTCACATAAGAAAAACTGGAAATGTATGAAAATGCAGGCGGAGGGTGATAACCTAGTGGGTGAGATCTCCTAGGTGGGATTCTCCATGCAGATGATGGGTCAACAAACCTAGGGTTTCTATATTCATTTAGGTTTCTATGATATTGATTATGATTTTGAAAATCATGTTGAAATCGTCGATCGACGTTCGACGATGGGCGCTCAGATCGTCGAGCTTCGTTCGACCATTGAGCTTCCGATCGTCGAGCGGCGTTCGACGCTCTTTGCATTTCTTTAAAAAATTTCTTTCTCTTTTCTCTCTTAGCTTTGTTTAAAGTTTTATTAACTAGATTTACTTGCTCAGTATTCTTCATTCCACTAGCTGAAATGAAGTTTACTGGAGTTGAAAGATTGTTTTTAAGTAGAACTGGGGGTTCACTGGGAGAAGCTCCTAAGCCTAGTTTATCATTACCTGACCTAGTGTTAGTCATGCTGGTAATATCTAACAACTTAAGGCTTCTACCATTAAGTGATTCCTCTAATCTCTTAGACTTAGCTAACTCTATTTTAAGAAATTTAATTTCTTCACTACAAGTAGTGAGTTCTTCCTTTAACCTAACATTTTCAGAGGCTATTGATTCTGAGTCAGCTAACCTATTTCTAAGTTCTTTTATTTCCTTTTCAGAGCTAATCAAATGTAAGCATAAAGATTTAAAGTCTAATTTAAATTCTTCTGAAGTAAAATCATAAGAAGAAAGTACCTCATCTTCTGTAGGCATCTCTTCATCAGAATCAGAACTCTCTGCAGCAGAGTGGTTGCTGCAGGCATCTATTGCCATCAGGCAAACTTCTTTTGCCTTCTTCTCTTCCTCATCCTCACTTGAACTTGATGAGGAGGATTCTTCATCAGAATCACTCCAGGTTTCCGCAATGAAACCTCTCTCCTTCTTTTTGTTTTTGTAGGAGGATGGCTTGGAGTGCTTCCTGTGTTGTTCTTTTTCTTTTCTCTTTTCTTTGTTCTTCTCCTCTGGACACTCTGGCAAGATGTGTCCAGGCTTCCTGCAACCATAACAAATAATTTCTTTAGCAGGAGACCGATCATACCTTGGTTTGTCTTCATAGCGTGAAGACTTCTTTCTGAACTCCTTTCTTCCCATCTTGAGAAACCTCTTGGCAAACAATGCCATTAGTTCCTCATTAGATTGGCTGCCTTCAGAAGCATCAGCAACCTTAAGAGCTAGAGATTGCTCTTTTCTTGTTGGAGTGGGGGTCTTTGCTTCAGCTTCTGCTTCCCTTGTCTTCAGCACTTGCTCAAAAGACTTGAGCTTGCCGAGGAGGGCTTCAGTGGAGATCTCATTTGTACTTCTGGCTTCCTTGATGGGACAGATCCTTAGATCCCATGTGCTAGGGAAGCACATAAGAATCTTATCATTGACCTCTGTCAATGATATGTCCTTGTCCAGGGTCCTCAGCTCATTGATGATTGAGCTGAGCCTGGTGTACATGGCTTCAACTGATTCAGCATCAGTTTTCTTGAAGTTCTCATACTGTGAGATCAGGTTGGACCTTCTGTCCTTCCTTTCATCAGCTGAACCAGCTACAATCTGGTTCAGTGTATCCCACATGGCCTTTGCTGAGGAGCAGTCAGCAACCTTCTGGAATACCTCATCAGGCATTGTCTGAGCCAGTATGTTCATTGCTTTGGCATCTGCTATTTTGGCCTTCTTGTATTCATCATTGTAATCTGGAGGAGGCACTGCACTCATATCAGATGATGAGGCAGAAGCAGCAGCATGTGCTCTTGGGGGACCTGACAAAATAGAAGCAAAGATGCTTTCATCAATAGAATTCATATATAGTTTTATCCTTGCCTTCCAGATGCCAAACTTAGCTAAGTTGCATGCTAGAGGTCTGGTGCTGGAATAATCCTTGGACTGGGCCATGATAGTGAATATCTATAAGCTTTGGTATCTATCAGGATCTTGTGACTTAGGTGTTAGCCTATTTAGTCAGTCAACCTCCCTCTGATACCAATTGAAAGTGAAGGGATAGATACTACTCTAGAGGGGGGGTGAATAGAGTTATCAAATTTTGCACTTAGACAAAACTTAATGGTCTACCCAACTCCCTTGGAGTGAAATGCGGAATGAAAAGATTATAGATATTGATTTAACCTTAAAGCCTAACACAAGTGATGTGTACAAACTCAAGCTAACTGTAATTTCAGTTAAGGCTTGGAAAACCTAATCAGCAACTAGCAATCCTAGTTATATCTATTCACAGCCACAATGCAGGAATTAAACAAGTGAATCCAGACGATACAAGGAAATTTATAGTGGTTCCCCAAACAACTTGGGTACGTCCACTCTTCTACCCATACGGTAGGAATCCACTCAGGTTTTTGATCAGGTACCCTGCCACCAACAGGATCTGCTTCAGGTAGATCCAGAAACCCTTTAGACTTTTGATCAGGTGTCTAAAAACCAAGCACAGGTTTTTGATCAGGTGCCCTGCCACCAAGGGATACTTTTGAAGGGAGTAATAACCCTGTACAGGAGGGGGAAGAAGGTTGAGATGTCTTCTCTATTTTACAATAGATTAGAGAAGCACAAAAGCTTGCATTGAGCTAGAAAGCCCTAAGGAATCAAGGCTCCCCCTGGCTCAAAGATGTCCAGGTGAAGTCTTGCTTCAGTGCAGAAAACTCTTCAGAAAGTTCTAAAGGAAAAACTACAAGAAGATAAATAATAAAAATAAAGATCTTCAAGCAGCTATCTTCTTCTTCTTCTTCTTCAAAAGAACTCTGAGTTTGAACTTCCTGAAAGCAGGAGAACTCAGGTTGAAGAAGAGTGGAAGATCTTAACACTTCTCAGTTAGATGGAAATTGCTAAGAGCAGAAAGCTTGATCTTGATGAAGGCTTGAATGCTTGAAAATATGTGTAACACTAGCTGGAATCCTTCTTCAAAGGGTCCTTTATATAACATCAGCAAGCAACGTCTCTCTTCAGTTTGAATAATTTGTCTTCTTCTGAGACTTGAGACCTGAGCTGTAAATATCAAGAAGACAGAACAAACTCTGCAGCAGAAACATTCTATAAAAGGAATAACCCTTTTTCTAGGAAGCTGCAGGAAACAATTTGATAATAAAGTACTAAATAAAGTCATATCAGAAACAAACTCCTTATAGCAAAAAGAAGACTTTTCAGTCTAACGGCTATAAAGGGCTGACAGCAGATAAAGTAATTTATAATGTCAGCTAATAAGACAAACAACTTTATCTAAAAAAGATTTGACTCAGGCAAAAAGAATGGAGCAGATATGCCTGGAAGTATTATCATAATACAGCTAAAAAGATATGCCAGATAATGTATTAATTAATTAAATATAATAAATAAATACAAAATATAAAGGCAGACAGAAAGCGTCGAACGACCCTCGGAGATCGTCGACCGACGCACGGAGATCGTCGAACTATCGGGCAGATAGTCGAACGATCCAGATAGTCGAACTATCAAAGGAGATAGTCGAACTATCACAGCAGATAGTCGAACTACCAGAAGATAGTCGAACTATCAGATAGTCGACCTATCAACAGATAGTCGAACTATCAGGGCAAAACAGATAGTCGAGCTATCAACAGATAGTCGAGCTATCAGATAGTCGACCTATCGACAGATAGTCGAACTATCAGAAACAAACAGATAGTCGACCTATCAAGCAGATAGTCGACCTACCTCAGAAAATAGATAGTCGACCTATCAACAGATAGTCGAACTATCAAAACAGACCAGATAGTCGATCTATCAACAGATAGTCGAACTATCAGATAGTTGAACTATCAGGACAGATAGTCGAACTATCAAGGACGACAGATAGTCGACCTATCAACAGATAGTCGACCTATCAAAGCGGAACAGATAGTCGACCTATCAACAGATAGTCGAACTATCAGATAGTCGAACTATCAAAGCAGATAGTCGAGCTATCAAGCGAGAACAGATAGTCGACCTATCAACAGATAGTCGAACTATCAACGCAGACAGAGCGTCGACCAACTGATAGACGATCGT
The DNA here is from genome assembly GCA_039513925.1 of Platanthera zijinensis. Classification (NCBI taxonomy): domain Eukaryota; kingdom Viridiplantae; phylum Streptophyta; class Magnoliopsida; order Asparagales; family Orchidaceae; genus Platanthera; species Platanthera zijinensis. Next base: position 214,310,434 of record CM077079.1, read on the forward strand.
CGAGCGGCGTTTGACTATAGTCGAACGAAAAACTACTTAACCAAATTCTCAATCTGGAAAAGTGAGGACTCTACAGCTAGACTACTACCCATTGACCATAGATAATTCTTGGGTCAAGGAGCATAAAGGAGAGGACTAAACTCAAATCAAGCTAGGGTACCAACATAAATCAAAGGTTAATTTCAATATATAACAACCATTGCTATTTGATAACCGACACCCCAAGGTATAAGTGGTATGGGACACTTATACGATGGGAGCCTTGCAAAAGATCCCTTTTGCTTATGTGTTCTCGCATAAGTGAAGGTTAAATTCATATATTTGCTTTTCTTACTGCTAGCCCTATTATAACAATTATATCAACTGCTCACCGAATACAACTTGTTAGATTAGTTCCGCTGCCATCTGTTTCTTGATTAACCTCTACCGTCATGTCCTTCCCTTTCTTCCTCCCCGCTCGGTACCTAGGAGCCATGGGGGAAGGGGTAGGGGATGTTAGGGCTTAGTCTTTATGACTAACGATTTTCGAACCACATCATTTAGGGGATCGTGGAGCCCAGCATGGAGGAGCAGCCCCAGAGATCGGTGCGCCTAGAGATGGGGCAGTCTAGCTCCGGAGTTCATACAGCCGGGACCGTGAGTCTCGACCCTAAGTAGTTTCTGTTTTAGCTTCCGCATGAGTGATATTGTAGTGAGGACATGATGTACCGAGCATAAGCCCGCATTTATAGTACTCTGATGTTTTCTGTGGACACTCCCTTCGTGGAGATTTTTATTCTATATATGTGATCTATTGCTGTAGACTGCATTGCTCTTATTTCATTTATTTTGCTACCTTTCAGTGATCGATTTGGCCGGCAGAATCGGCGCCTTGTGGTGATAACCCTTCAGGACGAGAAGGTGTCACCGCAAAGCGACGACTCTGGGCCTAAGACCCCGGTGGTTAAAAAAGAAAAAAAAAGGGGTCTTACATCCTAACTTCAACTTACTGTCTCCTCAACCATCTCCACAAAACTCTCCAATCCATCAATCCCTAGTTCAATCACCCATTCAGGAAACCACCACAACAACTCTTACCATAACAATTCCTACTACCATAATTCCAACCACCTATACTACCATTCCTTCTGACCCAACTTCCACATTCCCTGAATATTTTCATACAGATTTCCCCCATGCTTTTTCTGTATGTTCCAATTGTGGCCATCACACCTCTTACACTCCCTCTGCTCCTAAACCTTTATATTTAAATTTCTCTGATATTGCAAAAGATCTTCTTAACTTCATCTCTCCAACTCTAGAGCAATTAATAGCAACAGCTATTGCTCCTCTATCTACCTCCATCACTTCTCTCTCTACTAGAGTTGCTTCTCTCACCTCTGACCCTTCTTTTGGGGGCCTGGCTTCAGGACCCTCTAAAACCAGGCAGGGGGAGATGTTCTGTGAAGAAGTTCCAGTACCTCGTCCAACAAAAGCAGCGGCAGCATCCCCAGAGGCAGACATTCCAATTGAAATAATAGATATTATTGATGATTCTGATACTGAAATGGCTTATTATATAGATGAAGAAATAAGCATTGCTGATGATTTCATTATAAATCCCACAGTTAACTTGGATTCTTTACTTGATTCTTTTAATTCAGTTTACAGAAATGCTTTACCAAGTTTTGATGTTCAATACTCTAAGGCTATTGTATGTTATACTGCTCCAATAAGTCCTGCAGTTGTGAACTAACTGAGGGCAAGCTTTGTAGTTCGTGTGATTACAGAAAATGTAGCTGTTGAAGATGTTTGTGAGCCAGTCTTTGTTTCTGAGCCCAAGGCTTTCTCTCCTCCAACATTTAAGTGGTTGAGTTCCCTATGCCAGACTTAAATGATTTTATGTTTGTAGACATGGAAGAAGAAAGCAATCAGATTGTTATTGAAATTTCTGCAGAGCCAGCAATTCAAGTATAGCCTCAGACTGAGAAGCTAATTTCTAAAGAAGCTCTAAATGAAATTTGATGATTTACATGATAATCCTCCTGAATCATCTGATGAGGATGATGATTTAGATGATCCTTCTTCTAGAAAGAGCTCAAGAAGAAGGCTCCTCCAAAGGCTGTTCCCAAGCCAAACCCATCTGTAGATACTCCCTATTATATTTTGAATAATATTACTCCGTATCCAGGGATGCCTCAATGGATGTGGTACTCCAAAAATGAGCAAAAGGCAAGGAAGAATAGCAGGAGATACTCTCCTCCTCCTCCTCAAAGGAACTAGAGAGGACCTCCTTCTCATCCTCCTCCTCCCCAGCAGCTAGAGCATCTGGAAACATATCTCATTCCCAAAGGTCTTATCAACAATCTCACCAATCCATACCCTCTTATCAAAAGCAGGACAGGTCATCCAAACCCTACTCTCAAGGCAACATGCATTATTATCAGAAATCTACCAGAAGTACTCATGATCCAGTTCCAAAGCTTATAAGTCGTCAAAAGACTCTGGATGATCAAAAGAAAGATATCAGTCCTAAAAGACCTCCTTCTCCTGCATATGACCCAAAATTGGACCCAAATTTTAGGTTGGCCAGATTTAATGAGCTGATTGATCTATCTCAAATCAAAAAGGCCAAAGAAGAAGGCAAGGATGCTTCTCAATTTTCTACAATGTCTACATACAGAAAGAAAAAACTTGAAAGGTATCAGGTAAATAAATTATTTAATGTTGACTCATATATGAACCTGCATCCAGAAGCTATAGTTCCAAGAGCTGTTTCCCAGAAGACTATTAGTGACCAAGACATGAAGATGACTCAGAGGGAAGCAAAAAATCCAAAAAGGACAATTGTTGTTACAAAACCATCTTCTGCTCCTCCTCCTGCTGATTCTTGATCCTTTATGTTTTGTTGTTTCATATCAGAACTATATGTATAACCATAGCTCTATCATATCTGCTGATAGTTTTTAAAAGTCTGTCAGATATTTATTGCTGTGTTTTTCAGTTTTTCTTTTTGTTGGTTAGTGATCTCACCCAAATAGGCGGAGATTGTTGGATCCCTAGTTTGGATTTGGGCTAGGTTCACTAATTAGGATTGTTAACCCATTATGTATAGTTTAGGGTCAATTTATTGATTCTAGGTTAGGTCAATCTGATTAGGTTAGACTCTTATGTTCCAGCCTTTAGAAGACTCCAGAGGCTCAGATTTAGAAGAAATGCAGTTTTTAAAGAGTTCAGAAATTAGTTCAAAGTTCTTCGAACTCATCTCGACGATCGTCGATCGTAGATCGACGATCGTCGATCGCAGATCAACAATCATCGATTGCAAATCGACAAACTTAGAGTTTCAACTCTGAGCTGAGCTCGATGATATCCGAGCTCAGGTCGACGAACTCCCTCCTCTACTCAGTTTCTCTGGTCGACGAAAGTCTATCTCAGGTCGACGAACTTGGAGCTCAGCATTGTCAGATTCTTTCCATATCAATTATCTCTTATCTCAGCTCGACGAACTTGGAGTTAAGGTCGACAAAATATGTTCTGAGTTTGACTAATTCTTATGAGAACCAGTTCGTTGTTTCTCTCTCAGTTTGAATTCTAATCTAAGGCAGTAATTCTCTGAATAATTACTGCTTATATTCTCAAGAATATAGTCGTTTCTTGGCAGCATTAATTATGAATTTCACAGAGTTAATTACTTGACTTTTTTTACTGGGACAGTTGAGGAAACTCATTTAAGACAATTTCCAGCAATTTCAACTCCCAGATTCTGAGCAGTAATTCAAGGATTCTATTTAAAATTCAAAGGCAGAATATAAAAAGCTTTTCTTCTTTCTCTCAACAAGAGATACACAAGATATAATGGTACAGAAGAAAAATAGATATACAAAATACATTCTCTGTGAAGAACATTGTTAGTGTGCTTACAGGAAAATGAAGAAGAACAATAACAAAAAGATCATTAGTCTTCTTCAGTTTCTTGCTTCAGGATTCTTCAGAGACAAAAAAAATTCATCTGTCTAAAAGCTTTCTGAAGAAACATCAAGCTAGTTGAAGGCCTACACCCTGAGCAAAGCTTCTTTCTTTCCTAAACCATTCAACTTTTCAGGGGGGGAGCTTTGACAACAACAATCCACTTGTCTTCTCAAGTTGTTTGAGAAAGATATAAGACACCATGACTTTCTTTACCTCACTATAAAAAGGGTTTTTAACTCCCTTCAAAAGTTATCACCTGGTTGTCAAGTTTCCTTAACAAAAGACTTGTGTTAGTTTTTGGGAACCTGATCAAAAGCCTAAAGGGTTGTGAGATCTCCCTTGAAATAGATCTTGCGGTGACAGAGCACCTGAGAAAAAACCTGTGGTGGCAGGGAACCTGATCAAAAACCTGTTAGTGGATTTCTACCATGATGGTAGAAGAGTGGATGTACCCAGTTTTGGGGAACCACTATAATTTCCTTGCATTGTCTGGTTGTTCTATTTCTTGTTTTGTTGTGCTGTGATATTTTTGTTTTTACTTCTCTCTATATACTTTAATATTACTTATTTTAATTCTGCTATAAAAACTAATCGAGTTTTTAAAATACTTTATTCACCCCCCTCTAGAGTTAGTCAGATCTATCCCCTCACTTTCACGTATCATCAGAAAGAATTGGAAAAGATTGAGGCTGTACGCTTGTATCTTTTATATCAACCTGAGGCTGTGGCTTTGAAAGTTCTGCACTGGCCTGAACTTCAGTATCTGCTGAATCTAAATCTTCAAACATAATCTCATCCATGTCTTGCATGGGAGATTCAACCCAGCCAAAGGTTGGAGGAGAGAAGGACTTTGGCTCGGAATCAGTTATTGGCTTTTATAACAATATCAGAAACTGAAAAATGTGTCCTAAGTTGTTCCAAAAATTCAGGACTAATAGGTGTTGTATAGCAGACTATGGCTTTAAAAGAATCATAAACTGTATCAACAACTAGTATAATTCTGCTATAAATTATATCAAAAGAATGAAGCAAAGAAAGAATATCAACTGAGGGATTTATAATGAAATCATCAACAATATTTATTTCTGCATCAACTAGCTCTTATGCTAAACAAAACATCTCAGAATCATCATCAAGAATTTCAATTATCTCTGGAATTTCTAGAATATCTATTGTTGCTGCTGTTACTACTGGAGGAGCTTCTTCATAGAACATCTCCCCCTGCCTGGTTTCAGAGAGTCCAGAATCCAGGCTCCCAGAAGAAGAAGGGACAGAGGAGGAGGTAGCAAGTTGAGCTGATAGAAGAGAGATAGAAGCAGCTAGAGGGGCAACATCCTCATCTATTAGCTTCTTAAGAGAGGGAGTGATGAATTGAAGAAGATCTTTTGCTATGTCAGAGAAATTTAGATAGAGGGGTTCAGGAGTAGATGGGGTGTAGGAGGATTGGTAACCATAATTTAAACAGACAAAGAAAGCTTGAGGGAAGTTTGATTATTGGAATTTTGAGAATGTGGATGGAATGTTGGATGGGGGGATTACATCAGGTAATTGATCCTGAATAAGTGAGTGTTGTGGAGATGGTTGAGGAGATGGAGATGAAGTAGATTGAAATTTGGTTGGGTAGAGGTGGATGGAATGTCATCAAGATGAGATGGAATTGGAGATTGAGGAGGTGGAGATGGTGGTGTATCCTCAGAAATATGGATTGGTGATGGTGATTGAGATGGTGAGACTGGAGGAGTGGAGGGAGAAGGTTGTTGAAGTGGAGTTGATGAAGGAAATATTGAATGAGGTGGAGATGGAGAAGGAGCAGGAGATTCTTCTAGGGTTGGAGAAGTGGCTGTTTCATCCCTTGTGTCCACTGAAGCAACCCTGGAAGAGAAAGCCCTGGAGGGCTTAGGGATAGTCCTCTCCCATCTGCCAAATAAGGCAGGGAGTGAATAGAGTTTTAAAAACTTTTGATTAATTTTTATTGTGGATTAAAATAACTGATAACTATATATAGAAAGGCAGAAAGAAAAACACAGAAATCACAGCACAGAGAAAATAAAAAATAGAGCAACCATACAACACGAAGATTTTATAGTGGTTTCCTTAAAACTTGGGTACATCCACTCTTCTACCACCCTGGTTGGAATCCAGTACAGGTTTTTTATCAGGTGCCCTTCCACCACAGGTTTTTGCTCTAGTGCCCTATCACAACAAGATCTATTTTAAGGGAGATCTGACAACCCTTTGAGCTTTTGACCAGGTGCCCAAAAACCAAACAAAGTCTTTTGATCAGGAGACTTTACAACCAAAGACTAACTTTTAAAGGGAGTTAAAACCCTATACACAGTAAAGTAAAAAGGAAATTGATATTGTTTTCTCTTTCTCAAAGTTGTGAGAAGACTAGTGGATTGCTGTTGTTGTCAAAGATCCCCCTGAGATGTAGAGTTGTTTAGGAGAAAGAGAGCTTTGCTCAGGATGTAGGCCCTCAGAATGCTTGAAAATCTTCAGGAAGCTTTTTTATAGATATTGATGGATTGTCTCTTGAAAGTCCTGAAGTAAAAGCTGATGAAGAACTTGAATTTTAAGAGAGTTGTTCTTCTTTCAGTTTTTTGTAGAATAATCTTTTTATCACAGGTTATAGTTTTTTGCTGTCTGAAAAGATAAACCTTATATATTCCTTGCAGATGTCTGGTCTTTGAAATTCAAATTCCTTTCCTTGACTAACTGTCGAAATTCTGGGAGTTGAACGGCTAGAATTTGTCTTTAAATTAATTTCCCTAACTGTCTCAATGAAATAAGCCAAGTAATAACTCTGTGAAGACCGTAATTAATGCTTCCATGGAACAGCTATATTCTTGAGAATATGAGCATTAATTATCAGAGTATTTCTACCTTAATATTATCGAATTTGAAATGATAGTCGAACTGAGAAACTGTAAAGGAAAAATGTCAAATAGAACCTAGAAGGAAATAGTCGAACTCAGGAATAATTTCGTCGACCTAAACTCCAAGTTCGTCAAGCTTAGAATTCTCCTTCGTCGAGCTGAGCTCAGCGATCATCGATCTGAAACTGAACTGCCAATCTGAGCTACAAGTTCGTCGACTAGAGAAAGACTTTCATCGAGCTAAACTTTTGATATGAGATCAGAGATCGTCGATCTCAGCTGGACTTTTGTCGAGCTGAACTCAGAGAAGGAACTCTGAGTTCGTCGATTTGAGATAGATAATCGTCGAGCTGAGTTCAGCTATCTTCAAACTGAATTTCTAAAAGCTTTTTAACTGCATTTCCTTAAAGTCTTCTGCCTCTGAAGTCTTCTGAAGTCAGGTTCACCTAATGTGACTAACCTTAACCCTAGAACTAACAAATGACCCTAGGCTATACATATTGTGTCAACAAACCTAATAGTGAACCTAACCAAAATCAACCCTAAACACATGTGGGGTTCCAACAAAACCGATCGAAGAAAACCACAATAAATCCAATGCTATCAAGAGATCACGCTAAAGTAAATCCACCACAAGAAAATCTAGAGAGAAACACACAAATGTAGAATTTTTCGTTACCCAGATTGGAATAGATGATTCTGATTTACTAAATTGGTTTTCTCTTCAACGGTTCCGCCGGAGTCACGCTTGATGGAGAGAAACTCGTCTGACTTCCTCAATTCATGCCAGAGAAGATCCGTTGTAGCCGTAGAGAATGAATTAGGCTGAGATACACTAAGCGGGTGGGCGTCTTGAGGTCGGCCGAACCTTGTGTGAAGGGCCTTGGTGTGGCCGAACTCTTCAAGAGAGGAAGAGGGAGGTCGGGCTTGACCTAGGCGTGAGAGGAGGGTGGTGTTGTTTGGGCGGCGACTTGGAGAGAGGGGAGATAGGAGAGGGTCGGCGTCTTGGAGAGAGGGAAGAGAGGAGGGTGGCCGAAATTACTAAGAGGAGAGAGGGAGGCCAGCGGCTAAGAGGAAAGAGGAGAGGGAATTATCAAGTTAGAGTTAGGTTTACAATTTTCATTCATCAACTAATTATTCCTCAACATGAGATGGCCGTTTATAGGCTTACAACACAATCTGTCTACATGTAGCCCAAATAGAAGATAAAACAAAATACATAATTTTGAAACAACATAAAATTAAATTGTAACTAAAAATAACATAGAAATTCAAATAAATTTTAATAAGCCATCTTGCACCAAGGGAGGAGATTGTAGCGTCGCTCCACAAGGTCATCACGGTGCCACAAGTCTTTTGTTGGAGACGGAGAAGGATCTTTCGCAAGCATGCCATCATCATCTTCAACATGTTGGGGGTCGCTGTCTCCATCAATCCTCACCCGCTCATAAGTACTCATCACCGATGAGTTGGCATGTATGTACCGGCACAGAAGAGCATCATCCAAAAGAGCCACCTCCGATTCAGGAAGTCAAGAGTCATCAGAGGCCGGACGATCATGCCATCGTATCAAGTAGCGGCAAACATCACCACTTAGAGAGGAGAGCACTTCATCTTTGAGGATCCTGTCATTCAAAAAGGTGGTCCTGGGAAACCTTGGAAAAGCATTAGTCAAAGAAGGAGAAAAAGTTTCTACATCAACATTCAATGTACCTCTAGTGGAGACTGATGGAGGGAGTGATATAGAAACAAGCTCACCCCCAACCAATTAGAAAATGCAGTGGAACCAAACGGACAATCAGATAATTCAAGTGGTGGAGAAACTTATGGCGTTAAATCCAAAACATTGAAAATAAGGGAAATTCCTCAATCCGTGGGTAACTCCAAAAGATATGTGTTTTCTCCTAATTCCATTAAAATTTGAAAAGGTCCAGCTTGCTGATTCACCAACTTTTTAGGGTGCCTGAAGGCATTCGTTCAGGGATGAGACGCACCAAAACCAAATCTCCAACGTTAAAGTGAGACGCTCTCTTATGTAAGTTAGCATGAGATTGATAAGATGCGCACTGTGCGGTTAGCGCTTCATTAATGTGCTTATGTAAATTGTGAACATGAGAGAAAAATTCTTGTGCAAATTGACTTGACTTATAAGATGGAGGTAACAGAATTAAGTCAAGGGGCACTGGTGCTTTATATCTATGCAGGATTTTATTTGGTGATAAACCTGTGGACCAATTTTTCGAATTATTGTATGCTAACTGTGCATGGGGAAGGATTCGATCCCACGTAGCCTTGTGGTCACACACAAGACAATGAAGTTAACTACCCAAAGTTCTGTTTACATCTTCCGTTTGTCCATCCGTCTGTGGATGGTAGGCCAAAGGAAATAAGAGTTTAGTGCCCATAATCTTCCAAAGGGTCTTCCAAAAATAACTAGTATACTTCACATCCCTATCAGTTACTATCATCTTGGGAATGCCCCGACGTGCAATGAATTCCTTAAAATATAACTTCGCAATATGTGACGCATCGTCGGTCTTATTGCAAGCGATAAAATAAGCCATTTTAGAAAACCGATCAACTACCCCCAAGATGGAATCATGACGGGTAGGCCCAGTATAAAATCCATACTAACATCTTCCCATGGAATAGAAGGAATCGGAAGAGGGGTATAAAGTCCCGCATTCATTTTATTACCCTTAGCTAATTGGCACGTGCGATAACTTCCCATAATTTTATAAACTATTGACTTAAGGCCTGGCCAATGAAACTTGTCTTCCACTAACGCAATGGTCTTGTATCGACCAAAATGACCACATAAACCTCCGCTATGTAATTCCCAAATGATGAAATGGCGTAGGGAAGAATGAGGAATATAGCTTTGAATGCTTAAATAAATAACCGTCCTGAATATAATAGGCTGAAATGGTAGTGGGAGAGTTGTTTTGCGTGGATAAATAGATTTGCTTGAAATTCGGGCAATTAATGTACTCATCCTTAATCCTATCGAACCCAATCTCTTTCACCTCTAACGTAGACAATAATAACGTGACACGACTAAGAGCGTCTGCCACACGATTTAAAGTTCCCTTAAGATGTTTTATTATAAAGGTGTACTCCTGAAGATAGGAGACCCATTTTGCATGCCTGGGGCTAACCTTATTTTGTGAATTGATAAATCTCAATGCCTCGCGATCGTATAAGATAACAAATTCCTTAGGGAGTAAATAATGTCGCCAATGTTGGAGGCACCGAATAACCGCATAAAACTCCCTATCATAATTAGAATAATTCAGTTTTGACCCCACGAGCTTCTCACTAAAATACCCAATAGGGATGACCCTCCTGACTTAATACACCACCAATACCAACTCCATATGCATCACAGGACAATTCAAAAACTATGTTAAAATCTGGCAATCGCAAAAGAGGAGCTTTCGACATTCGTGATTTAATCGTTTCAAATGCTCTAGTTACCATTTTGGTCCATGTGAAATCACACTTCTTCATGCACTCTGTGATCGGTGCCTTGATACTACTAAAATCTCGAATAAATCGGCGGTAAAAAGTAGTTAGGTCGTGCATACTCCAAATATCCCGTATATTAGTGGGTTTCAGCCAATCCTTAATGACTTGGACCTTCTTAGGATCAACATGTATGCCCTCCGAACTCACAATATATCCAAGTAACTCCATAGATGGAACATTGAACGAGCATTTTTTAAGATTAACAAATAATTGTTCCTTTCGCAATGTGGTAAGTACTATACTCAAGTGCGACTCATGATCATTCGGGGAGGCGCTAAAGACTAATATATTATCCAAATATATTACTACGAATTTTCCTAAGAAAGTCTTGAACACTAGAATCATCAACCTCGAAAATATACTCAGGCCATTAGTGAGCCCTTCCCCGAGCACCAACCACTCATAAAGTCCGTCTTTTGACTTGAAAGCCGTCTTCCACTCGTCTCCCTCCCTAATCCTAATTTGATGGAAGCCACTCTTAAGATCTAGTTTAGAAAAAGTCATGGCCCCTTCTTACATGTCCAATAAGTCGTCCAAGCGTGGGATGGGAAACCTGTATTTGACAGTTATTTTATTAATGGCCTTATAATCCACACACATCCTCCAAGAACTGTCTTTCTTAGGGACCAATAAGGCAGGTATGACACAAGGACTCTTACTATGATGGATGAACCCCTTAGCAAATCCAAAATTAATTTTTGCAATTCAAGGTGTGTGGAGGGGTTAAGTCAATAATGGGGAAGGTTGGGCAAAGAGAAACCCGGAACGAAATCAATCTCATGTTGAATTTATCTCAAGGGGGGTAACTCGGATGGTAAATCATCTGGAAAAACATCCTTAAACTCTTCTAAGAGTTTCTTCAGTGCTAATGGTAAGTTCTCAGAAGGGGACGCGTCTTCCTTGACTTAGAAACATACTAACGCATATATGACACCGTCCATAAAGGTATCGTGCTCAAACTCCTTCTTACCTATCAAGTTTAATGTTTTCTTCTCTACATGCAAAATCATGTCTTTAGAAGAGACTGACAGATCTCTAGGCGGAATGGGTTTAAAGATAATGGTCTTGCCATTAAATTTGAACTCATACGTGTTGGCTCGCCCTAAATGAGTAATATTATGGTCATAAATCCATGGGTGTCCTAGTAAGACATGACAGGCATCCATGGGGATGACGTCACACCAGACCTTTTCAGTGTAAGCCTTAATGGTAAGGGGAACCAAACAAAGCTTCAAAACTGGGAGGGATGTCTTATTTACCCAAGCAAACTTGTAGGGGTGAGGGTGCGCCTTAGTGCTTAATAACATTTGGGACACCGCATTTTCAGAAATCACATTCATACAACTTCCACTATCAATGATCAACTTACACCACTTCTCTCCACTCTTAAAATTTAACGAAAAAATATTTGTCCTATTACAATCATCTGACACACATGGAGTAGCCAAAATATACCTCATTACCATCATATTAGCATCATCTTCTATATCACTCGGCACTCCTTCCGACTCAGATTCTTCTCTCGCCTCATACATAAGCTTGGCAGACTCAGATGAGGAATCTAAAAAGGCAGGGGCTTGGGCTTCGGCTTGGTAGGACACTCACTAGCGTAATGGCCCTGAATTCCACAAGTAAAACAAGTAGCATTTATTTTGTTGACCCTTCCTACGGGAACTCTCTCACCTGTTGGGTTTCTCATATTCAAAGCCGTAATGACAACCGAGTTCGAGTCAGTGGACCGGAACATACCCTTATCCTTATAAGTGGATGTGGGAGGTGGTCCTAAGATAGACTTTCCCTTCTGAAACGATCGAGTCTTAGACTTGTGAACATTTTGTTTCTCAATATCCAATGCGGAATTGAAAGTGGTGTTTAGGTCGGTGTGACCATATCACAGTAGTTTACCCTGAATTTCGGGGTTTAACCCCATACGAAACTTAGAGAGGGTGATCTTGTTGGTTCTACCATGGTAATCTGGAAGTGATCAAGCATGTAGCCTCGCAGCAAACGCATTATGAGCCTATGGGGTCGCACATAAGAGCTCTGGAAAAGTTTGATAGGTTTGTGTTGGCCTTGCTCATATGTAATATAAGTGAAGGACCAAGCCTATAATGTTCTGGACATGGTGGAATTTCATTCCAGGACCAGTATTGTGAATATGGGTCGACCGGTATATAGTTGGAAATTACTAAGGGAAATTTGTCGAGTATGGGTAAGGGGTTTTTGACGAATTGCCTAAATTCAGCGAGTATCGTCATGATCTCTTGCTGATTCAGTGAGTATCATCGTGGACTCTAGCTGATTCGTCGAGTATCGTCATGATCTTTCGCCGATTCGTCGAGTATCGACATGTCCTCTTCACGATTCGTTGTGTATCGTCTGGCCACTCACCGATTCGTCGAATATCAGTTCGATACTCGCCGAATTCTATCTCGACTGGTTTATTTCTCTAAGTCTGGTTTTCGGCGGATCTGCTATTATCGGATTTCTTGGTTCATTGTATAAATACATTTTACTATTGAACCAGAGAAGCAACTGTTCATTCCCAACCTAAATCGCGAAGCCGACAACACATCTTCTCTCGCGACGGAAGTGGTCCGCATCCGCGATTGTCGCCGCCGCTTCCGCCAACCGCCGCTAATCCACTGTCCACCGTCCCTAGCCGCCGTTGGAAAGTATTTCCTAGGCGTCGTCTTCGTCGTTGTCGCCTCTCCTTGAACGGATCTAGTAATCCTTGGAGACGTTGAGGGCAAGCCTCTTTCCGACCAAGATCTTGAGCGACAAGTGTCTAGGGTTCTTCGTGCTCGTGTGGATACCCGTATAGGCGTGGACACTATTCTACACTCAGAACTATGGCTATTGTCGTTCGTTGGAATCAAACATAGCACCTAGGTTGAGTATTGACTCAATCCTGCAAAGGTATAATTTATTTATTTATTGCCACATTACTTCTTGATTAATGGTCATCGCAAGATCCACTACATACTTTTGAGTTTTCCTTGTTTCCTCATTCCGCTGCGCACAAATGTTGTGATGATTTGCAAAACCCAACAGTGGAATCAGAGCCACGTTATGTGATGATCATTATTTCAGAAGTTGCTAAATCCATTGCGCGTAGATCTGGAAATTTTAGAAGCATTAAAAATGCCCAGGCCTATTCTTGTTTACATGAAGTGGTGATGGTATTTGTGTGGTATCGGTGGTAGTTTTTAAAAAATTGGTCGGGGTGCTGCCCCGCACCCCGTAGGGGCTCTACCCCTTGAGCTCGCTAATCGGTCAGCGAGACAACTGCCAGGGGCGCTGCCCCTTGGAACCCCGCAAGGAGCTCATGTGGTTTCATTGTGATATCTTGTTACTCCTTAACAGTAACCATCCCTCTAGTTGGTTTGTGAAACCAAGTGTGTTAGATTTTGAATCTCACATTGAGAGACGAGCTTGTCTACTATATAAGTGGAGTTGGTGTTGCTCATGTCCTATGCATGTAAATCTGAGGATTTAGAAGTGTTCTAGATGTTCAGATTTATCCCGACTCATCAAGTGTTGATGATGCTCTTGTGCACATCTGGGATGCATTTGGATTTTGGTGTTATATGTTTATGGATGTGCATATTGGTTAAATGTTAAGCATGATTAAAGAGTTAATCGAATATCAAAAATCCCTTAAGCATTATTAAGTATTTGGATGCCTTCTGATGGATGACACTCTTCCAGCCTCGATCGATGAAGTGTGGGCTTGCCAAAGCAAAGTTCATTAATCTATCTTGGTAAGGGTGCGAGCAGATAATTCTGATATCCCACTATCGATATTAGGTCAAGCTTAATTGGGTGACCTCAAAGGTTGAGTGCCCAAAGACATAGGGTTGGCATGCACCATATGATGGATGTGAATAAAGAGTTATTCACCAGCCATATAGGAGTTGCATAATGATTCAATTGGCAAGTGTTTCCTACCTAAATAGCTGCATTATGAGAGAAAAGCCAAAGCTGACTCATAGTGTTAGTGAAATAAGATCTTGTCCACTAAGAGAGTTACTCGCATGAACTCTTCCAATTATTATCAAGGGTTATCGATTTGATAAAAATAGTGGGAGTTATTTTGATTAAATTTCTGATCGAAAGAGAAAATTATATTTTGAAATGTAGTACTAATTTGCTTTGCTTGAATCCGTGTAGAATATCGATGGAAAGTGGCTCACACTCCACCCTGTCACTCAGAGCGATCCTTGAGAAGGAAAAGCTGAGTGGAACAAATTATTTGGACTGGTACAGGAACCTGAGAATTGTTCTCAGGGAAGAGCGCGAGCTCTATGTTTTGGAAGAGGTATCCCCTAATGAGCCTGTAGGGAATGCGTCCTGTGCTGATAAAGATGCTTACAAGAAGTATCTCGATGACTCCTTAGATGTCGAATGTCTCATGCTTGTGACTATGAACTCTGAGCTTCATAAGCAACACGAGAGCATGGGTTGCAAGGAAATTGTCGAGCATCTCAAGAAAATGTTTCAAGGGCAAGCTCTCCAAGAGAGATTTGACGTCACAAAGGATCTGTTCCACTTCAAGATGGGAGCTCGGGACCTAGTTGGGACTCACGTACTCAAGATGATTGGGTATATCGAGAACCTTGAAATACTAGGGTTCCCTCTAGGCCAAGAGTCGGCCATAGAATTGATCCTGCAATCATTGCCGGATAGTTTTGAGCAGTTCGTCTTGACCTATAAAATGAATGAAATAGACAAGACACTGCCCGAATGTAACACCTCTACCCGTCAAATGTAATATAATAGAGGGTCCGACCGGGGCCCCACACCATATTCCACAAATAGGTGGAGAAGTTACTAAATAATATCAAAGACCATCGAACCCTAACACCGAGCATTCTAGCGGAAGCTTCATGGATGAAAACTTGAACTCATTAAGAACAGAAATGTCCACTACTACCATTTAGGAATGAACACAACCAAACACACGAGGTACATGGCCTTATGGCCTTACAAGTTTCTCTTAACAAAAGTGTGGTTTACAAACATCGGCGCGCAGGCTGGCCACACATGAACAAGAGTAAACAAAACATAGCCTTCGAGGGGCAGGAGCGCAACCAGGGCTTCAGCCTACTATTTCCTGCTTGGTCCTCCATTACCTGCAAAAGGACAATCCACCAAGCGGTGGAAAACCGGGCAACGGTCAGCATTTAGCTGACCAATTATAACGACCCTGCCCCTGGCACGGGAAAGCGGAATTCCTTCCCTATAAAGCATTATATTCACACAACATATATATATATAATAATCCACCAAGGATGTGCACAACCACACAAGTCAATACATATCACAAATGTCGGCACGACGGCCCGACGTTCCATGCACTCAGGGCATATTATTGGTGTACCGGAAAATCAGGGTCCCACCACCGTTCAGAGGTCCAAGACATGACGGTTCATTATTAGCATTCCTAGTCTTTATGGCGCGCAGGCCAAAGACTCTCGCTATGTGATCCTAATAGGGTCTTAAGCACCCACGGTTAGACAACCATAACACGAGTACAGATCCACCTTTCTTATTGCTCAAATTCGTCAGACTCAAGACTGGACTGATGCAGGTACGGCTTCACCTTTCCCATTCGCCACACCGACATTCCACAGTTGTAGCCCAACGGCTTAACTTCACACAGAATGGCACTCACGGCCATAAGATTTGAACACCAAGTACCAACCCTCAAAGCTTTTTCCTGGATTTCTTCCAGTACTTATTGTTACACCATGCCACAGGTATCCACCAAGGATTTCATACAAACAATCAATTTACTCGAAGTTTTCTCTGATTTTCAAACAAAGCATCACTAATCCGGACAAACTCGTCCGGATGGGCTTCACACAGCATTCCTAACTGTACTACTCACTTCTAGTTCTAATACAACATAACAAGGGATAAACCATAACATCCCATGGGAATCACTTCGACTTCCACCTTTTGGTGGAAGATTCTATGCAGATGCAGGAAAGAAGGACTTCACTTGTCCAAGAAGGAAATCGTTACCCTTGGAAGACGTTTCAGTGCCATGGAGAAAACTAAATTGTTTGAAAGCACCGCAACGCTCTAGCCTCCACAGATCTGAACTCGACTCGCGATTTGGACCACCGTAGCACCACCGGTGGCCAGATATCTCCTCTTCTTCCTTCCCTTGCTCTCCCCTCTCTATTCTTCTTAGAAAGAGAAAGATGAAATGAAAATGGGAAATAACTTATCTATCCCCGCACTTATCCCTTCAGGAAATACCCAGGGCCGTTAGATCTTCATCAAAGGAAATGAACGGCTCAGATTTGCCTTGAAAAGCATCTTCCCTAGGCTGACACGGCTTGTGACACGCCCGTATCACAGGCCCTGTACCTTAAGCGGCAAACAACCGACTCAAACCAGACCAGGACACAGGCTTAGACACACCTGTAACAAGCTCCTGACACGCCCGTGTCACTCAGTACACGCCCGTGTTGAGGGGCGTATCCCTCAATCGACAAAGGACCAACGAATCCCGAAAGGGACACGGGTCCCTATAATGCCCGTGTCAACTTTGACCCGCCCGTGTCGACCAGTACACGCCCGTGCTCAAGGACATGTACTTCAGTCGGTATCGCCAGACACAACCCGAGCACGACACGGGTATTTGACACGCCCGTGTCACCAATCGACACGCCCATGTCAGCACTATTCATACCCGTGTTTCCAGCTGTGTTCCACATTCAACACAACCAGGCTAACACAGAGCAGGACACGGCCCTGAACATGCCCGTGTCCCAGGCCGTGTGACCTTATTTGGGTTTTGGGGCATTATAAATCTCCCCCCTTAAGAGAATTTCGTCCCGAAATTTCTAAATCACGTAGTTCGCAGCAAACAAAATATTTGTTCAAATCACAAGGTTACAACAGCCTCACACAAATAGCTCGGGAAATTCAGTACGCAGGGTTTGCTCCTGCTCCCATGACAACTCCTCATGGCCACAGTTGTCCCACCGTACCTTGACCATCCCGATAGTTTTGTTTCGTAACTGTTTAACCGCCGTATCCTCGATCCGAATAGGCCTAACTTTCATCGTTAGCCCACTGTCGACTGATACTTGATCTGCAATAACCACCTGTGATGGCTCTTTCACCTCTTTCTGCAACACTGAGGCATGAAACATGTCATGTAAAGCATTCCGCTCTAGCAAAAGTACTAACCGATAGGCAGCTTAACCAATACGCTCTACCACTTTAAACGGTCCCAGATACCTCGGGCTCAGATTTTTCAGACGCCGTATCCTTGACATACCTTTAAAGGGTTTAATCTTCAAGTATACCCAATCGCCCACAACAAACTCCACATTTCGATATTTGGTATTGTAATATTTAGCCTGCCTGTCTTTATCAACCAATAGTCTTTCTCATATCAACCGTATAATTGAGTTGGCATCATCCATCTCCTTTTGCTTGTACAACTTTGTTTCGCCAATCTCTGCCCAAGCCAAAGGTGTACAGCATTTCCTACCTTATAAAGCCTCAAAGGACACCATATGAATACTAGCTTGGTAGCTATTGTTGTTGATGAATTCAATCATAAAGAGATGATCTTCCCAACTCTTCCTGAAATCCAGCACACACATTCAGAGCATATCCTCAAACATCCTGTTGGTCCTTTCGGTCTGACCATCCGTCTGAGGATGAAAGGTCGTGCTTAAATATAATTTCGTACCCAACAGTTGGTGGACTAATCTTCAATCACCCGAAGTGAAACGCCCATCTTGATCACTAACGATGCTACGGGGTACACCATGCAATCGTACAATAGTATCCACATACATCTTTGCAAACTTTTCAACTAAATCGTCCTTCCGGTTCGGGATGAAGTGCGACACCTTAGTTAACTGATCCACAATCACCCAAACCTCATCATTTCCACGGTGTGATATTGGCAACCCATGCATGAAATCCATGGAAATATAATCAAATTTCCACACAGGGATAGGCAATGACTTCAGAAAACCTCCCGGTTTTTGGTATTCAGCCTTTACTAAGGCACAAGCTTGACATTTAGCAATATAGTGCGCTATGTCCTTCTTCATTCCAGGCCACTAGAAAAAAAATTTATTCAGATCCTTATACATTTTCGTGCTCCCGGGGTGAATCGAATACTTTGTGAAGTGGGCTTCATACATCAATTCTTCACAAAGTTTACCCCTATCTGGGACACACAAACGACCGTCCTTCCGAAAAAGGCCGTCATTAAACGAAAACTGAGAATCTGTACTTCCCGCTACATAGCATTGTAGACTTTCATCAAGTGTTGTTGCTTGCCGAACTCTATCCTCCAGGTCACACTGTACCTCCGTCTAGTTTAAGCACACATTTGCAGTGGAATTCTTTTCAATACAAGAAATATCTAATGCTTCCAGTTCTCGAATTAGGCGTTCATTATGCCTTAGCAACCAATTTGCCCTTGTCGGAGTCCTACGACTCAAGGCATCCGCGACTACATTCCCTTTACCGGGAGTATAATGAATCTGGAAGGTGTAGTCACCAAGAAACTCCATCAACCTTCTCTGTCGCATATTGAGATCCTTCTGGTCCAACAAATATTTCAGGCTCTTATGGTCCGTGAATATATCCACTTTCATGCCATATAGGTAATGACGCCACAGTTTAAGTGCGAATATCACCTCTGCCAACTCTAAATCATGGATGGGGTAATTCCGGTCGTGCACCTTCAACTGGCATGAGCCATATTCTATCACCTTTCCGAACTGTAGAAGAACGCTGCCTAAGCCTCTCCCTGACGCATCATTATAATCCTCAAAGCCGTCCTGACCACATGGCGATGTCAAAATTGGCGCTGTGGTCAAACGACTCTTTAGCTCTTCGAAAGCTTGTTTGCACTCGGGCATCCAAACGAACTTCTGATTCCTCCTCATTAGTGTGGTGAGAGGCAAGGCTATCCTCGAGAAGTTCTCTATGAAGCGCCTATAGTAACCCGCAAGCCCAAGGAAACTCCATACTTCTGTTATTGTAGTGAGAACAGGCCACTTCCGTATAGCAACTATCTTGGAAGGATCCACCGCAATGCCCTCTCCACTAACCACATGGCCAAGGAAAGCCACTGACGACAACCAAAACTCACACTTAGATAACTTGGAGTAGAGCTTGTTCTTCCTCAAGGTGTGCAACACCATCCGCAAATGATTTGCATGATCTTCTTCAGATT
The DNA here is from genome assembly GCA_039513925.1 of Platanthera zijinensis. Classification (NCBI taxonomy): domain Eukaryota; kingdom Viridiplantae; phylum Streptophyta; class Magnoliopsida; order Asparagales; family Orchidaceae; genus Platanthera; species Platanthera zijinensis. The sequence goes on from CM077079.1 coordinate 214,330,015, forward strand.
GGGAGTATACGAGGATATCGTCAATAAATACGATCACAAAGAGGTCCAAGTATTCCCTAAATGTCTGATGCATTAAGTCCATAAATACCGATGGCGCATTAGACAGCCCAAACGGCATTACCGTGAACTCATAGTGACCATAGCGTGTTCCAAACGCTGTTTTGGGTATGTCACTTTCACGAACTCTCAACTGATAATAACCTGACTTCAAATCCAACTTGTAGTATACAGTCGAGCCAACTAACTGATCAAACAAGTCGTCAATTCGTGGAATCAGATACTTGTTCTTTTCCGTCAGCTTGTTAAGTCTCTATAGTCAATGCATAGACGCAGGCTACCGTCCTTCTTTTTCACAAAGAGAACCGTCACGCACCAAGGTGAATGACTTGGGGGTATATAGCCTTGCTCTAGCAATTCTTGTAACTGAACTTTCAGTTCGGCCATTTCCTTTGGCGCTACCCGGTAAGGCGAGCGGGCCATAGGTTTTGCACCTGGCACCAGCTCGATAGCGAAGTCGATCTCCCTTTGGGGAGGTAACCCCGGAAGGTATTTTGGAAACACATCAGCACATTCCGATACAATCGGTACCTCAATCACACTGGCCTTCGACTCCACTGCCTCTAGGAGTGTGAAGAATAACTCTGCACCCTTCCGAACTGCCTTAATGTCTTGGAGAGACGATATCAATATTCTACTCGTCCCTCGCATGCCATTGAACTTAGTCTCTTGTTCGGTATTCTTCCCCAGTGTAACTTCTTTTGAAGTGCAATCTATACATGCATGCTTCTCTGAAAGCCAGTCCATACCAAAGATTATATCGAACTATGTTATCGACAATACTGATGTTTCCACCTTGAATTCCCGACTTCCTATATTTATCTCAACACAATAAGATTTATCCGGGCACATCAAACATCCGTTAGGTAGTAACACCTTCATACTGTCTATCGTCGTCTGTATAGGCACCCCGATTCGCAAGACGAAATCTTCAAACAGAAACGAATATAAAGCACTTGTATCGAACATGGCTCTTGCCGGATAGTCCCGTATAAGTACAAAACCTATAACACCAATCTTAAAACAAGCACATCATAAAGCATAAAGTAAAACTATAAACTACTTGCACATGTGATGACATCGGCCTGCTTGAGGGCCTCCTGTTGTCCAAGATTGTAAATTCGGGGCTGCGCCTGCGATGCAGATAACTCCGCCACAGCCTTCCCTTTTTTCGCATAGGATGCACCCGGCTTCTTCTCGCCTTTTGGAGGGAAAACTTGACAATCCCGAGCATAGTGTCCCAGCTTGCCACACGTGTAGCAAGTGCGAGGACCATAACAAGAAGATGCCTCTGAAACAACCACTGAAGGAGTTTGTCCAATAGATTTGGACTTTTACCCCATCTCTTTCGGTACCCAGACTTCTCCGGACACGGTGGCTTGAACTTTGGCATTGTAACAGCCAAGTTCCCCTTGCCCTGGCCTCTTTTCATGTCAGTATCCAAAGACCGAGCCGTACAGACCAATGCTTGAAACCCCTAGTTCATATAACTCGAGAGCATATACCGTAGCTCATCCCGTAGTCCCTCATAGAACCGACTTGTCTTACGCTCCTCTTTGGCGAAGATAGTACCCGCATACCGTCCCAAACGCGTAAACTCATGAAGGTAGTCATCCACACTATGTTCTCCTTGAGTCAACCGTTGAAACTCCAAATCCATAGTAATTCTCTGCTGCATCGGCAGATGCTTTGCTAAGAACAACCGAGAGAACTCTTCAATCGAGACCTCCGACAATTGTCTGCCTGCCAAGTGATGCAGTTCAACCTCATCCCACAACAGTCGATCCTCTCCCTCAAGTAGAAAAGTGGTAAAAGTTACTTTTTGTTCCTCCTCAACCCTGATAGCTATCAAGATTCTCTTAATCCTTGCGAGCCAATCCCTTGCTTGGGTTGGGGAACCCGCCCCAGTAAAAGTAGGAGGATTGAAGCTCATGAACCGCTTCAATTGTTGATCTGTTGTCCGCGGATCAACCACAACTTCTACCGATTCTTGCCTTACCCCAGCTTGCATTGGCACCATTGCAGGTCAGTCCTGCTCAGCCTGTTGAGCATTCATAACAGCAAGTACTGTCTCCGTAAACAAACGTATAGTTTCGGCAGTTGGAGGAGGTGTGGGCACCTCAGCTGGTGTCACACTTTCAACAGAACATTGAGGTTCCGACTGACCCACAACACTTTTAGTCACCTATATGTGTAGAAACACAATTTAGCGACAAATCCAACAGCAAACATACAAAAAGGAACACACAGGTTCAGCAAACAAGTGTATTTTCATTCTTAAGTGAACATTCTCTAGTTCATTTTATATATTATAATGGCAGCACTTACACGTGCTCGCCACCCCTCAAAAGAATTTGACAACGAATTCAGAAGAGAAAGAACAACATGCTGATACCAAATTGTAACACCTTTACCCGTCAAATATAATATAATAGAGGGTCCGGCCGGGGCCCCACACCATATTCCACAAACAGGTGGAGAAGTTACTAAATAATATCAAATACCATCGAACCCTAACACAGAGCATTCTAGCGGAAGCTTCATGGTTGAAAACTTACACTCATTAAGAACAGAAATGTCCACTACTACCATTTATAAATGTACACAACCAAACACACAAGGTACATGGCCTTATGGCCTTACAAGTTTCTCTTAACAAAAGTGTGGTTTACAAACATCGGCGCGCAGGCCGGACACACATGAACAAGAGTAAACAAAACATAGCCTTCGAGGGCCAGCAACGCAACTAGTGCTTCAGCCAGCTATTTCCTGCTTAGTATTCCATTACCTGCAAAAGGACAATCCACCAAACGGTGGAAAACTGGGTGTTGGGCACACTGAAAAATATGTACCAGATTTGGAGAAGCCTCATCTTACTCAATGATATACATCAATTTCTATTTGATGGATGTTTGAGTTCCATTGTGCAGGTGTAAGGTTTACAAGAATTTTTCTAAGTACAAGTATCGATACTTGTGAAGAATTGTGTCGACACCCAGAAGTTGTGTCGACACTAGAAGCAAGGCCTATGTAGACACCAAGGAATTGTGTCGACACCTGAAGAAGAAGCTGTGTCGACACCCAGAATTGTGTCGACACGAAAGGCAGGAATTGTGTCGAAACCTAAAGAAGAAGTTGTGTTGACACACAGGAGTTATGTCGAAATCAGAAGAATGGCATGTCTCTACACTCAGGAATTGTGTCGACACCTGAAGAAGGTTTGTGTCGACATACAGGACTTGTGTCGACAAACACTCAACGCCATTGTCTACAGCTAAGTCAAGACCATAAATAGTTGTGTCGACACATAGGACTTGTGTCGACACACACTCAATGACATCTGGATGACACTCAACGCCATCTTACAGCAATAGCTATACAGAGTCAGAAGGCTTGTGTCGACACACAGGACTTTTGTCGACACACACTCAATGATGTCTCGACACACACTCAACAATGGCTGGATATACACTCAACGCCATCTGCCAGCATCAGTTATGTCAAGACCAGGAACAGTTGTGTCGACACACAGGACTTGTGTCGACACATACAAACAGAAGCTGTGTCGAGTAACTGAAGAATGACTATGTAAATACCTGGAGTGTTATGTCGACATCACCAAGACTTATGTCGACACTTAGTCTATTTGTGTTAACACATATAAAGCAGTCTGCTGAGTGGCTCCTGCTTACTTATAAAATCTTTGAGGGATCAACAGTCATGACGGGTGACTCGACAGCTGTCATTACCAACAGGTCTGACAACTTTGTCAGAACTATCAGAATATTGTTACAAACCGGATCAGCCGGTAATCAGGAGAAATCTCTATATAAAAGACTGATCCGTGAGAACTTATATGAACAGATACAAAGATAAAAAGGTTGATCATCTAAGGAAAGTTTTCAACAACAAGTAAAGGGGAGACCCTTCAGAAGGCAGATTCTGAATAATTCTGCAGAGAAGATTCAGATCTTATTCTGAATTCAAGAAAGGAGCTGACAGGAGATCAACTTCTACATCAAGAAGAGTTCAACCTTATTTTGTTCTATCAATATGGTTTGAAACAGCTAAGTCAGGTTGGATCTGGAGATTCAGTTCATTCAAGAACTGATCAAGAAGCTCTCACCCATTGAGTGATCTATCTGGTGATATTTCTGTATTTCTCAAATACTCAAATTCTTATAGGATCTATTGTTAGATCTGAGTTGTAAGCCTATAATTATAAAGGTTGAGGTAGGCTTGAGTGCCTAAGGTGTAGGACTATTGATAGTCTGAGTTGTAAACCTAGTTATAAAGGCTAAGGTAGGGCTGTGGCCTGAGGTAAGATTCTTGGGGAAGGATCTGAGGTAGGACTTGTGTAAGTCTAAGGTGTAGGAACAATTCTGGTTCTGAGCTGTAAGATCTTTGGATCTGAGAAAGAGGAAGGAAGTTGGGCTGAATCCAGTTCTCTACTGGATAGGCGAAGGGGGAAAGTGGCTGTACCCATACCTTGGAGAACCACTATAAATCTGGTGTTTTCTGTGCTGTGATTTGCTATTTTTGTCCTAAGTAAGAACTAGTTATATTGCCTAAAATTCTTAAAGATAAATAGAACCTATTCACCCCCCTCTAGGTGTTTAGGCTCTTGAAATAAGTCTTTCAAGTGGTAACAGAGGGAGGTTGCTCAAAGATTGACCCAACAGTATGAGTGATTCTCCTAGATAATTAACAGATTTCAAGAATGGGTTCAAATGAGAATCAAAAGGAGTTTGGATCTATGAAATTGCCTATTTGCAGGAAAGAATGCTTTGGCATTTGGAAGGAAAGGGTCAGATTAATTATGGAAGCTTCTGATCCAAGAATCTACATTACTGTACAAGAAGGTCCCTTCATTCCAATTAAGGTACCAGCTCTGGATACAAATGTTAGAACCCCTAAGACCTATTCTGAAATGACAAAGGATGAGATCATCCTAACAATACTAGACAAAAGAGCATAGAACATTATTGTAAGTACTATAGATGATGCCATATTTCAGAATCTGGTGCATTGTAAAACCTCCAAGGAAATGTGGGACACCCTGATTGTCTACATGGAGGGAACAGAAGAAGTTAGAGAGGACGGGAAGTCTATGCTGAATCAAGAATATGAGAGCTTTAGACAAGCCAAGACTGACAGCATAGCTGAATGTTACAAAAAGTTCTTCAGGATAGTTAATGAACTGATGACATATGGAAGAGTCTTCAGCACTTATGAACTGAATGAAAAGTTTCTCAGGTCTCTAACAAAGGACTGGGACACAAAGATTTGTGCCATCAGAGAGGTGGCCAAGCTTGCTGATACACCTCCTCCCATATTATTTGGAAAGTTGCTATCATATGAAATGCAGCTTACTGTCAGGAAGGAGGAAGAGAAAAGCAGCAGGTCTGAGTACAAGGACAAATCAGTAGCCTTCAAGGCTGAAGGCATAAGAAAGGGCAGGAGAAAATCTCCTTCTCCACCCAGAAGGTGTGCTGAGGCAGAAGAAGGAATTCCTAATACAACTTCATCAGACAGCCACACCTCTCATGAGGACTTTGCTGCCTTTACAAGGCAGTTCCAAAGGTTCATGAAAAAGAAGAAGTGGAGATCTAGACCATCATCATCCTTTTCCAAGGATGAGTACTACAAGAGAAAGAAGAATCCCAAGGAGGACAGGTTTGCCTCAAAACCTAGTAAACAAACTAACTCTAAGATTATTTGCTATTACTGCAACAGGCCAGGACATGTCAGATTTAAGGACAAGAAGAAGCATCAACTGAAGGGCAAGAAAGAGAAATCCTTTGTAGCTCAGAAACAGAAGAGTTGGACAGACTCTTCATCTTCACGATCAGGAGAAGAAGGAGATGATGCAGAAGCATATGTCAGGCTATTCTCAACTGAAGAGGATTCTAAGGAGTTAGAATTTCTACAAATGCTGGACTCCATAAATAGAGTGGAAGAACATTATTATAGAGGACTGATGTCCCTATCAGAAAATGATCAGTGTCAGGATCAGGCTTGTACAACCCCGTATTCGCCGAAGGGACTCGGGCAACCAGGGGGGTCAGCCTCGGTCCGCCTCTCCTAGGTGGGTCGGCCTCCAAGGGTCGCCCAGGCGGGTTAGCTCTTCCCGCCTCTCCTAGGCAGGTTAGCCTCAGCCCTCCGACCCGTGCCCATTAGGCGGGTCAGTCCTGCCCGCCTCTCCTAGGCGGTCCGCCCTCGACCCGCGTCTTCCCAGGCGGGCCGTCTCCAACTCGCGTCCCCTAGGCGAGCCAGCCCCGACCCGCACCTCTTGCCGGGTAGAGGCATTGGAGGGCTACTCACCCAGTCCCCAATGGGGAAAATTCCTTGCCATTTTGCCCCTGTAGGTCCGCCCTTAGCCAGCTAGAAGAGCGGAGTTCGGCTGTTGGCAGGCCAGCCCAAGGGGTTTTCAGTAATTTCAGGCCAGCAGAGGTTAGTTATTTGCAGACCGTTTTCAGAAATCTATAAATAGGACCCAAGGGGTACCTCAGAAGGCAGGCTTACTGATTCCTCAGTCTTCTAGCACTTTTTGAGGTACCTTAGCCCGACATTTGGCTAAGGAGGGGAAGCGCACAATGATCTTCCGGGTTTGTGGTGGGACCTCCGCGCCGTGCCCTTGGTCTAGTTCTTTGCCCTCTTTTTCTTGTTATTTTCCTTGTAGGAGCGAAGTAGGTGCGCGACTACCCCTTCCCCAAGGGTGAACTCCATAAGAGACTGATTTCCAGTTTCAACATTTTTGTGCGGTGAGCGTGGAGAGTGGTCAACATAGAAAGCCTTCAACGAGCTCAATGACTGGAGGAGAAGGGAAAGGATCGGACAGGACTGACTCGCCGCCACCTACCCCTCTCACGACGATGGGGATGTTCAAGGACTTTAGGCAGGAGGTACTCGGCCTGGTTCAATTCGCACTCGGCGCGCGTGCCGAGTGCTCGACTCCTGTTATCCCAGTCCTCGCAGATCTGGTACTCGGCGAGGCCGCTCCCGCCCGACGAGCGGGGAAGGAAGTCACCGAGGAAGGCCGGAGTGCCGAGCTCCCCGGGCGAGTGCTTTTCCCGGGCTCGGGAGGCAGCGGCAGATTTGGCGAGTCGGGAGCGCGAGACCATCCGGCTCGCCCGGTGCGGGGAGAGAGTCCCTTTAGCGAGCTGGTCTCCTCTGCCCCAGTCCCAGATGGGTTCAGGGAGCCCGACATGTCCTACTACGCCGGGAAGGGAGACCCGGTCCAGCACGTCCAATGGTTTGAGGATGTGGTCTCGATCCGGCAGATGTCGGATGGCTTCAAATACAGGCTCTTCGCCATCACTCTGAAGGAGAAGGCCAGGGAGTTTTTTTACAAGCTGTCGGCCAGTTCCATCTACTGCTTCGAGGACCTCCGTCGGGGGTTCATGATGAGGTTCACGACCACAGAAAAGAGGAAGAGAGAGTCAGATTCCCTATTCCGCATCAAACAGGGGGTGAATGAGACCCTGAGGAGCTACGTCGATCGCTTCCAGGAGGAGTTCACCCAGGTTCAGGAGATGTCGGGCCATACTTTGATGATGGCCTTCACCCTGGGGCTGCAACAGGGTTTCTTTCAAATGGAGTTGAAGAGGATTCCCCCCACCCATCTCCTATGAGGAGTTGATGGAGAGGGCGGAGAGAGAATTCGACAGGGGGGCGTCGAACCCGGAGTTTTCTCGGAGGTTAGCCAGGTGGGCTATGGAGGAGGAGAGGCCTAGAGGAGGTAGAGGACAGGAGGAAAGAAGAGCTGAGCCACGTCAGAGGGAGCAGCCACCGCAGCAGCCTAGGTGGGGGCGCCAGGAGCCGAATCAATGGCTAGGGTGTAGTCCCGAATTGAAGGAGTAGGGGGAGAGGAGGGGGTTCCACGGAGGGGACAACCGCCAAGGAGGATAGGGCCAGTTCTATCCTCCAGGCAGGAGGCAGGGCCAGAGGCTCCCCCTCCTCGATCAAGAGGAGGCTATGGTCGTAGCCCTGGGGGAAAGGAGAAGAGCCAAGCGGAGGATAAGAAGGGAGTTTAGGTTAGAGTTACCCTACTGTGACTTCCATCGGGAGGAAGGGCACGCCATGGCAACATGCCCGGAGTTCCTCGATATGAGAGGAAATAGGGAGCAGCAGCAGCAAGACTGCCAAGGGTTGCGGATTGAGGAGGTCTCGCCTCGGATAGAGGAGGACAGGTGCGAAGACCGGGCAGATGTGGGAGCCCGGGGAGGGATCAGAGCAATCCATGGGGGGAGGGGATCGAGGCTTCCCATAAGGCGATCCTCCACACCATGTACCGACGGAGCGTCGGCTCCACATCCCAGGCCCCGCCCCCGGAAGAAAGAATCACCTTCACGGTCAAGGACATGCCGGGTCACGAAGACCCCTTTTGCGATGCGCTGGTCATCCAGACGGCCATCGAGGATTTCACCGTCTCTCAGATCCCCATCGAAAATGGGAGCTCAATCAACATCATCTTCAAAAAGGCATTTGGCGCGATGAAGGTGGAGGCTAGGAGGGTGTTGGCCTTAGATGGGCCCCATTTTGGCTTCTCGGGGGAGAGGAAGGAAGTCGAAGGAGGGGTAGGACTCCAAGTCTCTCTGGGAGGGCAGTCCCGCAACTGCAAGTTCGTCATTGTGGATGCCCCTTGTAGCTACAGCGCCATCTTCAGGAGGCCCTTCATCAGTGCCTTCCGCTGCGTCCCCTCTTCCTTCCACCAATGCCTAAAGTTCAATGTCGAGGGGGTCCAGGTTCGGGTCCGCGGAGACCCTAAGATGGCAAGGGAATTCTATGTCACTACTGTAAACTCCACCTCAAGGCAAGAGGGTGCTGAAGAGATGGGGTGGAGGATGGAGGAGGCAGAGCAGGGGGTTGGCCCGGAGGAGATGGAGGTGGAGGAGAGTTGCGTCCAGAAAGAGGAGGTGAAGAAAGTTCGGGAGCCAGCCAAGGCAATGGCCGTGAAAGAAGCCGTGGAAGAGGCCCTGGCCCCGATAGGAGGGGATGCTGAGGAATGGGGGAGCGACCTCGCCTGGAGGCGATCGAAGAGGTGGTGGAGATGGAGGTTCTCACCCTCAGAGGCAAGGTGGAGAAGGTTCACGTTAGCGGGGGGTTGACCCCAGATGCCAAAGGCAAGATGCTGGAGTGCATTTATAAGAACGTGGACATATTCGCTTTGAGCGCTGCAGAGATGCCCGGGATCGACGCCAACGTGGCCTGCCACCGCCTCAACCTGGATCCAGAGGCTCGCCCCGTCCAGCATAAGAAGAGGCCCATAGCAGACAGGTTGGTCGAGCCGTTTCGAGAGGAGGTGACCAAGCTCCTTAAGGCTGGTTTTGTATCCGAGATCCAATACCTTGGCTGGGTCTCCAATGTTCTAATGGTTAAAAAAGGAGACGGCCGGTGGCGTATGTGTGTTGATTTTTCTCTTCTTAATAAATCATGCCCTAAGGATTTTACCCCTTGCCTCAGATCGACGTGCTGGTTGACTCAGCTGTTGGTTTCCCTATAATGAGTTTTTTAGATGCATTTTTAGGTTATCACTAGATCAGGATTCACCCTCCCGACATCAAGGATGTCTCCTTCATCACCGGGGATGGGTGCTACTACTACAAGATGATGCCCTTCGAGCTAAAGAACGCAGGGGCGACCTATCAAAAAATGATGGATAGGGTCTTCCGAGAGCATAAGGGAAAAAACCTGGAAGTGTACGTCGACGACCTCATGATCAAGAGTCGAGATGGAGACTTTCACCTCCAAGATCTGGAGGAAACCTTCACCACCCTGCACGAGTACAAGATGAGGCTGAATCCCTTGAAGTGCGTCTTCGGGGCAAGCAAGGGCAAATTTCTGGGCCACCTTCTCACCCCCGCTGGGGTAGAACCCAATCCTGACAAGGTCCGAGCGATTATGGAGCTGGGATCACCTCGGAATGCCAAAGAGGTGCAATGGTTGACAGGGAAGCTGGCAGGGTTAAGCAGATTCCTCTCTCGGGCCGGGGAGAAGTGCTCTCCCTTCTTCAAAACCTTGAGAGGAGGCCGGAAGTTCGAATGGACCTCAAAATGCGAGGAGGCATTCCAGGTCTTCAAGAGGAAGCTGACTCAATCCCCCCTACTCCAGGGGCCAAAGGAGGGGGAGGACCTATTCTTGTACTTAGGGGTCGGGGCGGAGGCCTTGAGCTCTGTTTTAGTTCGGGAAGAGGGGAGGAAACAGATCCCAATTTATTATGTGAGTAGGGTATTGAGGAAGGCCGAGCTCCGCTATCCCATTTTGGAGAAGTTGGCCTTCGCTCTAATCATCTCGGCTCAGAGGCTCCGACCTTACTTCCAGGCACATTCGATCCGAGTGGTGACTGACCACCCCCTCTGTAATATCTTCGAGGGGGTGGAGCATTCGGGCAGATTGGCTAAGTGGTCGGTGGAATTGAGCGAGTTTGACATCTCCTTTGTTCCCCGCCTCTCGATCAAGGCCCAAGCTATGGCCGACTTCCTGGTAGATTATGTGATCGAGGTGGCGGAGCGGGAACTCACTCGCCCAGTGCCTTGGAAAGTCATGGTGGACGGTGCCTCCGGGAGGCATTCTCTTGGGGCAGGGGTCATCTTGGAAAGCCCCCAGGGAACGAGGATTGAGCAGACAGTGGTGATACATTTCCCGATCACCAACAATCAAGCCGAGTATGAAGCCGTGATTGCGGGTCTGCGCTTGGCCAGGGAACTAGGGGTGAATGATGTCCTCACTGACTCCATGGTGGTGGCTCTCCAGATTAACGGGGAGTTCGAGGCGAGGGAGCCGACTCTGCATCTCTACTTGGCAAAGGTAAAGGGTGTCATCGGCACCTTCCAGACTTTTTCCATTCGACACGTGCCCAATGAAGAGAGAGAGCAGGTAGATCAGTTGGCAAAGCATGGCCCCCGGGTGGGGGGTACCCTCACAGATCTATTCCGCCCATCCATTGAAGAGGGGGAGCTGATGGAGGTGGAACAGAACCCCTCGTGGATGGATCCCTTCTCAACGTACTTGTCCACTGGGGAGTATCCTGAGGGGGTTGACAAGAAGAGGCTCAAGTACAAGTCAGCATACTATATCATGCGAGATGGCCAGCTATACCAAAAGACCCTCTCCGGGATGTTGGCACGCTGTGTGGCCGAGAGGGAGGTTCCGAGGATCTTGGAGGAAATTCACTCCGGGGAGTGCGGGAGCCATTCCGGGAGTCGAACCTTGGAGGGCCGAATCATCAGGCAGGGATATTTTTGGCCGACCCTGAGTCGAGACGTGGCAAAAATCACGAAGGAGTGTCATAAGTGCCAACTGTTCGCTCCCCTCCATCTGCAACCGGCCCAACGCCTTAGGAGTATCACAGCCCCCTGGACATTTGCAATCTGGGGAATGGACTTGGTTGGGCCCTTCCCCCAGGCCAGCAGCCAGAGAAGGTTCCTACTCGTGATGATTGATTATTTCTCTAAGTGGCTGGAAGTTAAGGCGTTGGCTAAGGTAACCTCCCAGGTCATCAGAAACTTTATATGGGGGGAGATTATCTGTCGTCACGGGTTTCCTCAGGCCATTTTCACGGACAACGGCCCTCAGTTCGCCAGCGCCGTGTTTATTAGCTTCTGTGGATAGCTCAGGATCGATCTTAGGTTCTTCTCGATTCATCACCCCAGGAGTAATGGGCAGGTGGAGGCGGCGAACAAGATCATTGTTAACCTCCTCAAAAATAAGGTAGAGAATCTAAGAGGAAGCTGGGTGGAGCAGCTCCCATCGGTCCTCTGGGCCCTTAAAACCACACCCAATACGGTGACAGGAGAGACTCCTTTTAAACTCTCCCATGGGTGCGAGGCGATACTTCCGATAGAGTTCGAGGTCCGGACCCCTCGGGTGGTCGAGGCCGGAGAGGGCAGAGAGGAATGGAGGGCCGAGAATGAGGAGGAGCTACGGCTCTCACTCGACATGGTTGAGGAGCTGTGAGACCTCTTTGTCATAAGGCAAGAGGAAGCGAAGAGAAGAATGGCCAAATACTTTGACAAGCACGTCAGGGTCAAACAATTCGCGGAATGGGACTTGGTCTTAAGAAAAGTGGATGCCGCGGGGAGGTCAGCCACCGTGGGGAAGCTCAATCCCAACTGGGAGGGACTATACATTGTACAGGAGGCATTGAAGTCAGGAGGGTACCACCTCCAGAATGTGGAGCGCGAGACCCTAATGTTGGAACACCCTATTACTATTTTGGGAAAGGATCACTATGTTTTTAGGAAATCAGTTTGACCTAGATGTATAGTTGAAAAGGTCAAGTTAGAATGAGTGTAGGGCTTAGAACTTAGGTTTGAAGCTGCCCCCAGGACCATTCAAGGATCAAGACTTAGAGCTAAGACAAAGACAATTATCGTCAAGCTTAGGTCGATGAAACGTCGAACTCCGTTAGACGATCTCTGAGCTCAACTCTGCTAAGTCGCCGACCTCCGGTCGACGATCTTCGAGCTCAGATCGACTATCTGCCTTCAGCATATTCTTCAGGTCGCTGAGCTCCGGTCGACGATCTTCGAGCTCAGTTTGACGTTTTCTGTCTGATGTTCAATCCAATCTCTGAGCTCAGTTCAACGATCGTAGAGCTTAGATCGACGTTTTTCTGAGAGATCGACGACATTAAGGATTCAAATTCAGTCAGCTTTTGGAATGTTTTTCAAATTCTCTCAGCATTTATTTCAAGAGATTTGTTAGCCGTTTTCATTTATTCTAGAGCAAGTTTCAAGGGATTTCTCAGAGAATGTTTATTGGACTTTCCTCTAGAAGACAAAATATTTATGGAAGACATTTATGACTGCTAACGGCTATCTATGACAGAGGATCATCAGAGAATAATATACACAACAGCAGATCAAGAGAAATAAAACTTACTCATCACACACTGAATACAGACATACACAGATAGTCAGATCAACAGAGAGAAAAATCAAGTGATCAATCCTGAAGAGTTTTATTGAAAATTAGCATACTGAAAAGTGTTCATAGCTTCAACATCAAAGACTCCAGACAATTCATATTTCAGCCTCTGCTGAAATCATCTTCTGCTGGAGATTTGAAGCTTTTGAAGGCCTATCACCCTAGCAAAGCTCTCACTCCTGAACCATCTACATCTCAGGGGGAGCTTTGACAACACAATCAATCCACTAAGTCTTCTCTCAGTGATTGAGACAGAGAAGACAACTTCACCTCTTCCTTTTTCTTTTCCTGCTGTAAAAGGGTTATCAAAACTCCCTTCAAAATTTCTGAATCTGGTTCTGAGAGCCTTGTCAAAACTCAGTGGTGGCAAGACACCTTATCAAAAAATCTAGATTTGGTTTTTGAGCACCTTATCAAAAGCTCATTGGTGCCAGGACACCTGATCAACTCATCCTGAGTGGATTCCTACCAAGGGTGGTAGAAGAGTGGATGTACCCAGGTTGATTGGGGAACTACTATAGCTTCTTATGTTTGGTTGCTTGTGTGTATTTTTTGCTGTGTGCTGTGAATCTTTTGTTTTCTTTTTATTATTACTTTTATTTTACTGCTGCACCACAATACACATACTATATTAACTTAATTCTTCCTCTGCAAAGTTTTATTTTAAAAATTATTTTAACAAACTCTATTCACCCCCCCCCTCTAGAGTCAGACTGATCTTATCCTCCACTTTCAATTGGTATCAGAGGGAGGTTGGTTGTTCATACAGACTAACACCTGAACCAAAAGATCCTTTATAAGATCAATCTTATAAGAGGGTTATTTTCATTATATTTAATTTTATATAAAGACATGGCACAGAATAAAGATTATGCAAGCACCAGGCCTCTAGTGTGCAATCTATCCAAGTTTGTACTTTGGAAAGAAAGGATTAGACTTTATATTAATTCTATTGATGAAGACATATTTAATTCTATTTTGACAGTGTGCCCAAGTCCACCAGCAAGCTCAAGTACAAATGCTGTTCCACCTCCTTCAGGAACAGATGCTGAAATAAAGAAGTGGAAGACTGCAGATGCCAAGGCCATGAATATCTTAGCTCAGACAATGTCTGATGAGATATTTCAGAAGGTAGCTGAATACAACTCAGCCAAAGGAATTTGGGACAAACTTTCTGAGATTGTCTCAGGATCTGCTGATGAGAGAAAAGATAGAAGATCCCATCTCATATCCCAATATGAGAACTTCAAGAAAGGAGAAGCTGAGTCAGTAGCATACATGTACAACAGATTAAGTCTTATTGTCAATGAGTTAAAGACTCTGGATAAAGAAATCTCATTGACTGAGTTGAATGACAAAATCCTAATGTTTTTCCCCATCACTTGGGATTCAAGAATCTGGCCAATCAAAGATGCCAGAAGTCTAAATGAGATTACCACTGAAGCTCTCCTGTGCAAGCTCAAATCTTATGAGCTGCTCATTAAAAATAGAGAAGAAGAACAGAAGGATGCCTCACCAGCCACAAGGAAAGAGAAGACAATAGCCTTCAAAGCTGTTGAGGACCTGCCTAAAGAAAAGGTCACAGACAATGAGGAGCTACTCAGCTTATTGGCCAAAAGATTCTACAAAATGGCCAGAAAAGACTTCAGAAAGAGATCATACAAGGGACATGATAAGCCAAGGTATGATAAATCAAATAACAACAAGGAAGTTATATGTATTGGTTGCAGGAAACCAGGCCATATTGTGCCTGACTGTCCAGAAAAAAAAACAAGGACAAGAAAGATAGAAGAGAAAGAAGAAAGGAGAAAGAATTTAAGAAGAACAGCTCAGACAAACCCTCCTCCAGCGAGAACAAACATACAAGGAAGGAATTTGTTACTGAGACATGGAGTGAAACTGAAGAGTATTCTGAAGCTTCATCCAGCTCCAGTGATGATGAGGATGATGCTGATAAAAAGGAATTTTACATGATGGCTATCAATGCCTCTCAAACAGATTCAGAAGCAGAAGAGTCAGAGTCAGATTGAGAAATTCAACTAAAAGAAGACCAGATAATCAATTCATTTGATTTCAGTTCTGAGGACTTTAAACATGAGTTTAAAGTACTATGCCTAGATCTATTAGAGTCTGAGAAGGAAATCGTTTCCCTCAGAAAACAACTGTCTGAGTATAGCACTTTAAAATCAAAGAACCTCAAACTC
Organism: Platanthera zijinensis; assembly: GCA_039513925.1. NCBI lineage: Eukaryota > Viridiplantae > Streptophyta > Magnoliopsida > Asparagales > Orchidaceae > Platanthera > Platanthera zijinensis. Next base: position 214,345,206 of record CM077079.1, read on the forward strand.
TCTGAAGAGTTAGAATGCTATAGAGAGGAGATAGCTTCACTGAAAAGTGAACTATTTAAGGCCAAGCAGTTTGAAGAATCCCTTAACGAGAGAAGCATCAAACTGATGGATATCACAAGCACAGTGAACTCTAGACTTAATAGTACACTTGGCTTGGCAGGTTCATCCAGCCAGCCTATAGTTCTGACAACTCCAATCAAATTTATCTTTGATAAAGGGAAGGAAGTTGTAGAGATAGCTAGGAAGAATGCAGATTTGCCAAAGAAAGTTATAGTTCAACAGAATACGTCGAACAGAGCTCGACGATCGTCGAACGGCGCTCGACGATCGAAGAAAAAATCGTCGAACTCAGCTCGACGACACTTGAACTCTGAACTCCAGGACAGTCGATCTTCGAACAGAGCTCGACGATCTGACCCAAGATCGTCGACCTCAGATCGACGATCGTCGAACAGAGATTAGGGCTTTGAACAATCTTTCAAAGCTACATCTAGATTCAATCCTAGAAGTCCTACATCCCAAGGTTTCAACCCCTATACTGAATTGATAGTACCTCCTAGGAGATACTATCCTGAAGGTTATAAGAGTCAACCTGGGATGTCTTTCATTTCTGAATTTAAAGGATATCAACCTAGGCCTAAGGTAAACTGGGTCAAAAACATGTAAATTCTTGTATGTACAGGTGAAGAACTATCCAACATCAAACCAACTATGGTATCTACATAGTGGGTGCTCAAAGCACATGACAGGGAACAAGGACATCTTCACATCCTTTAAAGCCAAGCTTGGACCCAAAGTAATTTTTGGTGATTCAAACTTTGGAACAACAAAAGGATATGGTGCAGTCCAAATTGGAACAGTCACCTTCAAGAAAGTAGCTTATGTTGAAGGACTGAAGCACAACTTGATAAGTATCAGTCAACTCTGTGATGAAGGATATCAAGTGACTTTCAACAAAGCTATATGCAAGGTCAAGTCAGAAGACAACACAACTGTGTTGACAGGTAACAGAAAAGGTAACATTTACTTAGTAGATTTTCATCCATCTAAAGTAGATATTTACTTGTTCAATTCCATATCCAGACCTAATATACTATGGCATAAGAGACTAGGACATATTAACCTTAGAACCATTGCTAGGCTATCCAAGGACAACCTTGTTAGAGGACTACCTTCTGGCCCCTACAAGAAGGAAGGACTTTGCAAGGCTTGTCAATAAGGCAAGCAAACTAAAAACAGTTTTAAGTCACTTAACAAGAGTGATTCACCTAGGATTTTGTATCTGTTACACATGGATCTTTTTGGACCCATTACAGTACAAAGCCTAGGAGGGAAATCCTACACTTTAGTGGTTGTAGATTACTTCTCAAGATTCACATGGGTGTTCTTTCTGAGGAAGAAGTATGATAACTTTAAGTGTTTGACAGAGTTTCTCAAATGTATACAGAGTGAGTTCAATACTCATATTGCCCTGATCAGAAGTGATCATGGGACAGAGTTTGATTCTCTTCTTATGCAAGAGTTCTGTCAGAGTGAAGGGATCAGACATACATTCTCAGCTCCTAGAACTCCTCAACAAAATGGGGTAGCAGAAAGGAAAAATAGAACCCTAATTAAATCTGCAACTACATTGTTGTCAGATGCTCACCTTCCTCTATCCTTTTGGGCTGAGGCAGTGAACACCTCCAACTATGTACTGAATAGAAGTTTGATACATAAACTGAAGGGCAAGACTCCCTATGAATTACTCAAAGGGAAGAAACCTAAAGTAGATTACTTCAATATTTTTGGTTGCATTTGTTATATTCACAACAATGACAAGACATATATAGAAAATTTTCATGCAAAAGCTGATGAAGGAGTGTTTCTGGGATACTCCATGATCAGTAAAGCTTATAGGATTTATAATAAAACTACTAAAAAATAGAAGAATCTATCCATATTTCCTTTGATGAAACTAATATGTCTTTCAAGGAGAAGAATGCTTCTACCATAGAACACTTGCAGGTACATTCTCTAGCTGAAGACTTGGACAGATTGCAAGTTACTCAAAAGGATGAAAATAGTGAAGATGAAGAAGATGCTCAACATCTGGAAGAAAATCTTCTTGAAGAGCCAGTTGTTGTTCCACAAGAGGAAACAACAACACAGGTTGGTGAACAATCAACACCACCTGTTGATTTAGTAACATCAAGAGATCATCCAATCTCCCAAGTGATTGGAAACATCTCAGCTGGTGTGCAAACCAGAAATCAGGTCAACTAAAACCTGATGCACACTTGCTTTCTCTCTCAAATTGAACCTCAATCCATTCAAGATGGAGAGCAAGATCCACACTGGATCATTGCAATGCAAGAGGAGTTGCATCAATTTGAAAGAAACAAAGTTTGGGAACTAGTGCCTAAGCCAAAGGATCATTCCATTGTTGGAATAAAATGGGTGTTCAGAAACAAATTGGATGATCAAGGAATTATTATAAGGAACAAGGCAAGGCTAGTTTCTCAAGGATATTCTCAAGAAGAGGGGATAGACTATGACTAGACCTTTGCACTAGTTGCAAGGTTAGAGGCCATAAGAATTTTCCTGGCTTATGCTGCTTACAAGGGATTCAAAGTCTACCAAATGGATGTGAAGAGTGCTTTTCTCAATGGGGAGATCAAAGAAGAAGTCTATGTCAGACAACCCCCAGGTTTTATCTCTCTAACTCATCCTGATTATTTTTTCAAACTACATAAAGCATTATATGGTCTAAAGCAAGCTCCTAGAGCATGGTATGAGACCCTAGCATGCTTTCTTCTGGAAAATGATTTTATTAGGGGGAGAGTAGTCCAAACTCTTTTTATTAGAACTCATAAGTCCTATACCCTACTAGTACAAATATATGTAGATGACATCATCTTTGGTTCTACTGATTCAAACTTGTGCAAAAAGTTTTCCAAGCTGATGCACTCTAAATTTGAAATGAGTAGCATGAGTGAGCTATCCTTCTTCTTAGGATTACAAGTCAAACAACATGCTGAAGGCATATTTATTTCTCAAACCAAGTATGCAAAAGAGCTGGTTAAGAAATTTGGTATGTCTGATGCATCATGTATGAAAACACCCATGCCTACCAATGTTGTATTGGATGCTGATGAACATGGGAAACCAGTTAATCAGACAACATATAGAGCAATGATTGGATCTTTAATGTACCTTACAGCTAGTAGGCCTGATATAATGTTTGCTACATGTATATGTGCTAGATTCCAAGTTAGCCCTAGAGAGTCACACTTAACTTTAGTAAAGAGGATTCTTAGGAATGTTAAAAGCTATCCAAATCTAGGTCTCTGGTATCTAAAAGATTCGGCATTTGACTTAACCTGATTTTCAGATGCTGATTATGCTGGATGCAGAATAGACAGGAAAAGCACCAGTGGAACTTGTCAGTTTCTTGGTGATATACTTGTCTCATGGTTTTGTAAGAAACAAACATCTGTGTCAACTTCTACTTCTGAAGCTGAATATATGGCTGCAGGTAGTTATTGTTCACAAATTTTGTGGATTCAAAATCAACTCCTAGACTATGGTTACAACTTAGAGAAGTCTAAAATATTTTGTGACAACACTAGTGCAATTTCCATTACACAAAATCCAGTCCTCCATAGTAGGAAAAACACATAGAAATTAGGCATCATTTTCTAAGGGATAATGTTGAGAAAAATAAAATTGAACTTCAATATATCCCAACTGATTTGCAAAGAGGAGATATTTTCACCAAGCCTTTGGATGAAAAGAAACATACATTCTTCCTAAATCAGTTAGGCATGCTAGATGGAGGAAGCCTAAAATAAATTCCAAGATTTTGAAAATCTAAAAACAGACCAAGATTAGGCTAAAAACTCATCTCTTTTTGTGTCTGTAGGATAGTTTCTGTCTCTGAACTGCGCTCGACGTTCTCCCAGAAATCATCGAACGACGATCGACGGTCTCCCAAACATCGATGAACGCAGATCAACGTTTCCTGAATCGTCGACCTGAGTTCAGCGCCGCCTGATAACTCTAAGCTATCCTTCCTTCGTATAAGTGGTCGTCGAGCAGAGCTCGACGCTCGTCAGTGTCGTCGAACGGAGATCGACGACATTGAAACCCCTTCATATTCCATTAGAAGCAAAAATCGTCGAACTGAGTTCAACGACTCTTCGTTTCGGCGTTGAACCCTAATATAAAAATCTTTTTTCGGCCGTCGTTCTCCTTTGCGCGTTCATAGTTTCTGCAGAAAAAATCTTTTTCCCTCCAAACTCTTGCTGCACTTGGTCGTGTTTGTTCAATCTTTGTAGGTACAAATGGCGGTGTCGGTTGCCGCTCTTTCCAAAATGAAATTTGATATAGGCTTTGACATAGATATGAACTCCTTCGATGGCAGCGATCAGAGGTTCAAAGATATTATGAATCTTTTTTAAGAACAGCAGTTAGTTCAGCTTATGACCACCAGAATAAAGATATCGACAGATGAAATCAAGGAATAGGTTTTTACTGCATCCAATGAGAATGAGAATACTATAGTTGGCACGATCAACGGGACTCAGGTACCATTGTCCCCTATTCTTCTGACTGAAGTATTCGCCTTAAGTACTGGAGATGACTCTATTAATTTGTCTGGAGAAGAATTTGATTCCATGTTAGATAGAATGGGTCATTCTGCTGTACACCCTAATAAGCTGTTGAAAAAGAATCTATCATTAGAATTTCAATTTTTGGCTGATGTTGTGGGAAAAGTGCTTCTGGCAAAGCACTCAGCTCATGATACCATCTCAAGGTATCAGCTCTGCTTAATGGGAGCAATAGTTGACAAGAAACATCTGGATTGGGGAACTATCTTCTTTGACTTGATCAAGAAGAAAATTAACAAAAGTTATGTCTTTTTTGGGAGGATTCTAGGGGTTTTCCTGCATTCCAGGTGCCCTGAATTACTGGTTCCAAATGGGATGCACATCAATGCATCCAAAAGGCTAACCTGTGCCCTTTTCAGCAAGTGGTACAGGCAGATTATCAACCCCAACAGGACTGCTACAGCACCATTTGCTTCAGGCACAAGGACTACTACAGTCACTTCCCCTCAAGTCTCTGCCCCAGCAGAAGATTTGCCTGTTTCCTCCTCTGCTCCTCCTTCTCCACCTCCTATTGTTTCTGCCTTACCTTCCTCATCAACCATCCAATCAGCCATCTCCTCCCCCATCACAATTTCATCACCTATTTCATATCCTCCAGCCACCACCTCAGAACCATTTCACCCTCTATACTACTATCCACCCATTGATTCTTCCATTCCATCTTTCAACATTTTGGATGACTCCTTCATGGATGATTCCCCCTCCTCACCTCTTGAGCCTCCATCCTCCTCCTCATACCAACAGCTCCTCCATGACATCCTTGCTCAACCATCTTTCTCACCATCCATCTTCACACCCGTATCATCTATCTCCACAATCCCAATATCTCAACCATCCATCCCTATACCTCCTACCACCACACCATCCACCATTATGCCAGCAACATCAACTCCTACCTCTACTCAAGCCCATCTTGAGCATGTAGATATTCCTGCACTAGCAGACAGGCTATATGAGCTGCTAGCCCCCTGGCTATCCTCATTGCTGGAGACCACAATGGCTCCACTTCTGAAACATATTCAGGATGTTGGAACATCCTATTACCAATTTGGGCAAGGATCACTATGTCTCTTAGGAAGCCAGGTTGACCTAGTTGTATAGTGTAAAGGTCAACATTAGAATGAGTCTAGGGCTTAGAACTTAGGTTTGAAGCTGCCCCCAAGGACCATTCAAGCTCAGGATTTCAAGCTAAGTAAAGAGATAAAAATAGTCGAACGACGGTCGACTATCGTCGAGCTCTGGTCGACGATCGTCGAGCTCTGGTCGACTACTTATGTCCTCAGCCTTCTGCTTGTTGCTGGCTTCGGTCGACTATCGTCGAGCTTCAGTCCGACGATTGTCGAGCTTTGGTCGACGATCTCTGGCTGTGCTTGGGTCGACTATTTCTGGGAAAGTTTAGGTCGACGATATCTGTTTGCTTCTAGTCGACGTTTTCTGTTGAAGTCTAGGTCGACGATCTCTGTCTTAATCAGATCGACTATTTCTGCCAGACTAAGAACTTAGATAGTCGAACTCAGATCGAAGTTTTCTGTCTACTGCTTATCTTCAATATCTCTGAGCTCAGGTCGACGATCTTCGAGCTCAGATCGACATTTTATGTCAGAATGATATATTCCTTCTCTGAGCTCTGGTCGACGATCGTGGAGCTCAGATCGACGTTTATTTTGAGAGATCGACGATCTTAAGGATTCAAATGCTGCCAGTCTTTGGAATGTTTTTGAATTCTCTCAGCATTTATTTTCAAGAAGATTTGCCAGCCGTTCTCACTTATTCTGGAACAAGTTTCAAGGAATTATTCAGAAATGTTTCATTGGACTTTCCTCTAGAAGACAAATCATTTATGGAAGGCATTTAATGTCTGATAACGGCTATCTTGGAAGAATTATATTCAGAAAATAAGATCGTCTTCTCCAACACTACTCTCAGTGAGAATTAATCCAGAGTCAATATACAATAGAATCAAGAGACACACACTGTTACAGAAGAACAAGAAGAATTAAGCTGTGAAAGATAATCATCCTCTTGCTTACAGAAAAGTGATCAAAGCTTCATCTCAAAGAACTCCAGACACCTCATCTTTCAGCCTCTTTGCTGAAACAATTCTTTGCTGGAGATCTAAAGATCTGAAGACCTATCACCCTAGAGCAAAGCTTCCATTCCTGATTCATTCAACATCTCAGGGGGAGCTTTGACAACAAAAGATCCACTAGTCTTCTCTCATTTGATTTGAGAACAGAGAAGACAACCTCACCTCTTTATCTTTTTCTTTTTCCTGCTGTAAAGGGTTCTTGAACTCCCTTCAAAAGTTTTGTCTGGTTCTGAGAGCCTTGTCAAAACTCAGTGGTGGCAAGACACCTTATCAAAAAATCCAGTTTTGGTTTTTGAGCACCTTATCAAAAGCTCATTGGTGTCAGGACACCTGATCAACTCATCCTGAGTGGATTCCTACCAAGGGTGGTAGAAGAGTGGATGTACCTAGGTTTTTGGGGAACCACTATATTTTCTTGTATCTTCTGGTTTGTTTGTGTGATTTGTCTGCTGTGTGCTGTGCTCTTTACTTCTTGGTTTTTAACTTCTTACTAGCACTCTACACTATATCATAAATTGAATTTTATATGTGCTGTTTATTTCAACAGTGAAAAACTATTTTAAAATACTCTATTCACCCCCCCCCCCCCTCTAGAGTTGAGATAGATCTTACCCTCACTTTCAATTGGTATCAGAGGGAGGTTGGTTGCTCATACAGGCTAACACCTGAACCAAAAGATCCTTGATAAGATCAATCTCTTAAGAGGATTACTTTCTATAAATCTATCTATTTATTTAAAGACATGGCACAGAACAAAAATTATGCAAGCACCAGACCACTAGTGTGCAACCTTTCCAAGTTTGCACTCTGGAAGGCAAGGATTAGATTATACATGAATTCTATTGATGAAGATATTTTCAATTCTATCTTGACAGTTTGTCCAAGTCCACCAGAAAGCTCAAGCACAAATGCTGTTCCACCTCCCTCAGGAACAGATGCAGACATAAAGAAATGGAAAACTGCAGATGCAAAGGCCATGAACATCTTAGCTCAGACAATGTCTGATGAGATATTTCAGAAAGTAGCTGACTGCAACTCAGCCAAAGGAATTTGGGACAAGCTCTCTGAAATTGTCTCAGGGTCTGCTGATGAAAGGAAAGATAGAAGATCTCTTCTGATAAGCCAATATGAGAACTTCAAAAAGGGAGAAGCTGAATTAGTGGCTGACATGTACAATAGACTAAGTCTAATTGTCAATGAGTTAAAAACCCTAGACAAAGAAATCTCACTGACTGAGCTGAATTACAAAATCCTGATGTGCTTCCCCAGCACTTGGGATTCAAGAATCTGGCCAATCAAGGATGCCAGAAGTTTAAATGAGATTACCACTGAAGCTCTCCTGGGCAAGCTCAAATCCTATGAGCTGCTCATTAAAAATAGAGAAGAAGAACAAAAGGCTACTTCTCCAGCCACAAGGAAAGAAAAGACCATAGCCTTCAAAGCTGCAGAAGAGGAGCCTGAAGATAAAGCTACAGGAAATGATGAGCTCATAAGTCTACTGGCCAAAAGATTCTACAAGATGGCCAGAAAAGACCTCAGAAAGAGACCATACAAGGGTCATGATAAACCAAGGTATGATAAATCAAATAACAATAAAGAAATTATATGCTTTGGTTGCAGGAAACCAGGACACATTGTGCCTGACTGTCCAGAAAACAAGAATAAGGACAAGAAGGAAAGAAGAGACAGAAGAAAAGAAAAGGATTACAAGAAGAACAGCTCAGACAAAGCCTCCTCCAGCAAGAACAAACATACAAGGAAGGGCTTTGTTGCTGAGACATGGAGTGAGACTGAAGAGGAATCTGAAGCCTCATCTAGTTCCAGTGATGATGAGGATGATGAAGATGAAAAAGAATTCTGCATGATGGCTATCAATGCCTCACAGCAAAACTCTGATGGAGAATCAGATTCAGATTCAGAAAATCAACCTGAGGAAGATCAGGTAATTAGCTCTTTTGATTTTAATTCTGAGGACTTCAAAAACGAATTTAAGACATTGTGCTTGGATTTATTAAGATCTGAAAAAGAGATAATCTCTCTCAGAAATAAATTATCTGAATACAGTGTCCTAAGCTCAAATAACCTCAAACTTTCTGAGGAGTTAGAATGCTGTAGGGAGGAGATAGCTTCACTGAAAAGTGAACTGTCAAGAGCTAAAGAGTTTGAAGAATCCCTAAATGGGAGAAGTATCAGACTGATGGACATTACAAGCACAGTGAACTCTAGACTCAACAGTACACTGGGCTTGGGTGCCTCATCCAGCCAACCTATAATATTAACAACTCCAATCAAATTTGTCTCTGACAAAGGAAAGGGAGTAATAGAGGTAGCTAGGAAGAATGCAGATCTGTCAGAGAAAAATCCAGTTCAATAGATTGCGTCGAGCAGAGCTCGACGATCGTCGAATAGAGCTCGACGATCTAAGCACAGATCGTCGACCTCAGATCGACGATATCCAAACTCTGAACTTTGCCATAATCGATCTTCGAACAGAGATCGACGATCTAACCCAAGATCGTCGACCTCAGCTCGACGATGGTCGAACAGAGATCAGGTCTGTGAACATTCCTTCAATGGCACATCTAGATTCAATCCTAGAAGTCCCACATCCCAAGACTTTAACCCCTATACTGAATGGATAGTACCTCCTAGGAGATACCATCCTGAAGGTTATAAGGATCAACCTGGGATGTCTTTTGTTTCAGAATTTAAGGGATATCAACCTAGGCCCAAGGTTAACTGGGTCAAAAACAAATAAGCTGCTTATGTGCAGGTGAAGACCTATCCAGTATCTAACCAACAATGGTATCTGGATAGTGGGTGCTCAAAGCACATGACAGGGAACAAGGAGAACCTATCATCCTTCATAACCAAACTTGGACCCAAGGTGATTTTTGGTGATTCAAATTTTGGTCAAACCAAAGGATATTGTGCTGCTCAGATAGGCTCAGTCACTTTTAAGAAGGTGGCATATGTGGAAGGGCTGAAACACAATCTGATAAGTATCAGTCAACTATGTGATGAAGGATACAAGGTGACCTTCAACAAATCCCTGTGTAAGATCAAGTCAGAAAATAACACAACTGTGTTAACAGGTAAAAGGACAGGTAACATTTAATTAGTAGATTTTCTTTCTTCTAAAGTAGATATCTGTTTATTCAATTCCATTTCAAAACCTAATATCTTATGGCATAAAAGACTAGGGCATATTAACCTTAGAACCATTGCTAGGCTATCCAAAGACAACCTTGTTAGAGGACTACCTTCTGGTCCCTACAAGAAGGAAGAACTTTGCAAGGCTTGTCAATTAGGCAAGCAAACTAAAAGTAGTTTTAAATCAATTAATAAGAGTGATTCACCTAGGATTCTGTACCTGTTGCACATGGATCTTTTTGGACCCATATCAGTGCAAAGCCTAGGAGGAAAATCCTATACTTTAGTGGTTGTAGATGACTTCTCAAGATTCACTTGGGTATTCTTTCTGAGGAAGAAGTCTGATAACTTCAAGTGTTTGACAGATTTTCTCAAATGCATTCAGATTGAGTTCAACACTCACATTGCCCTAATCAGAAGTGATCATGGGACAGAGTTTGATTCTCTTCTCATGCAAGAGTTCTGTCAGAGTGAAGGGATCAGACACACTTTCTCAGCTCCTAGAACTCCTCAACAAAATGGGGTAGCTGAAAGGAAAATTAGAACACTCATTGAATCTGCAACTATATTATTGGCAGATGCTCACCTACCTCTATCCTTTTGGGCTGAGACAGTGAACACCTCCAACTATGTGTTGAACAGAAGACTGATACACAAACTGAAGGGCAAGACTCCCTATGAATTGCTCAAAGGGAAGAAACCTAAAATAGGTTATTTTAAAGTTTTTGGTTGCACTTGTTTTATTCATAATAATGACAAGAAATATCTAGCAAAATTTCAAGCTAAAGCTGATGAAGGAGTGTTTCTGGGATACTCCATGATCAGCAAGGCCTATAGGGTTTATAATAAATCTTCCTGTAAAATTGAAGAATCTGTTCATATTATTTTTGATGAAGCTAACATGTCTTTCAAGGAGAAGAATGCTTCTACCATAGAACCTTTGCAGGTACATTCTCTAGCTGAAGACTTGAACAAATTGCAAGTTGCTGAAAAGAATGAGAGTAGTGATGATGAAGAAGAAGTTCAACATCTTGAAGAAAATCATCCTGAAGAGCCAGTTGCTGTCCCACTAGAGGAGACAACAACACAGGCTGGTGAACAATCAACACTCCCTGTTGATTTAGTAACAACAAGAGATCATCCAATCACCCAAGTAATTGGAGAAATCTCAGCTGGTGTGCAAACTAGAAATCAGGTCAACCAGAACCTGATGCACACTTGCTTCCTATCTCAAATTGAGCCTCAATCCATTCAAGATGCAGAGCAAGATCCACACTAGATCATTGTAATGCAAGAGGAGTTGCATCAATTTGAAAGGAACAAGGTTTGGGAACTAGTGCCTAAGCCAAAGGATCATCCCATTGTTGGAACAAAGTGGGTATTCAGGAACAAGCTAGATGATCAAGGAGTTATAGTCAGAAACAAGGCAAGGCTAGTTGCTCAAGGGTACTCTCAACAAGAAGGAATAGACTATGATCAGACCTTTGCACCAGTTGCAAGGTTAGAAGCCATCAGAATATTCCTAGCCTATGCTGCTCACAAAGGTTTCAAAGTGTACCAAATGGATGTAAAGAGTGCATTTCTCAATGGGGACATCAAAGAGGAAGTCTATGTTAGACAACCTCCAGGTTTTATCTCTCTAACTCACCCTGATTATGTGTACAAATTGCATAAAGCATTATATGGTCTCAAGCAAGCTCCTAGAGCATGGTATGAGACCCTAGCATGCTTTCTTCTGGAAAATGATTTTGTTAGGGGGAGAGTAGACCAAACTCTTTTTATTAGAACCTATAAGTCCCATACCCTACTAGTGCAAATTTATGTAGATGACATTATTTTTGGTTCTACTGATTCAAAATTGTGCAAAAAGTTTTCCAAGCTTATGCATTCTAAATTTGAAATGAGTAGCATGGGTGAGCTGTCCTTCTTCTTAGGACTGCAAGTCAAGCAACATGCTGAAGGCATATTTATTTCTCAAACCAAGTATGCAAAAGAATTGGTTAAGAAATTTGGTATGTCTGATGCATCATGTATGAAAACTCCCATGCCCTCAAATGCTGTAATAGATGCTGATGAACATGGGAAACCTGTTGATCAGACAACATATAGAGCAATAATTGGCTCTCTATTGTACCTTACAGCTAGTAGGCCTGATATAATGTTTGCTACATGTATTTGTGCTAGATTCCAAGTTACCCCTAGAGAGTCACACTTAATCTTAGTTAAGAGGATTCTTAGGTATGTGAAAAGTTGTCCAAATCTAGGCCTCTGGTATCCAAAAGATTCAGCATTTGACTTAACTGGATTTTCAGATGCTGATTATGCTGGATGCAGAATAGACAGGAAAAGCACCAGTGGAACATGTCAGTTCCTTGGTGACAGATTTGTCTCCTGGTTTTGTAAGAAGCAAACATCTGTGTCAACCTCAACTGCTGAAGCTGAGTATATGGCTGCAGGCAGTTGCTGTTCACAAATATTGTGGATACAGAATCAGCTCTTAGACTATGGCTACAACTTAGAGAAGTCTAAAATTTTCTGTGATAATACTAGTGCTATCTCTATAGCACAAAATCCAGTCCTCCATAGTAGGACAAAACACATAGAAATTAGGCATCACTTTCTAAGAGATAATGTAGAGAAAAATAAAATTGAACTTCAATACATTCCTACTGATTTGCAAAGGGGAGATATTTTCACCAAACCTTTGGATGAAAAGAAACACAGTTTCTTCCTAAATCAGTTAGGCATGTTAGATGGAGGAAGCCTAAATTAAATTACAAGATCTTGAAAAGATAAAACAGACCAAGACTAGGCTTAAAAATCAATTCTTTTTGTGTCTGTAGAATAAGTTCTGTCTCTGAACGGAGATCGACGTTTTCCCATAAATCGTCGACCGGAGATCGACGGTTCTTGAGGCGTCGATCTGAGTTCAGCGCCGCCGTTAAATCTAGGCTTTCCTTCTGTCTGCTCTTTGGTCATCGAGCGGAGCTCGACGCTCTCAATAACGTCGAACGGAGTTCGACGCTATTGGCGTCTCTTCAAATTCCCTCTGTAGCCCAAATCGTCGAGCTGAGATCGACGTACTGTCGAACTGAGCACTACGATTTTCCTTTTTCGCATCGAACCCTAATATAAAATCATTTTTCGGCCGCCGCTCGTCGTTTACGCCTTCATACTCTCTGCAAATTCTCTTTCCCTCCAAAACCTTCTACACTTGGTTGCGTTTGTTTAGTCTTTGCAGGTACAGATGGCTTCAATTGTTGCCGCCCTTTCGAAGATGAAATTTGATACCGGTTTTGATATCGATATAAGCTCGTTTGATGGAAGCGATCAACGCTTCAAGGACATTCTCAGTTTGTTCAGAGATCAGCAGCTGTTGGAATTAATGACTACCAGAATGAAAATTGCTTCAGATGAAATAAAAGAATGGTGCTATTCTGCGACAAATGAGAATGAGAATTCTGTCATCGGCTTCATAAAAGGGACCCAGGTACAACTGTCCCCGGCTCTCTTAACTGAAGTGTTTCATCTCAGTACTGGAGAAGACTCTATTGAATTATCTGGAGAAGAATATGATTCCTTGCTTGATCGGATGGGTCACAATGCTGTGAATCCTAATAAACTGCTGAAGAAGAATCTGTCATTGGAATTTCAGTTTTTGGCTGATGTAGTTGGGAAAGTGCTGCTGGCCAAGCACTCTGCCCATGATACAATTTCAAGATATCAGTTTTGTCTGATGGGAGCTCTGCTGGATAAGAAACATCTGAACTGAGGATCAATTTTCTTCAATCTGATTAAGAAAAAGCTGAATAAGACTGTTATCAGCTTTGGAAGAATTCTAGGGGTCTATCTGCATTTCAGATGCCCTGAGTTGCTGACCTCCTCTGGGATGTTCATTAATGCATCCAAGAGGCTCTCCTGTGCCCATTTTGGCAAATGGGACAGGCAGATCATCAATCCCTCCAGAGCTGCTGTATCGACTCCTGCTTCAGGCACAAGGACTGTCTTAGTCACTCCACCCCTGGTCTCTGCACCAACAGAAGGGTTGCCTGCTCCTCCTTCTCCTTCAGCTATCTCTACCCCAGTCATTTCATCCTCACCTCCAATCTCTACCATAGCCATATCTTCCCCAATTACCATTTCTTCACCAATTTCATCCCCTCCAGCATCTACCTCTGAGGTATTCCTTCCTCTCTTCTCTTACCCATCCTTTTTCACTCCATCATATTCTCTTTTAGATGAATCCTTTATGGATGATTCTCATCCTTCCTCTCCTCCTGAGCCTCCCTCTACCTCCTCATTCCAACAAATGATGGAAGACATTTTTTCTCAACCTATCTTCACTCCTTCTCTTATCCCTTCTATCTCCCCCTCACCTCAGTCAATCTCCTCCTTTCCTATATCAGAACCATCCATTCCCTTACCTCCTATCTCCTCTTTCACCATGCCACCAGCTCCAGACAATATCCCTTCAACAACCTTCTCTCCTACCTCTGCTCAAGCCCCTCTTGAGCATGTAGATCTCTCAGCCCTGGCTGACAGGTTATATGAGCTGTTAGCTCCAAAGCTAACCTCATTACTGGAGACCTCTCTGGCTCCACTCCTGACCCATATCAAGGAACTGTCTTCCAAGCTATCATCTTTCATTTCCTCTCAGGCAACTTCATCTTCTGGGTGCCTTGATTCACTTATCTCTGAACTAAGGCAGGGGGAGATGCCATATGAAGTAGTTTTTGCAATGAATCTCCAGAGCCTGCTCTCCAAGTTTAATGCTGGATACTTTAGATTCCTGCCAGTTCCTCATACTGAAGATCTGTCTAAGGCCATTGTGCCTATTTCTGTCTGTAATCTCAGCCAAATTGAAGCATATATAAATTCTTGGAAGGTTATGGATGCTGTTATGTCCATCTCTGATGATGCTACTAAGGCCATTGTGCCTCTTGTTGATGATGCTGCCACTGCTGTTGTAGATATTTCTGCTGATATTGCTGTTGACTCTGATATGCTTGTTGATGCTTATGCTGCTGCTTCTGTTTGCTCTGTTGCTGCTCCCTCTCCTCCTGCTCCTGCTGTTTCTGCAAAGCTTAAAGCTCAAGAAGAGTATATCAGAAGAATTGATGATCTGTATGATCAACCTCAGAGTTCTGAGAGTGATCAGTACAGGACAGATTCTGATGATTCTGCTAGCACTATTGCCAAGAAAAGGAAAGCTAGAAGCAAAGCAATGATGTCTGTTTCCCCAGCTCAAGCAAAGGACTCCAATGATATTCCCTACTACATTCTGCATGGTTGCCCCATTTTTGAGCCATGGATGCAATACTCCAAGAATCAACAGAAAGCTATGAAGAAGAAGAGGAAGCTAGACAAATATGAAAAAGGATCTTCTCAGTTTCAGCCTCCTCCTCCTCCTCCTCCAGATTCTGGCTCAGGCTCAGCCCCTCAAGCTCCAGTTTCCAGACACAGTTCTTCCCAGTCCTATCAGAAATCCTATCAAAGGGGACAGCATCAAAGGGGATATCAATCCAGAAGAGATCAATATAGAGGAAATCAGAGAGGACAAAGATCTTATCAAAGGGAAGGACAAGGCCACTCTGACTCTTCTTCAGGTCCTTTCCCTTACAGGCTGAAAGACTCAATTGTTTCCAGGACTCCTCCTGCTTCTGAATCTCTCAACAGGTATGAACCTCCTGTTCCTTTTGAGGATCCTGAGAACAATCCTTTATCTTGGACAGCAAGAATGAAAGAACTAGCTGCTCTTGATCAACTAAAGAAAGCCAGAGAGCAAGGCATGGACATCTCAAATATAACAACTCTGTCAGATCAAAGGAAGAAAGAATTGGAAAGATATGCTTCTAGAAAGTTTTTTCATCCAGAAGACTATATGAAGCTGCACCCAGAGGCTGTAGTTCCAAGGCCAAGATCTCAAACTTCTCTAGGTGCAGAGGACGACAGAAGATCAAAGAAAGAAAGTCAGAATCCTAACAGAGAAATTTTGTTTAAAAAGAGAACTGAAAATAAGTGATCTGTGTAAGCTGAACATCATTCTCCCTTGGATATTTGCTGTCTCTTTTTATCTATGATCTGCATTGCTGCTATATATCTCCTCTGCAGTATTGATTTAGCTTTTGTATTGATGTGTGCTTATTTATTTCCTATTTTTGTCTGTAAATAGTAATCCTAACCCAAATAGGGGGAGATTGTTGGAACATCCTATTACCAATTTGGGCAAGGATCACTATGTCTCTTAGGAAGTCAGGTTGACCTAGTTGTATAGTGTAAAGGTCAACATTAGAATGAGTCTAGGGCTTAGAACTTAGGTTTGAAGCTGCCCCCAAGGACCATTCAAGCTCAGGATTTCAAGCTAAGTAAAGAGATAAAAATAGTCGAACGACGGTCGACTATCGTCGAGCTCTGGTCGACGATCGTCGAGCTCTGGTCGACTACTTATGTCCTCAGCCTTCTACTTGTTGCTAGCTTCGGTCGACTATCGTCGAGCTTCAATCCAACGATCGTCGAGCTTTGGTCGACGATCTCTGGCTGTGCTTGGGTCGACTATTTCTGGGAAAGTTTAGGTCGACGATCTCTGTTTGCTTCTGGTCGACGTTTTCTGTTGAAGTCTAGGTCGACGATCTCTGTCTTAATCAGATCGACTATTTCTGCCAGACCAAGAACTTAGATAGTCGAACTCAGATCGAAGTTTTCTGTCTACTGCTTATCTTCAATATCTCTGAGCTCAGGTCGACGATCTTCGAGCTCAGATCGACGTTTTCTGTCAGAATGATATATTCTTTCTCTGAGCTCTGGTCGACGATCGTGGAGCTCAGATCGACGTTTATTTTGAGAGATCGACGATCTTAAGGATTCAAATGCTGCCAGTCTTTGGAATGTTTTTGAATTCTCTCAGCATTTATTTTCAAGAAGATTTGCCAGCCGTTCTCACTTATTCTGGAACAAGTTTCAAGGAATTATTCAGAAATGTTTCATTGGACTTTCCTCTAGAAGACAAATCATTTATGGAAGGCATTTAATGTCTGATAACGGCTATCTTGGAAGAATTATATTTAGAGAATAAGATCGTCTTCTCCAACACTACTCTCAGTGAGAATTAATCCAGAGTCAATATACAATAGAATCAAGAGACACACACTGTTACAGAAGAACAAGAAGAATTAAGCTGTGAAAGATAATCATCCTCTTGCTTACAGAAAAGTGATCAAAGCTTCATCTCAAAGAACTCCAGACACCTCATCTTTCAGCCTCTTTGCTGAAACAATTCTTTGCTGGAGATCTAAAGATCTGAAGACCTATCACCCTAGAGCAAAGCTTCCATTCCTGATTCATTCAACATCTCAGGGGGAGCTTTGACAACAAAAGATCCACTAGTCTTCTCTCATTTGATTTGAGAACAGAGAAGACAACCTCACCTCTTTATCTTTTTCTTTTTCCTGCTGTAAAGGGTTCTTGAACTCCCTTCAAAAGTTTTGTCTGGTTCTGAGAGCCTTGTCAAAACTCAGTGGTGGCAAGACACCTTATCAAAAAATCCAGTTTTGGTTTTTGAGCACCTTATCAAAAGCTCATTGGTGTCAGGACACCTGATCAACTCATCCTGAGTGGATTCCTACCAAGGGTGGTAGAAGAGTGGATGTACCCAGGTTTTTGGGGAACCACTATATTTCCTTGTGTCTTCTGGTTTGTTTGTGTGATTTGTCTGCTGTATGCTGTGCTCTTTACTTCTTGGTTTTTAACTTCTTACTAGCACTCTACACTATATCATAAATTGAATTTTATATGTGCTGTTTATTTCAACTGTGAAAAACTATTTTAAAATACTCTATTCACCCCCCTCTAGAGTTGAGATAGATCTTACCCTCACTTTCACAGGAGCTGTCTGATAGGCTATCTTCCTTTCAATCTTCTTAGGCAATCCCTTCCTCTGGGTGCCTTGATCCAGTTCCTACTGAATCAAGGCAGGGGGAGATGCCTCATGAAGCTGATGAAGTGCATGTTGCTGCTCCAGTTCCAGTATTTACAGTGGACCTCAGGTCACTGTTGAGTGCTTTTGATTTTCTTCACAGAAGATATTTACCAGTTCAGCAAGTTGAAGATCTTACTAAGGCCATTGTGCCTATTTCAGAATGTGATCCCAGCCTGATTGCATCATATGTCAACTCGTTTAAGGTGGATGATGTTGTTGATTCTGTTTGTACTGCTGTTATATCTGTTGGAACTACTGACATTGAAATGCTATCTGCTGATGCTGATGCTATTGCTAATAAAAATCTTGCTACTTATATGGAAGAACCTGCTGCTCCAATTCCTTCTGCTCTTGTTGTTGCTTCAATAGGTTGTGTATCTGCTGCTGCTGCTGCTCCTGTTCTGACTCCTGAACAATTGAAACAACAAGAGAAATACATCAAAAGTATAGATGATTTGTATGACAGACCACTGAGTTCTGAAAGTGATCAATTCAATACAGAATCTGATGACTCTGCTAGCACTATTGCTAGGAAAAGGAAAGCTAGAAGTAAGGCCATGATGAAGGTCCCTCCTGCAAAGGCCAAGGATGTTAATAAAATACCCTATTATATTCTACATGATTGCAAGATAACTGAATCTTGGATGTAGTATTCTAAAAACCAGCTAAAGGCCATGAGGAAAAGAAGAAAGTTGGATAAGTATGAGAAAGGTTCATCCCAGTTTCAGCCTCCTCCTCCTCCTCCTCCAGATTCAGGATCAGGTGGAGGCTCAGCTTCTCAAACCTCTGCTCCAAAGCAAAGCTCCTCCTAATCTTCACAGAGATATCATCCCAGAGGGCAATATCAAAGAGGTTATCAGTCCAGAAGGGGACAATATAGAGGTAATCAGAGAGAACATAGGATTCAATCAAGATAACAAAGGGAAGGACAAAGACATGTGGACTCAACTCAAGGTCCTTTCCCTTATAAACTCAGAGAAACTGTTGATACAAGGATTTCTACTGCTTTAGAAACTGTTAATAGATATGAACCTGCAATCCCTTTTGAAGATCCAGAGAATAATCCTTTATCATGGACTGCTAGGATGAAAGAACTTGCTGCCTTATATCAGTTGAAGAAGGCCAGATAGCAAGGAAAAGACACTTCCAACATCACTACCTTGTCAGAGCAAAGGAAGGCAGAACTGGAAAGATATGCTTCAAGGAAGTTCTTTGACCCAGTGGATTACATGAAACTGCATCCTGAGGCTGTGGTTCCCAGGCCAAGATCTCAAACCTCCTTAGGTGCAGAAGATGACAGAAGGTCAAAGAAAGAGGCTCTCAATCCCAACAGGGAAATCTTATTTAAGAAAGGAAGTGAAAAAAAGTGATCTCTGTAAGCAGACAGTACATTCATTTTAAAACACTTGCTGATATTCTATCTCAATGCTGCTATGCTGCATGTTCTGCTCTATTGCTTTAATATTTTGCTTTTTTGTATTTGCTTTTGTATTTTTTTTACTGAGTTCTGTAAATAGTAATCCTAACCCAAATAGGGGGAGATTGTTGGAACACCCTATTACTATTTGTGGCAAGGATCACTATGTTTTTAGGAAATCAGTTTGACCTAGATGTATAGTTGAAAAGGTCAAGTTAGAATGAGTCTAGGGCTTAGAACTTAGGTTTGAAGCTTCCCCCAGGACCATTCAAGGATCAAGACTTAGAGCTGAGACAAAGACAATTATCGTCGAGCTTAGGTCGACGAAACGTCGAACTCCGTTCGACTCTCTGAGCTAAACTCTGCTAAGTCGTCAACCTCCGGTCGACAATCTTCGAGCTCAGATCGATGATCTGCCTTCAGCTTATTATTCAGGTCTCTGAGCTCCGGTCGACGATCTTCGAGCTCAGTTCGACGTTTTCTGTCTGATGTTCAATCCAATCTCTGAGCTCAGTTCAACGATCGTAGAGCTCAGATCGACGTTTTTCTGAGAGACCGACGACTTTAAGGATTCAAATTCAGTCAGCTTTTGGAATGTTTTTCAAATTCTCTCAGCATTTATTTCAAGAGATTTGTTAGCTGTTTTCATTTATTCTGGAGCAAGTTTCAAGGGATTTCTCAGAGAATGTTTATTGGACTTCCTCCAGAAGACAAAATATTTATGGAAGACATTTATGACTGCTAACGGCTATCTTGGACAGAGGATCATCAGAGAATAATATACACAACAGCAGATCAAGAGAAATAGAACTTACTCATCACACACTGAATACATACATACACAGATAGTCAGATCAACAGAGAGAAAAATCAAGTGATCAATCCTGAAAAGAGAAAAATCAAGTATTAAACATCAAAGACTCCAGACAATTCATATTTCAGCCTCTGCTGAAATCATCTTCTGCTGGAGATCTGAAGCTTCTGAAGGCCTATCACCCTAGCAAAGCTCTCACTCCTGAACTACCTACATCTCAGGAGGAGCTTTGACAACACAATCAATTCACTAAGTCTTCTCTCAGTGATTGAGATAGAGAAGACAACTTCACCTCTTCCTTTTTCTTTTCCTACTGTAAAAGGGTTATCAAAACTCCCTTCAAAAGTTCTGAATCTGGTTCTGAGAGCCTTGTCAAAACTCAGTGGTGGCAAGACACCTTATCAAAAAAATCTAGATTTGGTTTTTGAGCACCTTATCAAAAGCTCATTGGTGCCAGGACACCTGATCAACTCATCCTGAGTGGATTCCTACCAAGGGTGGTAGAAGAGTGGATGTACCCAGGTTGATTGGGGAACCACTATAGCTTCTTGTGTTTGGTTGCTTGTGTATATTCTTTGTTGTGTGTTGTGAATCTTTTGTTTCTTTTTATTATTACTTCTGTTTTACTGCCGCACCACAATACACATACTATATTAACTTAACTCTTCCTCTACAAAGTTTTATTTTGAAAAATTATTTTAACAAACTCTATTCACCCCCCCCCCTCTAGAGTCAGACTGATCTTATCCTCTACTTTCACCTAAGTCTCATCTGGAGTGGTGATGACTTAAAACATTTTTTCCCCTGAGTCATGTAAATGTCGTTTCAGTTTCTAATAAAGCTTCTGTTGATGAACTTGTGCCCTGATGGTGAAAAACACAAATGCAAGTCCTCCCCAGACCCCCGAGCAGATACCGCTGCTAGGCTCCCATCAAGCTGGCAGGGCTGGATATCACTCAAAGGAGTCTGCCTTAGACCCCGAGCAGATCCCACTGCCAGGCTCCCATCAAGTTGGCAGGGCTAGAAGTCACTCAGAGGAGTCTGCCCCAGACCCCGAGCAGATCCCTCTGCCAGGAACCCATCAAGCTGACAGGGCTGGATGTCACTCAGAAAAGTCTTCCTTAGACCCCGAGAAGATCCCGATGCTAGGCTCCCATCAAGCTGACAGGGCTGGATGTCACTCGGAGGAGTCTGCCTTAGACCCCGAGCAAATCCTGCTGCCAGGCTCCCATGAAGCCGGCAGGGCTGGATGTCACTCGGAGGAGTCTGTCTTAGACCCCGAGCAGATCCCATTATCAGGCTCCAATCAAGATGGCAGGGCTAGATGTCACTCAGAGGAGTCTTCCTTAGACCCCAAGCAGATCCCGCTGCCAGGCTCCCGTCAAGCTGACAGGGCTGGAAGTCACTCGGAGGAGTTTGCCTTAGACCCTGAGCAGATCCCGCTGCCAGGCTCCCATCAAGCTGGCAGGGCTGGATATCACTCGAAGGAGTCTGCCTTAGACTCCGAGTAGATCCCGCTGCCAGGCTCCCATCAAGCTGGCAGAGCTGGATGTCACTCGGAGGAGTCTGCCTTAGACCCCGAGCAGATCCCGTTGCCAGGCTCCCATCAAGCTAGCAGGGCTGGATGTTACTCGAAGGAGTCTACCTTAGACCCCGAGCAGATCCCGATGCCAGGCTCCTATCAAGCTGGCAGGGTTTGATTTCACTCGGAGGAGTCTGCCTTAGACCCCGAGCAGATCCCGCTTCTAGGCTCCCATCAAGCTGGCAGGGCTGGATGTCACTCGGAGGAGTTTGTCTTAGACCCCGAGCAGATCCCGCTGCCAAGCTCCCATCAAGCTGGCAGGGCTGGATGTCACTCGGAGGAGTCTGCCTTAGACCCCGAGTAGATCCCGCTGCCAGGCTCCCATCAAGCTGGCAGGGCTGGATGTCACTCGGAGGAGTCTGCCTTAGACCCCGAGCAGATCCCACTGCCAGGCTCCCATCAAGCTAGTAGGGCTAGATGTCACTCGGAGGAGTCTGCCTTAGACCCCGAGCAGATCCCACTGCCCGGATCCCATCAAGCTGGCAGGGCTGGATTTCACTCGGAGGAGTCTGCCTTAGACCCGACCAGATCCCGCTGCCAGGCTCCCATCAAGTTGGCAGAGCTGGATGTCACTCGGAGGAGTCTGCCTTGGACCCCGAGCAGATCCCGCTGCCAGGCTCCCATCAAGCTTGCAGGGCTGGATGTCACTCAGAGGAGTCTTCCTTAGACCTCGAGCAGATCCCGCTGCCAGGCTCCCATCAGGTTGATAGGGCTGGAAGTCACTCAGAGGAGTCTGCCTTAGACCCCGAGTAGATCCCGCTGCCAGGCTCCCATCAAGCTGACAGGGCTGGAAGCCACTCAGAGGAGTCTGCCTTAGACCCCGAGCAGATCCTGCTGCCAGGCTCCCATTAATCTGGCAGGGCTGGATGTCACTCGGAGGAGTCCATCCCAAACCCTGAGCAGACCCCGGGAGCCCCGCTCAGACCCCCACTGACCGACGTGGGCGGGGGACCTCGGCATGAGCAGCGTATATGGGAAGAAGCTAGCCGCCCTCGCCACGAATGGATCGGCGGGTCGACGAAGGGATATCGGCACGATGGCGATCCAGGAAAGCCGACCCCGACCTAGAGATCGGCAGGTCCCATGGAAGGGGTCCAGGCAGAGAAGGAGGTAGCCGCCCCCATCACGAATGGATCGGCGGGTCGACGAAGGGATCTCAGCACAATGGCGAGCCAAGAAAGCCGACCCTGACCTAGAGATCGGCGGGCCCAAGGGAAGGGGTCCAGGCGGCGATAACTAGGCCGCGCCAAGGCCCCCCCAGAAAGCTGGACCGCAAATGGGGTAGAGAATGGGGTAGCGAGCCAAGTCCAAATGCACGCCAGGGTTTTCTCGCCAACCCAATGACGTGAATGGGGTAGCGAGCCCGGATGGAGTAGGCGAGTTGCTCCCTCACATCGCAGCTATCCAACTTACTCCTCGCTCCTAAGCCTATGTTCAGATTCTAAAACGAGCAGACGACCTCACTCGCTCGCTCACCGCCACAACATCCAAGAGAACATTCAAGGATAAAAGAAAACATAACAAGCGTGAGAATCAAGAGGCGAATGCGAGAAACAAAGATATTCGCGTTTCAGATCAAAAAAAAGTTTTGTACATTGGGGAAATCAAAAGAGATAAAACTATCACAAAAACTGGGCTCTGGCCCGTGTCACTGCAGCGGCAAAAGTGGGAAGAATGCAAGCTCCCAGCAAGGCGAACCCTGGGCAGCGGGCCCTTATATGGAGTGGTAGGTCCCGTCGCCTAGCTATGGTACCAGAAGGAACATCTTCGGTACCACCTCGCTCGCTAGAAGATTGGCACCGTCGTCCTTGATAAGGTTGGCCCTCTGCAGCGTCTAGAAAGTGTATTTCACGGCGCTGGCCGCATTCTTCTGCATCATCACTTCGATATCATGATCGCTGTAATGAGCGAGCTGGCAGCCGCTTGAAGATGGCGGCGGGGCGGCCGCTGCAGCCTCCAACACGTCCACTCGCTTCTGAAGCGCCTGCTTCTCCTGTTGGAGGGTGGCGACCTCAGTGCCCAGCCGGCTGGCAGTCGCCGCATCCTGTGAAAGGGAGAACAACCGAGTTAAGTAATGTGGTAGGGAGGAAAGGTTGAGACGAGTCGAGAAACCTACTGCTCCACCTAGGTACTGAGCGAGAGCGGCCTCAGCCGCTTCGGCCCGCTTCCGCAGTTCACCCGCCTCCTCCTGAGCGAGTCGGCGAGCCGCCTCCTTCTCATCGACTAACTTGTGGAGGGACGGGGCTCTCTTGTCCTGTTGAAGGCACCGTCGGCCGACCATATGGGCCAGCTCCAGGCTGCGAAACTGGGCCCGCGCGCTTTCATATATCAGCACCCGTGTTGCCTCCTCATCGTAAACGGCGGTGTCCTCTCGCCCGTAGACGCCGAAGGTGAGATTATAGTCATCCCTGCTGCTGGAGTCATCCTCCAACTAGCTTGGCAGCAATGAGGAGATGTAGACTCGGGTTGTCTATTTGTCCCACTGAAGCAGAGGGACTCCAGACTCGTCCGCCGGTCCCTCCCCATAACCAAAGTTACGGTGCCCCCGGGGGATTGGCTTCCCGGCGAGCAGAACCTCCTATGGCGGCTACAACGTGCCCGCCTCTCTGCCAAAAGATCTGATGGCCAGAGAGGCCTCGGGGGCGGGAACGGCGGACGGCTGGCTCGCGGGGGCCTTGCCCTTGTCGCGATCCGGGGGAGGTGAGCCACCCGCCTTCTTCGATTTCTTGGGCGCTGGTCGGTCCTGAGGCCACTCACGGCTGGGCCGCTTCGCGGGAGCAGGGGTTGAGAGCTCGCGATGGGTGACAGAAGCCGCTTCGGCTCGGGCAAGCTCGCCGGTAGCGAGTCGCGCACTCTCATAAGGCGGGTAGAGAGGGATGTTGCGCTCGCCTGCAAAAGCATGAAACTTAGAAAATATTCAGCTTGCGGAATACCGCGAGGCTAAACTCGACCTTCTCCTCTCACAGGAAGCAGGCAAACCCGACGATCACTGCAACGGAGTTCGGGGTCATCTGCCCAAGGACCACCCCATAGTACTTTAAGATCTGGCAGACTTCCGTCCATAAGGGTAGCCAGAGGCCAGCCTCGAAATGGGACGTGGGGAACGCGAGCTCGTCAGCAAAGAGTTCGTTTACCATTCCTCCTTCCTGGGCTGCCTCGCCTCAAAACCGGGCGGGACAAAGTGGTCGACTGTATCTACAAACTCTCTCTCCGTAAGGACGGCGAGGGGGAAATCGTGCTCGGAGAAGGTCCAAGAACACTTGCTCCTCCCCTCCGCCTTGCCACTATCGCCTCCCATCCTACAGAAGTCTTGCCGAGCGGGACAAGGGATTTCTTGCAAAAGCTAGAGTAAGGAGGAAGTCCTAAATACGGTAGGCGAGGAAGGGTCGGCATGGCCTATTTATAGAATGAGAAAGGGCGGGAAAATGGTCATTTTGGCAGGAAGAGTGCGGATAGCAATATAGCCCTGGCGTTTCGACTTCCGAACCCAATCCGGGTCCTCGTCAACCCGTCAGTCGGTCGCGAAACGCCCACACTTGCGCCTGCATAATAGAAGTGTTGCCACCATACGGGCTGACTCTGACCTGCGCGCGAGTCACCTGTCGCACGACCCGCGAGCGGCCAGCTCACCTTCACCAGTACTAAATAACAATGGCTAGGCGAGGCGATCCAGCAAGGCCGAACCCTCCAGAAGGAAAGCCGGTCAAGACTGAGCGTCTCGCCTGCACCTCCCGCGGAGATCGAAGCGTCTACACAGCCAAAAGAAAATCGCAGCAAATGCTCGCCCATGACAGGAGAGAGTGGTCCTGAATTATTACAAATGTTCACTGTCCGAAGCAAAGAAGTTAGCACCCTGAGCGTTTCGACCGCTACATGCAAAGGCGATTCAGACCCAGTGGATCACAACCTGCGAGGGGAAGGGAAAGACTCAATGCGGGATCCACTTCCACCTTCCTCCCCTTCCTGTGCTTGTTCGGGGAGGTACGCGAGAATAGTGATACTCGCAGACCACCGACAGCTCCCGCTGGGTCTGATCAATCTACTCCGAGGCACGCCTGAGTCGCCCCTCGGCTCGCGAAATATATACACCCAGAGAGATCGCCTTGTCCTCGTCAGATGGACATCTCGCTCCCTCTAAAGCCGCGAGTAGCTCCTCCATCTCGACCCTGTCCTTCTCCACTCTATCGAAGACTTCCCGTAGCAGCAACGTGTGCTTTTGGAACAGTTACTTTACTTGCTTCTTCATCTTCTCGGCATCAAGTTGGTCTCCCAGGTATTCCGAGATGCTGTCCGCGTCGGGAGGAGGCGAGTACCCTCCACTCATCTCGGCGTCGGAAGAAGAGATCGCATTATAGCCAGCAGAGATAAGGTCAGAAGGAGCAATGATGGTAAGCGGGCCAAAGCCAAAGGATTTAGCGGGTGTCGGTACGTCGCCCGCACCATCAGTAGGTTTAGAGGTGCCCGGCCGACCCTAGAAAGGTTCCCCTCCAAGAGTTGTAAGACCCCCATTTTTTTTTCTTTTTCGACACCGGGGTCTTAGGCCCAGAACCGCCGCCTTGCGGTGATACCTTCTCACCCGGGAAGGTCGTCACTACAAGATGCCGATTCTGCCGGCCGAATCGATCTCTACTGTAGCATAAGTATAAAAGCAAGTTCACAGAAATCACGTATATAGAAAAATAAACTCCACGAAGGGAGTGTCCACAGATAGTACATATAATGAAAATCTCGGGCTTATGCCCGGTACATCAAGTCCTCACTACAAATCACTCATCGCAGAAGCAAACTAATACAACTACTAGTGTTCGGGACTCACAGTCCCCGCTGTCTGGACTCCGGTACTAGACTATCCGATCTCCAAGCATGGCGACCTCCGGGGCTGCTCCTCCATGCCGGGCTCCGTGGTCCCCTAAATGATGTGGTTCGAAAACCGTTAGTCTAAAAGACTAAGTCCTATCGTCCCCCACCCCTTCCCCCATGACTCCTAAGTACCGAGTGGGGAGAAGGAAAGGGAAGGACTTGAAGGTGGAGAATAGTCAAATTGCAGATGGCAGCGGAACTAAACTAACAGTGTAAGCATGATAATATACAAAATTAAATAAGTAACCTTAACTTATGTGAAAACACATAAGCTAAAGGATCTCTTGCAGGGCTCCTATCGTATAAAAGTCCCATACCGATTTATACGATAGGGTGTCGGTTTTACTAGCAGGCATAACATATAAATAATACTGAAAGAGAACCTTGACTTATAAGCACGCTCGCACGAACTTATAGGCCAAGGGGTCGTTTTGCAAGGCCTAGTGTATAGAGCGTCCCATTCCGCTTATACATTAGGTGTCAGGTTATATGCAATGGTTATGCTATGAAATGCAAGTATGCTATGATGTGAACATGCAAGTGCAACTCACCCACTCGACTCTGTGTACACAGACCTTTAGTTCCCCCTTTCGGAGCCGTTACCTCCCAGGATACCTCCGTAGTGGCAGACGGAAGCGATGGGTTGGGCCTCGCCCACCTCTAAACCAGTAAAGCACTACCGGTCAGACCTATCGTACGCCTCAATGCTTGGTGCACTAAGCGGACGCCTGCGTACTCTTGCCGGCTGGTGCACCGGACTTCTGTTGGCGAAGTGCTAACCACACTTGCCGAGCCAACGATATTGGTGTCGGTGCATCGAACTCCCCAATATCGCAGACCCACCACCTTAAACCTTTTATGCACATGCAATAGTTATGAGTCAAACAAACAACCGAGCCGAAGCTCACCGGACAATCCCGTCCATCATAATCTATAACCGAGCCCAAGCTCCTCGGACTATCCCGTCCGTCACAATCTACCATCGAGCCAAAGCTCTCCGGACTATCCCGTCCGTCATAATTAACAACCGAGCCGAAGCTCGCCAGGCTACCATACCCAATACCATAACTATCGGGCTTATTGCCCAAGTAACCCATACTATCTCCCGGGACACTGGGGTGTGAAAGTGTGAAACCCTAAGTTTACTATTTACTTTATGCCTACGACTTAGGTTTTACCCATTTCATTTCCGTATTACAGTAAACTAAACCTAAGGTGATTTTGACCTTCTACTCCACGGGGAAGACGATCTTTCGTCGATCCCAAATACCACCTAACTTTTAGTCAAACCCATCCCTAGCTCATCTAACCCTGAGTGATAAACTCATTCCTATAACCACTAATTTTTGACTTATGTGCCTAACTTGTACTCCAGATTATTTCTGTAGATTTACTATATGCAGACCACCAATGTTTAATGTTATGTAAAATGGGAAGTATATCAAGTAATCATCCAATACTCCTATAATAATTAATGGAGGTCCATTATGACATTTATTGCCCAAATCCAAAGTTTTACAATTTTCCTATTTATCTAGGAATTTATTAAATATTTATAGTGGTCAAAGTCTCCAAGATTGAGCTGAAGGTACCAAATTTTGACAAGATAAAATCTCCCCAGATTTATGTTATACTTAATATAATCATTTAACCTAAGATACAAAATCTCTTAGTTTTTCAGCAAGGTTCGGGCCACTGATTTTTATTTAAATGGTATATTGCAATAATTCATAAAAATAATAAACAGAGCAATATTATTTCTGAAAATTCAAGGATAACTCTAACATGATTGCAAGGGACCATAAATGCTCTGGGTCAAATATCATCAGTGATTAAGGTGTGATAAGCTTCAAAAATACAGTTTTCCAAAATTTCTAAATGCAGACCACCATGTCAAACTTCATGTAAAATAGGAGGTACATCAAATAATTATCCAATACTCTTATAATAATTAATGGAGGTCCATTATGACCTTTAAGCCCAAAATCCAGAGATCCAAAATTTTCCTTATTTATTTAATAATTTATTTAATTATTCTATTGACTAGACTTTCCAATAATGAACATGAAGTACCATTTTCAGTCAAGATATCATTCTACAATTTTTATATGTTATTCAAAATAAGGATAAAACTCATCTTCCAAAATATCTAAATTTTTCAGTAAGGTTTTATCCCCAAATCATTATTTTATTTTAATCCTTAAAGATTCATTTAAAGAAATATAAAATACTATATGGCTTTCAAAAATTCAGAGAAAATTCAAGTATGAATCTAATGGCATTTAAATGGTTTGGGCCAAATTTCATAATTTATTTGTCATTAAATGGACTAATTTAAATTATTGAATAATTTCATCATTTATCAAGCTTGTGAAGTAAGTATCTCAAATATATATCCAAATATCTTCATAAATTTTATATAAGCTTATAATGGTTCAAAACATCCTCTGCCAAATTTTCATGACCTCCCAAGGGTCAGAGGGACCATAATAATTAGTTTATTAAAATGAGGCATCCCTTGTGTTACAAAAGAAGTGCCATAAATATTATCCCAAAAGTCCCAATTAAATTACTAGAGACTAATAATATCCTTATGACCATTATACTAAAATTTTACCTTATTTGGAGGAGTTTAACTAGCCTATTACAACCCTACAAAGTTTGTGCCCTAAACTAGGGTTAGGGTTTTGTGGGTCCCAAACATTTTAAAACACCCTAAGATTTTTACCAGAGGGTTATAGTTACCCTAAAACCATCCCTACAAAGTTTCATAGTCATACAAGGTGTTATGGCCATATGTCCTTCACAAGGTACAAAAGCCCTTCCTTAGGGTTTGACCTAGGATCTTGGGCCAAATCAACTCCAATGCCCCCAAGTTTTCATTGGAAGGTGTATAAAGTCATGCCAAGTCAGTGTCCCAAATTTGAACCTCTGTTGAGGTGAATTGGACACTCAAAACCCAAAATTACATTTTGGACCAAAATGCCCATCTTAGGGCAAGGCTAGGGTTGTTTGATTCCTATTCAAATCAACTCCAAACTTAATGAAATTTTAACCAGAGGTCTATATTGACCTCATATACATCCCACCAAAGTTTTGATGAATTTGGACTTCATTTGACCCATAATTTAATTTACCCTAGCATAATTAAATTATTTACAAAACTATAGGAAAATTATTCCCAAAAATTCCCATTTTTGGGCAGCGTCTCGATATAGGGTAGGGTGCCTCCCTGCCTAAATTTAAGACCATTTGGACCAAGGATGAAGTGTGGGCAACTAGTTTAATGACTGCCTAGTCATTTGTATAGACCCCACCAAAATGAGTGCCCTGGTCAAACAAGTCACCCAAATTGGTCCAAACCAATTTTGCCTGAACTTAGACCCATAGGGCTACATTTTATGTGCTGACCATTTGTTCTGAATTGAAGCTTAAGTATTTTTAATAATTAAAAACATTAAATACATTAGGTGTGACAGAATTCATTAAAATGAAATATATAACCCTATAGTTTGAAATCTAATGCAGCACGAATCTTGATGTAAGGTGGACGACATCTGGTCATCTTCAAGCTCTAGCCGATGGCCCAGATTCGTCCCGCCTGGGCCATCTTCCAGCGGCTGCCGCCGGCGATCCGTCCATCTCCCCGGCCGGCCACCGCCGCCAACACCTTCGTGGTGGTCGGGGCTACCTCCAGGCGGCGGCACGGCCTCCGGGGAGCACTATTCCGGCGAACCCGACAAGCTCAAAACCATGGAAAAATCACGATTTTTCTGAATTGGATCGGGCTCAATTGAGCCCGAACCTTGGACCTAATGATTTCTAAGGTCTGCCCATGGGTTAAGCAGTAGAGGAGGACCTGTGGTGGCGGCTGTAGCCGTGCTGATCGCCGGATTGGCATGGTGGTGGCCGGTGGTGGTCGGATTGTTCAAAAGTGGAGGAAAGGGCTCGGCTTCTTCAGGAAAAGGGTGGGAAATACTCCTTGGACCTCACTGGAGCTTTTAAAGAGGGAGAGGAGGGAGTTAGGTGGATGAATTGCCATGTGCCATTTTTGGCCATGGTCAATCTTGGCGGCTAGGTTGGTAGGGGGGGTGGAGCTTTCTCTAACCAGTCCACAATGGCTGCTGCACTCCCCCTTGTCCTTCTGAAATGAATGGGGAGGTTGGGGAGGGGGAAGGAGGAGTACAAAGTCCTCCTTCCTTCTTCTTTCTTCTCTTTCTCTCTCCTCCATGGGTGACTTTCTCTCTCCTAGTCACCAAGCCTAAATTTTTGGCTCCTACATGTCCCATGGCAGCCCACAAGTCCATTTGGTCACTAAAGTCATGGTTAGCCCAATTGAAATGAGCTTGAGCTTGAGTTAGCCCATTTGGGCTAACTTGACCCAAAGTTGGACTAGGGCCCACCTAGGTCAATTTGGTCCTTGAGATCTCTTTAATGGGTCCTTGGTGACCCATTAGCCTCCCTTATGGTCAAGGTGGGGTTGGATTGGCCCTTGGAGGTCACTTGGCCCTTAACTAGGGGACTTTGACCACTTTAGGTCAAGAGTTGACTTTGGTCAACCTAGTCTTTATGATTGGTCCCAATGAGTCCTTGGTGACCTATTGGCCTCTCCCTAGGCCTATGAGGGTAGGGGTGGGGTCCATTTGGCTAATAGACTGCAATGGACCCTTGTGTAGGTCAATTTGACCTAGCTAGGGTTATAGTTGACTTTGGTCAACTTAGGTCCTTTGATTGCTCTCCATGGGTCCTTAGTGACCCATTGACCCCCTTCTAGGGTTATAAGGGTATGGGTGGGGTCTTGGAGTCTTGGTGAAGCCCCATGATCACCTTTAACCAAGGTTTAGAAATCTGCTAGGTGCAGACCATAGTGGCCCTATTCACACCACCAGGTCCACTTGACTCTTTCTTGGGCTTCCTAGGGTTTTGTCATGACAAAACCACTCTTAGGGGTCTAGTTGGAAATGGGATGTTATAAGAGTAACGAAGGGTTTCCCAAGGCCGTGGGGCCTTGGCGACGGAGGCGCCGCATGGGGAATAGGTATCTGTGGCAAAGGACTAGCGGCCCGATCGACCTCCACCAGGGCGGAGCTCCCAGGTTCTCCCTCATTTTCCCTATCTCCCTGAGGCATCTCCTACCAAAGGGAAAGGAAAAAATCAGGAAACAGGGCAGTGGATCAAACATGAGAAACGTATATACATCCGGGATGACCTCGTGACGTAGGGATATCAGTAGATATCCGGCGATCAATGGAGTCACGAAAATAACCTCTCGGTAAGCTGACTTACATCCGCTCCCAACTCTACGTCCGCACTTTCCACAACGTGAAACCAAGCAACTACTAAAATACGGATAGCCACCCGTGGTGTGAAAGGACAGAGGCGATAAGCCAAGATCCGATCACGCTAAAGGGACGAATATTGCGTCCGGACGAGCGAGTTGTATCAAAGGAGATCAATCCAAAATAACGATCAAGACAAGGAAGATCTCCCCCAACAAAAATAGCGAGGTTCGCCAAACCTAAACAAACTTAAATCAGCTAGAAAGTAAATGATAATCAATTAGAGGCTATTACGACGCATTCAATGCTACCGAAATTACACCAACGCTTAGCCACCACAAGAATATCAAGAGGGAAATCACAAGTGGTAGGAGTTTCGTTACCCAAGTTAGAATAGGTGATTCTAACTATCTAATCTCGATCACCCGTTCACGGTTCCTTCAGAAGCGTGGAGTAGGAGGTGAATATCTCCGTCGTAGAAGCGTCACGCCAAACCAAGCCGATTCAAAGAGCCTCCAACCACACAAATCCCCTCGGAGGGAGGGTAGCCGACCAACTAGGGCTCACGGGTGGAAGCCGGGACGGGAACTGGGGGCTCGGGTTGAGGCCGAGATAGGAGCGGGAATAGGAAGAGAGGCGGCTTGGTGGAGAGGGAGAGGAGGCCGTCAGGTATGGATGAACGGTGGGGGGTGCTCGGATTTGGGAGAGGTGGCGGTTTTGTTGAGGTGCGGTGAGGGGAAGCGGCCGAGAGCTAAGAAGGTGGGAGGGTTGTGTGAAGCCGGCGGCTAGAGGGAAAGAGGGAGAGGGTTAGCAAGGGGAAGGGAAATCAGGGTTTTTTCTATTTCTTTCATTCTACTCAAAATAAAACAATACTCAAGCCTATATATAGGCTTGAATCAAAATTCGGCTATTTGCAGCCCAATAACAGAAAATTAAAAAGTTCTGAAATACGAAAATAAGTGCTCCCAAACAATGAGCAATATAAATAACGACTTCTAAATTATTTATCGGGAGTGTTGCGCCGCGGGCGTAAGTTGTAGCGTCTCAAATCCCTTGGTGGAGACGAAGGGGGGTCTTCCGCGTCTGTGTTGTCGTTTGCCTCCGCATGTTGTGGGTCGTAGTCTCCATCAATCCTCCCCCGCCCGAAAGAACTCATCATCGATGAGTTGACTCAAAGGTACTGGCGTAGGAGAGCATCATCCAACCGGGCCAACTCCGACTCAAGAACCCAAGAATCATCGGAGGCCGGCCGATTGCGCCATCGGATCAAGAAGCGGCGCACATCACCATCTGGAGAACATAGTACATCATCTTGAAGAATCCTGTCCGGCATGTAATGTGTCCTGGCAAAACTTGGAAAAGCGTTAGGCAACAACTGCGGAAAATCTTTTTCATCATCCAACCACGTACCGCCGTTGGAGACCAATGAAGAGGGCGATCGTGAATTACACTCACCCCCCGTCCCAATAGATTGTTCAGTGAAACTAAACGGAGAGAGAGATAACTCATGTGGCGGAGCAACATATGGTGTTAAGTCAGAAACATTAAAAATAGGGGAGATTCCCCAATCGTGTGGTAACTCTAACAAAAACGCATTTTCCCCTAGCTTCTTTAAAATTCAGAAAGGTCCCGCTCGCCGGTTCGCCAATTTTTTTATGGTGCCCGAAGGCAACCGTTCAGGGATTAGACGTACCATGACCAGATCGTCAACCTTTAAAACAGACGCTCGCTTATGTATGTTAGCTGAAGCTTGATAAGACGCGTATTGAGTGACTAACCTTTCCCGGATGAGCGTGTGTAAGTCATGAATATGAGACGCAAAATCCTGTGCGAATTGACTTGATTTATATGACGGTGGTAAAGGGACTAAGTCAAGAGGCACAGGTGCCTTGTAACTGTGCACGATCTCGTTAGGGGACATTCCCATAGACCTATTCCGGGAATTGTTGTAAGTTAATTGGGCATGGGGAAGGACTAGGTCCCAAGTACTTTTGTGGTCTCCCACAAGGCAACGTAATAAACTGCCCAAACTTCGATTCACAACTTCCGTTTGCCCATCCGTTTGCGGATGGTAAGCTGAAGTAAACAGGAGTTTGGTGCCCATAATGCGCCAAAGGGTCTTCCAAAAATAACTTGTAAATTTTACGTCCCTATCCGTAACGATAGATTTCGGAACGCCGCGGTGACCCACTACTTCCTTAAAATATAATTGCGCCACGTGTGATGCGTCGTTGGTTTTATTGCAAGCTATGAAATAGGCCATCTTGGAAAAACGATCTACCATAACTAATATCGAATCGTGACGTCTAAAAGTGACCGGAAGGCCCAGAACGAAGTCCATACTAACGTCCGACCACGGAATAGAAGGAATCGGAAGAGGAGTGTAGAGCCCCGCATTTGTCTTGTTCCCCTTAGCCAATTGGCACACACGGCAACTCCCTACAACTTTATTAACCATGGCCTTAAGACTGGGCCAATAGAACTTATCCTCCACTAACGTGATCGTCTTGTCATGGCCAAAATTTCCCCCTAACCCTCCACTATGCGATTCCCACACAATAAAGTGGCGTAGGGAGGAGCGAGGAATGCATAGCCTCGCATGGTTGAAAAAATAACCGTCACGAATATAAAACGAAGTAATGGTTGACGGCTCGTTGTCTTGGGTGGAGAAGTAGATATCCTTGAAATCCGGGCAGTTGACGTACTCATCCTTAATTCGGTCAAAGCTAATCACCTTAACCTCTAGCGTGGCTAGTAATAATGATACACGACTCAGGGCGTCGGCCACGCGGTTTAGGGTACCCTTAAGGTGTTTTATGATGAATGTATACTCCTGGAGGAAGGAGACCCACTTGACGTGCCTAGGACTGACCTTGGATTGGGATTTAATAAACCTTAGCGCCTCATGGTCGGATAAAATGACAAATTCTTTAGGCAACAAATAATGTCGCCAATGCTGGAGGCATCGGATGACTGCGTAAAACTCCCAGTCGTAATTTGAATAATTGAGTTTCGGGCCTGCCAATTTCTCGCTAAAATACCCCACGGGGTGGCCTTCCTGGCTCAGCACACCACCAATTCCCACCCCTGACGCATCACATGACAACTCAAAAACCTTGGAAAAATCAGGTAGTCGGAGAAGGGGGGCCTCCGACATACGCGTCTTAATTAATTGAAACGCCTTAGTGGCCGAGCTTGACCAAATAAAGTCACCTTTTTTCAGGCACTCGGTTATGGGGGCCATAATGCTGCTAAAATCCTTAATAAATCGCCGATAGAATGTGGCGAGCCCATGGAAACTACGAACGTCCCTAATGTTGGTGGGCTCGGGCCAATCTCTAATGGCTTGCACCTTCCTAGGATCCACGTGGATTCCCTTCGAGCTCACTATGAAGCCGAGGAACTCAACCGAAGACACGTGGAACGCACACTTCTTAATGTTCACAAACAATTTCTCCATTCTCAACGTGGTAAGGATGATCTTCAAATGCATTTCATGGTCGATCGTGGACGTGCTAAAGACCAGAATATCATCAAAATATATCACGATAAACTTTCCCATAAAGGGTTGGAAGACATGGGTCATCATCCTTGAGAAAGTGTTGGGGGCATTAGAAAGCCCAAACAGCATGACAAGCCACTCGTAGAGCCCTTCCTTAGACTTAAAAGCGGTCTTCCACTCGTCACCTTCCCTAATGTGGATCTGATGGTATCCACTCCGAAGATCCAACTTGGAGAAGATCGAGGCTCCGGCCAACATATCTAACAAATCGTCTAAACGGGGAATGGGAAAGCGATACTTGACAGAGATTTTATTAATCGCTCTACTGTCCACACACATCCTCCACGAACCGTCCTTCTTGGGGGCAAGTAAGGCGGGAACGGCACACGGGCTCATGCTGTGGCAAATAAAACCCTTCTGCAATAAATCCGAAATTTGGGCTTGTAACTCTAGGTGCGCGGAAGGATTTAGTCGGTAATGGGGAAGGTTGGGTAAAGAGGAACCCGGGATAAAGTCTATCGCATGCTAGATGTCTCTCATGGGTGGTAGCTCGGACGGAAGCTCGTCCGGATACACATCCACAAACTCTCCCAAAAGTTCTCTTAACGCCGGGGGTAAACCCTCAAAAGAGACCACCTCCTCCCTAGCTTGTAGGCAAACTAGCGCATATAGGACCCCGTCCATGAAAGAGGTTCTCTTAAACTCCTTCCGGCCTATTAAGCTTAAGGCTTTCTTCTCAACCGGGACGACCGTACCCTTGGAGGGGACCGATGGGTCCTTTGGCGGGGCGGGCTTCAAGATGACGGTGCGGTCATTGAACTTGAACTCATAGGTGTTTGCCCTACCAAAATGGGTGACGTCGTGGTCATATAACCAAGGGCGACCCAACAACACATGACAGGTATCCATAGGGATGACGTCACACCAAATCTTCTCTGAATATGCCTTGATGGTAAGGGGCACCAAGCATCGTTTCGACACCGGGAGGGATGACTTGTTCACCCAAGCCACCTTATATGGGTGTGGGTGGGGTTCAGCTGATAGAGACATACGCTTCACTGCAGCCTCGGATATGACGTTCATACAACTACCACTGTCGATAATCAACCGACACCACTTCTCACCACACTTGAAGTTCAAGGTAAAAATATTCGTTCTGTTCCAATCGTCCAACGCTCTGGGGGTTGTCAGGATACACCTCATCACCATCATATGGGAGTCATCCTCCATATCACTAGGTATTCCGTCCAAATCACTCTCTTCCCCTGCCTCGAACGTGAGGTCGTCCGACCCACCAGTGGAATCTAGCAAGGCTAATGGTTTGGGCTTAGTAGGACAGTCACTAGCATAGTGCCCCTGAATACCGCACGCGAAACAAGTGACATTCGTCCGGGTGATCCGACCCACGGGGACTCTCTCACCTGAGGGGTTTCTATTATTTCTAGTCGTTACCACAATAGAGGCCGAATCGGGGGATCGGTATCTTCCTTTATCTTTCGTGGTGGTCGCGGGAGGTGGTTCTAAGATGGACTTTCCCTTCTGAAACGGACGCGTCTTACCCTTAAGCATATTATGTTTCTCGATATCTAAGGCGGCGTTAAAGGTGACGTGCAGTTCGATGTGACCATAACGCAGTAATTTTCCTTGGACGTTGGAGTTTAGCCCCTTTCGGAACCTAGAGAGGGTCACCTCGGGCATCTCTTTAACGTCACACCTAACCATCATGTCCTTTAGCAGACTCATGTACTCTGAAACCGATCTATTCCCCTGAGTGAGGGTAGCTAAATCATCGAACATTTGGATTCGATGGTACGTGGGGACATACTGCTCGGTAAGTTTGGCTTTCATTTCGTCCCAGCCTATAGGCAAAGCCCCATTCTCTATCCTCAGACGACGCTCCTCATTGAGCCAGAATATTTTGGCGCGCCCAAACAACTTCATTCGTGCTACCCTCACCTTATCCGCATCATTTAGCGTATACCACTCAAAATAACATTCCATCTCCATGATCCAGTCCTGGAAGACTTGGGGGTCCCCCAATCCATCATAGGAAGGTGGTTTGACTCGAACGGCTTGAGTGAGATCAAACTCATACGGTGCTCGCTGAATATACTCATTTGGAGGGTTGGGATTAGGGTTGGGATAAGGAATGTGGTTTCCTCCCATCCGAGGGTTAGCGGGAGGATTACGTGGTCCCCCTTGCGCTAGACCCATCCCGTGAATCGCTTCCCTAAGGGCTATCATTTGCTCCGTGAGGTCTTGTCGGAGCACCTCAATCTCCGTGAGATCACGAACATCATCTCGTTCATCCGCCATGGTGGAAGATGTGGGGGAATACTCCGCCCCTGATCTAGTGCGCATGCAAAACGGAGGCACAAGTTTGAGACAAACTTAGTTGAATTAAAAAAACCACTTAATTACTAAAATTTTTTTTTGATTTTGACTACTAACAAGCAAGCAACGACGCGGAAGGCGGGAGTCGATTAAGAAATCGACTTAAACCTCCCTCTGATACCAAATTGACGTAGGGATATCAGTAGATATCCGGCGATCAATGGAGTCACGAAAATAACCTCTCGGTAAGCTGACTTACATCCGCTCCCGACTCTACGTCCGCACTTTCCACAACGTGAAACCAAGCAACAACTAAAATACGGATAGCCACCCGTGGTGTGAAAGGACAAAGGCGATAAGCCAAGATCCGATCACGCTAAAGGGACGAATATTGCGTCCGGACGAGCGAGTTGTACCAAAGGAGATCAATCCAAAATAACGATCAAGACAAGGAAGATCTCCCCCAACAAAAAATAGCGAGGTTCGCCAAACCTAAACAAACTTAAATCAGTTAGAAAGTAAATGATAATCGATTAGAGGCTATTACGACGCATTCAATGCTACCGAAATTACACCAATGCTTAGCCACCACAAGAATATCAAGAGGGAAATCACAAGTGGTATGAGTTTCGTTACCCAAGTTAGAATAGGTGATTCTAACTATCTAATCTCGATCACCCGTTCACGGTTCCTTCGGAAGCGTGGAGTAGGAGGTGAAGATCTCCGTCGTAGAAGCGTCACGCCAAACCAAGCCAATTCAAAGAGCCTCCAACCACACAAATCCCCTCGGAGGGAGGGTAGCCGACCAACTAGGGCTCACGGGTGGAAGCCAGGACGGGAACTGGGGGCTCGGGTTGAGGCCGAGACGGGAGCGGGAATAGGAAGAGAGGCGGCTTGGTGGAGAGGGAGAGGAGGCCGTCAGGTATGGAGGAACGGTGGGGGGTGCTCGGATTTGGGAGAGGTGGCGGTTTTGTTGAGGTGCGGTGAGGGGAAGCGGCCGAGAGCTAAGAAGGCGGGAGGGTTGTGTGAAGCTGGAGACTAGAGGGAAAGAGGGAGAGGGTTAGCAAGGGGAAGGGAAATTAGGGTTTTTTCTATTTCTTTCATTCTACCCAAAATAAAACAATACTCAAGCCTATATATAGGCTTGAATCAAAATTCGGCTATTTGCAGCCCAATAGCAGAAAATTAAAAAGTTCTGAAATACGAAAATAAGTGCTCCCAAACAATGAGCAATATAAATAACAACTTCTAAATTATTTATCGGGAGTGTTGCGCCGCGGGCGTAAGTTGTAGCGTCTCAAATCCCTTGGTGGAGACGAAGGGGGGTCTTCCGGGTCCGTGTTGTCATTTGCCTCCGCATGTTGTGGGTCGTAGTCTCCATCACCTCGACACCGCCAGCCGAGCTGGAGGCAGGGTCATCGGGCACCCGAGATCGTCGGACGACCTTTGCTTTCTTTGGCTTGAAAAGGAGGCCAGGCGACCCGTGCGCCAGCCATGGGGCAGCTTCGAGAGCCGAATCCCGGGCACCCTCCCTCGCAAATGCCAAGCGAGCCAGCATCTCCTCAGACATAGGCATCTTCCGACTATAGATCGCTGAAGGGGGAAAAAAGGAGTCATCCTAGAGGCCCGACAGCTTATTTATAGTGTGAAGGTTGGCCCCCATCGAAAAGATTCCCTCCAGCTCAGCAGGACTTTCGCCGAACACGTGGGGTTGGATGTTTCTTTCCGAGCCTTTTGCAAAGCTCACAAATAGCGGGGATTATGTACAACCCCGTATTCACAGAAGGGACTCGGGCAACCAGGCGGGTCAATCTCGGCCCGCCTCTCCTAGGCGGGTCAACCTCCATGGGTCGCCCAGGCGGGTCAGCTCTGCCCACCACTCCTATGCGGGTCATCCTCAGCCCTCTGACCCGCACCCATTAGGCGGGTCAGTCCTGCCCGCCTCTCCTAGGCGGGCCGCCCTCGTCCCGCGCCTTCCAAGGAGGGCCATCTCCAACTCACATCCCCTAGGCGAGCCAACCCCAGCCCGCGCCTCCTGCCGGGTAGAGGCATTGGAGGGCTACTCGCCCAGTCCCCAATGGGAAAAATTCCTTGCCATTTTTCCCCTGTAGTTCTTCCCTTAGCCAGCTAGAAATGCGGAGTTCGGTTGTTGGCAGGCCAGCCCATGGGGTTTTCAGTAATTTCAGGCCAGCAGAGGTTAGTTATTTGTAGACCATTTTCAGAAATCTATAAATAGGACCCAAGGGGTACCTCAGAAGGCAGGCTTACTGATTCCCCAGTCTTCTAGGGCTTTTTGAGGTACCTTAGCCCGACATTTGGTTAAAGAGGGGAAGCGCTCAGTGATCTTCCGGGTGTGTGGTGGGATCTCCGTGTCGGGCCCTTGGTCTAGTTCTTTGCCCTCTTTTTCTTGTTGTTTTCTTTAAAGGAGCGAATTAAGTGTGCGACTACCCCTTCCCCAAGGGTGAACTCCACGCTCACCACACCAAAATGTTGAAACCGGAAATCGGTCTCTTGTGGAGTTCACCCTTGGGGGAGGGGTAGTCGCGCACCTACTTCGCTCCTGCAAGGAATACAACAAGAAAAAGAGGGCAAAGAACTAGACCAAGGGCCCGGTGCGGAGGTCCCACCACAAACCCGGAAGATAACTGAGCGCTTCCCCTCCTTAGCCAAATGTCAGGCTAAGGTACCTCAAAAAGTGCTAGAAGACTGGGGAATCAGTACGCCTGCCTTCTGAGGTACCCATTAGGTCCTATTTATAGATTTCTGAAAACGGTCTACAAATAACTAACCTCTACTGGCCTGAAATTACTAAAAACCCCTTGGACTGGCCTGCCAACAGCCGAACTCTGCTGTTCTAGCTGGCTAAGGGCAGACCTATAGGGGCAAAATGGTAAGGAATTTTCCCCATTGGGTACTGGGCGAGTAGCCCTCTAATGCCTCTACCCGGCAGGAGGCACGGGTCGGGGCTGGCTCGCCTAGGGGACGCGAGTTGGAGACAGCCCGCCTGGGAAGGCGCGGGCCGAGGGCGGCCCTCCTAAGAGAGGCAGGCAGGACTTACCCGCCTAATGGGCGCGGTTTGGAGGGCTGAGGCTGACCTGCCTAGGAGAGGCAGGCAGAGCTGACCCGCTTGGGCGACCCTTGGAGGCCGACCCGCCTAGGAGAGACGGGCAGAGGCTGACCCACCTGGTTTCCCGAGTCCCTTCGGCGAATACGAGGTTGTACAAGGCTAGTCCTAGTAAGGTATACAATTCTCCCTTAGAGTCTGATTACTTTACTTGATCAGAATCAAAAGCATCTACATCAATAGATGAGGATGGTTCTGAGTCTGAAGGGGATATACACCAACTCATTGATGAGTATGTTGGGTTGCTGCAAGCTCTAAAGAGAAGCAAGCTTCTTGTCAAGGAGCAGGCTAAGGAGATTTAATCTCTTAAGCTGGCAGCATCTGAATCAGCCAAGCTGATTGATTTGAAACTGAATGAGGTTGCCAAACTGAAGAACATAATTGTCATTCAGATGGGCACAATCTCTTTTAAGGAAAATCATATCAAGAATCTGGAGGCAAGACTTCAGAAAGAAAAAGAGTTAGTGGCTAAATTCTCTAACCAAAATCAGTCTTGCCTTTAATAGACAACTTCATTTATCAAAAAGGTAAGACTGGTCTAGGCATTAAGGGAAGAAAAAGGGCCCCCAATTCACATGAAAAAGGTAAGGCACCAGTTCAGCCACTAGCCTCTAAGCTCCCTATTTTCTTTAGGAAGGTGATGCAACCTACAAACAGGTATGATCATGAAATTACTCATGGTCACTGTGAGTATGGAAATCACATTGGCAAGTGTGCTAATGCCAGTAGTCCACTCTATAGGCAAGCCCATCAGGTTCAAAAGGAATTCTTGGGGTTTGCTGCTCCAGCACCTACACTCAAAAGAACTGCAGGCAACAAGGTTGTGAAGTCTGTACCTAAGAGAAGGTACAACAGATTTGAGTGTTGGTGTTGTGGCAAGGTAGGCCACTTTTCTATGGATTGCTAGTTTAACACAAGTGTTAAAACCAAGAATAGTTTACCTATCAGAACAGCTGTAGGTAAACATGATAGTTTTCAAACTAACAAGAACCTAGGACCCAAAACTAATTTGGGTTCTAAGGATGAGTAATTCTTTATTTCATGTAGGAGAATCCAAGTGGTCATACCCCTATATGGTACTTGGATAGTGGATGTTCCAGACATATGATTGGAACAAGAAGAATGTTGAGGGACTATGTACCCATAGAGAATAGACCCAAAGTGATCTTTGGTGGATCAGAAAAAGGAATCATCAAAGGATTTGGTAACATCTCTAGTGATTCAATTACCATCACTAAAGTGGCTTATGTGAAGGGGATAAAACATAACCTGATTAGCATAAGTCAACTTAGTGATCTAGGTTATGATATCTCTTTCCATAAAGGGGAGTGCCAAATTAAGAGGTCAAGTGATCAAGAGATCATGTTTACTGGCACTAGGAGAGCGAATATATATTATCTTAACCTAGATTGTGAGTATAATAACTCACCCATTTGCCTAGTTGTAGGTGAGAAAGCTTCACTATGTGTCAAATGGCACAAGAGGTTAGCTCATCTGAACTATAAGTCTATAGGGCTGCTATTTAGTATGGGTTTAGTGAGGAATGGTCCTCAAGTCAAGTGCATTAAAGAGGGAGTGTGTTCAGCTTGCCAAAAGGGTAAACAGACCAAGTCCTCTTTTCCATCACTTAACACCAAAGATTCAATGAGATGTTTATATCTCTTGCATATGGATTTGTTTGGTCCTATGCCAGTTCATAGTCTTGGTAGGAAAGTATACACTTTAGTTGTTGTGGATGACTATTCTAGATACACATGGGTTTTCTTCTTGAGGCAGAAATCTGAAACCCTTTGTGTTTTCTAGACTTTTGTTAGACAAATTCAGAATGAATTTAATAGTTCAGTGGTCAAAATCAGAAGTGACCATGGAACTGAATTTCAGTCTGAATGTATGACAAAATTTTGTGAAGAACTTGGTATTCATCAAGAGTTCTCCTCACTTAGAACACCTCAGCAAATTGGAATTGCTGAAAGAAAGAATAGATCTCTTATTGAGGCTGGTAGAACTCTCCTCAGTGACACTACTCTCCCTTAATATTTCTAGGTTGAGGCAGTAAATACTGCTTGTCATATTCTCAATAGAGCATCCATAAATAAGAAACTTAAGTTGACTCCCTATCAGATTTTGAAAGGCAAAAAACCAAACATTTCTTACTTCAAAATCTTTGTTACCAAATGTTATGTCATAGTTAATGGTTAGCACTACCAAACAAAGTTTGTTGCCAAATCCCTAGAAGGGATATTTGTTGGGTACAACAATAACAGTAGGGCATACATGGTCTACAACTTGACTACCCAAGTTGTAGAAGAGTCAGTCCA
This sequence comes from Platanthera zijinensis, assembly GCA_039513925.1. NCBI lineage: Eukaryota > Viridiplantae > Streptophyta > Magnoliopsida > Asparagales > Orchidaceae > Platanthera > Platanthera zijinensis. The sequence goes on from CM077079.1 coordinate 214,388,305, forward strand.
TGTTGTTTTTGATGAGTCTAGATTGATTAACAATGAATTGTCTAGTTCTTCAGTTAGTTCTACAGGTCTAACAGACAGGCTGGACAAGATGACCATCAATGATGAAGCTCCTGCTAGGATGGATGATGGAAAAGATACATGGTGTCCAGGGGGAGAACAAAACGCACTGGATTATGAAGATAATGAGGAGCATCAGGTTGAGGAAAATGAAGAAGGCCATGAGGTAGACAGATTTCCTCTAGCTAGAAGACACCTGAAGGATCATCCAGCTCACCAAATCATTGGTGATGTAAGTCAAGGTGTTCTAACAAGGAGCAAGAACATGAACACAGTTTTATGTTCAAGTTTCTTGTCACAGATAGAACCTAGGAAGTTTGAAGAAGCCATGCTAGATACTAACTAGGTTGATGCTATGCAAGAAGAACTGAATCAATTCAGAAGATGCAAAGTCTGGGAACTGGCTCCTAAACCTAAGGATCACAACATCATAGGAACCAAGTGGATCTACAGAAACAAACTTGATGAAAATGGCACAATTATCAAGAACAAGGCAAGGCTGGTAGCAAAAGGCTACATGCAAGAGGAAGGGATTGACTTTGATCAAACCTTTTCCCCAGTAGGAAGGCTAGAGGCTATAAGGATGTTATTGGCATATGCTGCCTATCAAGGGTTCAAGGTATATCAAATGGATGTAAAGTCAGCATTTCTGAATGATGACTTAAAAGAGGAGGTCTATGTTGAATAACCATCAGGTTTTATAGATTCTCATTATCCTGATTATGTATATAGGCTTAGGAAAGCCCTATATGGTTTGAAACAAGCCCCTAGGACTTGGTATGAAACCTTGTCTACTTTTCTTATTGAGAATAAATTCTCTAGAGGAAAGATAGACAAAACTCTATTCTTTAGGGAATCTAAATGCAAGATAATCCTAGTCCAGATATATGTTGATGACATTATCTTTGGATCTACTGAAAACAACCTTTGTAGAAAGTTTGTCAAACTTATGCAAGGGAAGTTTGAGATGAGCAGTATGGGTGAGCTGAAGTTCTTTTTGGGACTTCAAGTCAAACAGACTGATAATGGATTATCCATATCTCTGTCTAAGTTCACCAAGAAGTTTATTAAGAAATATGGTATGGACTCAGCCTCCACCATGAAAACTCCAATGGGAACAAGTATGCCTATAGGCAAAGATGAGACAGGGAAACCTGTTGATGAGTCTTTGTATAGAGGGATAATTGGCTCTCTACTCTACTTGACTACTAATAGACCTGACATCATATATACTACATGTGTCTGTGCTAGGTAACAAGCATGCCCAAAGGAATCTCATTATACTGCAGTTAATAGAATTTTGAGATATCTTAAGGGCACACCTAATCTAGGTCTTTGGTACCCTAAGAATAGAGATTTCTTACTAACAGGTTTCTCAGATGCAGACTTTACAGGATGCAAAGAAGACAGGAAGAGTACTACAGGAACCTGTCAATTCCTAGGTGGAAGGTTGGTATCATGGTGCAGCAAGAAGCAGACCAATGTAGTTATATCAACTGCTGAGTCTGAATATATAGCTGCAGGCAGTTGCTGTGCACAATTATTGTGGATAAAGCACCAACTTGAAGATTATGACATCAAGGTAAGTAGAATTCCACTGTTTTGTGACTCTACAAGTGTTATTTCTATTGTTAAGAATTCTGTATCTCATAGTAGAACCAATCATATAGAAATTAAGTTTCATTTTATAAGAGAACATGTAGAGAAGGAAGATATTAATCTAGAATTCATAAACACAAATAGTCAGATTGCTGATATTTTTACAAAACCTCTGGATGAAACAAAATTCAATCATTTTAAAATTGAATTAGGTATGTTAAACCTAGACTAGGTCAGCACAGGCATTCCTAAGTAGACTATGTAAGCACAATATTTCTCAGGAAATTTGTCTAAGTGCAATGTTTGTGTCGATACAAACAAATTGTGTCGACACACTCAATATGTTATGTCGATAAAGAAAAAGGATGTGTCGACACAGAAACAGTATCTGTGTCGACAGAAGTATGGATGTTGACACAACTATGTCGAGACTTTAAGTTAGCTGATTTTTGTGTCGACACACAAAAATCAATGTCGACACTCTATGTCGAGTCATGACCAGTCCATGTCGACACTAACATAAGTATGTCGACATATAGATGTGTCGACTAAACCTAAGTATTATCGAGACCTAGTATTATTACTAAGGAGCATCTTTTGAACTCCCCTTTGCACCTAGACTATAAATAGGTGAAGCCAAAATCTTGTCGACTATGCTTTCAAATTTCTCGACTCTAACCCATGTGTCGACTTCGATATTCTCTTCTCTTATCTCTCTCTCTCCCTTCCATCAATGGCGCCCATCAAGGAAGACAAGGTGAACGAAGGCTATGAACTGGTTCGTGATGGATTCACGACAGCGTCTCCAGAAATTCAGGGTGTAATTACCCTAATTTCAAAAAATGGGTTGGAATTCTTGGTTTCACAACCAACGAAGATTTGGAAGAAGGAGGTCATGGAATTTTATTCTTCTGCAATTGTGGACACAGACGGGAAGAAGATCAAAGCCACTATACAGGATTCTAGAGTAAAACTTACACTGAAGTCGATTAGGAAATCACTCCAACTTCCTAAGATCAAGGATGAAGTTGACATCATTCCCTCGATGACAAAAGATGCCTTAAGCTAGTGCCGGTTAAACCCTAATACCAAGGTTGGATCATCCATCACCAGGAAAGGGATGAATTCACAAGGGAAATTCTTATCAGAGATAGTAGGCAAGGTAATCCTGTGCAAAACAGGTGGACATGACAGAATCTCAGCTTCTATGTTCAAACTAATGACAAGAATAAATTTCAAGCTAAAGACAGATTAGGCATCCTTAGTATTTGACAAGATACAAGAAGGAATCAAGAAACCAAATCTGGGAAGAATTCTGAGTCTTTGTTTATCTTCAGTAATACTAGATTTTATGAACTAACTTCCAGGATCAAAAATCAACCATATGAGAAGAATGGACACAAGAATCCTGTCTAGGTGGGATAGAGTATTAACCAAGGAGGTTTCAACTCCTAGAAAATAGACCAAGAAAGAAAAGAAGAAGAAGGAAGTTGTTCAGCAAACAGAATATTCTAGTGATTCTGAAGAGGAAGTGGGCTTCAGTTCAGATGAAGACATGCCCCAAAAAGATGTTCAAGATCAAGTAGAGAGCAGTGTGCTCCCATAGCAATAGGTAATCACTACTCTAGGGGGAGAAAATCCTGAATCAGCAGCACAAAATACTGTACTTCCTGAGCAACATGCTCAAGGGGAAGGAATTGATGCTGCTACTCTAGAGAGTGAGTATGTAGCAGATATAGTAATGGATATTGTCTCAGATATCAATAAAGAAGCACTGGACATTGCTGAGAAGGAGGCACAAGATGTGCAGAATGAGCAAGTAAGTATCTCATTTATAGAACAGGCCCTGGACAAAAATCTGGATGTCCAGGGAGAACCTTTTGTTTTCCAAACTAACATTGTTCCTCCTGTACAGATACAGCAAGAGGTAACAATGGAAGATCTATTTCCTGATTTACCTACTACAAGGACTGAGAGGGAGAAATCCCAGGTAGAAAAGGACCTGCCAAGAATTGAGGGGGAGGAGCTGCTAAATGCCCCATCTAATAAGGAAACTGTTGATATAGAAAGTTCCTCACAACCCTCTGATGATGAGGAAGCCACTATGGCTACAAAAAGGATGATAGTTGAAATAAAGAAAAGGAGCTAAGGCTACAAGAAAGCCTTGCACACAGTCACACCACCACCTGCTCTAAGCATGGACTTCAGTTCATTACTGGTCCAGATGCAAGTAAAATTGGATGAACAAAGGCAATCTCTAGAAAAGTATGTGTGTTGGGTACATTGGAAAATGTGTACCTGATTTGGAGAAGCCTCACTTAGCTCAATGATATACATCAAGGTGTATTTAATGTTATTTTGAGTTTATATGTGCAGGTTAAGAATGTGCTAGAATGCAGGAAAAATATTCTAAGTCCATATGTCGACACCTAAAGAAGCTGTGTCGACACTTGGAAATAGCTGTGTCGACACTTCAGAGAATTTGTGTCGACACCGGGAGGAAGTGTCGACACACAGAAGATTATAGTCGACATCGACTGTGTCGACATCGGGAGACAGTGTCGACACACAGAGGCAGAGTCGACAACAACTGTGTCGACACCTGGAGGCAGTGTCGACACACACTATGTTCTTAGTCTACATCAACGGTATCGACACACAGGACTTGTGTTGACACACAGCTGAGTCTAGACCAAGTTGATTGCTAATGAATGGTGAAGTGTTTGTGTCAAAACAAATAATCAGTGTCGACACATTCTCAAGATGCAGTATCAAGGAGCTGTGTCGACATCAAGACAGCTTTGTCGACATCACCAAAGGCTGTGTCGACACTTAAGTCACTTGTGTCGACACATATTGACAGATGGTCTCGACACTTTATGGCAGACAGACTCGACGCTTTGCTGACAGAGTCAAAGGCTCAAGAACTGTTTGAAGACTTGACAGTTGTGGGTTATGACAGGTTTACTGAAGCTGTCAGACTTGTCAGAAGTTAGTTATAAACCGGATTAGCCGGTTACCAAGGATGAAGTCTATAAATAGATGGATTCAGAAGAAGAAAAAGATAATAACAAGATAACAACAACACATAGAGAAGTAGTATTGTCACCACTAATCTCTGATCAAGAAAGTACAAGTAACAAAAAAGAAGATCTTCGTGAGAAGATCTAAGAAGACATTCTGAAGTAGTTTTCTATTCAGATTCTGTCTAAGTTGAATTCAATTAGAATTCAGAAGTATCATCAAGGGTTTTAGATATAGAGAGATCCAGCCATTTGAAGACAAGAAGGAAGCTATCACAGGTTTCTCAAAAAGCAGATACTGAACCAATCTATCAAGAAGATTCAGATCTATTTCTGAAGTCTTAGAAGGAAGCTGCCAGTCAGTTTTATTCAAAGGAAATCAACTCAACTAAGTTCAGATTCAAGAAGCTTTGAAGAAAGCTAAGATCAAGTTGATTTCAGCCATCAGCCTCTTCAAGAAGCTGATCAAGAAAGTTCTTATGCCATCTCTCTCAACAGGGGTAAGTGATTACCAAAATTCCTTATCAAATTCTGTAGGATCTATTTATAGATCTGAGTTGTAAGCCTAATTTATAAAGGCTGAGTGTAGGAGATTTATTCTCTGAGGTAGGGCTGTTTATGCCTGAGTTGTATGAGAAGGTTTTCTCTGAGCTGTAGGCCTTGAGGCAAGGCTGAGGTAGGGCTTCTTATCCTGAGTTGTAGGAGAAGGTATTCTCTGAGTTGTAGGCCTTGTGGCAAGGCTGAGATAGGGCTTATTAGCCCGAGTTGTAGGAATCCTTCTGGATTCTGAGCTGTAGGATCTGAAGATCTGAGTTAAAGGAAGAAGTTAGGCCGACTCTAGCATAATGCTAGATAGGTGAAGGGGGAAAGTGGATGTACCCAGACCTTGGGGAACCACTATAAATCTGTGTGCAATATGTGATGTGTGTATGTTTGTGATTGATGTGCTGTGTTAGCATTAGTTATATCTGATTTATTCAAATAACTATAGTTATATTCTGCCTTAAGTTAAATCAAGGAAAAGTACCTATTCACCCACCCCCCCCTATAGGTGTTTAGGTAGTCTTGAAAGTAAAACTATCAAGTGGTATCAGAGGGAGGTTACTCAAAGAAGGACTTAACAGTCTGAGTTAGATCCTTAAGGAAGAATCAAGAATCAAGAAAATGGGTTCTGGAGAGAATCACAAGGAATTAGGGTCAATGAAATTACCCATCTGCAGGAAAGAGATTTTTGGAATCTGGAAAGAAAGGGTTAGATTGTTTATGCAGGCCTCTGACCCAAGGATATATATCACAGTAAAAGAAGGTCCATATATCCACATGAATTTTTCTGCTCTAGATGCAAATCAAAAAACTACTAAAGATTTTTCTGAAATGACCAAGGATGAAATTATATTGGCAACTATGGATAAGAGAGCATAGAATATCATAGTGAGTGTCATAGATGATTCTACTTTCCAAAATTTGATTTATTGCAAAACCTCCAAGGAAATGTGGGACACCTTGATTGTCTATATGGAGGGTTCTGAAGAAGTTAGACAAGACAGAAAATCTATGCTTAATCAAGAATATGAGAGTTTCAGACAAGGGAAGTCTGATAGCATATCTGAATGCTACAAGAAATTCTACAGGATAGTGAATGAATTGATGTCCTATGGAAGGGTCTTCAGTACTTATGAGCTGAATGACAAATTCCTAAGATCCTTGACAAAGGATTGGGATACCAAGATTTGTGTCATTAGAGAAGTGGCCAAACTAGCTGACATTTCTCCTCCAACCTTATTTGGAAATTTGCTATCATATGAAATGCAACTAACAGCTAGGAAGGAGGAAGAAAGAAATACAAAAGGAGAGCATAGAGAAAAGTCAGTGGCCTTCAAGGTTGAAGCCACTAGAAAGAGCAGGAGGATGTCTCCATCACCTCCTAAGGAAGTTGCTGAAATGATCTCAGAAATTCAGAAAATCAGAACTCAGATAGCAGTGATTAATATGTAGATTTTACTGCCTTTACAAGGCAGTTTCAGAGGTTCTTGAAGAAGAAGCAGTGGAAGTCAAGGCCCTCCACATCACAGCCAGTTGATGACTATTATTAAAAGAGAAAATCATCAAGAAAGGAAAGGAGCAGGTCTAAGCCCAGCAAAGCTACAACATCAAAAATTGTTTGCTATTGCTGCAATAGGCCAGGATATGTGGTGGCTGAGTGTCTAGAAAAGAGAAAGGAGTCAGCAGACAGAAAGAAGACTCAACAAAAGGGCAAGAAGGAGAAATCCTTTGTTGCTAAGAAGGAGAAGAGTCTTACAGATCAATCCTCCTCAGAGTAAGAATCTGAAGCTGAAGCATACATTGGACTGTATGCAGCTAGTGAAGAAAAGGAGTTTATGCAATTGCTGGACTCCATCAATGAACAAGAAGACAATCAGTGCATGGGACTGATGGCTGAATCAGAAGACAACAAGTGCCAAGATCAGCCTGGTCCCAGTAAGGTACAAAGTAATACTAGAATTTCTGATTATAGTACAGGTTTAGAGTCAGATTCATCTTCATCAAGTGATAAGGATAGATCAGAATCTGAAGGAGATATTCATCAGTTGATAGATGAATATGGGGACTTATTGCAGGCACTTAAGAAAAGCAAAAACCTGGCCAAAAATCAGGCTAAGGAAATTACAGATCTTAAGATGACTGCATCTGGTTTAGAGAAAGAATTGGATCAACAAATGAATGAGGTTGCCAAGCTGAAAACTATTACAGTTATTAAGATGGGTACAATCACATATAAAAATGATCTAATTAAAAGTCTGGAAGTCAGACTTCAAGTAGAGAAAGATTTGGTGGCTAGTTACTCTAAGCCAAAAACAGTCTTACCCTTAATAGATGAGTTTGTGGCTCAAAAGGGTAAGGCAGGAATATGCTATAAAGGTAACACCTGGGCTGCCCATTTCAAGAGAAAGGGCAAAGAACCTATTAGGCCATTGAATTTTAAAGTCCCTGTAGCTTTTAGAAAGGTGCATGAGCCTTCTAACAAGTATGATCTTGAAAACAATCATGGTCATAATAAGACTGATGTTATGAATAACAAGGGTGTTAATGCCAATAAGTCAGCCCATGTTCATAAACCCCATGGTTAGAAGAAACCATTGGGTGTAGCTGCAGCAGCACCAGCACAGAACAAAAATTCTTCAGTCAAAAATGTATCTAGACCTTGATACAACAAGTATGAATGCTGGTGTTGTGGCAAGACAGGCCATTTTGCCATAGACTGCTGGCATAACATAAGTGTCAGGAAGAACAACAGTCTACCAGTTAGAAGAGCTGCTGGTAGTTTTGATATGAATGGTGCTAACTTGAACCAAGGACCCAAGACTTACTTGGGTTCTAAGGGAAGGTAATTCTGTATTGCAGGAATGTCCAAGTTGTCATGCCCCTATATGGTACTTTGACAGTGGATGTTCCAGGCACATGACTGGAACAAAGGGGCTACTGAAGGAGTACACATCTATCAAGGATGGGCCTAAAGTAATCTTTGATGGATCTGAAAGAGGAATCATCAAAGGATTTGGTAACATCTCTTCCAACCAAATTACCATCACTCAAGTGGCTTATGTAAAAGGTTTGAAACACAACCTGATAAGCATAAGTCAGCTGAGTGATCTAGGATATGACATTTCATTTGTTAAGAATGGATGTCATATCAGAAGGTCAAGTAATCAAAAGGTCATATTGACTGGGTATAGAAAGAGAAATGTTTATTGTTTTGATTTTGCGTGTGAGAACAAAGGTTCTCCTATTTGTCTTGTAGATGATGAGAAAGCATCTCATTGTGTCAAATGGCACAAGAGGTATAACATCCCATTTCCAGATAGACCCCTAGGAGTCGGTTGGTCGTGACAGAACCTTAGGAAGCCCAAAAATTGAAATAAATCGATCGAGATTTCGGGTCACGGGTTGGTCACGCCCGTGACCGACCAGTCACGCCCGTGACTTTGGGCGTGACTATTTCGACGATCGTCGATCTCCGTGAGACGATCCTCGAACTTGCTGCCCGGGTATGTCACGCCCGTGACCAAGGTGTCATGCCCGTGACCTAGGGCGTGACTCCTTCGACGATCGTCGATCTCCATGAGACGATCATTGAACTTGCAGCCCGGGCATGTCACGCCCGTGACCAAGGTGTCACGCCCGTGACCTAGGGCGTGACTCCTTCGACGATCGTCGATCTCCGTAAGGAGATCGTCGAAATCGAAACTCGGGACTGTCACGCCTGTGACCTAGGTGTCACGCCCGTGACCTAGGGCGTGACCAGCCTTCGACGACCGTTGATCTCAGTTCGACGATCGCCGACCTCAGAATTTCCGTTCGGACCTGTCACGCCCGTGACCAAGGTGTCACGCCCGTGACCTAGGGCATGACCACCCTTCGACGACCGTCGATTCTAGTTCGACGATCGTCGACCTCAGAATTGCCACCCGGGCCTGTCATGCCCGTGACATATGTGTCACGCCCGTGACATTGGCCGAAACGACGGTTCAGGCCCGAAATTATTCTAACACGCGTGGTAATAAATGCTGGTGTGGGAAGTTACACCAGGAGTAATTACAGGCCGTTTTTCCTTCTGTAATTATATAATAAAGGAGGAAGATGTGGTCCGATAGGAAACCGCCAACTGGACACACCTGTTCATCTTCCACCATTTCTTATCCCTTCACTATAACTGAAATGTTATTAGGAGGAGCCTTCATGACCATTAAGGCTTTACCCTTTCACCTCCCCACATGCTAACATAAAAAAGCCCACTTGAAGCAAGAGGAGAAGGTTACACGCTCAATCAAACGATCAGATCCTTGTTCTTGCTGTAGGAGAAGTTCAGCAACGCCACCACCGCGCCATGGCACCCCGTCGTTCATCTCGCCTCCAAACCGCAAACAAGGTCCTCCTCTGCTTCTTATCTTTCATGGGTAGATCTTAGGATTCTTAGAAAGGAAGTTCGCGCTCAACAGAGCCGGATCCATCTCTCGTTTTCATGGAAAACCATGAAAAGTGTATTCTTGAGTTCGCCAGAAACCGCCACCTCCGGCGGCCAAACCACCGCCGACCGTTAGCCATCGCCTCAACGGAGGCGGTGGTGGTGGTGGCTGGCCAGGGAAGTGACCGGACGATCGGTGATGGAGTGCGAAAGAGCTACAGGAAATATGATTTTCTGTGTCTGGTTTTCGGGTTTTGTAGAAGATGAACAGTAAAAACTGTTTTAATGTATAAATTATGTAAATAATTTTGTAAGGAAATTATACTTGGATGGGCACATTTTAATGCTGCAAAACGAGGCACTTAGAGGCCATTTTAGGAAAAGTGACCAGACACAAAAGTCGTAGCCCTTCGAGTCTAGATTAATCTAAAATTGGTTTCAACTCGTTTGGGTAAGCGGTTCGGCCGCAGCACCCGTTTTAGTGGGGGTTGTACCTAGAGTTGGGCAGAAATTAAAACGGATGCCCACTCTTCGTCCCTTGTCCAAATGACCTGAAATTTGGGCAGGGGATTAGCCTTAACAATACCTAAAGGCAGACCAAAAATGGGAATTTTTGGGGATACTTTGCCTAAAGTTTTTGTTTCAATTTAATAAACTTAGAGGAATTTATTTAAGTGGTCAAATGACCTCCAAACCCTCCCAAAATTTGGTGAGTGGTCCCTGGTTATAAAACCTAGGTCTGTACAAAATTCCAACTGATTTGGAGGAGTTTTGGGTAGGAAATCTTCTACCCTTAACTAGGCATTAGTGAGACACCTTTTAGTAAAAAGTGCACAAAGAGTTTGGAAAGGTCAAATCACCTCAACAGAGGCTGATTTTCTGATCTCTGACTTAGAAGGGTGTTATAACCTGCTTGGAGAAAAACAGTGAGGTTTAGGATTGGTTTACCCTAGGATCCAAGCTCAAACCCTAAATGAAGGGTTTTGAGGGTTGTGAAGGACATGGGGGCAATTGCTCTTGTTTTGCCTTGAAACTCTGTAGAGTTGACAAAAGCTTGATAAGAATGGTCCGGATGTAATCTTGGGGCATTTGGAGACAAGTAGATACCTTAAAACCCTAACCTTAGTTTTAGGGTAAAATATCAAATAGGTAAAATCAGTCACTGAATCTTACTTAAAAACTGTGAAATTTGGGTAGAGTGAGTTTTGGATCAGGTAGAACTTATAGCAATTTTTCTGGAATTTGATGTTGATTATTGCTAACACTTCATTTGTAAAGCTTGTTATGGCCTTAGATGAGGATTTAATTATTTATGAGTCTCTGTTCATTGAAATCTCATGAAATTTTGGGGATATAGATTTTAAAACAGAATGATTATCCCCGAATTTTTATATAATTTTTAGTTGAGTACATCCAGTACTTCCTTCACAAAAGTTAAAAAGGGGTTCTATGCTTGAAAAATTATTTAGGGATGATTTTATTACTGAAAAATTATGAAACTGGGTCAGTGCTAATTTTAGGCCTTTATCTGCATGTCATAAATTATTTGTAATTTTTGGAAGAATATTTTCTGTACTTGATTCATAAATAACAAAAGATAGAGATTGTTTCTAAAATAGTTTTAATGCCCTTTTGATGATAGAAAAATTATGATACTTTGAATTTAACCTATTGGGATAACCTACTATTTATCATAAATTTGCTGGACATCATGCATGAGAACTTAGGGTAGTTCATGTTCAAACCAGTAGCCCTTGGGATTTTCGAGGAATTTAATTTAATGCCAAATAAATTATGAAAATTTCCATTTTCTGGATTTAGGTCATTTATATCATGGTAAGTCTCCAGTAAATAATTTAGGGCATTTGGATGAGTATTGGATCATTGCACAACCGGTTCGACATGTAGTCTAGGTCGGTCTGCATATAGCAATTTGTGAAATGCAATAGGACATGATCTAAGGAAGGCATTGGAGTTAATCATATTGTCTGGGTGGGCAATGGTGGAGGAAATCACAATAGGAAGGTATAAAGAGTAGTGAGAAGTGGTGATAGCTAGAGTTAAGAGGTGCTCGGGTTTCGGCGAAAGATCGCCTTTCCCCGAAGAGAGGAAGGTTAAAAATCACCCTAGGATAGTCTATCGTAATATGAGAAGGGAATCGGGTTAAGGGAGACAAACCAATAACAATAAGTGCCTTGCGAAAGGGAACTTCGGGCCGTAATGCCGCCGTCTTAGTTCCTAGTGCCCCTTGAGAGCCCTTCACGGGGAATACCGGGGGCAGTCCTGGGCTAACGTAAACTGTAATAACAAACCGACAAGAGTAACTTAGTAACTATGGCTGCACCTTTCACAAACACTGTTGGCATAGGAAGATTGATGAGAGCTTCGGCTCGGTAGGTTTGGAGACGGACGTTTGGGTCCGGGGAGCTTCGGCTCGGTTGGTTCGGAGATGGACGTTTTGGTCCGGGGAGCTTCGGCTCGGTTTTGTGTGTTTACGATTAAACTTGCATGTGCATAAAATAGGAAAAGTTAAGGTGGTGGGTTTTTCGATATCGGGGAGTTCGATTGCACCGACACCGATATCGTTGACTCGGCGAGGTGATTAGCACTTCGCCAACAGAAGTCCGGTGCGCCAGCCGGCAAGAGTACGCAGGCGTCCGCTTAGTGCACCAAGCGTTGAGGCGTACGATAGGTCAGACCAGTGGTGCTTTTACTGGTTTTGAGGTGGGCGAGGCCCAACCTACCGCTTCCGTCCGCCATTACGGAGGTATCCTAGGAGGTAACGGCTCCGAAAGGGGGAACTAAAGGTCTGTGTGCACAGAGTCGGGTGTGTGAGTTGCACTTGCATGTTTCATCATACCCACTTGCATGTCATAGCATAGTCGATTCATTTAACCATGAAACCTAAAGTATAAGTGGTATGGGATGCTTATACTTTAGGACCTGCAAAACGACCCCTTGGTCTATAAGCTTGTGTGGGCAAGTTTATAAATCCATGGTTAATTTCAATATATTAACATATGCTGTTGTTTGGTAACCGACACCCCAACGTATAGGTGGTATGGGACACTCTATACGATGGGAGCCTTGCAGAAGATCCCTTGGCTTATGCGTTTTCGCACATAAGTTAAGGTTACTTTTCTTACTTTCTGTTTTAGCCATATTATTATAGATTTGCTAGATTAGTTCCGCTGCCATTTGTTTATTGCTTAATCTCCACCTTCATGTCCTTCCCTTTTCTTCCTCTCGGCTCGGTACCTAGGAGCCATGGGGGAAGGGGTAGGGGATGATAGGGCTTAGTCTTTATGACTAATGGTTTTCGAACCACATCATTTAGGGGATCGTGGAGCCCAGCATGGAGGAGCAGCCCCAGAGATCGGTGCGCCTGGAGATGGGGCAGTCTAGCTCCGGAGTTCATACAGTCGGGACCGTGAGTCTCGACCCTGAGTAGTTCCTGTTTTTGCTTCCGCATGAGAGACTTGTAGTGAGGACATTTTGTATCGAGCATAAGCCCGCATTTATAGTACTCTGATGATTTATGTGGACACTCCCTTCGTGGAGATTCATTTCTATATATGTGATTTATTATTGTGGACTGCATTGCTCTTACTTCTATTATTGTGCTACCTTTCTGTGATCGAAATGGCCGGCAGAATCGGCGCCTTGTGGTGATGACCCTTCAGGACGTGAAGGTGTCACCGCAAAGCGGCGATTCTAGGCCTAAGACCCCGGTGGTTGAAAAAGAAAAAAAAGGGGGTCTTACAAGTGGTATCAGAGGGAAACATCGATCTAAAAAGGTAGCAGTCCACTAACCCTGGGTCACCCCCGCTCGAGTTTAGTTTGGGGACAAACTAAGCAGCGGAAGCAGTGGTGTGCCCATATGGGGATCACATATAAATTGTCCACCTTTATGTAATATTTGCACATTTTCTCAGCATGTGTTTTTGTTACGCAGCCTCCAGCACAGCCTATGCCACAAGGCGGAGTTCAACAGGCTCAGGGTGTTGCACCACCTCCACCGGTCCCCACTCCTTTCCTTCAGTCAGACATGGGACAGACTCTGACTGCCATCCTAGAGGCTTTCAGGGCCCAGCAGGTTCCGGCCCCGCAGCCAAACCCGGGGGCCAACTGGCTGAGCATCTTCCGGGGTCTCTCTCCCCATCCTATTTGGGGACTGAGTCAGCGGTTCAGACGGAAGAGTGGCTAGATATCATGTACGAGATGCTGACTGGGATACGGTGTCCCTGGGAGGAGAGGGTGGCTCTGGTTGTCTCTTGTCTGGAGTCCCATGCAAAGAGGTGGTGGAAGACGCTGTTGGACACGACATTTGCCGATAGGGAGGTTGCAGAGGTTACTTGGGAGGAGTTCAGGGCCGCACTACAGGAGCATTTCATTCCGCAGTCGGCCAGGGATTATTTGGAGGAGCGGTTCTTACAGCTTAAGCAGGGCACCCGGACCGTGGTGGAGTACCATCGAGAGTTCGACCATCTGGCCCGATACGCAGATTCCTACCAGCTGGACAAAGCAGGGTATATCAGGAGGTTCTATAAGGGCCTGCGGGAGGACTTGAGGGAGGCTCTGTTGTTTGTATCTGACGGGCCCATCTCCTGGATTTTGGAGATGGCAAAAAGGATTGAGGCAGATTGGCACGCCACCTGGGGCCGGAAACGGCTAGCAGAGGATCAGGGGCGGAGAGGTAGAAATGACCAGCGGCGAGGTGCTGTACCAGAGGGGAGGAGGACAGAGGACCAGCCTCATCAGGACGTGAGGCAGGAGCCGAGGGAACAGGTGATATTGGCCCCTCCACCTCTTCGGATGCAGGAGATGCCGAGACCCGGGGGAATGGCGTATCCCCCACCGGAGTGCTTCCTTTGACATCAGATTGGGCACATTCTGAGGAACTGCCCCATGAGGGGGGCACCACCTCTAGCACCACAGGGCGGCCCACCAGCTCAGCATTATGGAGGCCAAGGATGCGGCCGCGGTCGTGGATACCAGGAGGGAGATCGTAGACAGGGAAGAGAGCAGGTATATGCTTTGGACCTTGCGCAGTCTCGGAATCCGGAGCAGGTCATCGCAGGTACGCCGCAATGCTTCTTTATTTTCATAGAATTTCCCTTTCAATGGTCAAACTTTGAATCGCACTAGATAGATTAGCAAGGAAAGTAAAACTCACTATAGAACCCTAAGATATCTAATCACCCCAGGTATAGTCTTCATCAGCGGCAAGCCGGCCCGCACGCTGTTCGATACTGGAGCTACTCACTCCTTTGTGTCGGAGACATTCGTAGAAGGACTGGAAGGCGTGGAGCGGTTCACAGGCTCGAGGATGAGGGTGCGACTACCGGATGGATCTGAGCTCCTTACCACGGATCACTGCAATATGGAGGCAGAAATTGGTGGAAAGGCATTCGAGGCTCCAGCGACGATTTTGAAGCTGACAGACTACGACTTGATCCTGGGCATGGTATGGCTGCACTGGAACCATGCCCAGATTGACTGCCAGGCGAAGAGGATCACCGTGAGACACGGGGACTCTTTCATTACCATCGAAGGTATAAGACCTGTCTCTCGTATACTCTTATCTTCGGTACAGGCCGTTAAGGCCCATCTGCAGGGAGAGGAGGTCTATCAGATTCTATTTGAGATGGCGGAAGTTAAGGAGTCGGTGACAGACATCCCGGTGGTGCGAGATTTCGCTGACATCTTTCCAGAGAAACTGCCAGGACTACCTCCACACCGAGAGCAGGACTTTCAGATACAGCTTGTGTCGGGGGCCAACCCGGCATCTAGGGCCCCTTATCGGATGGCCCCAAAGGAGTTGGCAGAGTTTCGGACTCAGTTGCGGGAATTGGTTGAGGCAGGATTTGTTAGACCGAGTTCCTCGCCATGGGGAGCACCGGTCCTATTCGTGAAGAAGAAGGATGGGACACTCCGCATGTGCATCGATTATCGAGCACTAAACAGGCTGACCGTCCGGAATACCTATCCGCTCCCTCGGATAGACGAATTGTTCGACCAGCTGGAGGGGGTCCATTATTTCTCAAAGCTTGACTTGAGGTCAGGATACTACCAGCTACGGATCCAGGAGGAGGATATCCCGAAGACGGCCTTCAGTAGCAGATATGGCCTGTATGAGTTCACCGTGATGCCCTTCGGGCTCACGAATGCTCCGTCGGCGTTCATGAGTCTCATGAACCGGGTCTTCGAGGCCTACTTGGATGTGTTCGTCATAGTATTCATAGACGACATCCTGATCTACTCTAGGACGGAGGAGGAGCACACTCGGCATCTAGCACTGACTTTGGAAAGGTTGCGGGAGCATCGCCTTTATGCAAAATTCAGCAAGTGTCAGTTTTGGTTGAAGGAGGTGGCCTTCCTAGGCCACATTATCAGCGGAGCCGGGTTGGCAGTGGATCCGGCAAAGATTCGGGCAGTTCGCGATTGGCCACAGTTGAAGACAGCCACCGATGTACGCAGTTTCTTGGGACTTGCCGGTTACTACCGGAAGTTCGTGGAGGGGTTCTCTCAGATTGCCCTCCCCCTCACATCTTTGACGAAGAAGGAGGCACCTTTCGTTTGGACCCCGCAGTGCCAGGCGGCTTTCCAGGAACTGAAGGACCGACTCATCTCAGCCCCTATTCTGGCCCTTCCATCTGGAAAGGAAGGATTCTAGGTATATACTGACGCATCATACCAGGGGATGGGAACAGTGCTGATGCAGAACGGACACGTCATAGCATATGCCTCCCGCCAGCTGAAGACCCATGAGAAGAACTACCCAGTGCACGACCTTGAGATGGGAGCGGTCGCTTTTGCTCTGAAGGTCTGGCACCATTATCTTTACAGAGTCCACTGTGACATTTACTCCGACCATAAGAACCTGAAATACGTGGACACGCAGAAGGAGCTGAATATCAGGCAGAGGCGCTGGGTGGAGTTCTTAGCAGATTATTAGTATGAGATGCACTACCATCCAGGGAAGGCAAACGTAGTGGCCGACGCGTTGAGCCGGCGAGCTGCCACTTCCGAAGCCGGGCCCCAAGTTATGTCCATGGGGCTAGTTCGGTCATTCAGAGATATGCAGATATCCCTAGTGTCCGAGGATGGCCCAGTTCTGTATAGGGAGTATCTGGCATCGATAGTGGCCATAGATGATATTCGGGATCGCATTCGGGACGGACAGAGGATAGATGCGTGGGCAGAGCCGATGTTCCGAGCTTTGGAGGAAGGTTCAACAGGAGATTATTCCCTGAGAGATGGATTGCTACATTTCAGAGGCAGAGTATATATACCCGCAGGAGGCCAGATCCGAGAGGATATTATGATGGAGGCGCATTGCAGCCGGTACTCTGTGCACCCGGGGATCACAAAGATGACTGCTGATCTGAAGAAGACGATGTTCTGGCCGGGCATGAACAAGGACATTACGTACTTCATGACCCATTGTGAGGCGTGTCAGTTGGTGAAGGCGGAGTGCAGGAACCCCGCAGGATTATTGCAGCCACTCCCGGTGCCGGAGTGGAAATTCGACGATATAGCTATGGATTTTATACATGGTCTTCCCCGGTCTCGGACGGGGAATGACTCGATCTGGGTGATTGTTGATCGGTTGACAAAGGTGGCCCGCTTTATACCGATCAGGAAGGATGACTCGGTGGGAGTGCTGGTACAGAAGTTTGTGGAGCAGTATGTCCGATATCATGGCGTGCCCCGGACGATAGTGTCGGACCGCGATGGACGGTTTACATCCAGGGAGTGGCGGTCAGTGCAGGCATATTTGGGCACCCGGTTGACTTTTAGCACAGCCTTCCACCCTCAGACGGACGGGCAGACAGAGCGCACCAACCGGACCTTGGAGGATTTACTACGACTGTGTATACTGGACCGAGGAGAGCCGTGGGAGAAGATGTTACCGTTGGTCGAGTTCTCCTATAACAATAGCTACCAGTCCAGCATCAGGGTGGCGCCTTATGAAGCCTTGTATGGTAGAAAATGTAGGACCCCGCTTTCTTGGGTTCAAGACGAGGATCCGAAGGTGTTGGGATCGAATTTTGTTGAAGACACCGAGGCTCAGGTGAGACTGATCAGAGATAGGATGTTGGAGGCGCAGAGCAGACAGGCTAAATACTATAACGCCCGGCATCGTCAGGTGGAGTTTCGGGTAGGAGATCGAGTGTTCTTGAAGATCCGGCCCATGCACGGAGTCTCACGGGTGCGCGGTCGGAGGAAGAAGCTCAACCCTAGGTATATGGGCCCTTACCGGATCCTGGAGCGGATCGGACCCCTAGCCTACAAGCTAGAGTTTCCGCCAGAGCTGGCAGCTCTATACGACGTCTTCCACATTTCTTCGCTGAGAAGGGCTCTACTACGCCCGGAGCAGCGGATTTTGACCACCGAAGGGTCGGTAGCTTCAGACCGATCTGTTCACTTGGAGCCGGTTCAGATCGACGACAAAGGAGTACGGATCTTGTGCCGCAAAAAGATCCCCTTAGTCAAGGTTCTGTGGAGAAACCACGGTCAGGAGGAGCACACCTGGGAACCGCAGGATCTGATGAGGCAAAGATACCCGGAGTTGTTCAGTCAGGTACATCTCACCACCTCTCGGTATACTCTAGATTGCCTTCTTGTTTTGGACAGTTAAGACTAGATAAGGAAAATTCAGGACCTAGGTATGCGCACTCAATCAGAAAGGTAGGGGCTAATCTTTTGTTTATTGGGGAGATTGTCTTCGTTTATCAAACGAATAGTTGCCTGAACCCAATAGAAAGATCGTATGGGATGTTACAAGTTTAATTTATTCCGATAGAAATCCCCGTAGGCTCAACCTCAATTTCGGGGACGAAATTTTTGTTTTGTTTATTGGGATTTGTAACATCCCATTTCCGGCTAGACCCCTAGGAGTCGGTTGGTCGTGAAAGAACCTTAGGAAGCCCAAAAATTGAAATAAATCGATCGAGATTTTGGGTCACGGGTTGGTCACACCCGTGACCGACCCGTCACGCCCGTGACTTTGGGCGTGACTACTTCGACGATCGTCGATCTCCGTGAGACGATCGTCAAACTTGCTTCCCGGGCATGTCACGCCCGTGACCAAGGTGTCACGCCCGTGACCTAGGGCGTGACTCCTTCGACGATCGTCGATCTCCGTGAGACGATCGTCGAACTTGCAGCCCGGGCATGTCACGCCCGTGACCAAGGTGTCACGCCCGTGACCTAGGGCGTGACTCCTTCGACGATCGTCGATCTCCGTAAGGAGATCGTCGAAATCGAAACTCGAGCCTGTCACGCCCGTGACCTAGGTGTCACACCCGTGACCTAGGGCGTGACCAGCCTTCGACGACCGTCTATCTCAGTTCGACGATCGCCGACCTCAGAATTGCCGTTCGGACCTATCACGCCCGTGACCAAGGTGTCACGCCCGTGACCTAGGGCGTGACCACCCTTCGACGACCGTCGATTCCAGTTCGACGATCGTCGACCTCAGAATTGCCACCCGGGCCTGTCACGCCCGTGACCTATGTGTCACGCCCGTGACATTGGCCGAAACGACGGTTCAGGCCCGAAATTATTCTAACACGCGTGGTAATAAATGCTGGTGTGGGAAGTTACACCAGGAATAATTACAGGCCGTTTTTCCTTCTGTAATTATATAATAAAGGAGGAAGATGTGGTCCGATAGGAAACCGCCAACTGGACACACCTGTTCATCTTCCACCGTTTCTTATCCCTTCACTGTAACCGAAATGTTATTAGGAGGAGCCTTCATGACCATTAAGGCTTTACCCTTTCACCTCCCCACATGCTGACATATAAAAGCCCTCTTGGAGCAAGAGGAGAAGGTTACACGCTCAATCAAACGATCAGATCCTTGTTCTTGCTGTAGGAGAAGTTCAGCAACGCCACCACCGCGCCATGGCACCCCGTCGTTCATCTCGCCTCCAAACCGCAAACAAGGTCCTCCTCTGCTTCTTCGCTTTCATGGGTAGATCTTAGGATTCTTAGAAAGGAAGTTCGCGCTCAACGGAGCTGGATCCATCTCTCATTTTCATGGAAAACCATGAAAAGTGTATTCTTGAGTTCGCCGGAAACCGCCACCTCCGGCGGCCAAACCACCGCCGACCGTTAGCCATCGCCTCAACGGAGGCGGTGGTGGTGGTGGCTGGCCAGGGAAGTGACCGGACGACCGGTGACGGAGCGCGAAAGAGCTACAGGAAATATGATTTTCTGTGTCTGGTTTTCGGGTTCTGTAGAAGATGAACAGTAAAAACTGTTTTTAATGTATAAATTATGTAAATAATTTTGTAAGGAAATTATACTTGGATGGGCACATTTTAATGCTGCAAAACGAGGCACTTAGAGGCCATTTTAGGAAAAGTGACCAGAAACGAAAGTCGTATCCCTTCGAGTCTAGATTAATCTAAAATTAGTTTCAACTTATTTGGGTAAGCGGTTCGGCCGCAGCACCCGTTTTAGTGGGGGCTGTACCTAGATTTGGGCAGAAATTAAAACGGATGCCCACTCTTCGTCCCTTGTTCAAATGACCTGAAATTTGGGCAGGGGATTAGCCTTAACAATACCTAAAGGCGGACCAAAAATGGGAATTTTTGGGGATACTTTGCCTAAAGTTTTTATTTCAATTTAATAAACTTAGAGGAATTTATTTAAGTGGTCAAATGACCTCCAAACCCTCCCAAAATTTGGTGAGTGGTCCCTGGCTATAAAACCTAGGTCTGTACAAAATTCCAACTGATTTGGAGGAGTTTTGGGTAGGAAATCTTCTACCCTTAACTAGGCATTAGTGAGACACCTTTTAGTAAAAAGTGCACTAAGAGTTTGGAAAGGTCAAATCACCTCAACAGAGGCTGATTTTCTGATATCTGACTTAGAAGGGTGTTATAACCTGCTTGGAGAAAAACAGTGAGGTTTAGGGTTGGTTTACCCTAGGATCCAAGCTCAAACCCTAAATGAAGGGTTTTGAGGGTTGTGAAGGACATGGGGGCAATTGCTCTTGTTTTGCCTTGAAACTCTGTAGAGTTGACAAAAGCTTGATAAGAATGGTCCGGATGTAATCTTGGGGAATTTGGAGACAAGTAGATACCTTAAAACCCTAACCTTAGTTTTAGGGTAAAATACCAAATAGGTAAAATCAGTCACTGAACCTTACTTAAAAACTGTGAAATTCAGTTAGAGTGAGTTTTGGATCAGGTAGAACTTATAGCAATTTTTCTGGAATTTTATATTGATTATTGCTAGCACTTCATTTGTAAAGCTTGTTATGGCCTTAGACGATGATTTAATTATTTAGGAGTCTCTGTTCATTGAAATCTCATGAAATTTTGGAGATATAGATTTTAGAATAGAATGAATATCTCTGAATTTTTATATAATTTTTAGTTGAGTACATTCAGTACTTCCTTCACAAAAGTTAAAAAGGGGTTCTATACTTGAAAATTTATTTAGGGATGATTTTATTACTGAAAAATTATGAAACTGGGCCAGTGCTAATTTTAGGGCTTTATCTGCATGTCATAAATTATTTGTAATTTTTGGAAGAATATTTTCTGTACTTGATTCATAAATAACAAAAGATAGAGATTGTTTCTAAAATAGTTTTAATGCCCTTTTGATGATAGAAAAATTATGATACTTTGAATTTAATCTATTGAGATAACCTACTATTTATCATAAATTTGCTGGCCATCATGCATGAGAACTTAGGGTAGTTCATTTCAAACCGGTAGCCCTTGGGATTTTCGAGGAATTTAATTTAATGCCAAATAAATTATGAAAATTTTCATTTTCTGGATTTAGGTCATTTATATCATGGTAAGTCTCCAGTAAAAAATTTAGTGCATTTGGATGAGTATTGGATCATTGCACAACCGGTTCGACATGTAGTCTAGGTCGGTCTGCATATAGCAATTTGTGAAATGCAATAGGACATGATCTGAGGAAGGCATTGGAGTTAATCATATTGTCTGGGTGGGCAATAGTGGAGTAAATCACAATAGGAAGGTATAAAGAGTAGTGAGAAGTGGTGATAGCTAGAGTTAAGAGGTGCTCGGGTTTCGACGAAAGATCGCCTTTCCCCGAAGAGAGGAAGGTTAAAAATCACCATAGGATAGTTTATCGTAATATGAGAAGGGAATCGGGTTAAGGGAGACAAACCAATAACAATAAGTGCCTTGTGAAAGGGAACTTCGGGCCATAATGCCGCCGTCTTGGTTCCTAGTGCCCCTTGAGAGCCCTTCACGGGGAATACCGGGGGCAGTCCTGGGCTAACGTAAACTGTAATAACAAACCGACAAGAGTAACTTAGTAACTAGGGCTGCACCTTTCACAAACACTGTTGGCACAGGAAGATTGATGAGAGCTTCGGCTCGGTAGGTTTGGAGACGGACGTTTGGGTCTGGGGAACTTCGGCTCGGTTGGTTCGGAGACTGACGTTTTGGTCCGGGGAGCTTCGGCTCGGTTTTGTGTGTTTACGATTAAACTTGCATGTGCATAAAATAGGAAAAGTTAAGGTGGTGGGTTTTTCGATATCGTGGAGTTCGATTGCACCGACCCGATATCGTTGACTCGGCGGGGTGATTAGCACTTCGCCAACAGAAGTCCGGTGCGCCAGCCGGCAAGAGTACGCAGGCGTCCGCTTAGTGCACCAAGCGTTGAGGCGTACGATAGGTCAGACCAGTGGTGCTTTTACTGGTTTTGAGGTGGGCGAGGCCCAACCCACCGCTTCCGTCCGCCACTACGGAGGTATCCTGGGAGATAACGGCTCCGAAAGGGGGAACTAAAGGTCTGTGTGCACAGAGTCGGGTGTGTGAGTTGCACTTGCATGTTTCATCATACCCACTTGCATGTCATAGCATAGTCGATTCATTTAACCATGACACCTAAAGTATAAGTGGTATGGGACGCTTATACTTTAGGACCTGCAAAACGACCCCTTGGTCTATAAGCTTGTGTGGGCAAGTTTATAAATCCATGGTTAATTTCAATATATAAACATATACTGTTGTTTGGTAACCGACACCCCAACATATAGGTGGTATGGGACACTCTATACGATGGGAGCCTTGCAGAAGATCCCTTGGCTTATGCGTTTTCGCACATAAGTTAAGGTTACTTTTCTTACTTTTTGTTTTTGCCATATTATAATAGATTTGCTAGATTAGTTCCGCTGCCATTTGTTTATTGCTTAATCTCCACCTTCATGTCCTTCCCTTTTCTTCCTCTCCGCTCGGTACCTAGGAGCCATGGGGGAAGGGGTAGGAGATGATAGGGCTTAGTCTTTATTACTAATGGTTTTCGAACCACATCATTTAGGGGATCGTGGAGCCCAGCATGGAGGAGCGGCCCCAGAGATCGGTGCGCCTGGAGATGGGGCAGTCTAGCTCCGGAGTTCATACAGCCGGGACCATGATTCTCGACCCTGAGTAGTTCCTGTTTTTGCTTCCGCATGAGAGACTTGTAGTGAGGACATTTTGTATCGGGCATAAGCCCGCATTTATAGTACTCTGATGTTTTCTGTGAACACTCCCTTCGTGGAGATTCATTTTTATATATGTGATTTATTATTGTGGACTGCATTGCTCTTACTTCTATTATTATGCTACCTTTCTATGATCGAATTGGCCGGCAGAATCGGCGCCTTGTGGTGATGACCCTTCAGGACGTGAAGGTGTCACAGCAAAGCGGCGATTCTGGGCCTAAGACCCCGGTGGTTGAAAAAGAAAAAAAAGGGGGTCTTACAAGAGGCTGGCTCATCTTAACTACAAGACAATTGGCCAACTCTTTAGTAAAGAGTTAGTGAGGAATGGTCCTCATGTTAAGTGTATAAAGGAAGGGACATGTTCAGCTTGTCAAAAGGGCAGGCAGACAAAATCCTCCTTTCATAGCCTTGAAAACAAGGATTCAGTGAGGTGTCTATACCTCTTACATATGGATCTTTTTGGTCCTATGCCAGTTCATAGTCTAGGCAGGAAGGTCTACACTTTTGTGATTGTAGATGACTATTCTAGATATTCCTGGGTGTTTTTTCTAAGACAGAAATCATAAACCCTAAGTGTTTTACACAGTTTTGTCAGACAAATTCAGAATGAACTGGACAGTACAGTGGTCAAAATCAAAAGTGACCATGGCACTGAATTTCAATCTTAAAGTATGACAAGATTGTGTGAAGAGTTTGGGATTTTTTAAAAATTCTCCTACCCCTAGAACACCTCAGCAAAATGGTATTACTGAAAGAAAGAATATGACGTTGATTGAAGCTGGTAGAACTCTATTGAGTGACACTTCTCTCCCAGAATATTTTTGGGCTGAGGCAGTAAACACTGCATGTCATGTACTCAATAGGGCCTCTTATCACTAAGTACCACAAAAAAACTCCCTATGAGATTATGAAAGGTAGAAAACCAAATCTATCCTATTTCAGAATCTTTGGTTGCAAGTTCTATATCCTTAACAATGGCAAGTCTTATTTAACTAAGTTTGCTGTCAAATCCCAAGATGGGATATTTGTTGGGTACAGCAACAATAGTAAGGCTTATAGGGTCTACAACTTGATTACTCAAGTTGTAGAAGAATCTGTACATATTGTATTTGATGAAACAAGATTAATCAACAATGAGTTGCCTTGTAGTTCATGCAGTCCAACATGTATAAGCAATAAGATTGACAAGCTTTTTATTGCAGAAGGCTCAACTGCAGATGAAGTATTGGAAAATGATGGCTACTATCCAGGGGGAGTACAAGACTCTCTAGAAGCTGATGACAACCAAGAGGTGCAGCACAATGAAGAAACTGGAGGTGTTCAGCCAGAAGAAAGTCTTCCTCCAGCTGTAAGACATCTAAAGGATCATCCAACAGATCAGATAATTGGTGATCTAAGTCATGGAGTGCAAACCAGAAGTAGAAATCTGAATACAGTTCTGCACTCAAGTTTTCTATCTCAACTGGAGCCAAAGAAATTTGAAGAAGCTATCCAAGACCAACACTGGATTAATGTTATGCAAGAGGAGCTTAATCAGTTTAGAAGATGCAAGGTCTGGGAGTTGGTTCCTAAACCAAAAGACCACAACATCATTGGTATAAAGTGGATTTTTAGGAACAAGTTGGATGAGAATGGAGTTATTGTGAAGAATAAAGAAAGATTAGTTGCAAAAGGATACAAGCAGGAAGAGGGAATAGACTTTGATCAAACATTTGCCCCAGTAGCAAGACTGGAAGCAATCAGAATGTTCCTTTCCTATGCAGCATATCAAGGCTTCAAGGTATATCAAATGGATGTGAAATCAACATTTCTGAATGGTGATCTGAAAGAAGAAGTCTATGTAGAGCAGCCATCAGGTTTTGTAGATTCTCTTAAACCTGGTTATGTCTATAGACTTAGGAAAGCATTGTATGGGTTAAAACAAGCCCCAAGGGCTTGGTATGAAACCCTGTCTACTTTCCTTATTGAGAACAAATTCTCAAGAGGTAAAATAGACAAAACTCTATTCCTAAGGGAATCTAAAGGTAAGATAATCTTAGTTCAGATCTATGTAGATGACATAATCTTTGGGTCAACAGAGAACAACCTTTGCAAGAAGTTTGCCAAACTTATGCAAGGGAAGTTTGAAATGAGCAGTATGGGGGAACTCAAGTTCTTCTTGGGACTCCAAGTAAGACAGACTGATGATGAATTGTCCATATCCCAGTCTAAGTTCACCAAGGAGTTAATTAAGAAGTATGGTATGGAGTCATCCTCTACCATGAGAACTCCTATGGGAACAAGTATGCCTATATGCAAAGATGATGCAGGTAAACCTGTAGATTAGTCTTTATATAGATGAATAATTGGCTCTCTATTATATCTAACTGCTAGTAGACCAGACATTATGTATGCAATATGTGTCTATGCTAGGTACCAAGCATGCCCTAAAGAATCACATTATACTGCAGTCAAGAGGATTCTGAGATATCTAAAGGGCACACCTAATCTAGGCCTTTGGTACCTTAGGAATGGAGATTTTCTACTAACAGGTTATTCAGATGCAGATTTTGCAGGCTGTAGAGAAGATAGAAAAAGTACTACAGGTACATGCCAATTCCTGGGAGGAAGATTGATATCTTGGAGAAGTAAGAAGCAGACTAGTGTGGCAATATCCACAGCTGAGTCTGAATATGTGGCAGCTGGAAGTTGTTGTGCACAACTATTATGGATTCAGCATCAGCTAAGGGATTATGGTATTCAAGTAAGTAGAACACCTTTATTATGTGATTCTAAAAATGCTATTTTTATTGCAAACAATCCTATTTCACATAGTAGAACTAAACACATAGAGATAAAATACCATTTTCTTAGAGAACATGTAGAAAAAGAAGACATCTCATTAGAATTTGTTAAAACTGATTTTCAAATTGCAGATGTATTTACTAAGCCTCTGGATGAAACTAAATTCAATAGATTTAAAATTGAATTAGGAATGCTGACCATAGGTTAGTTTTACCAAAAATATTGGCTAAGTAAAATGGTGTCGACACATTTAGTGATAAGGTGTCGAATCAGAGAATTCATGTCGACAATTCAGGGAAATTGTGTCGACACAGAGAAAATGTGTCGACACCTAAGGGACAAAGAATCGACACATCCAGAAATGTAGTGTTGACACAACCAGAGTACTAGTGTCGACACTTACAGATTTTGTGTCGACACTTATAATAAGGGTCGACACAGAATTTCTGATGAACTACTATGTATCTCCTGTGTCGACATATCATCAATTGGTGTCGACACATAGTAGTCAGCGCCGTGGTCGAGACAATAGAAGTTTGTGTCGACATATTTCAACAGTGTCGAAACTTTTAGACAGTTTTTGCCCGCCTTTTGATCTTCTTTTATTGGAAGGGTATAAATTGGTCAAGAACTTATTCTGTCGACACGCTCACAAGGTTTCAATGAAGGATATGAGTTTGTTAGGCATGCATTCAACGATGCCGAATCGGAGATCAAACAGTTCATTTCTCTTCTTACAGACAATGGATTAGAATATCTAGTCTTTAAACCTACGAAAATATGGAAGAAAGAAGTATTTGAGTTCTACACGGCTGCATCGGTGGATTCAACCAGCTTGAAGATCAAATCCTCTGTATATGGAGAACGAGTCAAGCTGACTCAGAAAAGATTGAGCAATATTCTCCATCTTCCTAGAATACAAGATGAGGAAGAGGTACCTGCCTCAAGAATAAGGGAGGAACATCAATGGTGTGGATTGGATCCAACCATAAAGATAGGATCTGCCATCAATAGGAAGGGCATGAATCCTCAAGGGAAATTCCTGTTAGAAATTATAGGAAAAGTGATCTTATGCAAACCAGGTGGACATGATAGGATCTCAGCCTATATGTTCAGCCTGATGACAAGGGTGATCTTTAAGATTCAAACAAATTGGTCTGTTGTACTGTTTGATAATATAAAAGAAGGAATCAAGAAGCCAAACTTGGCTAGAATTTTGAGTCTGTACCTGGCTGGAATCATTCCAGAGGTAATGCAACAGATTCCTGGATCCAAGATCAACCACATGAGGAGAATGGACATGAGGTTATTCTCCAGGTGGGATAGAGTTCTTTCAAAAGAGATGCCTGAGCATGGTCATGAAGATGCACAAGATCAGGAAGAGCAAGTTAGAGCACAAGTTCAAGATCAGACTGTGACTACCCAAGTCCAGGAAAAGACTATAAATGCACAGGTACAGGGGGAGCAAGAGTCTGAACAGATACAAGAGGAAGAAATAATCAATTTATCAGAGGACATTGTTCCTCAAACTGATCTTGATATTTCTGGTGGTGCTGCTACTGAGAAAGTACAATCTCCTGCTCTCACACAGCAAGAATTTACTCTTGAAGAGCTGTTTCCAGATATTGGAGGAGAAACAAATAAAATGGAAACCCTTAGGGTTGAGGGAGAGCAAGGTGCTATTGAGAGGGAGCAAGTACATGTTGAGGGAGAGCAACATGGTGCTGAGAAAGAAATTCCAACCACTCCTCCAAAAAGAGTTAATATTGAAAGTACTTCAGAATATGAAAATGCAGAGGTCAGGGAGGCTAAGAAAAGAAAACTTATGGTCTTCAAAAGGAGAAGTCACAGCTATAAGAAAGCTCTCCAGACAACAACACATCAAGCTACTATTGATTTTGATTACACTAAATTTATGATAAATTTACAGGTTAAAATGGATGAGCAGAGATTGCTTCTTGAAAAGTATGTGGATGAAAGCCAAAAGGCTCTTCAATTTGATCTGGCACAAGAGATAAAATCTATAAGATTTGAAGTTCATCAGAACAAAAGAGAGATGACAGATTGCTTCCACAAGGGAGGCAATGCTGTGGTATTTCTTGCCAAACAACAAGAAGAAATTAAGAAGCAAGTGGATGAGATGGCTGTTAAACAAGGATATGTCCTTGAGAATCAGATAAGAATGAATGCAAATATGACTGAATCACATAATGTGATAGTCACCGAGTTCACAAACACTGTTATTGTAATGACTGCTGTAAGGTCTAAAGAAAAAGAAGAATATGATCAGAAGCTACAAGCTGCCCTAGATGAAGTTAAAACTACCATCACTTCATCTGAGAAGGTGATTAGTAACAAACTTCAAAAATTAAAGCCATTCTTTAAAGATGGAATCAACTATCTGGATGGACAAATCATATTTCAGAAAGATGACTTGAGAGAGCATGTGGCTAGAGAATGTCATAAAGGGGGAGAGGGTGTTAGTCTATGTTGGGTCTGACCATGCCAAATGGGTCACTAACAGCATAAGAGCCACTCTTGGATATCCACCCCTGTGTGATGATGATAACATGGCTGAGTCAGAGGTGCAACCAATTCTACTTGAAGGTAATCAACCTGAGGTTGCCCAAGTCATTTACCCTCCTGTAGATATTGGAATGATACATGAGCAGGTTCAGTCAACGTACAGCCCTCCACAACCTATTACAAATGTGATTATTGAAAAGGTTGATATGCCAGATACTGCTATCAAAGCTCAGCAAGATGCTCTATTATCAAAGAAAAGATTTAGAGAGCAAGCAGAATTAAATCAAGACTTTGAGCAGTGGAACCCCACTTCAAGGAATATCATTTTAACTGCATGGAAGGCTGTAAAAGATCAAGTACATGAAAGGGGAAAATGGTACAATTAGCATGAATGACAAAAGTATGAAGCCAGACAAGAAGCCATAGTTCAACACAGGAGAAAGGATAAGATGGGGAAGCTACCTCCTGATACTCAGGAGCCTAGCAAGTATTTTCCCAAGCCCTTTCATTATTTTGAAAGACAAAGGATCAAGGATGAAGCACTGAAGAAAGTTGATCTGAAAGGCAAGAAGCCCATAGAAGATACAGAATCTCTTGCTCAGGCTCAGATAATATCTGGAAAAGGGATAGTAATCAAGGAGTCTGCCCAGCCTTAGTCCTAGCTTTACTAGTTTTTGTTCTAGAACTATGTAATGATTAGTTTGTTAAAAGAAATCAATGTAAACATTTTGTAACAATTTTTTTGAGTTGATATACAAAACATATTTCTGTGATCATTTATTTTTACATCTTTATTCTGTGATGTAATAATGATATGTGTTTTGTTTATATAGTACACTGTCATATAATGCTTATATACATCATCATGTTTATTTTATAGGTGGTGTATATCATTGACTAAAGAGTTATGACTTCTCCAAATAGGGGGAGATTGTTGGGTACATTGGAAAATGTGTACCTGATTTGGATAAGCCTCACTTAGCTCAATGATATACATCAAGGTATATTAGATGTTATTTTGAGTTTATATGTGCAGGTTAAGAATGTGCTAGAATGCAGGAAAAATATTCTAAGTCCATATGTCGACACCTGAAGAAGCTGTGTCGGCACTTCAGAAAGATTGTGTCGACACTTGGAAATAGCTCTGTCGACACTTCAGAGAATTTGTGTCGAAACCGAGAGGCAGTGTTGACACATAGAAGATTATAGTCGACATCGACTGTGTCGACACCGGGAGGCAGTGTCGACACACAGAGGCAGAGTCGACGACAACTGTGTCGACACTTGGAGGCAGTGTCGACACATACTATGTTCTGAGTGTACATCAACTGTATCGACATACGGGACTTGTGTCGACACACAGCTGAGCTTAGACCAAGTTGATTGCTGATGAATGGTGAAGTGTTCGTGTCGACACAAATAATCAGTGTCGACACATTCTCAAGATGCAGTATCAAGGAGCTGTGTCGACATCAAGACAGCTTTGTCGACATCACCAAAGGCTGTGTCGACACTTAAGTCACTTGTGTCGACACATATTGACAGATGGTCTCGACACTTTATGGCAGACAGACTCGGCGATTTGCTGACAGAGTCAAAGGCTCAAGAACTGTTTGAAGACTTGATAGTTGTGGGTTATGACAGGTTTACTGAAGCTGTCAGACTTGTTAGAAGTTAGTTATAAACCGGATCAGCCGGTTACCAAGGATGAAGTCTATAAATAGATGGATTCATAAGAAGAAAAAGATAATAACAAGATAACAACAACACATAGAGAAGAAGTATTGTCACCACTAATCTTTGATCAAGAAAGTACAAGTAACAAAGAAGAAGATCTTCGTGATAAGATCTAAGAAGACGTTCTGAAGTAGTTTTCTATTCAGATTCTGTCTAAGTTGAATTCAATCAGAATTCAGAAGTATCATCAAGGGTTTTGGATAGTGAGAGATCCAGCCGTTTGAAGACAAGAAGGAAGCTATCACAGGTTTCTCAAAAAGCAGATACTGAACCAATCTATTAAGAAGATTCAGATCTATTTCTGAAGTCTAAGAAGGAAGCTGTCATTAAGTTTTATTCAAAGGAAATCAACTCAACTAAGTTCAGATTCAAGAAGCTTTGAAGAAAGCTAAGATCAAGTTGATTTCAGCCATCAGCCTCTTCAAGAAGCTGATCAAGAAAGTTTTTATCCCTTCTCTCTCAACAGGGGTAAGAGATTACAAAAACTCCTTATCAAATTCTATAGGATCTATTCATAGATCTGAGTTATAAGCCTAATTTATAAAGGCTGAGTGTAGGAGATTTATTCTATGAGGTAGGGTTGTTTATGTCTGAGTTGTATGAGAAGGTTTTCTCTGAGCTGTAGGCCTTAAGACAAGGCTGAGGTAGGGCTTCTTAGCCTGAGTTGTAGGAGAAGGTATTCTCTGAGTTATAGGCCTTGTGGCAAGGCTAAGGTAGGGCTTATTAGCCTGAGTTGTAGGAATCCTTCTGGATTCTGAGCTGTAGGATCTGAGGATCTGAGTTTAAGGAAGAAGTTAGGCCGACTCTAGCATACTGCTAGATAGGTGAAGGGGGAAAGTGGATGTACCCAGACCTTGGGGAAACACTATAAATCTGTGTGCAATTTGTGATGTGTGTATGTTTGTGATTGCTGTGCTGTGTTAGCATTAGTTATATCTGATTTATTCAAATAACTATTGTTATATTCTGCCTAAAGTTAAATCAAGGAAAAGTACCTATTCACCCCCCCCCCCCTCTAGGTGTTTAGGTAGTCTTGAAAGTAAAACTATCAATGTGGATGAGTCAAATAAGGAACTGCAGTTTCAGCTGGCTCAGGACATTAAGTCAATCAGATTTGAAGTCAATCTGCACAAGAAAGAGATGACAGATTGTTTCCATAAGGGAGGCAATGTTGTAGTTTATTTGGCTGAGCAACAAAAACTTATCAAGACTGAGATTGAGGATATTGCCTCAAAGCAAGGGTATGTTTTGGAAAATCAATTCAGGTCTAATGAAAACCTCAAAGACTCCCATGCAGAAATCATCCAGAAACTGGGAAGTGTTTCAACAGATTTGAAAACTGAAATATCAAAACAGATACAAGTAGATTTAGCTATTTTTCAAACAGCTATTGAAGCCTCCCAAAAGACAATTTCTGATACCTTACTGAAGTTCAAAGACTATTACAAAGAAGGTACAGAATATCTGGCTGATCAGATAAGATTTTAAAAGACTGATTTGAGAGATCATATCACTAGAGAAGTCATAAAGGGGGAGAGGTTGTTAGTCAAAGCTAGCTCTGATCATGAAAAATGGATCTCTAATTCCATCAGAGCTACACTTGGCTTTCCTCCTTTGTGTGATGATGACAATATTGCTGAATCTGGAGTGCAACCTGCTAATATTAAAGGAGATCAGCCTGAAGTTGCATAGGTTATTTACCCTCTTGCTGATTTTGACATGGTTCAACAAGAAGTATAGATAATGTACAGTCCTTCACAGGAGTCATCAAAGGTGATCATTGAAAAAGTGAAAATGTTAGAGGCTGTCAAGCAAGCTCAAAAGGAGGCACAATTATCCAAAAAAAGGTTCAGGGAACAGGCTGAGTTGATGCCAGATTTTGAGCAATGGAGCCTTACTTCAAGGAATATCATTTTGACTACCTAGAAGGCTCTAAAGGATAAGACACATGAAAGAGGCAAGTGGTATTCTGAGCAGGAATGGAACAAATATCAAGCTAGGCAGGAAGCCATTCTTCAGCATAGAAGGAGTGCAAAAGCTGGGAAGTTATCTGCTAAAGCTCTAGAGCCTAGCAGGTACTTCCCCAAGCCCTTTCACTATTTTGAAAGGCAAAGAATAAAGGCAGAAGAACAAAAGAAGAAGGATCTCAAAGGGAAGAAACATGCGTATGATACAGATCCTACTGTGCAGGCAAAGATTCAATCAGGAAAAGGCGTAGTGATTAAGGAGCCTAGCCAATCATAGGATAGATAGGATTATATAGAACAATGTAACTTTTTGTTTTTGTTCTAAGAAAAACATGTAAACCCAGTATTTTCTGATTAATAAATAAAATCAGCTTCACTATTACTTTGAGTTATTTACATTGTTTATATGTTATCCTGCACTGAAATGAATGTACATCTATTCTTATGTGTTTTATTATGAGAGATGTATATCTTTGACTAAGGGTTATAACTTCTCCAAATAGGGGGAGATTGTTTGGTACACTGAAAAATATGTACCAGATTTGGTGAAGCCTCATCTTTCTCAATGATATACACCAATTTGTATTTGATGGATGTTTGAGTTTCATTTTGCAGGTGTATGGTTTACAAGAATTTTTCTAAGTACAAGTGTCGACACTTGTGAAGAATTGTGTCAAAACCCCGAAAGTTGCGTCGACACTAGAAGCAAGGCCTGTGTCGACACCCAGGAATTGTGTCGACACCTGAAGAAGAAGCTGTGTCGACACCCAGAATTGTGTCGAAACCAAAGGCAGGAATTGTGTCGACACCTAAAGCAGAAGTTGTGTCGACACACAGGAGTTATGTCGACATCAAAAAAAGGCATGTGTCTACACTCAAGAATTGTATCGACACCTGAAGAAGGTTTGTGTCGACACACAGGACTTTTTTCGACACACACTCAACGCAATTGTCTACAGCTAAGTCAAGACAAGAAATAGTTGTGTCGACACACAGGACTTGTGTAGACACACACTCAACGACATCTTAATGACACTCAACGCCATCTTATAACAACAGCTATACTGAGTCAGAAGGGTTATGTCAACACACAGGACTTGTGTCGACACACACTCAACGACGTCTTGACACACACTCAACGACGGCTGGATATACACTCAACGCCATCTGCCAGCATTAGCTATGTCAAGACCAGGAACAGTTGCGTCGACACACAAGACTTATGTCGATACATACAAATAGAAGCTGTATCGAGTAACTGAAGAATGACTATGTCAACACCTAGAGTGTTATGTCGACATCACCAAGACTTGTGTCGACACTTAGTCTATTTGTGTCGACACATATGAAGTAGTCTGCTGAGTGGCTCTTGCTGACTTATAAAATCTTTGAGGAATCAACTGTCATGACGGGTGACTCGACAGCTGTCATTACCAACAGGTCTGACACCTTTGTCAGAACTATCAGAAGGTTGTTATAAACCGAATCAGCCGGTAATCAGGAGAAATCTCTATATAAATGACTGATCCGTGAAAACTTAAATGAACAGATATAAAGATAAAAAGGTGGATCATCTAAGGAAAGTTTTCAACAACGAGTAAAGGGGAGACCCTTAAGAAGGCAGATTCTGAACAAGTCTGCAGAGAAGATTCAGATCTTATTCTTAATTCAAGAAAGGAGCTGACAGGAGATCAACTTCTACATCAAGAAGAGTTCAACCTTATTTTTTTCTATCAAGAAGCTTGGAAACAGCTAAGTCAGGTTGGATCTGGAGATTCAGTTCATTCAAGAACTGATCAAGAAGCTCTCACCTATAGAGTGATCTATCTGGTGATATTTTTGTATTTCTCAAATACTCAAATTCTTGTAGGATCTATTGTTAGATTTGAGTTATTAGCCTATAATTATAAAGGCTGAGGTAGGGCTGAGTGCCTGAGGTGTAGGACTATTGATAGTCTGAGTTGTAAGCATAGTTATAAAGGCTGAGGTAGGGCTTTGGCCTGAGGTAGGATTCTTGGGGAAGGATCTGAGGTAGTACTTGTGTAAGTCTGAGGTGTAGGAACCATTTTGGTTCTGAGCTGTAAGATCTTTGGATCTGAGAAAGAGGAAGAAAGTTGGGTTGAATCCAGTTCTCGACTGGATAGGCAAAGGGGGAAAGTGGATGTACCCATACCTTGGGGAACCACTATAAATCTGGTGTTTTTTGTGCTGTGATTTGTTATTTCTGTGCTAAGAACTAGTTATATTGCCTAAAATTCTTAAAGATAAATAGAACCTATTCACCCCCCCCCCTCTACGTGTTTAGGCTCTTGAAATAAGTCTTTCACAGGGCAACATTCAGCATTTAGCTGACCAATTATAGCGATCCTACCCCTGGCACGGGGCAACGGAATTCCTTCCCTACAAAGCATTATATTCATACAACATATATATATAATAATCTACCAAGGATGTGCACAACCGCACAAGTCAATACATATCACAAACGCCGGCACAATGGCTCGATGTTCCGTGCACTCAGGGCACATTATTGGTGTACCGGAAAATCAGGGTCCCACCACCGTTCAGATGTCCCAGACATAACGGTTCATTATGAGCATTCCTAGTCTTTACGGCACGCAGGCCAAAGACTCTCGCTATGTGATCCTAACAGGGCCTTAAGCATCCACGGTTAGACAACCATAATGTGGGTACAGATCCACCTTTCCCGTTGCTCAAATTCGTCAGACTCAAGACTTGACTGACGCGGGTATGGCTTCACCTTTCCCGTTTGCCACACCGGCATTCCACAGTTGCTGCCCAACGGCTCAACTTCACTCAGAATGGCACTCACGACCACAAGAGTTAAACACCAAGTACCAACACTCAAAGCTTTTTCCTAGATTCCTCTAGTACTTCCTGTTGCACCCTTCCACAGGTATCCACCAAGGATTTCATACAAGCAATCAATTTACTCGAAGTTTTCTCCGATTTGCAAACAAAGCATCACCAATCCAAACCAACTCGTCTGGATGGACTTCACACAGCATGCCTAACAGTACTACTCACTTCCGGTTCTAATGCAACATAACAAGGGATGAACCACAACATCCCAAGGGAATCACTTCTATTTCAACCTTTTTGTGGAGGATTCCATGTAGATGCAGGAAAGAAAGACTTCACTTGTCCAAGAAGGAAATCGTTGCCCTTGGAAGACGTTTCGACGCCATGGAGAAAACTAAATGGTGGGAAAGCACTACAACGCTCTAGCCTCCGCAGATCTTAACTCTTCCGCCGACCGCTGCTAGTCGCTACCGACTGTCAGCCATCCCTAGCCGCAGCCGGAAAGTGTTTCCTAGGCATCTTCTTCGTCGTTGCTGCCTCTCCTTGAACGGATATAGTAATCCTTGTAGACGCTGAGGGCAAGCCTCTTTTCGACCTAGATCTTATGAGATAAGAGTTTAGGGTTCTCCGTGCTCGTGTGGATACCGTAGAGGCGTGGACACTATTCTATGCTCGAAACTCTTGTCGTTGCCATTCGTTGGAATCAATCAGAGCACCTAGGTTGAGTATTGACTCAATCCCGCAAAGGTATAATTTATTTATTACAATACTTCTTGATTAATGGTCATCACAAGATCCACTATATACTTTTGGGTTTTCCTTGTTTCCTCATTCCGCTGCGCTCAAATGTTATGACGATTTACAAAACCCAACAGATCTTTGGCATCTCCCTAAAATCACACCTGACCATCATGTCCTTGAGAAGGCTCATATACTCAGAGACCTACTTATTCCCCTTTTTAAGCGTAGCCAAATCATCAAGCATATGCGTTCGATGGAATGCATGGACGTACTGGTCTGTCAGCATGGCCTTCATGCTTGCCCAACCATTGGGTGGTAAACCGTTCACGCCTCCAAGACGTCATTCCTCATTCAACTTGAATATCTTAGCTCTACCTAAGAGTTTCATGCTCGCTACTTGCACCTTATCTACGTCGGTCAGATTATGCCACTCAAAGTAGCACTCTATTTCCAAAACCCAGTCTAAGAAATCTTTCGGTTCACCCAGTCCATTATACGATGGGGGTTTGACCCGGACGGCCCTAGTGATATCAAACTCGTACGGTGCACACGGGACATGTTCATTATTATTGTTATTGTTATGGTTATTCCCTTCATCACGTTGGTTGGCAGCATGATTACAGGGAGACGCTTGATTTAACCTTAGGTCGTGAAGCATCTTGATGAGTCCGATTTATATAGGGTTTTATGGACTCATCTGGGTTTATTATCTTGTATGTGCACTTCTATTTCAGTAGGAATAGTCGTATATTTTTTTAGGGCTTCAATTAGCCAGTGTTGCACTGTTTCGGCCCATTTTGGTTTGCAAATTGCACCGGGATGTCGGGGGTAAGTACTGGGGTACTCTACGCGAGGATTTGGTTATTTTATGTTGTATATTGGTGTTGGGAGCTTCCCATTGCATGATGGATACATATGAAGATTTAACCACGCATATACAACAATAAAGCAAGAACAAGTCAAGAAATCAACCGAATTTGAAGGCTCGTCGAGGAGTCGCGGAAGGAATTGTCGGGTTGTAAGTCTGCGTCCAATCTCGGTCCTCAACTACGTCCGGGGTAGAGAAGGTTGTCACTACCCTCCATTGGACCCATCTTCTTCATGTCACGATACGAAAGAAGGTTGCAAGCTTCCCTTTACTTGATGGCTATAGCGTCAAAACTTGCAACAGAGCTAAGTGGTGAAGGAGAAGGCCGAGAGCAAGCACCAGCGAGAGGTATGCTTCGCGAGCTTGGTCGGAGCTTCTCTCCTCGGTGGAAGATGAAGGGCTGAGGAGCAACGACGCCAAAAACTTGATGCGCTTACGGCAAGTGTACCGCTCGCATAAATAATATAAAATGGGGATGCTTTCCCAAGTACCGAATCTCTCAAGGAACACCGCAAGGTGGAGTTGTCTTTCAAGGAGGACTTGAGAATGATGTCCTTAGGTCGAGGTCATGAAGGGGTTTGGTTTTAGATACAAGAAAATAAAAACTAATTAAATATACTCCTATTCAGGCCGCTATGCGCTGCTTCGCTCAGCGGAATGGAGGAGTAGGCACGCGTAGGGAACGAGTAGAATAGCGGATTGAGGGTCGCAAACACCTCGTCACAACGCGCACCTCTAGCGATCGCTAGTGCGGCAATACTAACTATGGTGGCAGGTGGAAATATGGGCGCTGCTCAAGCAACTAAAGCAGTAAAACGATATAGATTCACATAGACATGAAATAAATAATGCTTACAACTAAAGAGAAACATCATCTACATATGAAGATTTAACCACGCATATACAACAATAAAGCAAGAACAAGTCAAGAAATCGACCGAATCCGAAGGCTCGTCGAGGAGTCGCGGAAGGAATCGTTGGGTTGTCAGTCCGCGTCCAAGCTCGGTCCTCAACTACGTCCGGGGTAGAGAAGGTTGTCACTACCCTCCAATGGACCCACCTTTTTCGTGTCACAATACGGAAGAAGGTTGCAAGCTTCCCTTTGCTTGATGGCTATGGCATCAAAACTTGCAATAGAGCTAAGAGGTGAAGGAGAAGGCCGAGAGCAAGCACCGGCGAGAGGTAAGCTTCGCGAGCATGGTCGGAGTTATAGAGTCTGTTGGGTCCATTGCTCCCAATGTCTCTGATTTGTAAGAAGTCAAATAAGTCAATAATATACACCAAGTTGTATTTGATATATGGTTAAGTTTCATGTGCAGAAGAAATGACTAAGTACAAATGTGTCGACACACTTCACAACTATGTCTACACTTTATAGGAGAAGTGTTGAGTACAGACTTGAAGCAACTACAAAAGTGTCTACACACTTCACAACTATGTCGACACCTTTGTAGGAGAAGTGTCGAGATCAGAAAGATATAAGACAACAGTGTCAAGATACAAAAGTGTCGACACACTTCACAACTATGTCGACACCTTTGTAGGAAAAGTGTCGAGATCAGAAAGATATAAGACAGCAGTGTCAAGATGCAAAAGTGTCGACACACTTCACAACTATGTAGACACCTTTGTTGGAGAAGTGTCGAGATCAGAAAGATACAAGAAAGTAGTGACAAGACACAACACTTCACTCGATAGTTCAGACAGCTGTGTCGAGACAATTTAGTTATCTCAACACCTTGAAGATCAAGTCAGCTTATGGAAGCCAGTAAAATAGCTAAGTCCATAGGCATTAAGTGATGTCAACTCTCTCAACGCCATGCAGCTTAATTCATCGAGTAATGTTGCCTAAGTCAAAGCCGCAAAGTTTTTGTCAAAGAAAAATAAGTTAAGTTTAGAAGCGTTAAGTGAAGTTAGTTCACTCAACGCCATACTGATTCTGTCAACGCCATAGAAGATAAACTGTAAAATTCGTCTAAGGCCACAGGCGTTGAGTGAAGCCAGTTCACTCAATGCCAGATGACCGAAGGATTTGAGTCAAGCTATAACAGTCAAAGCTAAGGGGAAAAAGTGATAGAAAAATGGCTAAGTATAAAAGCGTTGAGTGATGAAGCTACATCAACGCTCTCAACACCAAGGTTGCTGAAGAAGCAGAAAATAGTCTAAGACAAAAAGCATTGAGTGATGAAGCAACACTCAATGCTATCAATGCCTAGAATGCAGAAAGAGGAGAAAGCTAAGCTAAGTATAAAAGCATTGAGTGAAGACAATTCACTCAACGCGACTCAACGCCAAGGAAGCTGCACAAATGACTAAGTCCAGAATTGTTGAGTGAAGCTCATTCACTCAACGCTCTCAACGCCTGAAGTGATTCTGATAATTTGGCTAAGTCCATAGTGGCTGACGTCAGCATGAGTCAGCAAAAGTCAAAAAAGTCAAAGAAGTTCAAAATAGTTGCGGGAAAACTACAGAATAGCATTAATGGCGCCGATAGCCAGCTAGTTGTCTTCTTGTGTAAAAGGAAGGTGATATTCCTGCAATTAAGGATGGACCCACACAAAAAATGAGTCATTGATCAGCGCACAATAAAAGGGAAAGATTGGCTGAGTCGACTAGAGGAATTTGGGTTTTCTGAATACGCAAAGCGGCGAAACTTCGTCTTCTTCCTCGTCATTAACGTCGAGCCTGAAGCACAAGTTCTATTCAGTCATCCTAAAAGCACAAAGAGATAGTTGTTACGATCATCATCACATACAGCAAGTTCAGAATCGATTTCTGATTGTGAAGAGAAGCATAGCCTTCATAGTCTGCTAGTCTAGATAGCTATTTGAAGAAGATACAAACCTTCAGATTCATTATCTTCTATAGCAGATCAGAATCTTGATTCTTGAGTTACTTCCAGCACAAGCAGCCCAGTACTGAAGACCTTGTCAACTTGTTGCTGTTAAGAAGATAGGGCTAAAATCTGCTAAGCCTAGGACGACAGACACAAAAATTTCTCTAGTGTCAAACCGTAAATCATCTTTTCTATTTTCTGTAGGATCCTTTAGGATCTGAGTGTAGGCCTGATTTATAAAGGATGAGAGGTAAGATTCATGTGTGAATCCGAGTTGTAGGCCTATGTTATACTGGCTGAGGTAGGATCATTAGTTGATCTGAGTGTAGGATCCATTTTGGATCTGAGTGTAGGGCTTAGGCCTGAGTTGTAGGATCCTTTGGATCTGAGGTAGGGCTTAGTTCCCGAGTGGTAGGTCTTGGAGAAGACCGAGAGGTCCTGTGGGATCTGTGCTGTAAGCTCTTAGGAGCCGAGTGTTGATGTTGTTCCTCATCTAACACACTGTTAGAGAGGTGGGAGGGACAATGGACGTACCCAAGATCAGGGAACCACTATAAATTAACTGTGTCATCTGTTATTGATCTTGAAAGCCAAACTAACCTAATCACTAAGTACAACAAAATCAGTTAAGGTTTAAATAAATCCAAAAGAGACCTAAAACCTATTCACCCCCCCCCCCCTCTAGGTGTTTAGCTGACCTTGAAAACAAGACTTTCAAGTGGTATCAGAGGGAGGTTGCTCTTTAAAGACTCAACAGTCTGAGTACATCTCCAAGGTCAGCGAAAAAAGCTGTCCTTATGTGTTCATGAGTAAACTATAAGGAGCTGGGTGCCATAAAGCTTCCAATCTATAGGAAGGAAGGGTTTGGCATCTAGAAGGAGAGGGTTAGGCTATTCATGGAGGCAGCTGACCCTAGGATTTTTATCACAGTCAAAAAAGGACCTTTCATCCCTATGAAAGTGTCAGCTCTGGATGCAAATGTCCAGACTCTCAAGACCTACTCTGAAATGACAAAGGATGAAGTATTCATTGCCACTATGGACAAGAGGACACAAAATATAATAGTTATTGCCATAGATGACTCCACCTTCAAAAATCTAGTACACTACAAGACTGCAAAGGAGATGTGGGACACACTAGTGCTCTATAGGGAGGGTATAGAGGAAGTAAGAGACGACAGAAAGTCCATGCTCAATCAAGAGTATGAGGCCTTATGGCAGAGCAAGACTGATAGCATAACTGAGTGCTATGAAAGATTCTTAAGGATTGTTAATGAGTTAAGGAAATATAGAAGAGTCTTCAGTTCTTATGATATGAATGACAAGTTTCTTAGGTCTCTAACTAGAGACTAGGATACAAAAATTTGTGCCATCAGAGAGGTGGAAAAGCTTGCTAACACTCCACCAGCAACTCTGTTTGGGAAGTTGTTGTCCTATGAAATACAACTGACAGCCAGGAAAGAGGAGGAGAAAGTCAGTAAGTCCCAAGCTAAAGAGAAGAATGTGGCATTCAAGGTTGAAGCCTCAAGAAGGAGCAGAAGGAAGACCCCTTCTCCTCCAAGGAGGGATGCTGAATCTGACTCGGAAAAATCATAGACCAGTGTACAACCCCGTGTTCGCCGAAGGGGCTCAGGTAACAAGGCGGGTTGCCCCCGACCCGCGCATCAAAGGGTTGCCCTAGCGAGCAAGCCTGGCCCGCACCCTCATAGGCAGGCCAGCTCGCGCCCCCTAGGCGGGCCATCCTCCGGCCCGCGCCCTCCCCGTGAGCCAGCCGTGCCCGTGCCTATTTCAGCGGGCCAGCCCCGCCCGCCTCTCCTAGGCGGGTCGGCCCACGCCCTCCCGACGAGCCAGCCCCGGCCCGCGCCTCACGCCGAGTGGAAGCATTGAAGGGTTGCTCGCCCGATTCCCAATGAGGAGGATTTCTTACTGTCTTACCCTATTGGCCTGCCCCTAGTCGGTCAAAACAACGGGGTCTCTCTGTTGGCAGACCCAGGTGGGTTACATATATCTGTTTAGAACATCGGAGTTTGGCTGTTGGAAGGCCAGCCCGAGGAGCTTTTAGTAATTTCAAGGCAGCAGAGGTTAGTTATTTACAGACCATCTTCAAAATCCTATAAATAGGACCCAAGGGGTACCTCAGAAGGCAGGCTTACTTGATCCCCAGTCTTCTAGCGCTTTCTGAGGTACCTTAGCCTGACATTTTGCTAAGGAGGGGAAGCGCTCAGTGATCTTCTGGGTTTGTGGTGGGACCTCCGAGTCGGGCCCTTGGTCTAGTCCTTTGCTCTCTTTTCCTTATTGTTTTTCTTGCAGGAGCGAAGTAGGTGCGCGACCACCCCTTCCCCAATGGTGAACTCCACAAGAGGCTGATTTTCGGTTTCAACAACCAGCACATCAGACTGCTATATGTCTGATGAAAACAATATTATCTTCTCCAGGAAGTTCCAGAAATTTATGAAGAAGAAACACTTGAGAAGCATGCCCTCCTCCTCCTCTCATCCCAAAGAAGACTACTACAAGGGCAGGAAGAAATCCTCTAAGGAGGACAGGTATGGTTCTAAACCCAGCAAACTTGTTTCATCTAAAGTGGTTATCTATTGTTGCAGTAAGCCAGGGCATATAATAGTCGACTGCCCTGTCAAAAGAAAAGAATATAGTGAGAAGAAGAATCACCAACAAAAAGGCAAGAAGGAGAAATACTTCATTGCTAACAAGAAGAAAAGTTGGACTGACTCCTCCTCATCAGAGTTAGAAAAGGAAGATGAAGATGATGCCAACATAGGGCTATACTCTGCTGAAGTATAAGCTGAAGAAGCAAACTTCATTGAGATGCTTGCTATTATTGCTGAAGAAGCTGATGAAGATCATCCTGCTGCCAGGATTGAAGTCAGGGCCCCTCTATCACAGTCAGATGGTGATACAGAGGTGGATGAAGAAGAAGAAGAATATATTTTTTGTTATAGGCTAATGGCTAGGACTGATGAAGAATCCAGCAAGGATCAGCCTGGTCAACAAGAGGTACACCTTGTATCTAAGTCTTCTTCTGAGTCAGGCTATGAGACTAGCCCAGATTATGAAGCTCACTCATCAAGAGATGAAGGAGATTATGAATCTGATGAAGATGTCAATTCTTTTATTGACAAGTATGGTGTCTTACTAATTGCTTTTAAGAAAAGTAAGTTGCTGGCCAGGAATCAAGCTAAGGAAATATCCTCCCTTCAGCTTGATGTTTCCCAGCATGCTGATTCAGCTTCACTGCTTGATAAGAAAATGTAAGAAGTCAGTGTGCTGGAAACAATTTCCTTCATTCAGATGGGCACCATAGAGTACCAAGAAAATATAATAAGGGACCTAGAAGTACTACTGGAAAGAGAAAAGAGAATAATGGTCAGTTATTCAAGGCCAAGTTCAGTACTTCCCTTGATAGACACCTTCACTTCCCAAAAGGGTAAGAAGGGGTTGGGATTCAAGGGATCTATAAGTGTTGTCAATCCCAAAGGGAAGGATAAAGCTCCAGCACAACCACTAGCCTCCAAGCCTTTAGTTCCATTTCAGAAAGTATAGCTACCTTCAAACATGTATGACCAAGAAAGTATCTTTGGTCACTGGATGAATGGTAGAGCCATTAGTGTAAGTAAAGATGCTCCACACTATGGTGGTAGATATAGCAAGGGGGCAAGTGCCATCAAGTAAGCCCTTGAGGAAATTCAAATGGCCCACCCTAGACCATTTGTTTTTGGTGCACCAGCCCCTTCACTTAAGGGTAAAGTTGTAGAATGTTCTCAGAATATTCCAACCCACTCTAAGACTAAGGGCAAGTCTGTCAGTAGATCTAATTTGGGCATCTCAGAGGCCATCAAGAGTTTTATTTCTGAAAATAAGGCATCTACTAGTAGGGCTCAAGATATCCCAAGCACTTCTACTGCCAGACCCATCACTAGTCAGACTGGGGCTAGAAAACACAAGATCAAGACTATTACTACATCTTATAGACAAGAGTTGTTGTCAATACAACCACTAGACTAGCTCAGAATAGAAGGTATAATATCCATGAGTTTTGGTGCCATGGCAAGGTAGGACACTTTGCTATTGATTGCTGGCACAATCAGAGTGTGGAGAGAGTAAATGTTAGCTTGCCTATCAGAAGAGCTGCAGGTAGGCATTATCAGACTAACATGCACCTAGGACCCAATAAGTATTGGGGTCCTAAGGTTAACTGACTTATTTCTTGCAGGTTAGTCCAAGTGCCCAGACCCTTTTATGGTACTTGGATAGTGGATGTTCCAGGCATATGACTGGAACAAGGAGCATGCTGAAGGAATATACTCTAGTAAAGAATTGACCAAAGGTTATCTTTGGTGGATTAGAAAAATGAGTTACTAGAGGTTATGGTAAGATCTCTAATGGCATAGCCACCATCAAAAAAGTAGCCTATGTGGAAGGGTTGCATCACAACCTGATAAGCATCAGCCAACTCTGTGATCTTGTCTATAACATAGTATTCCACAAGGATGAGTGTCAGATTAGAAGGTTAAGTGACCAAGAGGTCATCTTAAAAGGCACTAGGAGTGTAAAAGTGTATTGTTTAGATTTCCTATGTGTAAGTAAGGACTCCTCTATATGCCTAGTTGCAGATGAGAAAGCCTCTTCCTGTGTCCAGTAGCACAAGAGGCTAGCCCATCTGAATTATAGAACCATGGGCAAGCTCTTCAGTAGGAAGCTAGTAAGGAATGGTCCTAAGTTAAAGTGCATTAAGGAGGGTATCTGCTCTACATGCCAAAAGGGCAAACAGAACAAGACCTCCTTCAAGAGTATTGGCACCAAAGACTCAGTGAGGTGCCTATACCTCCTGCATATGAACTTGTTTGGTCCTATGCCAGTTCAAAGTCTATGTAGGAAAGTCTACACCCTTGTGGTTGTTGATGACTTTTCCAGATTTGTCTGGGTGTTATTTCTAAGGAAGAAATCTGAAACCCCTGATTTCTTCTAGACATTTGTCAAACAAATTCAGAATGAATTTAACAGTACTATGGTCAAAATTAGAAGTGACCATAGGACTGAATTTTAGTCTGAGTGCATGGTAAGGTTCTATGAAGAGTAAGGGATTCATCAAGAATTATACTCTCCTAGAACACCCCAGCAAAATGGGATTGTTGAGAGAAAAAATAGGACTCTCATAGAAGCTAGTAGAACCTTGTTAAGTGACTCA
The DNA here is from genome assembly GCA_039513925.1 of Platanthera zijinensis. Taxonomy (NCBI): domain Eukaryota; kingdom Viridiplantae; phylum Streptophyta; class Magnoliopsida; order Asparagales; family Orchidaceae; genus Platanthera; species Platanthera zijinensis. Next base: position 214,432,929 of record CM077079.1, read on the forward strand.
TCACACCCAGAATACTTTTGGGCTGAGGTAGTTAACACTGCATGTTATGTCCATAACAGGGCTTCTATCACAAAGAGCTACAAGAAGACTCCCTATGAGATCTTGAAGGGAAGAAAACCAAACCTGAACTATTTCAGGATCTTTGGTTGCAAGTGTTATATGCTTAACAATGGAAAAGCCCATATAACTAAGTTTGCTACCAAGTCCCATGAATGGATATTTGTTGGGTACACTATTCACAGTAAGGCATATAGAATCTATAACTTAACAAGTCAAGTTGTAGAAGAGTCAATGCATGTTGTCTTTGATGAATCTGAAAGGTAGGGATAGATCTTATATTTACTCTAGAGATAAATATTTATAAGGAGAAAAAGAAATCAGAGCACACAAATAAAGAAATAAACAAGCAAGAACAGACAACACAAGGATTATAGTGGTTCCCCAATAAACCTTTGTACATCCACTATTCTACCACCCTAGTAGGAATCCACTACAGGTTTTTGATCAGGTGCCTTGCCACCAAAATATCTATTTTATAAGGGAGATATAGCAACCTTTGAGCTTTTGATCAGGTGCCCAAAAACCAACACAGGTTTTTGATTAGGTGCCCTGCCAACAAAGAGTTTACTTTTAAAGGGAGTAATAATCATATACACAGGAAAGGGAAAAGAAATGATGTTGTCTTCTCTGTCAATGATCTGAGAGAAGACTAGTGGATGTTGATGATGTCAAAGCTCCCCCTGAGATTTTGTAGATGATCAGGAAATGGAAACTTTGCTTCAGGGTATAGGCCTTCAGATTGATGTTGATCTCCAGCAAGCCTTTTAGACTGATTTTGTATTTTTGTCTCTTGAAAGCTGTGAGCAGATGAAGAAGATGAAGAGTTGTTCAGGAAGATGCTTTTTGTCGAGAGTTCTTCTTCTTTGAGAAAAAGCCTTCTTAATTTTTCTCTCTCTTGTCATCTGTGAGATATAATTATCTGTATATTTATTGCCTGGGGAATTCAAACATTTGAATTCTTTCTGTCTATGGAATGGCTGAATCAATTCCCCAGAATGGAATCTACCTTAAGAAATCAATTGGCATTTAATCTCTATAATAAGCCATTTTTAATGTTGTCATTCAAACAACTATATTCGATAAGAATTTTTAGCATTAAATCTGAGAGCTATAAACACCTGCAGTTAAGCCTTAATAAATTCAGCCAGCTGTAAATAAATATGTCTAAAAAACTATACAGGAAATCGCCAAACTGAATTTTAAAGCTTCTTCAAACTGAGCTCGGAGATCGTTGATCTCAGCTCGGAGATCGTTGATCTCAGCTTAGAGATCGTTGAGCTGAGCTCGGAGATTTTGAATTGCATAATCATTGAACTGAGTTTTATAGCTTTCTTTGAGCTAAGCTCAGAGATCGTTGAACTGAGTTCGGAGAATTTCTTCCAGCAATTTTCTGAACTTCAAATCTGAACTTCTCTGGAATTTTTCTGAATGAGCAAACCTGGAAATAATCCTATGTCCCATGACTATACATTTTGGGTCAATCTAATCATCCTAATAGTGATCCTTGCCAAAATAAGAACTAGGGTTCCAACAATCTCCCCTTATTTGGGTGAGGACACTATTTACACAAAACAAATACAATACAAAGCAAAAAAAACTGCCTGAATTATAAATTTTCAACAGATGTACAAGGGTGCTTTGAGAAATAAAATAAATAAAATAAAGTTACTGTTGAATCCTCCTAAGCAATTTCCCTTTATAAATAAAATAAATAATCTCCCACTATACAGCTACTGATGTATTCTTTGCATGACTGTGACTATAGTTTTTGGTTATTATCACATACCATTGTTCCTCTTTGGTAAGATAGGTCTTTTCCTTAAAAGAGAGGTAAGGAGTTCTTGACCATGATTACCTTGGGTCCTGGTTCTTTTTCATAATAATTAGATATAAAAGAATATTCAGGTTGATCTTTGTAACCTAGATGGTGAAATTTCGTAGAAGGTATGAACCACTGGGTAAAAGGATTTTTGAATATTTGAGTTTGATTATAATTTTCAAAAGGATAAAAATTTCTGTTCTGAAATTTTGAGTTCGACGAAAAATAATTTCGTTGATCTGAGTTTGACGAAGAGTAGTGAGATCGTTGATCTCGGTTCGACGAAGTATATTGATTTCGTCGATCATAATTTCCAAACCGATTAAAATTAAAATCTCTGTTCAGAGTTCGTCGATCTCTGTTCGACGAATAGTATTGTTTTCGTCGAGCTGGGTTCGACGAATTATTTTGAACAAAAATTTTCTCAAGATTTTTAGCTTGTTTTGGTAAAAATTCAGTTATTTTGTCTAAATCTATTATCTTTTCTTTGCCTTTAACTGATTCTAATGAACCTAATTTTTTGAAGTAATTGTTAAGTCTTCTTTGAGTTGAATGTTTTCAGAAGATAAATTAATTACTTTTTCTCTGAGAAGTTTTATTTACTTCTCAGATTGAATCAAATCATTGCATAAAATTTTAAAATCTTCTTTAAAATGTTCTAAAGAGAAATCAACGGAAGAGATAACCTGATCCTCTTCTGATTCTGCTTCCAATTCTTCATCAGATTCAGATTCTTCATCATAGTTGCTGCAAGATGCATTGATTGCCATCAAGCAGATTTCTCTTGCTCTTGTTTCTTCTTCATCCTCAGTTGTACAGGATGAAGCTTCAAAATCACTCCAAGTATCAGCATCATATTTTCTCTTTTTAGCTAATCCAGCAGCCATTACAATGAGGGAGTCCCAGATGTCCTTTACTGAGCATTCAGCAATTTCCTGAAAAATGTCATCAGACATTGATTGAGCAAGAATGTTCATTGCTTGTGCATCAACCATCTTAAGGCTTTTTTGGGCTTCTGTCCATTGAGATGATGGAACAGCATTCATGCTTATTGTTTCCAATGGTTGATAAGGACCTGTCAAAATGGAATTGAAAATGGCTTCATCAATAGAATTCATAAACAACCTAATCCTTGACTTCCATAGTACAAGCTTATCTAGGTTGCACATAGGAGGTCTGGTGCTTGAAAATTCTTCATTTTGTGTCATGATAAACTCTTAAGAAATATAAGATCTATCAGATCATTTTGGTTCAGGTGTTAGCCTGTACAACCAAAGGAATGACCCTCTGATGCCAATTGAAAGGTAGGGATAGATCTTATGTTTACTCTAGAGATAAATATATATAAGGAGAAAAAGAAATCAGAGCACACAAATAATGAAATAAATAAGCAAGCACAGATGACACAAGGATTATAGTGGTTCCCCAATAAACCTGGGTACATCCACTCTTCTACCACCCTGGTAGGAATCCACTACAGGTTTTTGATTAGGTGCCCTGCCACCAAAATATCTATTTTCTAAGGAAGATATAGCAACCCTTTGAGCTTTTGATCAGGTGCCCAAAAACCAACACAAGTTTTTTATCAGGTGCCCTTCCACCAAAGAGTTTACTTTTAAAGGGAGTAATAACCCAATACACCGGAAAGGGAAAAGAAATGATGTTGTCTTCTCTGTCAATGATCTGAGAGAAGACTAGTGGATGTTGATGATGTCAAAGCTCACCCTGAGATTTTGTAGATGATCAGGAAATGGAAGCTTTGCTTCAGGGTGTAGGCCTTCAGATTGATGTTGATCTCCAGCAAGCCTTTTAAACTGATTTTGTATTTTTTGTCTCTTGAAAGCTTGGAGCAGATGAAGAAGATGAAGAGTTGTTCAGGAAGATGCTTTTTGTCGAGAGTTCTTCTTCTTTGAGAAAAAGCCTTCTTAATTTTTCTCTCTCTTGTCATCTGTGAGATATAATTATCTGTATATTTATTGCCTAGAGAATTCAAACATTTGAATTCTTTCTATCTATGGAATGGTTGAATCAATTCCCAAGAATGGAATCTGCCTTGAGAAATCAATTGGCATTTAATCTCTATAATAAGCCATTTTTAATGTTGTCATTCAAACGGCAATATTCGATAAGAATATATAGCATTAAATCTGAGAGCTATAAATGCCTGCAGTTAAGCCTTAATAAATTCTGCGAGCTGTAAATAAATCTGTCTGAAAAATTGCACAGGAAATCGCCAAACTGAATTTTATAGCTTCTTCAAACTGAGCTAAGAGGTCGTTGATCTCAGCTCGGAGATCGTTGATCTCAACTCAGAGATCGTTGAGCTGAGCTCAAAGATTTTGAACTGCATAATCATTGAACTGAGTTTTACAGCTTTCTTTGAGCTGAGCTCAGAGATCGTTGATCTCAGCTCAGAGATCGTTGAACTGAGTTCGGAGAATTTCTTCCAGCAATTTTCTGAACTTCAAATCTGAACTTCTCTGGAATTTTTCTGAATGAGCAAACCTAGAAATAATCCTATGACCCATGACTATACATTTTGGGTCAATCTAATCATCCTAATAGTGATCCTTGCCCAAATAAGAACTAGGGTTCCAACAGAATCCAACATGATTAAAAGTGAGCTGCTTAGCTCCTCTTCTAGTATTGTAGGTGCAGAGCTAATGATGGACAAGCTAACCATCAAGGAAGCTGCTCTCACAGCCCAAGATAAAGCCGATGGATTGATCATTCCTAGAGAAGGGCAAGACATACTTGAAGTGGTTAAAGAATAGCTAGCTGAAGACAATGAAGAACATCAAGCTGAAGTTAGACTGCCTCTAATTGTAAGACATCTGAGGGACCATCCAGCCCACCAAATCATTGGTGATGCAAGCCATGGAGTCCAGGCTAGAATCAAGAGTATCAACACAGCTCTCTACTCAAGTTTTCTATCTCAAGAAGAGCCCAAGAAGTTTTAAGAGGCAATCAAAGACCAATTTTGGATTGGAGCAATGCAGGAAAAACTAAACCAGTTCAAAAGATGTAGAGTCTGGAAGCTGGTTCCTAGACCTAAGGGACATAATGTCATGTTAACTAAATGGATCTACAGGAGCAAGCTAGATGAGAATGACATTATTGTCAAGAATAAGGCTAGACTGGTGGCTAAAGGATACAGGCAAGAAGAAGGGATAGATTTTGATCAGACATTTGCCCTAGTAGCCAGATTGGAAGCGATAGGACTCTTCCTTGCATTTGCTGCCTATCAAGGATTCAAAGTATACCAAATGGATGTTAAGTCAGCCTTCCTGAGTGGAGACTTAAAAGAGGAAGTATATGTGGATTAGCCACCAAGTTTTGTTGACCCTAACTCTCCCAATTTTGTTAATAGGCTTAGGAAAGCTCTATATGGGTTAAAGCAAGCCCCTAGAGCTTGGTATGAGACTTTGTCTAATTTCCTCATTGAGAATGAATTCTCAAGGTAGAAAATAGATAAGACCCTATTCCTAAGGGAATCTAAGGGCAAGATCATCCTAGTCCAAATTTATGTAGATGACATAATTTTTGGGTCTACTGATGACAACCTTTGCAGGAAGTTTGTTAAATTTATGCAAGGGAAGTTTGAGATGAGCAGTATAGGTGAACTCAAGTTCTTTTTGGGACTCCAAGAAAGACATACTGATGATGGATTGTTCATATCCCAGTCCAAGTTTACCCAAGAGTTGATTAAGAAATATGGGATGGAGAATGCCTCCACCATGAGAACTCTCATAGGGTCAAGTATGCCTATAGGCAAATATGAGGTAGGAAAACTTATTGATGAGTCTTAATATAGAGGGATAATTGTCTCACTTCTATACCTGACGCTAGTAGGCCTGACATCATGTATGCTATATGTGTCTGTGCTAGGTATCAGGCCTGCCCAAAGGAATCTCATTACTTTACTGCAAAGAGAATTTTGAGGTATCTTAAGAGCACACTAGATTTTGGCCTATGGTACCCTAGGAATAGGGATTTTGATCTAACAGACTTTTCAGATGCAGATTTTGTAGGTTGCAAAGAAGACATGAAAAGTACCTCAGAGTACCTATCAGTTCCTAAGTGGAAGACTTGTGTCATGGAGCAGCAAAAAGAAAATGAGTGTGGCAATCTCAACTGCAGAGTTAGTGTACATTTCAGCAGGAAGCTGCTGTGCTCAGTTACTATGGATTCAGCATCAACTTCAGGATTATAACATTAAGATATGTATAACTCCTCTTTATTGTGATTCTACTAGTGCCATTTCTATTGTCAGGAATCCTGTCTCAAACACCAGGACTAAGCACATAGAAATTAGGTATCACTTCATTAGGGAATATGTGGAAAAGGAAGACATCAACCTCGAGTTTGTCCCCACTTACAACAAGTGGCTGACATCTTCACTGAGCCTCTAGATGAAGCAAAGTTCAACACCTTCAAATTTGAATTGGGTATGTTGAACTTAGTTTAGCTTTAGTTACTACCTATAGTATCTTTGGTTGCAGGTTTGTTATTTTTCTTGCAGGCTGAGAAGATCATTAGTGGTATAAAGATTGTGGAGACCAAAGTGTATACCAGGAAAATGTGATAGAAGATGTTCTTATTGAGGGGGGCAATTAAAATAGTTGTAGAGGCAAGTTTAGCCTTATGAAGAGAGGAAGCTAGCAGCTATATTAGTTAATCTCCTGCACACAACTAGGTGGAGTAAAAGATCAAAGGAAGCAAGACCTCCCTGACATTCTACAGAAGTCAAAAAGGGTGAGAGAAGGTGTTGATCAAGTTATAGATCAACTTCTATCAAGGACAAAAGAATTGATCAAGCTCAATTGTGGCAGTAAGATAGGGGGAGCAGGGATGCTTTTAAATGGGGGGTAGGTAACCTTCCAATAACTGTCTTGTTATAATGTTTATTGCAGCAAATATGGTATGTATGTCATTGACTAAGAAATTGAAGTGAGGTTTTGACATCTTCAAATAGGGGGAGATTATTGGGTCCATTGCTCCCAATGTCCCTGATTTGTAAGAAGTCAAACAAGTCAATGATATACACCAAGTTGTATTTGATGTATGGTTAAGTTTCATGTGTAGGGTGAAAACTTGAAGAAATGACTAAGTACAAAAGTGTCGACACACTTCACAACTATGTCTACACTTTATAGGAGAAGTGTTGAGTACAAACTTGAAGCAAGTACAAAAGTGTTGACACACTTCACAACTATGTCGACACCTTAGTATGAGAAGTGTCGAGATCAGAAAAATATTAGACAGTAGTGTCAAGATAGCAGTGTCAAGATACAAAAGTGTCGACACACTTCATAACTATATTGACACCTTTGTAGGAGAAGTGTTGAGATCAGACAGATATAAGACGGCAGTGTCAAGATAGCAGTGTCAAGATACAAAAGTGTTTACACACTTCACAACTATGACGAAACCTTTGTAGGAGAAGTGTCGAGATTAGAAAAATATAAGACAACAGTGTCAAGACACAACACTTCACTCGATAGTTTAGACAGCTGTGTCGAGACAATTCAGTTATCTCGACACCTTGAAGATCAAGTCAGCTGATGGAAGCCAGAAAAATAGCTAAGTATAAAGGCATTGAGTGATATCAACTCTCTCAATGACATGCGGCTTAATTCGTTGAGTATTACTACCTAAGTCAAAGCTGCAAAGTTTCTGTCAAAGAAAAATAAGCTAAGTCCAGAAGCGCTGAGTGAAGCCAGTTCACTCAACGACATACTGATTCTGTCAATGCCATAGAAGATAGACTGGAGAATTCATCTAAGTCCACATGCATTGAGTGAACCCAGTTCACTTAATACCAGATTATAGAAGGCATTGAGTCAAGCTCTAGCAGTCAAAGCCAAGGAGAAAGAGTGATAGAAAATGGCTAGGTACAAAAGCGTTGAGTGATGAAGCTACACTCAATGCTCTCAATGCCAAGGTTGTTGAAGAAGCAGAAAATAGTCTAAGACAAAAAGTGTTAAGTGATAAGCTACACTCAATGCTCTCAACGCCTAGGATGCAGAAAAAGGAGAAAGCTAAGCTAAGTATAAAAGCATTGAGTGAAGGCCATTCACTCAACGCCAAGGGAGCTGCAGAAATGACTAAGTCCAGAATCGTTGAGTGAAGCTCATTCACTCAACGCTTTCAACGCCTAAAGTGATTCTGAGAACTTGGCTAAGTCCAGAATGGCTGACGTCAGCATGAGTTAGCAAAAGTCAACGTAGTTCAAAATAGTTGCGGGAAAGCTGCAGAATAGTTATAATGGTGTCGATAGCTAGCTGGTTGTCTTCTTGTGTAAAAGGAAGGTGATATTCCAGCAATTAAGGCTGGACCCACACAAAAAAGAGCCGTTGATCATCGTATAATAAAAAGGAATGATTGGCTGAGTCGACTAGAGGAATTAGGGTTTTCTGAATATGCAAAGTGGCAGAACTTCATCTTCTTCCTCGCTATTAATGTCGAGCCTGAAGCACAAGTTCTGTTTAGTCAACCTGAAAGCACAAAGAGATAGTTGTTGCGATCATCATCACCGACAATAAGTTCAGAATTGATTTCTGATTGTGAAGAGAAGCAGATCCTTCAGAGTTTGCTAGTCCAGATAGCTATTTGAAGAAGATAAAAACCTTCAGATTCATTGTCTTCAACATCAGATCAGATTCTTGATTTTGAGTTACTTCCAGCACAAGCAGCCTAGTACTGAATAACTTGTAAACTTGTTATCGTGAAGAAGATAGGGCTGAAATCTGCTCAGCCCAGGAAGACATACACATAAATTTCTCTGTTGTCTAATTGTAAATCATCTTTTCTATTTTCTATAGGATCCTTTGGGATCTGAGTGTAGGCCTGATTTATAAAGGCTGGGAGGTAAGATTCCTGTGTGAATTCGAGTTATAGGCCTATGTTATAAAGGCTGAGGTAGGATCATCAGTTGATATGAGTGTAGGATCCATTTTGGATCTGAGTGTAGGGATTAGGCCTGAGTTGTAGGATCCTTTGGATCTGAGGTAGGGCTTAGTGCCCGAGTGGTAGGTCTTGGAAAAGACTGAGAGGTCCATCAGGATCTATGTTGTAAGCTCTTAGGAGCCGAGTGTTGGTGTTGTGCCTCATCTAACACACTGTTAGAGAGGTGGGAGGGATAGTAGACGTACCCAAGATCGGGAAACCACTATAAATTAACTGTGTCATCTATGATTGATCTTGAAAGCTAAACTAACTTAATCACTAAGCACAGCAAAATAAGATAAGGTTTATATAAATCAAAAAGAAACCTAAAACCTATTCACCCCCCCCCCCCCTCTAGGTGTTTAGCTGACCTTGAAAATAAGACTTTCAGAGACTCTTGTACTAGTGCTGGCAAAACCACCAGTCTTTTATGGGCTAAGTGAACACTTACACTTGCCGAGTAAACGTATCGAAGTCGGTGTGAACGATCGTCCAATAATGAGGACCATCCACTTTTATGCATATGCACTTATGCTAAAAGAGCTCCCGAGCCATCGACTCTCCAAACTTAAAACCATCTTTCTATCAAATACTGAGCCAACTGCTCGTGAATCTATATCATATATCCTCCCGAAATTACAGGGTGAGTGTTCGTGTTCGTGGTTATTTAAAGGTTACACTTTAATTAGCTTATTCCTACGGTTTAGGGTTAACCTTGGATAGCCCAGGGCATTTCCTGTGAAAGCTCTTGAGGACACTAAGAACTACGATGGGCTTAAGCCCAAAGTTCCCTTTCACAAGACACTTACTTTTATGAGTATCAATTTATTACCAAACCTTTTCCCCATGTTGTGTTTTTGCTAATCCTAAGTGAATTTATATTCCCCGAGAGAAGACGATACTCCGTCGACCCCGAGCACAATCCCATCTCCATGTTACCCAGACTACTTTGAATTTGGCCCTAAGGATGACCTTATCAAGACTCCACCCATCCTGGAGCACCCACTATATCATCACCCATGCATGGCCTACATTGTAAGACCCCCCCCCCCCTCCCGGAACACAATGACACGGCACGAGAGGGGTCTTATGCCCAGAACAGCCGCCTTGCGGTAACACTAACTCTCAGGCTAGCCTGTACCACAAGACGCCTCTTCTGCCGGCTACCAACAATATCAACAGATAAATGCCAACCCACCCATAATGATATGAAAGTCAAATCCACACCAAGCATATGTCCATAATATCATAAATAAAGAAGCTACAACAAGCTTCAAATATCAGAGTACGTAAACAGAATTGCCCCGAAGGGCTACAACAAAATCCCTCTCTCACTCACATCGGTAACCGACGGTAGCGACGGTACCGTCCCTTCAGGCCCTGTCACCCTGGCCTGGCTTTCCGTCTGCATAGCCTGCTGCTCCACCTGTGGGGTTTCCTCCTAAAAAGGAAGACGTAGCAACTGTTAGTCAAAAAGACTAAGTGGTTTCACATCCGCTCCCCCGGCGAATCCTCGGCACTGGGCGGAGAGAGGAACAGGTACAATATATAAATAACAGTAGTACAACAGGTGAAGTGAGTATACATATTATAAGCAGCAACATCAGCAGTGTATAACAAACAAGCTCTTATTTCAAATCTACGAACTACAGCAGCAAGAGAGTATATAACTAGAACAGTAAGTAACTCAACTTATATGGATGCCCATACAAGCATATAAGTTGAGGGTCGTTCAGCAGAAAGTAACTCATCGTATAGGAGTGCCCATACAAACTTATACGATGAGGGTCTTGTGTATATAATGAAGTACAATGCTATGTATGCAATGCAATGACACACCCATGCTCAAGCACATGCAATCGCTATGTCGACATAGACTTATAGTTCCCACTATTCGAGCAGGTAGCTAACCTCTCAGGCATCAATCGTCGTGGCCAAACGGTGACAGTGGAGCGGGCATCTCCACTACTAGGCTGGTCTCCACACTACCTGGCCTAGGCCTCCGTACGCCTCCACGCTAGGACACAACAGCGGAGCTCACATGCGTACTACGGCTCAGCGGGTTCTCTCGGGTAAATGAGCACCAAGATCCTAGCCCCTGACTGGCCTATGGTATGACACGGAAGGAGCCTCGGAAATGAGCATGAGGACCAAGCCCAACCGTTCACCTGGCACGGAAGGAGCCTCGGGACGTGAACACCGAGGACCAAGCCCAACCGCCCAAGGTCTAACTGTCAACTCCCATCGGTGTGACGATTGGCGAGCCCGTAGACCTGCTACACTATCCTTAACCCGGGATTACGACACCGCGTGTCGACTCACACCACATGCAATTCCACAATTCCGTGGCATGGAAGGAGCCTTGGAGAAAGCACGAGGACCAAGCCCAACCATCCATCAAATACAGAAGGAGCCTCGGGATGTGAACACCGAGGACCAAGCCCAACCGTCCGATTTCATCCAACTTAACCTCATTCCCATTAGTGACGGTCAACACCGCACTTGTTAACTTTCACAATGTTACCCGTGGGTAGATGACCCTCTAAGAATTGGACTAACCATTCCCTTCCATCAATCCATTACACATCCGGGCCATAGTTTTAACCATTTACAAATCCTTCCAAAAGAATTCAACATATTATAGATAATGCGCATAATGATGATCTAACAAATGTAACAAAGACTTTCATTCACTTAGGCTTGATTCACATCTCGACATAGGAATTCAAGTCCTCAAACATCAACCTTCACATTACCTTAGTGATTAACACAAAAGAATTCACCCAACCTCGAGATGAATTGCAACTTCTATTCCATCGAATCCAAGTTCATATTATAATCATCTAGAATTATGCGTAAATTGGTCAGCAACTTTGACTGAGGATTCCCGTGGCTACAGGTATCGCCCAAAAACGTGCAACCACTCGTTGAAAAGGTAATTTCCAGGGCTACAACTTTTGTGTTTAGTAGAAAGCCCAGATCTGGTCACATCATACCAGAAATACAACTCGAAGTCTGCTGCGTACAGGATACAGAATTCCTGGACTTTAACTTCCAACCGCAGCAGATTCAAACGGACCTTCCCGTGGCTACAGGTATCGCATGGAAACGTGCAACTACTTGTTGGAAAGGTAATTTTAAGGGCTACAACTTTCGTGTTTAGTCAAAAGCCCAGATCCGCCCCCTTCTTCCTTAAAAATAGCCAAGAAGGTCGCTGCATGCAGAATACAGATTCTGCACGCATCTTGAAGCGAAGTGAACGGCATCCGTTCATCTTCCTCCTCAAGCGATTTTCCCCAAATCGCATCCAGAAGTTCCTCCACCCTTATTCTCCCTCTTGAAGCCATTTCCTCTTCACGAGACCACCCCTATCATCACTTTGAAGCAAGGGGAGGTTGAAGACGACTAAGCTTTAGAGCACAAGCTCTAGTATGGCCTTCCTAGAAAGCTTCATCTCACACATCAAGACTCGTTTGAGTCGATGTCTTGCCTAGGAATAACTATAGATCTAGCACCAAGGGAGAGGGGAGAAAACTCACTTCATTTCCGGTGTTTCCTCCGTTGCCGGCCATGGATCGCGTTATTCTCCGTGGCGGCATCCTTGGCTTCGTTAGCAGTGTTCTTCCACGGAAATGGCGGAGCTTTTCCTCCAGAATCCGGCTCCGGCGACCCACGATATCTCCTCTTCCGCTCCCATCGGTTTGCATGGTGACGGCTCGGCAAGAACGATCGGCTAGGGTTTGGTTTACTCCCTTTTTATATTACATATTAGGCTAAACCCCTTCCGCCATGTGTCACTCTCTAATTGGACAGCCCAAATTAGGTTTCATTTGAAGTGACCAGTCCAAGGATCATTCAGCACGAATCCCGAAGTCCGGTTCAGTCCGCCTGTACAAGCCGGCGAATCTGCCTGGGCGAAGAAAACGCCCAAGTAAAATTCGGCGGAAATCAGCCGCCATTCTCGCCGATTGGCGAGAATCATCAGGTCATTCTCAACGATCGGTGAGAACCGTCAGGTCATTCTCGACGAATTCATCGGGAATCAACAATGATTCCCGACGATTTTCCCTTAGCCTTTTTACCGGACATCCTGCGTTGATTGCGTTGAGTATTTCTCAGCGATACTCGACGATCGGTGGGAATCGCCGAGCATTCTCGCCGAATTTCACTTAGTCTACTTGCAGCTCTGTGTCCGGTGGGTATCGACCACCGATACCCGTCGAATCGGCGAGAATCAGTCCTCCATTCTCGACGATCGACGAGCATCAACCTCCATACTCGACGACTTTTACTTAGCCGAGTTCCCTCATCTCGGCTACTGGTTGGGGTAACATTGAACCCAACCCTACACTTATTTTATGCACCTGACACCTCGCGTCGGTGCACCCCGAGCTCGAGTTGAGTCTCTTGACTCAGAACACGTGCGAGGGGCCTAGCGCGAATTGGGACGTTACATACATTTCCATCTTGAATACTTGAATTTTACTATATATAGACCAAGTGACCTAACATATGCGTATGAAAGTAAATACTCTTGATTATATTGCCTACAACCCTATAATTATTACTGGGGGTCTAACATGACTTGTTGAGCCCAAAGCCAAAACCTGGTATTTTTCCTAATTAAATCTGCCTTTAAATAATTTTCCCTAATCATGAACCCCTATGATTTTGAACATGAAGTATAAAATTTCAACAAGCAATGATCCCACAAAAAATTCCAGAGATTCCTAATGACTAAATAATAGCAATATATGAGTTTCATAATTTTCCAGAAATGATTTATATCCAAAACCAAAATATAAACTTTTTGATGAGAATAATAATTAACAAAGAAACTACATGATTTAATCTTTCAGAAAATATGATAAAATTACCATAGGTCAAATATGATCAGAAAGTATCACTGCCCAAATTTCATCATCATCAAATTTTTTTGCCACATAAATAAATTAATGAATATATCACCACATAAGGCACTTTGTAAAGAAACCCCTAACTATTCTCTTCCAAAAATTACAATATAATTAATAGGGCATATTTGTGGTCTAAAAAGTTCACTGACAAAGTTTCATAATTTTCTAGAGCTTAGTTTATTCTTAAACAAAATTATTTCCCTAGTCATCAAATTCTAGAATTACAAAGGAGGTACAAAAATTCATCATCCAAAAATTGTAATAAAAATTGCAAACATTTATAACACAACTATAGGTGTACAACCCCGTATTCGCGGAGCGAGGACCCCAAGCAAGGCTTAAGGCATGCTAACAAGTTTTGAGCTTTAGAGCCCCTTTGAGGTACAGGCGCGGCGAGTAGGCAGGCACCCGTTCAGCGTGGTAGGCGTGAGGGGAAGTTGCGGGACCGGCCGGAGTCCGGAGGCGCATCCCTGCCTCGCGGCTAGGCGAGGGCAGGCGGGGCGAGACCGGCCCGAGGCCGGGTTCTCGCCCCCACCTCGCGGCTAGGCGAGGGCAGGCGGGGCGAGACCGGCCCGAGGCCGGGTTCTCGCCCCCACCTCGCGGCTAGGCGAGGGCAGACGGGGCGAGACCGTCCCGGGGCCGGGTTCTCGCCCCCACCTCGCGGCTAGGCGAGGTTGGGCGGGGCGAGACCGGCCCGGGGCCAGGTTCTCGCCCCCACCTCGCGGCTAGGCGAGCGCAGGCGGGGCGAGACCGGCCCGGGGCCGGGTTCTCGCCCCCACCTCGCGGCTAGGCGAGGGCAGGCGGGGCGAGACCGGCCCGGGGCCAGGTTCTCGCCCCCACCTCGCGGCTAGGCGAGGGCAGGCAGGGCGAGACCGGCCCGGGGCCGGGTTCTCGCCCCCACCTCGCGGCTAGGCGAGGGCAGGCGGGGCGAGACCGGCCCGGGGCCAGGTTCTCGCCCCCACCTCGCGGCTAGGCGAGGGCAGGCGGGGCGAGACCGGCCCGGGGGCGGGTTCTCGCCCCCACCTCGCGGCTAGGCGAGGTCGGGCGGGGCGAGACCGGCCCGGAGCCAGGTTCTCGCCCCCACCTCGCGGTCAGGCCGGGCGAGACCGCCCGGGGGGCTGACCGGCGGGCGTGACCTCCTGGTGTTACCGTTTTACCCCCGGGGTGGTTTTTCCCTTCTTGCCCCCCGGTGTGGAGGTTTTCTATTGGCTGGAGGCATTTTTGCTCCAGGGGCATTTTGGTCATTTTACCCCCAAGACTTGGAAAAACTATAAATAGACCCTTATGGGTGCCTTGGGGGGGGACTTGTCATTCTTTCCTTAGCCACTATTTTCTCTTTGGCTTTCCTCCAAGGCACCTAGCTCAAGCATTGGCTAGGGAAGGGGAGACCTCAAAGGTCTTCTGGGTGTGAGGTGGGACCTCCACGCTAGAGCCGAGGGTCAGTTCATAGCTTCCTAAGTCTTAGGTCCGTGACGTTCTTCCGAGTGTAGTAGGTGTGAGGTCACCCCTTTCCCCAAGGGTCGAACTCCACAGAAGTCAATTTTGGCTTCGGTCATTTTTGGCTTCAACAGTTTTGGTGCGGTGAGCGTGGAGAGTGACCAGCACAGAAAATCTCGGGAGAGTGTCATGGCTGGAGATCAGGGAGGTAGTGATGACCTCGGTGGTCTCCCCAACCCAGGACCCTTTGTAGGAAGGGAGGAGTTCATGGCTTCCATCGAAGGCATCATGGGGATGCTTAGAAGCATTGCCCCTCGGGCTGACAGCTCAACCCCCACCCCCCAGGGGCTAGCTTCCAGGGGTCTTGGCGAGCTAACCCCGAGTGGTCTCGGCGAGATGGCTCCTAGAGAGCAAGGCGAGATCACCCCAGCAGGGGGAGAAGTGAGTATGCCGGATAGAAGGCCTGGGAAGGAGCGGATGGTAGAAGGGGTTGAGCGAGACCTCTCAGGCCGGGAGCTGTTCCCAAGCCCGGCGAGAGCTAACCCTCCAGGCGAGCAGGTCGCGCGAGTGGAGGTGGCGAGAGCTCCCCTTAGGGGGTCACCATTCAGTGAGTTGATCATCTCAGCTCCCGTTCCCGAGGGGTTCAGAGAGCCAGACATGGTTTACTATACCGGGAAGGATGACCCCGTCCAGCATCTGCAATGGTTCGAGGATGCCGTCTCCATCAGGCCGATGACGGATGCCTTCAAGTGTCGCCTCTTTGCGATCACCTTGAAAGAGAAGGCGAGGGACTGGTTCCATCAACTCCCTCCAAGGTCCATCTTCGGGTTCGAAGACCTGAGCCGGAGCTTTCAGCTTCGCTTCTCCACCTCCAAGAAGAGGAAGAAAGGTCCTGAGTCCCTCTTCCTGATAAAGCAAAGGGCCGAGGAGTCGTTGGCCCACTATGTTGACAGGTTCCAGGAGGAGGTCCATGACATCCAAGAGGTGCCAGGGTATGCCCTCCAGATGGCGTTCACGGTGGGGTTGCGCGAAGGGTTCTTCAAGATGAGCTTGACTCGGAAGGCCCCCCTTTCCTTCGAGGAGCTGATGGAAAGGGCGGCAGAAGAGATAGCCATGGAGGCAGCCAACCCGGCCTTTGTGAAGAAGTTGGCAAAGCTGACAGAGGCGGAGTCGAAGGAGCAGGGTGGCTCGAGGCATCATGAAGGGAGAAGGAGAGAAGAGCATAGAGCTCAAGGGTTCCAGAGACAGGAGGGTCCGGAGCCAGGCTAGAGGCAGCAGGGAGGACCTGCCCATGGTCCTGGAAGAGCTCTCATCCAGGATGGAGGGAACTTCCACGGGGGCCAAGGGAGGTTCAACTTCCAGAGGCAAGCCCCTAGGCAGCTCCTGCCCCCACCCCAGCAAGCCTTGGCAATAGGCGAAGGAGGAAGAGGTAACAGGAGAGATCGCCCAGCCCGCCGAAAGAGGGTAGGAAGAGCCTTGCCATACTGTGACTTCCACCAGTTGGAGGGTCATGCTACGGCTACCTGCCCCGAGTTCCTGGAGGTAAGGGGGGTGAGAGGTCCTGCCCAGCAGCCGCCACCGGAACGGATTGAAGTTCTACCCCAAGGAGGAGGTGATGATGTGTGCGAGGACCGGGTCGATGTAGGACCCCGAGGAGGGATAGCAGTGATCCACGGTGGGGTGGGGATCGAGGCCACTCGGAAGGCGAGCCTCCACGTCATGTACCGCCGGAGCGTTGCCTCGACATCCCAGACCCCTCCCCCGGAGGAAAGGATCGCCTTCTCATCAAAGGACATGCCAGAGCATGAGGATCCCTTCTGCGACGCCCTGGTCATCCAAGCAGCCGTCGAAGGCTTCACCGTCTCCCGGATTTTGATTGATAACGGGAGCTCGGTCAATGTCATTTTCAAGAAGGCGTTCGAGGGGATGAAGGTGGAGTCAAGGAGGGTAGTGGCGTCGGATGGACCTTTGTTTGGATTCTCAGGGAGAGGAAGGAGGTGGAAGGTGGAGTCGGACTCCAGGTGAAGTTGGGAGGGACCTCAAGGAACTGCAGGTTCGTCATTGTTGACGCTCCAAGCAGCTACAACGCCATCTTCGGAAGGCCCCTCATCAGCGCCTTCCGGTGTGTGCCCTCTTCCTTCCACCAATGTCTCAAGTTCAACTCAGACGGGATCCAGGTCAGGATCAAGGGAGACTCCAGGATGGCAAGGCAGTGCTACGTCATGGCGGTCAACACCATCTCTTGGTTGGCTAAGGCGGAGGAGATGGAGAAGATCATGGAGAGCCTGAGCAGGATGGAGGTGTCCAGTGGGAGAGAACCTGATGGCGGCCACCATGCCCGGGCCCCCTGAAGAAGCCTCGCCTCGGCGGAGTCATGTATCTTCTTTTTTATGTTGTTGTAAGGAGTCTAGCCCCCGACCAGTAGAGTCGGGGGGGTCATGTAACCCATCGTTTTTCCCCCGTTAGAGGATGTTGGAATCGAAAAGGCTTAGGTGACATGTCCAGCTCCCAACCCCCGAGAAGATCTCCTCGTACCAGGCTCACACCAGCTGGCAGGGTTGAGAGTGCTTCGGGGGATGGCTCTTTTTTCCTTAGCTCCGATGATGATTCCGCTGTCAGGCTCTCACTAGCTGACAAGGCCGGTTGATCTCTCGTGGAAGCCCAAGTCCTTAGCTCCGATGATGATTCCGCTGTCAGGCTCTCACTAGCTGACAAGGCCGGTTGATCTCTCGTGGAAGCCCAAGTCCTTTGCTCCGATGATGATTCCGCTGTCAGGCTCTCACTAGCTGACAAGGCCGGTTGATCTCTCGTGGAAGCCCAAGTCCTTTGCTCCGATGATGATTCCG
Organism: Platanthera zijinensis; assembly: GCA_039513925.1. Classification (NCBI taxonomy): domain Eukaryota; kingdom Viridiplantae; phylum Streptophyta; class Magnoliopsida; order Asparagales; family Orchidaceae; genus Platanthera; species Platanthera zijinensis. The sequence continues at coordinate 214,450,955 of CM077079.1, forward strand.
CTGTCAGGCTCTCACTAGCTGACAAGGCCGGTTGATCTCTCGTGGAAGCCCAAGTCCTTAGCTCCGATGATGATTCCGCTGTCAGGCTCTCACTAGCTGACAAGGCCGGTTGATCTCTCGTAGCTCCGATGATGATTCCGCTGTCAGGCTCTCACTAGCTGACAAGGCCGGTTGATCTCTCGTGGAAGCCCAAGTCCTTTGCTCCGATGATGATTCCGCTGTCAGGCTCTCGCTAGCTGACAAGGCCGGTTGATCTCTCGTGGGAGCCCAAGTCCTTAGCTCCGATGATGATTCCGCTGTCAGGCTCTCACTAGCTGACAAGGCCGGTCGATCTCTCGTGGAAGCCCAAGTCCTTAGCTCCGAGATGATTCCGCTGCCAGGCTCTCACTAGCTGGCGGGTTCAGGATGATCTCTCGTAGAGGCTGACTTTTTGCCCTGAGGGGGTCTCGCCACCCAGGCTCTCACAGCTGGCATGGCAGGTTGACCCCCCAGGAGGTTAGATCTTTTTACCCTGAGGGGGTCTCGCCACCCAGGCTCTCATCAGCTGGCATGGCAGGTTGACCCCCCCCCCCAGGAGGTTAAGTGTTTTTACCCTGAGGGGGTCTCGCCACCCAGGCTCTCATCAGCTGGCATGGCAGGTTGACCCCCCCCAGGAGGTTAAGTGTTTTTACCCTGAGGGGGTCTCGCCACCCAGGCTCTCATCAGCTGGCATGGCAGGATGACCCCCCCCAGGAGGTTAAGTGTTTTTACCCTGAGGGGGTCTCGCCACCCAGGCTCTCATCAGCTGGCATGGCAGGTTGACCCCCCCCCCAGGAGGTTAAGTGTTTTTACCCTGAGGGGGTCTCGCCACCCAGGCTCTCATCAGCTGGCATGGCAGGTTGACCCCCCCCAGGAGGTTAAGTGTTTTTACCCTGAGGGGGTCTCGCCACCCAGGCTCTCATCAGCTGGCATGGCAGGATGACCCCCCCCCCAGGAGGTTAAGTGTTTTTACCCTGAGGGGGTCTCGCCACCCAGGCTCTCATCAGCTGGCATGGCAGGTTGACCCCCCCCCCAGGAGGTTAAGTGTTTTTACCCTGAGGGGGTCTCGCCACCCAGGCTCTCATCAGCTGGCATGGCAGGTTGACCCCCCCCCAGGGGGTTAAGTGTTTTTACCCTGAGGGGGTCTCGCCACCCAGGCTCTCATCAGCTGGCATGGCATGTTGACCCCCCCCAGGAGGTTAAGTGTTTTTACCCTGAGGGGGTCTCGCCACCCAGGCTCTCATCAGCTGGCATGGCAGGTTGACCCCCCCAGGAGGTTAAGTGTTTTTACCCTGAGGGGGTCTCGCCACCCAGGCTCTCATCAGCTGGCATGGCAGGTTGACCCCCCAGGAGGTTAAGTGTTTTCACCCTGAGGGGGTCTCGCCACCCAGGCTCTCATCAGCTGGCATGGCAGGTTGACCCCCCAGGAGGTTAGATCTTTTTACCCTGAGGGGGTCTCGCCACCCAGGCTCTCATCAGCTGGCATGACAGGTTGACCCCCCAAGAGGTTAGATCCTTTTACCCTGAGGGGTCTCGCCACCCAGGCTCTCATCAGCTGGCATGACAGGTTGACCCCGCGGAAGAGGCCTCGTAGTCTTTCGAAACCGCGAGAGCAAGCTACGCTCAGCGAATACGTCGGGTTGGATGTTTCTTTTCGAGCTTAGACAACCTCGAAAAGAGCGGGGATTGTGTACAACCCCGTATTCGCGGAGCGAGGACCCCAAGCAAGGCTTAAGGCATGCTAACAAGTTTTGAGCTTTAGAGCCCCTTTGAGGTACAGGCGCGGCGAGTAGGCAGGCACCCGTTCAGCGTGGTAGGCGTGAGGGGAAGCTGCGGGACCGGCCGGAGTCCGGAGGCGCATCCCTGCCTCGCGGCTAGGCGAGGGCAGGCGGGGCGAGACCGGCCCGAGGCCGGGTTCTCGCCCCCACCTCGCGGCTAGGCGAGGGCAGGCGGGGCGAGACCGGCCCGAGGCCGGGTTCTCGCCCCCACCTCGCGGCTAGGCGAGGGCAGGCGGGGCGAGACCGGCCCGGGGCCGGGTTCTCGCCCCCACCTCGCGGCTAGGCGAGGTCGGGCGGGGCGAGACCGGCCCGGGGCCAGGTTCTCGCCCCCACCTCGCGGCTAGGCGAGGGCAGGCGGGGCGAGACCGGCCCGGGGCCGGGTTCTCGCCCCCACCTCGCGGCTAGGCGAGGGCAGGCGGGGCGAGACCGGCCCGGGGCCAGGTTCTCGCCCCCACCTCGCGGCTAGGCGAGGGCAGGCGGGGCGAGACCGGCCCGGGGCCGGGTTCTCGCCCCCACCTCGCGGCTAGGCGAGGGCAGGCGGGGCGAGACCGGCCCGGGGCCAGGTTCTCGCCCCCACCTCGCGGCTAGGCGAGGGCAGGCAGGGCGAGACCGGCCCGGGGGCGGGTTCTCGCCCCCACCTCGCGGCTAGGCGAGGTCGGGCGGGGCGAGACCGGCCCGGAGCCAGGTTCTCGCCCCCACCTCGCGGTCAGGCCGGGCAAGACCGCCCGGGGGGCTGACCGGCGGGCGTGACCTCCTGGTGTTACCGTTTTACCCCCGGGGTGGTTTTTCCCTTCTTGCCCCCCGGTGTGGAGGTTTTCTATTGGCTGGAGGCATTTTTGCTACAGGGGCATTTTGGTCATTTTACCCCCAAGACTTGGAAAAACTATAAATAGACCCTTAGGGGTGCCTTGGGGGGGGGGGACTTGTCATTCTTTCCTTAGCCACTATTTTCTCTTTGGCTTTCCTCCAAGGCACCTAGCTCAAGCATTGGCTAGGGAGGGGGAGACCTCAAAGGTCTTCTGGGTGTGAGGTGGGACCTCCACGCTAGAGCCGAGGGTCAGTTCATAGCTTCCTAAGTCTTAGGTCCGTGACGTTCTTCCGAGTGTAGTAGGTGTGAGGTCACCCCTTTCCCCAAGGGTCGAACTCCACAGAAGTCAATTTTGGCTTCGGTCATTTTTGGCTTCAACAATAGGTCCCTCACCAAAGGATAATGAACATTCCATGAGGTTATGACATGTGTTGAGCACTTAAAAGAAAAGTTAATATACTAACTATTAGGTGATTGGTGGGGCAAATCTACTCCTAAAATTCCAATTAAATTATCCAAGGTGTTTCTCCAACCAATGAATCTATCTACAAAGTCGTGAGCAAAGAATTGAAGGTTTGACTCTAGTTCCTTCTTTAACCCTAACAGGTAACCCTAAGGCTTGAACTAGGGTTTCAGGGTATTCCAACCCTAAAAGCTTCTAAAACTACCCCAAGGGATGTTTCATGTATTAATATGTCAGAGACCAAGGTCTCATCTTATTTAGTTGAAGGGTTGATCACCCAACCATTCTAAGAGCACTATTGAATAAATAGGCTTATTACCTTTAAATGGTCAAATTTACTCACAAAGGTACCCCACCAAATCAACTCCAATTGGGTTGATATTGGTTTCTTTGCCTTATAATATCCCGTCTGGTCACGCACCAGAGTTTGAGAAAATTTTGAAGTCCATTGACCCTATTTTAATTACATACATGAATTATTAAATTATTACAAACACTATAGAGAAATCATCTCCAAAAATTCTGATTTTTGGATATGTGTGGACCATGGACAAACCAGCTTATGGTCAAAATTTCAGCCTATTTGACTGAGTGGTTCACTGGGGCACTCATTTCAATTTCTGGTTAACCCTTGGACACCTTGCACAAAAAAGTGTGTTGAGGCAAAACCAAAGGTCCAAAATGCTTGATTTTATTTTTGTAATAAACTAGACTCCAAGGGATAGGTTTTGTATGTTAGACATATTTATAGAAAATGCCTCTTGGTATTTTTAGAAATTAAAGCAAGGTGGATGAAATAATGTAACATAATTGATTTTTTATTAAATATATATAGCAGTAACTTGGCCTGCACTTATCGATCACGCCGATCTAATGGTTGTTGGTCATCATCCCTAATGAGCCAACGGATGGGATTGGCTCTTCCTGGAGCTATTCCAACGCCAATTCCAAGCCACCCGGACACCTCCCTGGCCAACCACCGCCAACACCACCTCCATCGTGTGGTGGCTACTGCCTGGCGATGGCATAGCCGCCAGAGAGTCCATTTCCGGCGAACCCGAGAGGGTGAATTTTCATGAAATTTTATCATTTTTCTCTCACTGATCGGGCTCGATTGAGCCTGATTTCTCCATCTAAAGATCTACAGATCGAGCACAGAGAGGAAGGAAGAGGATTAGACCTGTAGGCAGGCTTGGCGACAAGTGTGGTGGTGGTGTGCCATGGTCGATTGTCTCCAAGTTTTTCCTAGCCGAATTCTCAATCCTTCATCCAAACCAGTGATGTAAAGATTCGTTTTGAATGCTTAGGAGCATTTAAAACACATGGAAGTGTAAATTTGGGGAGTGGAAGGGGTAGAGCATGAATGGCCATTATTGGCCTTGGGGGAAGCTTTTGGCCATGGTGAAAGGGTGCTTTCTCCTATGCTTGGCTGGTTGGATTTGATTGCAAATTCTTCCCAAGGGTCAGGGGAGATGAATGGTGGCTTAGAGAAGGGAAGGGGAAGAGCCTCTTTGTATGTCACCATTGACTCCCCACTTTCTCTCTCCTCCCTTAAATGAAACTCCCACTTTCTCTCTCCTTGTCACCATCTCTAGAATTTGAGTGGTATTCTAGGTGGTTTCTACTTGCTATAGCCAGTGGTACATCCTAATTGGGCCTAGCCCAATTGGATTGGAGTTGGGCTTAGCTTTCTTCCCCATTTTGGGCTTGGTTTGACCAAGGTTGACTTGGGGGTGTTGACTTAGTCCAATGAGTGGGTTAACTGGTCAACTAGGTGTCTTGAGTCCCTTGCCGCCGCCACCCAAATCCATTAGTGACTTGGTGCCATCCACTTAGGTCAAATTAGGGTAATTTGACCTAACTAGGGTTAGGGTTGACTCTGGTAAATTCTACCCCTTGGTTGACCCCTAATGGGTTATTTAGGCTTTCAAGGGTCCCTATGGGGTTGAGAATAACTTGGTGGGGTCAATTGGTCATGTTGAGAGTCATTGGCCAAATCCTAGCATAGGTGCCCAAGAACTACTATTTGCAGACCAAGGTGCTTTCACCTATTTTTTTTAGCAACCCACGGTCCTCTTTGTCTTCTTAAGGCTTTGTCATGACCTAGTCATGAAAAAAAATCCTCCTAGTGGTCTGGTTGTTTGTGGGATGTTATATAGGTAGCCTAGGAGTGCTAAGGCATGTTTCTCTGTTTGTTGTTATTACAGTTTCTAGCATTTTGATTGTTGTAAGGCCTTAAGGCCGTTTCAGACTCCTATGGTTGTGGATAAATTCTAGTTTGTTGTGTGTTTCCGCTGACTTTTTTCTTAGTTTTAATTTGGGTAGCCCTTTATATCATTTTATAATGCTAAAGCTGTGGAATCTATATGTTGTGGGGCCCCGACCGGACCTATATTATACGTTCATTATAGGGGAGGCATTACATTTTGGTATTAGAGTTAGGTCAGTGTCCAAGGTAAGGTTTAGTGGTCGATTAAACGTAATCAGATCGCGTAAATAAGTTATCCACATAAGAGTATTGTGGGACCATGAGTGTCCTTATTTTTGAGTTTTGCGAATGGAACCTTTCTTGTTTTACCATGTTTTTGCTAAGGGTGCTAGCGACGAGGCGGGTACGTTGAGGTCGTGAGAGGAGCCTTTGGTGAGCTTTGCTACTACTTCAGGTCCTTTGGGTATGGGTGTATCCCTGGCCAATTTCTATCGCATGTTAGCAGAGTCAATGATACGGCCCAAGCTATGGATGAAGCACAAGTTGTGACCCCTACTGCGTAAGTGACGACTCCCGTTACCCCAGATGCGATACTGGTCGTACCAGTTGGAGGAGCCATTGGCTGAGAGAGTTATCATCTGTCAAGGGAACTGGCAGATGAAGTATTTCCTAAGTTTCCATCCTCCAAAGTTCAAGGGTGTAGAAACACCGACTGATGTCGAGGACTAGTAGGCAAGGATTCATCAACTCCTGAGATCGGCAGAAACACCATAGGATAAGCAGTCCCAATTCATGGCATTCATGCTAGAAGATGACGCAAAACTATGGTGGGTGAGCCATAGCAGCCGCTAGTTTTCTGGACGCACCCCGTCCATGGATGAGTTCGTGAATGCCTTCTTAAGGAAGTATATTCCAACATCGACAAGGCTAGCTATTCAGAGGCAGTTTCTGCACTTGTTGCAGTGAGAAAAAATCGTGGATGAGTACGTGCAGTAATTTACTCATTTGGGTCATTATGCGGGAACGACCATGGCTGATGACGAGGAGAGGGAAAACCTCTTCTATCATGGTTTGAGAGAGAATATGAGACAACCCCTAATAGCTCTCAAGAATGCGGGTTTTGATGAGTACAATTATGATAGGATTTTGACTATCATAATTGTAATCATGTCCACTATTTTCCACCTCTCTAGGTTGTAATTTCGCAAGAATAGTTAAGAATTCATATTATCATGAATAGAAGAGCACGGTTAGGAGTTTATATTATTTAATGTATTTATCTATGTACTTATTCAATCATTTTCCTAATGCAGGTATGGCTAAATAGTGGAACTAAAATTCTCGGAGAAAACGGAGGAGGTCACGGAGTCAACATGGGTGAGGACAGGACAAAATTTGGGCAAACACGAGTAGGAACATGGCTGTGTGCCTACCCGTGTCCTATCCAGGATGGATCCGAATAATTGGAAGATAAGTCAGAGCACCACACAGGTGGGAACACGCCCGTGTGCCCACCCATATCCTTTTTGGGACAAATTGAAGAGCTGCTTCCAACCAACCTGTGTTTGAAGAACATGAAGAACAACACGGCTGTGTCATCCAACACGGCCATGTCACCACCCGTGTCATCTGACACGGCCCACGTCAATACACGCCGAATCGTGTGGAACCACCCTAGAATCGTAAACACGGCCTATGACACGGCCGTGTTGGAACCCGTGTCCGACCCTATTTGCAAGGAGAATATAAAAACCTGTGTGAAAATTTTATTTTGAACTTTTGGATCATTTCATTTGGAGCACTTCTCGAGGACGAAAGTGGATCATCCAAGAGAAGGAGGAATTGGAGGAGATTTTGTATGCATTTTAATCTTTCATGTATCTCTCTCAAACTTTCCTTTCTCTTGGTGATCTAACTTTATTTATCTTTTATTTCGCTTGAACGTTTTATTTGAACAATTTGGTAATCATGTATCTTCTTATTTTCATCAAATTCGTGGTATTCTATTCGTATATAGGCTTGCAAATAAAGAGATTTGTCCTAGTTATGAATATAGCTTTTGTTTTACATGAATTCCAAACTTCTAGATTGAGAAATTGGATGCTTGGGATGATGGTTAAATGTTCATATTTGGGTGTTATTTCTCTTTGTATTTCAAATTTCATGATCGAGAGATATACTATTTGGATAATTGTGATGCAGATAAATATATTCATGGTGTTTTAGAGATAAGATTTCATGAATTTATGTAGTAGATAGGGTATTGTAATAATGAAAATTTGAGTGTTGTAAATTGTTCGAGAGAAAATTTACTCAACTTAGGTTTAGATTTTTGAATTGCTCGAGAGAGAATTTGAAAAAAAATTTAACCCTTTACAATACAATGAATTTGATAGCTTTGTTATTTCATGATTACATAGATTTGAATTAATAAGTGATTATGTTCATGTGAATGCTCTTAGACTTTCAGTCTTTTATCATCTTTAATCTTCATATATACTTTATCCAATTAGTCATAGTTAGATTTATTTAGAGTAAAAATCAATTTAAATTATAGGTATGATAATAGAGTGAGGGTGAGTACGATTATTTGAAATGGCCCTATGGAATACGACATGAGATATAGATTTCTCATATACTATGATTGATAGGTGCACTTGCCTGAGAGTAAAATCTATTTAAGCTTTTACCTATCTACATGGTTAAACATGCTCAGTAAAAATATCATCAAGTTTTTTGCGTCGTTGTCGGGGATGCGTTTTTCAATATTTTAAAAGCTTAAACTATATTAATCTACCATTTTTTCTTACTAACATATAATTATAAATTAGTTTATAGTATAATTATATTACTTAATCTCTGTTTTGTAGTCTGCTAGTCTATGACAAGGGGAAGAAATTCTGGGCTAGCACCATTTCATCCTGACCCGGAATGAATTATTCATAACAATAACCAAAGGGACGTGGGAACTAATACAACAGATATTTCAAACGGACTGTTAGAAGAGGAAACAGTAAACCAAGGAGAACATCATCCAGAGAATTTAGATACCATGGAGAACCAGAATGATCAAACCATGTCTGACTTTGCTAGGCCCAATCTCCAAGGTACTGGGTCGATCATCGTTAGACCACCTATTCCCACTGACAATTTTGAATTGAAGCCGAGTGTTATACAAATGGTTCAACAGTATGTCCAATATAATGGCTTGCAAGATGAGGATCCCAACACACACTGTAAGACCCCTTTTTTTTTCTCTTTCAAACCCGGGGTCTTAGGCCCAGAACCGCCGCTTTGCGGTGACTCCTTCACGTCCCGAAGGGTCATCACCACAAGGCGCCGATTCTGCCGGCCAGTTTCGATCACAGAAAGGTAGCACAATGTAAAAGTAAGAGCAACCAGTCCACAATAATAAAAATCACATATATATAATAAAACTCCACGAAGGGAGTGTCCACAGAAACATCAGAGTACTATAAATATGGGCTTATGCCCGGTACAAAATGTCCTCACTACAAGTCTCTCATGCGGAAGCGAAACAGAAACTACTCAAGGTCGAGACTCACGGTCCCGGCTGTGTGAACTCCGGAGCTAGACTGCCCCATCTCTAGGCGCACCGATCTCTGGGGCTGCTCCTCCATGCTGGGCTCCACGATCCCCTAAATGATGCGGTTCGAAAACCGTTAGTCATAAAGACTAAGCCCTATCATCCCCTACCCCTTCCCCCCATGGCTCCTAGGTACCGAGCGGAGAGGAAGAAAGGGAAGGACATGAAGGTGGAGATTAACATGAAAACAGATGGCAGTGGAAACTAATCTAGCAAGTTGTATTAGGTGAGCAGTTAATAAGTTGTTGTAATAGGTCTAGCAGTAAGAAAAGCAATTAAATGAATTTAAACCTTCACTTATGCGAGAACACATAAGCAAAGGGATCTTTTACAAGGCTCCCATCGTATAAGTGTCCCATACCACTTATACCTTGGGGTGTCGGTTATCAAACAGCAGGGGTTATTATATATTGAAAATAACCTTTGATTTATAAACTTGCCCACACAAGCTTATAGACCAAGGGGTCGTTTTGCAGGTCCTAATGTATAAGCGTCTCATTCCACTTATACTTTAGGTGTCAAGGTTGTTATGAATGATTATGATATGCAACTATATGGTGGGTATGTTATGTCATGCAGTGCAACTCACACACCCGACTCTGTGCACACAGACCTTTAGTTCCCCCTTTCGGAGCCGTTACCTCCCAGGATACTTCCGTAGTGGCAAACGGAAGCGGTGGGTTGGGCCTCGCCCACCTCCAAAACCAGTAAAGCACACTGGTCTGACCTATCGTACGCCTCAACGCTTGGTGCACAAAGCGGACGCCTGCGTACTCTTGCCGGCTGGCGCACCGGACTTCTGTTGGCGGAGTGCTAATCACCCCGCCGAGTCAACGATATCGGTGTCGGTGCAATCGAACTCCCCGCTATCGAAAGACCCACCACCTTACCTTTTCCTATTTCATGCACATGCAAGTTAAATCGTAAGCACACAAAACCGAGCCGAAGCTCCCCGGACCAAAACGTCCGTCTCCAAACCAACCGAGCCGAAGCTCCCCGGACCATTCGTCCGTCTCCAAATCAACCTTCCTGTGCCAACAGTGTTGTGAAGAGTGCAGCCCTAGTTACTAAGTTACTCTTGTCGATTTGTTATTTACAGTTTACGTTAGCCCAGGACTGCCCCCGGTATGCCCCGTGAAGGGCTCTCAAGGGGCACTAGGAACCAAGACGGTGCATTACGGCCCGAAGTTCCCTTTCGCAAGGCACTTATTGTTATTGGTTGTTTTCCCATAGCCCGATTCCCTTCTCATATTACGATAGACTATCCTAGGGTGACTTTTAAACCTTCCACTCTTCGGGAAAGGCGATCTTTCGCCAAACCCGAGCACCTCTTAACTCTAACTAACACCACTACTCACTACTCTTTATATCTTCATCAGATCATGTCCTATTGCATATCACAAACTGCTATATGCAGACCGACCTAATCTACATGTCGAACCGGTTATGCAATGGTCCATTACTCATCCAAATGCCCTAAATTAATTACTGGAGACTTTCCATGATATAAATAACCTAAATCCAGAAAATGGAAATTTTCCTAATTTATTTGGCATTTAATTAAATTCCCCAAAAATCCAAGGACTACCGGTTTGAACATGAACTACCCTAACTATTCATGCAAGATGTCCAGCAAATTTATGATAATTAGTAGGTTATCTCAGGAGGCTAAATCCTAAGTATCATAATTTTTCTATCATCAAAATGACATGTAAACTATTTTGGAATTAATCTCTAATTTCTATAGTTTATGAATCAAGTACAGAAAATGTTCTTCCAAAAATTCTAAATAAATTATGACATGATGATTAAGGCCTAAAATTTGCACTGGCTAAGTTTCATAATTTTCCAGCAAGCATTTTATCCATAATAATTTTTTAAACATAAAAGCCCTTTCTATCATTTGTGAATAAAGTACTAGATTTACTCAACATATAATTCTATAAAAATTCAGGGATCAATGTTCTACAAGGCAAGATCTAAATCCAGAATTTTAACTGATTATAATTAATGTAAAGCCTCAAATTAATTGAAACAACAAATTGGGCTAATAATCCTTTAACACATGAAGTATAATATATATTAATCATAAAATTCCAGAAAAATTACCATGAGTCTAAAACATCCTAAAACTCCCTCCTCCCGAGTTTCATAATTTTTGGATTAGCTTTAGTGCTTAAAATAACTAAATTACATTTCTATCCTAATCCGACATCTCGACTTTTGAGGTACCTAACTACCTCTAAATCCATCACTATTTCAACCAGAGGGTTTTCATCATATCATCCCCCTCTCCTCCAAATTTCAAGGGCATACAGGAGCTTTTGCTCCTATGTCCTTCACAAACCTCAAACTCCCACCCGTTGGAGTTGAGTCAATCTCTTAGGGTAAATCCACCCTAAGCCACACCATGTTACCCAAGAGGGTAGACATAGACTCAACAAAACAGTGGCCAACAACTTCAGCCTCTTTTGAGGAGATTTGTCCACTCCATCTCCAATCGTACTTTTCCCCAAAGTACCCCTCACCAAGACCTATCTAGGACTTGATACTTCCCTATTCAAAACTCGACCAATCGAGTAGAAATTTTGTACAGATCTTAATATTGATGCCAGGGACCACCACCCAAAATTTGGGGGAGTTTGGGCTTAATTTCATCTCCTAATTAATTTTATATTGTTTATTAAATTTTTACAAAAACTTTAGGCAAAAGTTCTCCAAAAATTCTCATTTTTGGACAGCCTCTCAATATACATATTATAGACCTCCAGTCCAAATTTCAAGTCATTTGAACATGTTATGAACCGTGGGCAACCAATTCAATTTCTGGTTAGCCTAATTCTTGATCCCACCAAAATGAGTGCTGTGGTCAAACCACTCACCCAAATTGAATGAAATCAATTTTATATTAAAGTAGACCCAGAGGGCTACAACTTTTGTGACTGGTCATTTTTCCTAAAACGGCCTCTAAGTGCCTCATTTTACAGCCCCAAAAATATATTCTAATAATACAATTTCCCATCTTGTAATTTAATAATAATCTGTATATTATAAAGTTTATCCTACTGTTCATCTTCTTCATGAACCCGAAAAACCAGACACAGGAAAAATCATTTTTCCTGTAAGCATTCCGTGATCCGTTGCCGGCCGTCCGGTCACTTCCCTGGCCAGCCACCACCACCACCACCTCCGTTGAGGCGATGGCTAGCGGTCGGCGGTGGTTTGGCCGCCGGAGGTGGCGGTTTCCGGCGAACTCGAAATATCTTTTTCATGGTTTTTCCATGAAAACGAGAGATGGATCCGGCTCCGTTGAGCGCGAATCTCCTTTCTAAGAATCCTAAGATCTACCCCTGAAAGAGAAGGAGTAGAGGAGGACCTTGTTCGCGGTTTGAAGGCGAGAAGAGCGTCGGGGTGCCATGGCGCGGTGGTGGCGTTTGCTGAACTTCTCCTACAGCAAGAACAAAGGTCTGTTCTGATTACTTGAGCGTGTAACCTTCTCCTCTTGTCCAGGTGGGCTTTTATAACTCAGGAAGTGGGAAGGTGAATGGGTAAAACCATTATGGCCATGAAGTTTCCCCCTTAACGTTTCGGTTACGGTGAAGGGATAAGAAACGGCGGAACTGAACAGGTGTGTCCAGCTGGCGGTTTTCTATTGGACCACCTTTTCCTCATTTATTATAAAATTTCAGAAGGAAAACGGCCGGTAGTTACTCCTGGTGTAACTTCCCACACCAACATTTAATACCACGCGTGTTGGAATTATTTCGGGCCTGAACCGTCGTTTCGGCCAATGTCACGGGCGTGACACATAGGTCACGGGCGTGACAGGCCCGGGTAGCCCATTCTGGGTTCGACGATCGTCGAACTGAGATCGACGATCGTCGATCGAAGGTCACGGGCGTGACACCTGTGTCACGGGCGTGACAGACCCGAACGGCAGATTTCGGGTCGACGATCGTCGACTCGAGATCGACGATCGTCGAAGGCGGGTCACGCCCTAGGTCACGGGCGTGACCTCCAGGTCACGGGCGTGACATGCCCGAACGGCAAGTTTCGAGCTCGACGATCGTCGAATTGAGGTCGACGATCGTCGAAGGCTGGTCACGCCCTAGGTCACGGGCGTGACACTCATGTCACGGGCGTGACAGGCTCGGGCCGCAAGGTCGACGATCGTCTTACGGCGATCGACGATCGTCAATGGGGTCACGCCCATAGTCACGGGCGTGACATCTTGGTCACGGGCGTGACATGCCCAGACAGCGCCTTCGACGATCGTCTCGTGGAGATCGACGATCGTCGAAGTAGACACGCCCAGGTCACGGGCGTGACGGGCCGGTCACGGGCGTGACCAACCCGTGACCCGCAATACTGGTCGCTTTATTTCCAATTTTCGGCTTCCTAGGGTTCCGTCACGACAAATCTGACTCCTAGGGGTCTATCCGGAAATGGGATGTTACAAATCCCAATAAACAAAACAAAAATTTCGTCCCCGAAATTGAGGTTGAGCCTACGGGGATTTCTTTCGGAACGAATTAATCTTGTAACATCCCATTCGATCTTTCTATTGGGTTCAGGCGACCGTTCGTTTGATAACGAAGACAATCTCCCCAATAAACAAAAGATTAGCCCCTACCATTCTGATTAAGTGTGCATGCCTAGGTCCTAGATTTCCCTTGTCTAGTCTTAACATTCCAAAGCAAGTAGGCAGTTTATAGTATACCGAGAGGTGGTGAGATGTACCTGACTGAACAACTCCGGGTATCTTTGCCTCATCAGATCCTGCGGTTCCCAGGTGTGCTCCTCCTGACCGTGATTTCTCCACAGAACCTTGACTAAGGGAATCTTCTTGCGGCGCAAGATCCGCACTCCTTTGTCATCGATCCGAACCGGCTCCAAGTGAACCGATCGGTCTGAAGCTACCGGCCCTTCTGTGGTCAAAATTCGCTGCTCCGGGCGTAGTAGAGCCCTTCTCAGCGAAGAGATGTGGAAGACGTCGTGTAGAGCTGCCAGCTCTGGTGGCAACTCTAGCCTGTAGGCTAAGGGTCCGATCCGCTCCAGGATCCGGTAAGGGCCCATATACCTAGGGCTGAGTTTCTTCCTCCGACCGCGCACCCGTGAGACTCCGTGCATGGGCCGGATCTTCAAGAACACTCGATCTCCTACCCGGAACTCCACCTGACGATGCCGAGCGTCATAGTATTTTGCTTGTCTGCTCTGCGCCTCCAGCATCCTATCTCTGATCAGCCTCACCTGAGCCTCGGTGTCTTCAACGAAATCCGATCCCAGCAGCTTCGGATCCTCGTCCTGAACCCAAGAAAGCGGGGTCCTACATTTCCTTCCATACAAGGCCTCATAAGGCGCCATCCTGATGCTGGACTGGTAGCTATTATTGTAGGAGAACTCGACCAAGGGTAACATCTTCTCCCACGGCTCCCCTCGGTCTAGTATACACAGCCGTAGTAAGTCCTCCAAGGTCCTGTTGGTGCGCTCGGTCTGCCCGTCCGTCTGAGGGTGGAAGGCCGTGCTAAAAGTCAACCGGGTGCCCAGATATGCCTGCACTGACCGCCACTCCCTGGATGTAAACCGTCCATCGCGGTCCGACACTATCGTCCGGGGCACGCCATGATATCGGACATACTGCTCCACAAACTTCCGTACCAGCACTCCCACCGAGTCATCCTTCCTGATCGGTATAAAGCGGGCCACCTTCGTCAGCCGATCGACAACCACCCAAATCGAGTCGTTCCCTGTCCGAGACCGGGGAAGACCATGTATAAAATCCATCGCTATGTCGTCGAACTTCCACTCCGGCACCGGGAGTGGCTGCAACAGTCCTGCGGGGTTCCTGCACTCCGCCTTCACCAACTGACACGCCTCGCAATGGGTCACGAAGTACGTAATGTCCTTCTTCATGCCCGGCCAAAACATCGTCCTCTTCAGATCAGCGGTCATCTTTGTGATCCCCGGGTGCACGGAGTACCGGCTGCAATGCGCCTCCGTCAAAATATCCTCTCGGATCTGGCCTCCTGCTGGTATATATACTCTGCCTCTGAAGTGGAGCAACCCATCCCTCAGGGAATAATCCCCTCTCGAACCTTCCTCCAAAGCTCGGAACATCGGCTCTGCCCCCGCGTCTGTCCTCTGTCCATCCCGAATGCGATCCCGAATATCGTCAATGGCCACTATCGATGCCAGATACTCCCTATACAGATCTGGGTCATCCTCGGACACTAGGGATATCTGCATGTCTCTGAATGACTGGACCAGCTCCATAGACATAACCTGGGGCCCAGCTTTGGAAGTGGCCGCTCTTCGACTTAACGCGTCGGCCACCACATTTGCCTTCCCTGGGTGGTAGTGCATCTCATACTGATAATCTGCTAAGAACTCCACCCAGCGCCTCTGCCTGATATTCAGCTCCTTCTGAGTGTCCACGTATTTCAAGTTCTTGTGATCGGAGAAGATGTCGCAGTGGACTCCATAAAGGTAATGACGCCAGACCTTCAGAGCAAAAACGACCGCTCCCATCTCGAGGTCGTGCACCGGGTAGTTCCTCTCATGGGTCTTCAGCTGGCGGGAGGCATATGCTATGACATGTCCGTTCTGCATCAGCACCGCTCCCATCCCTTGGTATGATGCGTCGGTATACACCTGGAATCCCTCCCTTCCGGATGGAAGGGCCAGGATAGGGGCCGAGATGAGTCGGTCCTTCAGCTCCTGGAAAGCCGCCTGGCACTGCGGGGTCCAAACAAAAGGTGCCTCCTTCTTCGTCAAAGATGTGAGGGGGAGGGCAATCCGAGAGAACCCCTCCACGAACTTCCGGTAGTAACCGGCAAGTCCCAAGAAACTGCGTACATCGGTGGCTGTCTTCAATTGCGGCCAATCTCGAACTGCTCGAATCTTTGCCGGATCAACTGCCAACCCGGCTCCGCTGATAATGTGGCCCAGGAAGGCCACCTCCTTCAACCAGAACTGACACTTGCTAAATTTTGCATAAAGGCGATGCTCCCGCAACCTCTCCAAGGTCAATGCCAGATGTCGGGTGTGCTCCTCCTCCGTCCTAGAGTAGATCAGGATGTCGTCTATGAATACTATGACGAACACATCCAAGTAGGCCTCAAAAACCCTATTCATGAGACTCATGAACGCCGACGGAGCATTCGTGAGCCCAAAGGGCATCACGGTGAACTCATACAGGCCATATCTGCTACTAAAGGCCGTCTTCGGGATATCCTCCTCCTGGATCCGCAGCTGGTAGTATCCTGATCTCAAGTCCAGCTTTGAGAAATAATGGGCCCCCTCCAGCTGGTCGAATAATTCGTCTATCCGTGGGAGCGGATAGGTATTCCGGACGGTCAGCCTGTTTAGTGCTCGATAATCGATGCACAGGCGGAGTGTCCCATCCTTCTTCTTCACGAACAGGACCGGAGCTCCCCATGGCGAGGAACTCGGTCTAACAAAACCTGCCTCAACTAATTCCTGCAACTGAGTCCGAAACTCTGCCAACTCCTTTGGGGCCATCCGATAAGGGGCCCTAGACGCCGGCTTGGCCCCCGGCACAAGCTGAATCTGAAAATCCTGCTCTCGGTGTGGTGGTAGTCCTGGCAGTTTCTCCGGAAAGATGTCAGCGAAATCTCGCACCACCGGGATGTCTGTCACCGACTCCTTAACCTCCGCCATCTCAAAAAGAATCTGATAGACCTCCTCTCCCTGCAGATGGGCCTTGACGGCCTGTACCGAAGATAAGAGTATACGAGAGACAGGTCTTATACCTTCAATGGTAATGAAAGAGTCCCCGTGTCTCACGGTGATCCTCTTTGCCTGGCAGTCAATCTGGGCATAGTTCCAGTGCAGCCATACCATGCCCAGAATCAGGTCGTAGTCCGTCAGCTTCAAAATCGTTGCTGGAGCCTCGAACGCTTTTCCACCAATCTCCGCCTCCATATTGCAGTGATCCGTGGTAAGGAGCTCAGATCCATCCGGTAGTCGCACCCTCATCCTCGAGCCTGTGAACCGCTCCACACCTTCCAGTCCTTCCACGAACGACTCCGACACAAAGGAGTGAGTAGCTCCAGTATCGAACAGCGTGCGGGCAGGCTTGCCGCTGATGAAGACTATACCTGGGGTGATTAGATATCTTAGGGTTCTATAATGAGTTTTTACTTTCCTTGCTATCAATCTAGTGCGATTCAAAGTTTTAACAACTTAAAGGGGAAATTCTATGAAAACAAAGAAGCATTTCGGCATACCTGCGATGACCTGCTCCGGATTCCGCGGCTGTGCAAGGTCCAAGGCATATACCTGCTCTCTTCCCTGTCTACGATCTTCCCCCTGGTATCCTCGACCGCGGCCGCGTCCTCGGCCTCCGTAATGCTGAGCTGGTGGGCCGCCCTGATGTGCTGGAGGTGGTGCCCCCCTCATGGGACAGTTCCTCCGAATGTGCCCAATCTGATGACAAAAGTAGCACTCTGGGGGATACGCCATTCCCCCGGGTCTCGGCATCTCCTGCATCCGAAGGGGTGGAGGGGCCAATACCACCTGTTCCCTCGGCTCCGGCCTCACGTCCTGACGAGGCTGGTCCTCTGTCCTCCTTCCCTCTGGTACAGCACCCCGCCGCTGGTCATTCCTTCCTCTTCGTCCCTGATCCTCCGCTGGCCGTTTCCGGCCCCGGGTGGTGTGCCAATCTGCCTCAATCCTTTTGGCCATCTCCAAAATCCGGGAGATGGGCCCGTCGGATACAAACAAGAGGGCCTCCCTCAAGTCCTCACGTAGGCCCTTGTAGAACCTCCTGATATACCCTGCCTCGTCCAGCTGGTAGGAATCTGCGTATCGAGCCAGGTGGTCAAACTCTCGATGGTACTCCACCACGGTCCGAGTACCCTGCTTCAGCTGTAAGAACCGCTCCTCCAAGTCATCCCTAGCCGACTGCGGAACGAAATGCTCCAGCAGTGCGGCCCTGAACTCCTCCCAAGTGATCTCCGCAACCTCCCTATCAGCAAAGGTCGTGTCCAACAGCGTCTTCCACCACCTCTTTGCATGGGACTCCAGGCAGGAGACAACCAGAGCCACCTTCTCCTCCCATGGACACCGAATCCCGGTCAGCATCTCGTACATGATATCCAGCCATTCCTCCGTCCGAACAGCCGACTCTGTCCCCAGATAGGACGGGGGAGAAAGACCCCGGAAGATGCTGAGCCAGTTGGCCCCCAGATTGGGCTGCGGGACCGGAACCTGCTGGGCCCTGAAGGCCTCCAGAATGGCAGTCAGGGTCTGTCCCATGTCTGACTGAAGGAAAGGGGTGGGGACCGGTGGAGGTGGTGCAACTCCCTGAGTCTGCTGAACTCCGCCCTGTGGCGTAGGCTGTGCTGGAGGCTGCGCAACGAAAACACATGCTGAGAAAAACGTTCAAATATTACCTAAAGGTGGACAAATTATATGTGATCCCCATATGGGCACACCACTGCTTCCGCTGCTTAGTTTGTCCCCAAACTAAACTCGAGCGGGGGTGACCGAGGGTTTGTGGACTGCTACTTCCTTCTGATCGATGTTTGCTCTGATACCACTTGTAAGACCCCCTTTTTTTTTTCTCTTTCAAACCCGGGGTCTTAGGCCCAGAACCGCCGCTTTGCGGTGACTCCTTCACGTCCCGAAGGGTCATCACCACAAGGCGCCGATTCTGCCGGCCAGTTTCGATCACCGAAAGGTAGCACAATGTAAAAGTAAGAGCAACCAGTCCACAATAATAAAAATCACATATATATAATAAAACTCCACGAAGGGAGTGTCCACAGAAACATCAGAGTACTATAAATACGGGCTTATGCCCGGTACAAAATGTCCTCACTACAAGTCTCTCATGCGGAAGCGAAACAGAAACTACTCAAGGTCGAGACTCACGGTCCCGGCTGTGTGAACTCCGGAGCTAGACTGCCCCATCTCTAGGCGCACCGATCTCTGGGGCTGCTCCTCCATACTGGGCTCCACGATCCCCTAAATGATACGGTTCGAAAACCGTTAGTCATAAAGACTAAGCCCTATCATCCCCTACCCCTTCCCCCCCATGGCTCCTAGGTACCGAGCGGAGAGGAAGAAAGGGAAGGACATGAAGGTGGAGATTAACATGAAAACAGATGGCAGCGGAAACTAATCTAGCAAGTTGTATTAGGTGAGCAGTTAATAAGTTGTTGTAATAGGTCTAGCAGTAAGAAAAGCAATTAAATGAATTTAAACCTTCACTTATGCGAGAACACATAAGCAAAGGGATCTTTTACAAGGCTCCCATCGTATAAGTGTCCCATACCACTTATACCTTGGGGTGTCGGTTATCAAACAGCAGGGGTTATTATATATTGAAAATAACCTTTGATTTATAAACTTGCCCACACAAGCTTATAGACCAAGGGGTCGTTTTGCAGGTCCTAATGTATAAGCGTCCCATTCCACTTATACTTTAGGTGTCAAGGTTGTTATGAATGATTATGATATGCAACTATATGGTGGGTATGTTATGTCATGCAGTGCAACTCACACACCCGACTCTGTGCACACAGACCTTTAGTTCCCCCTTTCGGAGCCGTTACCTCCCAGGATACTTCCGTAGTGGCAAACGGAAGCGGTGGGTTGGGCCTCGCCCACCTCCAAAACCAGTAAAGCACACTGGTCTGACCTATCGTACGCCTCAACGCTTGGTGCACAAAGCGAACGCCTGCGTACTCTTGCCGGCTGGCGCACCGGACTTCTATTGGCGGAGTGCTAATCACCCCGCCGAGTCAACGATATCGGTGTCGGTGCAATCGAACTCCCCGCTATCGAAAGACCCACCACCTTACCTTTTCCTATTTCATGCACATGCAAGTTAAATCGTAAGCACACAAAACCGAGCCGAAGCTCCCCGGACCAAAACGTCCGTCTCCAAACCAACCGAGCCGAAGCTCCCCGGACCATTCGTCCGTCTCCAAATCAACCTTCCTGTGCCAACAGTGTTGTGAAGAGTGCAGCCCTAGTTACTAAGTTACTCTTGTCGATTTGTTATTTACAGTTTACGTTAGCCCAGGACTGCCCCCGGTATGCCCCGTGAAGGGCTCTCAAGGGGCACTAGGAACCAAGACGGTGCATTACGGCCCGAAGTTCCCTTTCGCAAGGCACTTATTGTTATTGGTTGTTTTCCCTTAGCCCGATTCCCTTCTCATATTACGATAGACTATCCTAGGGTGACTTTTAAACCTTCCACTCTTCGGGAAAGGCGATCTTTCGCCAAACCCGAGCACCTCTTAACTCTAACTAACACCACTACTCACTACTCTTTATATCTTCATCAGATCATGTCCTATTGCATATCACAAACTGCTATATGCAGACCGACCTAATCTACATGTCGAACCGGTTATGCAATGGTCCATTACTCATCCAAATGCCCTAAATTAATTACTGGAGACTTTCCATGATATAAATAACCTAAATCCAGAAAATGGAAATTTTCCTAATTTATTTGGCATTTAATTAAATTCCCCAAAAATCCAAGGACTACCGGTTTGAACATGAACTACCCTAACTATTCATGCAAGATGTCCAGCAAATTTATGATAATTAGTAGGTTATCTCAGGAGGCTAAATCCTAAGTATCATAATTTTTCTATCATCAAAATGACATGTAAACTATTTTGGAATTAATCTCTAATTTCTATAGTTTATGAATCAAGTACAGAAAATGTTCTTCCAAAAATTCTAAATAAATTATGACATGATGATTAAGGCCTAAAATTTGCACTGGCTAAGTTTCATAATTTTCCAGCAAGCATTTTATCCATAATAATTTTTTAAACATAAAAGCCCTTTCTATCATTTGTGAATAAAGTACTAGATTTACTCAACATATAATTCTATAAAAATTCAGGGATCAATGTTCTACAAGGCAAGATCTAAATCCAGAATTTTAACTGATTATAATTAATGTAAAGCCTCAAATTAATTGAAACAACAAATTGGGCTAATAATCCTTTAACACATGAAGTATAATATATATTAATCATAAAATTCCAGAAAAATTACCATGAGTCTAAAGCATCCTAAAACTCCCTCCTCCCGAGTTTCATAATTTTTGGATTAGCTTTAGTGCTTAAAATAACTAAATTACATTTCTATCCTAATCCGACATCTCGACTTTTGAGGTACCTAACTACCTCTAAATCCATCACTATTTCAACCAGAGGGTTTTCATCATATCATCCCCCTCTCCTCCAAATTTCAAGGGCATACAGGAGCTTTTGCTCCTATGTCCTTCACAAACCTCAAACTCCCACCCGTTGGAGTTGAGTCAATCTCTTAGGGTAAATCCACCCTAAGCCACACCATGTTACCCAAGAGGGTAGACATAGACTCAACAAAACAGTGGCCAACAACTTCAGCCTCTTTTGAGGAGATTTGTCCACTCCATCTCCAATCGTACTTTTCCCCAAAGTACCCCTCACCAAGACCTATCTAGGACTTGATACTTCCCTATTCAAAACTCGACCAATCGAGTAGAAATTTTGTACAGATCTTAATATTGATGCCAGGGACCACCACCCAAAATTTGGGGGAGTTTGGGCTTAATTTCATCTCCTAATTAATTTTATATTGTTTATTAAATTTTTACAAAAACTTTAGGCAAAAGTTCTCCAAAAATTCTCATTTTTGGACAGCCTCTCAATATACATATTATAGACCTCCAGTCCAAATTTCAAGTCATTTGAACATGTTATGAACCATGGGCAACCAATTCAATTTCTGGTTAGCCTAATTCTTGATCCCACCAAAATGAGTGCTGTGGTCAAACCACTCACCCAAATTGAATGAAATCAATTTTATATTAAAGTAGACCCAGAGGGCTACAACTTTTGTGACTGGTCATTTTTCCTAAAACGGCCTCTAAGTGCCTCATTTTACAGCCCCAAAAATATATTCTAATAATACAATTTCCCATCTTGTAATTTAATAATAATCTGTATATTATAAAGTTTATCCTACTGTTCATCTTCTTCATGAACCCGAAAAACCAGACACAGGAAAAATCATTTTTCCTGTAAGCATTCCGTGATCCGTTGCCGGCCGTCCGGTCACTTCCCTGGCCAGCCACCACCACAACCACCTCCGTTGAGGCGATGGCTAGCGGTCGGCGGTGGTTTGGCCGCCGGAGGTGGCGGTTTCCGGCGAACTCGAAATATCTTTTTCATGGTTTTTCCATGAAAACGAGAGATGGATCCGGCTCCGTTGAGCGCGAATCTCCTTTCTAAGAATCCTAAGATCTACCCCTGAAAGAGAAGGAGTAGAGAAGGACCTTGTTCGCGGTTTGAAGGCGAGAAGAGCGTCGGGGTGCCATGGCGCGGTGGTGGCGTTTGCTGAACTTCTCCTACAGCAAGAATAAAGGTCTGTTCTGATTACTTGAGCGTGTAACCTTCTCCTCTTGTCCAGGTGGGCTTTTATAACTCAGGAAGTGGGAAGGTGAATGGGTAAAACCATTATGGCCATGAAGTTTCCCCCTTAACGTTTCGGTTACGGTGAAGGGATAAGAAACGGCGGAACTGAACAGGTGTGTCCAGCTGGCGGTTTTCTATTGGACCACCTTTTCCTCATTTATTATAAAATTTCAGAAGGAAAACGGCCGGTAGTTACTCCTGGTGTAACTTCCCACACCAACATTTAATACCACGCGTGTTGGAATTATTTCGGGCCTGAACCGTCGTTTCGGCCAATGTCACGGGCGTGACACATAGGTCACGGGCGTGACAGGCCCGGGTAGCCCATTCTGGGTTCGACGATCGTCGAACTGAGATCGACGATCGTCGATCGAAGGTCACGGGCGTGACACCTGTGTCACGGGCGTGACAGACCCGAACGGCAGATTTCGGGTCGACGATCGTCGACTCGAGATCGACGATCGTCGAAAGCGGGTCACTCCCTAGGTCACGGGCGTGACCTCCAGGTCACGGGCGTGACATGCCCGAACGGCAAGTTTCGAGCTCGACGATCGTCGAATTGAGGTCGACGATCGTCGAAGGCTGGTCACGCCCTAGGTCACGGGCGTGACACTCATGTCACGGGCGTGACAGGCTCGGGCCGCAAGGTCGACGATCGTCTTACGGCGATCGACGATCGTCAATGGGGTCACGCCCATAGTCACGGGCGTGACATCTTGGTCACGGGCGTGACATGCCCAGACAGCGCGTTCGACGATCGTCTCGTGGAGATCGACGATCGTCGAAGTAGACACGCCCAGGTCACGGGCGTGACGGGCCGGTCACGGGCGTGACCAACCCGTGACCCGCAATACTGGTCGCTTTATTTCCAATTTTCGGCTTCCTAGGGTTCCGTCACGACAAATCTGACTCCTAGGGGTCTATCCGGAAATGGGATGTTACACACACTTAGCCGGATTCCTAGAGATATGCGATACCTTTAAGATCAATGGTGTTTCCAATGATACCATTCGATTGAGATTGTTTCCATTCTCACTAAGGCATAAGGCGAAGCAGTGGCTCAACTCTTTACTTGGAGGGTCGATTACTACTTGGGAAATGATGGTTGAGAAGTTTTTGATGAAGTATTTTCCACCGGCGAAGACTGCAAAATTAAGGAACGACATCTCTACTTATATTCAATTGGAGTCTGAATCGTTGTACGACATATGGGAACGATTCAAGGATCTATTAAGGAGATGTCATCATCATGCATTACCTTCATGGCTTCAGATTCAGAAATTCTACAATGGTCTTAATCCAGCCACCAAACAGATGATCGATGCGGCTAGTGGGGGCACCTTGAATAATAAGACACCCGAAGCGGCTCAACAATTGATAGAGGACATGGCTATGAACAACTATCAATGGACTACCGTGAGACCAAAGCCTGCAGGAATGTATGAAGTGGATGCCATTACTGCCTTAGCCATTCAAGTGGAGAAGCTTCACCAAAAGATGGACAACCTTTCTTTAGCATTACCCTCCATGGTACCTCAACAATGGGACCCTTCACTTTGTGGAATGCCTAGTGGTGAACCTCCAGTGCAAGAGCATGTTGACTATATGGGTAACAATCCCAGACCACCTTTCAATCCTTCAAATAACCCATATAGTCTTTCATACAATCCTGGATGGAGGAACCACCCTAATTTCTCTTGGGGAGGGCAAGATAAGCAACCTATATTTGGACAACAATAACCCGAGCAAAGGAAGCCAACATTGGAAGATGTCCTTACCAAGTTCATGCAAACTACTAATGTCGCCTTCCGGAACCATGAAGGCTCAATTCGTAATTTGGAGAATCAGATTGGTCAGCTCACAAGGACGGTATCTGAAAGACAAAAAAGAACACTTCCAGGAAATACTGAGACAAACTCAAAGGAGCATGCAAAAGCAATCTAGTTGAGGAGTGGAAAGGAGTTACAAGACCCAAGGCTTACAAAGGAAGCACCCCAAGAGGAGTCTAGCGGCGAAGCACAAAATGACATGAACATGAAACTAATGGAGTATCAACCAGCAATACCATATCCAGCACAACTAAAAAAGGAGCGCATGGATGCGAAATATGGTAAATTTTTATCTATGTTTAAACAATTGCACGTTAATTTACCTTTTTCTGAAATTATTCAAATGCCTAAATATGCAAAATTTTTGAAGGATTTAATTTCAAATAAGAAGAAAATAGAAGAATTATCTTTAGTAAAACTTAGTGATGAATGTTCCGCTATTTTACAAAACAAATTACCACAAAAACTTAAGGATCCCGATTCATTTTCAATTCCATATTTAATCGGTGATTTACAAGTTAATAAATCTTTAGCGGATTTAGGAGCTAGTATAAATTTAATGCCTTATAAACTATATCTGAAACTAGGTCTAGGAGAACTTAGCCCGACTAGAATGAGTATTCAACTAGCAGATTGGTCAGTTAAGTATCCTAGAGGCATAGTTGAGGATGTATTGGTTAAGGTAGATAAGTTTATATTTCCTTCTGATTTTGTTATTCTAGATATGGAAAAAAATATCGAAGTGTCGTCTACCCCACGCTAAATTTTGATCTCCCCAATCGTGACCAAGTCGGCACCATCTGGGATAGGCTTACTTTTGATATAGACCTGTATGAGGCCAAGAGGTCTAAGGCCTCTAGGCTAGATTCTCCTGCCCTCCACTATATACATCACCTCCTTAGCCATACTTTGAGCGGCTGAAGTGAAAGCTCTGGCATAGTCAGTAGGCAGGATATCTTATACCTGCATAGTATGTCAGCCTGTTATCCCATCCACCTGGACTTAATGCTCGCCCAGTTCATACTTCATCAGGCGGACAACTCGCTTATCGGGTCTATTTGTGTTGCCCCCTACATCACGCGCCTGACAAAGAATATGGGCATATTCTCGTCTCTTCCCCCCATGACCGTAGTGGCAAAGACTATGCCAATCACCATGTCCACTCTACGATCTCTCCGCCTCGTCACTGCCCGTCAGGGCTGAGGAAGGATTACTTATGCCATTACGAGATATGGACCTCATACGACTGCTGACGATGACGAGGAGGAGGTAGACCCTGACCTCGATGAGCCTTTGATTCCCCCAGCCCACTACACCTACACTCGGGGCGATTCTTCTTCTGCCCAGCCTCCACCACAGTCTCGGTACGCACGTGAGTTACAGCATTTCTATGACACCAAGCTCTCGTCGCACCTGCTGAGTATTGAGGAGTCCCAAAGGAGGACAGAGGGGTCCATTGTGCAGATCAGAGCTCATTTGGGGATCTCCAGCCCATCATGATAGACAGAACCTCGACCACCTCACCGCCAGGATGACCAGGACGACCAGCCTAGCTATTTCTAATTTATATGATTTTATTTAATGAGACATGTATCACTGTATTAACTATTTGTACCTATATTCTCATTTTATTTTATATGATCACACTTGCTCCTTTTTACTGTGTGTTCCCTATTATATTCATGATAGTCAGTTTGTTCTATTCATGTGAAATTGATGAACTCTTTACTGTGCAATGAGGACATTGCAATTATTCAGTCTGGGGGTAGATGCTCATGCTCGTCAATTATATTATTTCTGTGATGGACGTGATTACAATTGATTATACTCTTGCTATCATAGTACTCATGATTGTTAAGCACCCCAAAAAAAATTTTATTTCCTTAAAGCTCTCATTAATTCATTCATTTGGGATTATAGCTAATTAATTTACTTTCGCACGCTGATTAAAATGAATTGATTTAGACTCATTGAGTGTTCAACTTTGTTGATTAGTAATTACGTATAGAAATTTATTAGCCTAATTTTCTCTATATAATTTATTGTTAAGATTAGTCCTCTATATTATTAACTATCAATCACTCTATTTTAGAAAATATAATTATCTCTAAGAAAGTGAGTTGATGAGTGTAACATTTATATAGTTTTGTATTAGGGAATCAAGAAAAAAACTCTTTATTGATGTCTAGAATTTACCCTCTTACAATACTCAAAAAATTCACATAAGTTATATAGTGAGGACAGAAATGACTTAGGCCTCCTTTTGGATAGTTTGAGCCTTGCAATCCCGAAACCTTAAACATTATACCCTTGCTCACCCAATTTGGACCTAATCCATATGCCTTTTGATACTCTACCACTAAAATTCACCAAGGCCAATCCTTACCTATTAGCAAACCTATCATTGATATCTTCATGAAATGAGTTTATTCATAGTGATATGCGGCCTGAGTGCGTGTGCACTTGCACCCACTTGGAATGATCCCTACTATGAATCCTGAAAGAAAAAAAATATGGTAATATATGGCCTGAGTGTGTGTATTTGCAGCCACTCGGAATGATCCCTACTATGGACCCTTGGTTAAGAAAAAAATATAGAGTATCTATTATCAAAAAAATATGGGAAGTATAATAACTGCAAAGTCTGGGGATGCTCTTATAATATTGATATATGTTAATGTATTTACCATACAAAGAGCTCAATTGTGATCAAGGTGTGATGAATACCATCAAATTTATTTACCCCACCTATAATCGCCTATCCTAAGCAAAAAAGGTTACACCACCATACAAGTCCTAAGGATCCAACCTCACTAATTCTAACTAGTGTCGTGGAGAGGGTGTGAAAAGGTAAGCTCATGACTATCAATATTGGTACCAATAAGTATTGAAATACTAATGCATATCTTATTGAAATTATTATTTTCTCCTCATGATTTTTATGGATAACTATACTTCTGTTTCTAAGAAAGAGTGAAAGATAGTTAAAAGATATATTGGAGGAATTTTAAGATAAAGGTATATTTAGAAAATTCTGCTACACTATTTGCTATACAATTACATCATCAAAGTTCACTTTAAATTCATAGCAATCAATGTGCGGAAGAAAATTTTTTAATGGTAACCTAAGTGTTTGAATTAGTTTGCTTAGGGACAAGCAAACATCTAAGTCTGGGGGTATTTGATGAGTACAATTATGATAGGATTTTGACTATCATAATTGTAATCATGTCCACTATTTTCCACCTCTCTAGGTTGTAATTTCGCAAGAATAGTTAAGAATTCATATTATCATGAATAGAAGAGCACAGTTAGGAGTTTATATTATTTCATGTATTTAGCTATGTACTTATTAAATCATTTTCCTAATACATGTATGGCTCACCAGTAGAACTAAAAGACTCGGAGCAAACGGAGGAGGTCACAGAGTCAACATGGATGAG
Source organism: Platanthera zijinensis (assembly GCA_039513925.1). NCBI lineage: Eukaryota > Viridiplantae > Streptophyta > Magnoliopsida > Asparagales > Orchidaceae > Platanthera > Platanthera zijinensis. The sequence continues at coordinate 214,478,564 of CM077079.1, forward strand.
GACAGGAAAAAATTTGGGCAAACACGGGTATGAACACGGCTGTGTGCCTACCCGTGTCCAATCCAGGATGGATCCGAATAATTGGAAGATAAGTCAGAGCACCACATAGGTTGGAACATGCTCGTGTGCCCACCCGTGTCCTTTTTGGGACAAATTGAAGAGCTGCTTCCAACTAACCTGTGTCTGAAGAATATGAAGAACAACACGGCCGTGTCATCCAACACGGCCGTGTCACCACCCGTGTCATCTGACACGGCCCATGTCCAGACACGCCGAATCATGTGGAACCACCCTAGAACTGTCAACATGGCCTATGACACGACCGTGTTGGAACCCGTGTCCGACCCTGTTTGCAAGAAGACTATATAAACCTGTGTGAAAATTTTATTCTGAAATTTTGGATCATTTCATTTGGAGCATTTCTAGAGGACAAAAGTGGAGCATCCAAGAGAAGGAAGAATTTGAGGAGATTTTGTATGCATTTTAATATTTCATGTATCTCTCTCAATCTTTCCTTTCTCTTGGTGATCTAACTTTATTTATCTTTTATTTCACTTAAACGTTTTATTTGAACAATTTGGTAATCATGTATCTTCTTGTTTTCATCAAATTCGTGGTATTCTATTCGTATATAGGCTTGCAAACAAAGAGATTTGTCCTAGTTATGAATGTAGCTTTTGTTTTACTTGAATTCCAAACTTCTAGATTGAGAAATTGGATGCTTGGGATGATGGTTAAATGTTCATATTTGGGTGTTATTTCTCTTTGTCTTTCAAATTTCATGATCGAGAGATATGCTATTTGGATAATTGTGATACAGATAAATATATTCATGGTATTTTAGAGATACGATTTCATTAATTTATGTAGGAGATAGGGTATTGTAATTAATACAAATTTGAGTGTTGTAAATTGTTCGAGAGAAAATTTACACAACTTAGGTTTAGATTTTTGAATTGCTTGAGAGAGAATTTGATAAATGTTTAACCCTTTACAATACAATGAATTTGATAGCTTTGTTATTTCATGATTACATATATTTGAATTAATAAGTGATTATGCTCATATGAATGCTCTTAGACTTTCAGTCTTTTATCATCTTTAATCCTCCAATGTACTTTATCCAATTAGTCATAGTTAGATTTATTTAGAGAAAAAATAAATTTTAATTATAGGTATGATAATAGAGTGAGGGTGAGTACGAGTATTTGAAATGGCCCTGTGGAATACGACATGAGATATAGATTTCTCATATACTATGATTGATAGGTGCACTTGCCTGAGAGTAAAATCTATTTAAGCTTTTACCTATCTACATGATTAAACATGCTCAGTAAAAATATCATCAGGTTTCAATGAGTTGGTTGAGGCTGCTAGAACGTTGGAAAGTGATATGGAGAGATAATGCCACAAGGGTCATACCGTGAAGCAGGAAGAAGGAAAGCCTCCACAATCGTAGGGTAAGTCAAAATAGAATAGGTGGAGGAAGAAACCACGTCCCTTCATGTCAGGAGAGAAGAGCAGTACGATGTTAGAGGGATGTCATTTCAAGGGACCGCCAACGTACTACACGTGGGGCAATCCAGACAACATAGCTCGATATTATACTAAGGGTGGTGTTGAACCAGAGCCAAGACAGGAGCAGACAGTACGTTCTGGCCCCAGTACCACAGAGAAAGGGAAAATGGCAAAGTTGAGCGCTACCTGCTTCCAACCCATACAGCCAAGGGCCTACAATCTTGGATAGCAAGAAGCGATTCGATAGCCCAATGTGGTGACAAGTATGGGAAAACTTAAGTTCGCTTTTTTAGCTTAAGACTTGCGCGAAATTTTATGTGTGTTGCATGTTTACTAGGCTTTGTGCTAGTTTTTGGTTATCTAGCTAGGGTATTGTTCAACATGGGAGCGTCACACTCCTTTCTTGCGGAAAGCTTTATCTGGAGAATTGAGGTTGAAGGATCAAGCGCATACCCAACTGCACCAAAAGCCCGGACTGTTGGAGAGGGCGCTACTTAATTTCCTTAATAAGTAGCAAAGCGCCACGGGTCAAGTGAAGGAACGCTCGACCAAACAATCCCCCCCCCCCGGCGTCCAGCACAACCCGTCGGCTCAGAGGTGGGGTTACCACATGGCCCACATGGCTCAGAGGTGGGGTTACAACATGTCCACGGTTTGCCTTACCCGCCGGACCCATACAGGTAGAAAGGAAAAATCAGGATTTAATAGCGCCCCCCCCCCCCCCCCCCGATCTTGAACTCGTGACCTCCTCTGATACCAATTGAAGGATCAAGCGCATACCCAACTGCACCAAAAGCCAGGACTTTTGGAGAGGGCGCTACTTAATTTCATTAATAAGTAGCAAAGCGCCACGGGTCAAGTGAAGGAACGCCGAACCCAACAGAGGTCGAGCCCTTTTTGGCGAACACAAAGCTTAGGGTGCGCATGCCCAATGGGTCTTCCATGACTACGGGGACAAAAGGGTGCATTGGTTGGAATTTAGACAAAGTTGATTTCATATTAGTAGCAGTTGTCCTACCGTTAGCCGAATTTGATGTGATCTTTGGAATGGACTGACTTGCAGAGCAGCGGGCCAGTATTGATTGTCTATTATAGGTGGTGACTTTAAGAAGCGAAGGAAAAAAAAAGTCAACTTTGAGGGCCATGGCGGGGTGGCCTACTTCCTGATTTCGACCATGCAATTGGAGCGGGCAGTTAACCGGGGAGGAGTAGCATTCGTAGCTTTATTAAAGTGCACCTTTCTAAGTTATAAATTAGAGAAGTGTCGGTGGTGGCAGAATTTGAGGATGTGTTTCCTGAGGAGCTTCCAGGAGAACCTCCTCAGCGGGAGATCAATTTCTCAATTGAGTTAGTGCCAGAAGCTAAGACGGTGTCACGTCCTCCTTTTAGGATGGCACCGAAGGAGTTGGCTGAGCTCAAGGTATAGCTGCTGGAGCTATTGGAGCAGGGGTATATTAGGCCGAGCTCTTCTCCTGAAATATGGCAGTATATGGTTGTGTATAGACTACCGTAAGCTTAATAAACTCACCGTCAAGAATAAGTATCTGATTCCACGGATAAATGACCAGTTCGACCAGTTGGTAGGGTCGATGGTGTACTATAAGTTGGACTTGAAGTCAAGGTATTACCAGTTGAGTATTCGATATGAGGACATACCCAAGACAGTGTTTGGTACAAGGTATGACCACATTGAGTTCTCGATGATGTCGTTCGGGTTGACAAACGCACCATCAGTATTCATGGAATTGATGAACCGAGTGTCTTAGGAGTACTTGGACTCCTTTGTGGTGGTCATCATCGATGATATTTTGGTATACTCCAAATCAGAGGCGGGGCCTGAGATGCACTTGAGAGTGGTCTTGTAGGTTTTGAGAGAGAATAAACTTTATGCTAAGTTCTCAAAGTGCGAGTTCTTGTTAGAGAAGGTGGAATTTTTGGGTTATGTGATTAGTGGTGAAGGGGTGGTGGTGGATCCAGCAAAATTTGAGGCAATCAGGGATTGGCTAGTTCTAAGAACCGTGGCGGAAGTCAAGATTTTCCTTAGACTAGCCGGGTACAATATAAGGTTTGTGGTGTACTTCTCGCGGATAGCTTTTCCCCTCACCTCTCTGAGTCGTAAGAACATGAAGTTTGTGTGGACTCAAGAGTGCAACTAAGTGTTTGAAACCTTAAAGGAAATGTTGATGTCGGATCCAATCCTAAGTCTTCCTAAAAAGACTGAAGCATTTCAAATTTTTTGCGATGTGTCGGGATGCAGTTTGGATTGCATGTTAGTACAACATGGCAATGTGATAGCCTTTGGGTCTATGCAGTTGAAATCTCATGAGAGGAATTACCCAGTCCTGGACTTGGAGCTGGCAGCGGTAATTTTTGCGTAAAAATTATGGCGATACTGTGTATGGTGCGAAGGTGGAGATCTTCACGGCCCACAAAAGCCTAAAGTATTTTTGGATTAAAAAAACTTCAACATGCGGCAGCATAGGTGAGTCGAGTTCCTTGGGGACTATGATGTGGTGATTCAGTTTATGCCAGACATGGCCAACGTAGTGGCCAATGCCTTTAGTAGAAAATATTCTGGACAAGGGAATTGGATTGAAGCTCACAATGAGCGGTTGGTGCGGGACTTTGAGTATCTTGGCATTGATTGTGTAGCAAGAGGATAGTCTAGCATGGCTCAGTTGAACTCGATCGAGTTGCAAAGTGACTTATTCGATCGTATCCAAGAAGTGACCAATATGGATGCAGAGTTCCAGCCATTTATGGTGGTAGCTCAAAAAGGAAAGGGTAGTACCTGGGAGATGGTTGGTTGGATCTTAAAGAAGTATGGAAGGGTATGTGTACCGCAGTTCGGCAAGCTCTGTAAGGAGTTGATGTTTGAGGCCCATTTCACGAAATACTCCATTCACCCAAGAAGTACAAATATGTACTTAGATATGAAGAAATCCTTTTAGTGGCCTGGGTTGAAGCGGGATGTAGCTTTGTACGTGAGTTAGTGCCAAACTTGTGCCTTAGTGAAGGCTGAGTGTCAAAAGCCAAATGAGTTCCTGAAGCCCCTTCCCATCCATGAGTGGAAATTTGACGAAATCTCCATAGATTTTGTATATGGCCTACCTCGGTCGTAGTAGGGTTACGATGCGATTTTAGTGATTGTGGATCATTTGACCAAAGTGGCTCACTTCATTTCGAATCGGAAGGAGGACAATGTGGATAAGCTGGTGGAATTGTATGTTCGTAATATTGTGTGGTTGCATGGGATTCAAAAGAGCATTGTTAGTGATCGTGACCGATGTTTTACGTCCAAGGACTGAAGCCTAGTGCAGAAGAGTTTAGGCACCAAGCTCAAGTTTAATACAATGTTCCATTCTCAAACCGATGGTCAAACAAAAAGGATGAATTGTACAATGGAGGATATACTGAGAATGTGAACCCTTGATTTTAGGAAGAAGTGGGAAGACCACCTCTTTATGGTAGAATTTGCCAATAACAATAGTTTCCAGGCTAGTATCAAGATAGCACCATACGAGGCTTTGTATGGAAGGCAGTGTCGAACACCGATGTCTTGGATGAAGGGCAGAGACACCAAACTTTTTGGAAAGGAAGTGGTGGCTGATGCTTGTGAGTTGGTGTGAACAATTAAGGAGCGCATGAAGGTTGCTCAGGATCGATAGGCGAAGTACTTCAATGCGCACCATAGGAATGTGGAGTTCGCGGTTGGCGACTGGGTCTATCTAAACATTAAACCATTCAAAGACATTTTGCGGATTTACCGACTCAAAAAGCTGAGTCCGAGGTTTCTAGGGTCGTTCGAAGTTACGAAACGCGTTGGAGAAGTAGCCTATCAGTTGGAGTTATCCACAAAGCTGAGTGGATTACACGATGTTTTCCATGTCTCGGTTTTAAGGAAAGCTTTGATGAAGACAAATGTTGTGGTCGAATCGGCGGCAGTGCCGGTGGAAGAAGACTTGAGGACGAGAGTCTGCCCAGTTGGCATAGAGGATTCAAAAGTTTTGCAGTTGCGAAATAAAGAGATTAAGCTTGTGAAACTGTGTTGGGATAACTACAAGCAAGACGAATTCTCCTGGGAATGTGAGCAAGCAATGGGTGAATACTTTCCGAAACTTTTTGCATCAGGTATGCTTGGTGTTTGAGTGCATGTTAAATTTCGAGGACGAAATTCTTTTAAGGGGGAGGAGTTGTAACACCCCAGTTTTCTAGAACTTGAGGCTCTGGGAGCTACTGTGCGGCGATAGGTAGCTACTGCTCGGAGGTAGCCCCTTTTCATCAAGACAAAAGCATCGAGACAAAGCATCGAGACAAAGCAATGAGTGGTAGTGCGCGGCGTTAGTTAGCTACCACTCGGCAGTAGCCCCTTTTCATTGAGATGAAGCATTGAGACGAAGCGTAAAGATGAAAGCATTGAGACGAAGGCGTTGAGAGGTTACCACACATCGGTATCACTACCGCTAGCGGTAGAGGGTCGATCTGCAGAGGTAGGCGGCTCTGTGAGCTATGACAGCGCAGTAGGTAGCTACCGCTCGGTGGTATCAGGTGAAAGAAGTTTCGTAATTGGTGAAATTAGGCGGTCCGATCACCTTAGAAATCGATCCTTTGGCCCAGAATCCTCCGTCCCTGAACTTTAAGTAGGGCTGAAGAACTCCTTCCCCTCATTCTTCTCATCCTTGGGTGAGAGTTAGGGTTTTGGGAGTGTTTGGAGGAGGATGAGGAAGAAGAGCATCTTCCTCCATTGACGAAGCTTCGAAGCTCCGTTCATCGATCTGAGGCCAGATTTGTAGAGAGGACTTGAAGGTGCACACTTTCATCAGTGCAACCAAGATCTCCATGTCTAGAAAGAGGAGTCGTAAGGTAACGACATTTCCACTCTTGGTTTTTAGGATGCATGCATGACATCCATTTCATTTTTTGCTTTCTTTCAAGCATTTAGGCACCAGATCTCTCAAATGAGAGGGGTACGGGTTGTCATGGTTCAATAAGATCCACCAGGTCGATTGTGTCCATCCCCAGCATGATGTTGAATTAGAAATCTGCTCCATTAGTGGATTAGGCATTGTGGGTGAAGCCATAATTGCGACCGGTAGCCCGATTAAGTGATATTGCATGACGAGCACTATAAGGATTTTGCTAGAAATCTGTTTGCGGCAAGACGCCGTTTGTGATGCTTGCCCTTTTTTGTGTAAGAATGAATGGTGAGTTAGGGCATAATTGATGTGCGAAGACGCGGCTTTGTCTTTGTGGTCTGCTGGCTAGCCCATGACGTTGCAAGTCATGTGTGGTGAGTGTCCCGACGAGATAAGTCCCCTTCTGGGAAACTGATGAGAACATTAAGCTTTGGACAAGACCGGGCGATGAAGCCAACGAGTGGGTGGGGTCAAGGAAGGGTTCTTAGTCTGTGTTGTTGGTGTGATGGAACTGACGTGAGAGTCAGAGCATGCAGGCAAGTTCGGGTTTTGAGACCCATAAGCGGGTGGGGCATATGCAAGAGTTTAGTGTGTGGCTTGAACTTGGATGGGGGAATATGGAAGTACCTGTGTGATATGATGTGATGATGTGCTAGAATCATATGCACTATAAGGTACCTTGGGTGAAATCCAGGATTGTATACATGTCGTATGTTTGGCCCTTTTTATCAAATGCTCAACCTAGAAACGTGTTTATTGTATAAGACATCCAAACCTATTACTTTACTCTTTATGTTTACGTACATTCACATACGAAGTGTTGACCTGCAAGGTGATGGAGTGCCTTGGGGTCCTCTAGGGATGGCTGGGAGGAGATGTATTGGTTACAAAGTTGAGGTCAGTGAAAGACTTTGTTTTAAGAGCCTAAACACCTAGAGGGGGGTGAATAGGTTCTAATCTTTTTGAGTCTTTTTGATTTTAAGGCAAACAGATATTTATAATTTCTTTTAGCACAGAAAGATTCTATCTACAAAAATTAAGTACAACACAGCAAACACCAGATCTATAGTGGTTCCCCAAGATATGGGTACATCCACTTTCCCCCTTCGCCTATCCAGCAGATAACTGGATTCAGCCTAACTTCCTTCCACTGGCTCGGATCCGCAGATCTTACAAACTCAGAACCCAAAATGGTTCCTAAACCACAGACTTTACACAAGTCCTACCTCAGATTCTTCCATGAATCCTACCTCAGGCCTCAGCCCTACCTCAGCCTTTATAATTAGGCTTACAACTCAGACTTACCACAAGTCCTACCTCAGGCACACTGCCCTACCTCAGCCTTTATAATTTTAGGCTTACAATCTTAGATCTAACAATAGATCCTACAATAATTTGTGAGTAATAAGTATCAGAAAACTTCACCAGCTAGATTTCTCTGTTGATGTTGTCTTCTTGATCAGTTCTTGTATAGACTGATCCTTCTGATCCAACCTAACTTAGCTTTTCAAAGCTTCTTGATTAGGACAAATAAGGTGGATCTTCTCTTGAAGTTGAAGTTGATCTTTAGTCAGCTTCTTCCTTAGATTATGATTGAACTCTGAATCTTTCTTATAGAACGGCCTTGATCTGCTAGAGTTCTTCTTTATGATCCAGAGATCTTTCTTATTGATGCCTCACGTTGTTGTTCTGTCGTTTCCGATCTAGCTCTTATTTAGAACTTACTTCATGGTTACCGGCTAATTCGGTTCATAACAGACTTCTGAAAGTGGTGTCAGACCGGTTAGTTATGACAGTTGTCAAGTCACTAGTCACGTCACCAGGTTCTTCAATGTCTTTTCAACTCAGCATACAACACTCAGCAGACTGCTTCACATGTGTCGACACATATAGACTAAGTTTCGACACAAGTCTTCATGGTGTCGACACAAATACTCCAAGTGTCGACACAGTCATACTTCTGCTTCTCGACACTGCTTTTTATTGTATGTGTCGACACAAGTCCTGTGTGTCGACACAGCAGCTTCTTGTCTCGACATTTCTGTTGCAGACAGATGTCGTTGAGTGTTTGTCAAATGGCGTTGAGTGTGTGTCGACACAAGTCTTTTGTGTCGACACAATTACTTCTAAACTCGACACAGCCTCTTGAGAGTTGGTGTGTCGACACAAGTCCTGTGTGTCGACACAATTGCTTCAGGTGTCAACATAGCTCCTGAGTGTCAACTCATCTCTTGTTTTAAGTGTCGACACAATTCTATTTTAAGTTGTCGACACAATTCTGGTTGTCGACACAATTGCTTCTTTAGGTGTCGACATAGCTTTGAGTGTCGACACAACTTCTTTATAAGTGTCGGCATATTTTTGCCAGTGTGTCGACACACCTTTCCTGAGTGTTGACATAGCAGCTGGGTGTCGACATAGCTTCTTCATAAGTGTCGACACATTTCGTCTGTGTGTCGACACAGCTTGCCTGAGTGTCGACACAGTTTCTTCACAAGTGTCGACACTTGTACTTAGAAAATTTTCCTTCAAAATTTTAAACCTGCACAATGAAACTCAAACATCTATCAAATTCACATTGATGCATATCATTGACTAAGTTGTGGCTTCTCCAAATCTAGTACACATTTTCCAATATACCCAACAATCTCCCCCTATTTTGAGAAGTCATAACCCTTAGTCAAAGATATACATCTCTTAAGATAAAACAAAATTGTAATAGAAGTAAAAACATTTCAGAGCAAGTTATTACATAATCATTGTAAACAACAAACACTTAATACTGAAACAAATTTCATTAATCAGTAAAATTATGGTTTACAAGAATTTCATATAGAACAAAAGGAAAAATAATACATTGTTCTATTACAAGAACCTAGCAATCCTATTACTGACTAGGCTCCTTAATAACTATCCCTTTTCCAGACTTGATTTTAGCCTGCACTGAAGGTTCAGCATCTTCAGCTGGCTTTTTCCCTTTGAGAGTTTTCTTCTTTAATGCTTCAGCCTTGATCTTCTGTCTTTCAAAATAGTGGAAAGGTTTGGGGAAGTACTTGTTTGGCTCTTGAGCATTAGCAGGTAGTTTTCAATCCTTAGTACTTCTTCTATGCTGAAGAATTGCTTCTTGTCCAGCTTGATATTTATTCCACTCTTGTTCAGAATACCACTTACCCCTGTCATGGTTTTTATCCTTAACAGCTTTCTAGGAAGTAAGTATGATATTTCTAGAAGTTGGGCTCCATTGCTCAAAATTTGGCTTCAGCTCAGCCTGCTCTCTGAATCTCTTCTTGGAAAGTTGAGCTTCCTTCTGAGCTTCTAATGCAGCTTCTGACATTTCAACCTTTTCCAGAATTACATTTTGTACCTCTGGTGGAGGACTATACATTTTCAGCACTTCTTCTTGAACCATCTCAAAATCAGCTGGGGGGTAGATCACCTGAGCAACTTCAGGCTGATCTCCTTCAAAATATTCAGGGTTTATCCCAGACTCAGCTACATTAGCATCATCACAAAGAGGAGGATATCCAAGAGTAGCTCTGATGCTATTGGTAGTCCATTTTGCATGGTCAGAGCTGGCTTTGACTAGTAATCTCTCCCCCTTTATGACTTCTCTTGCAACATGATCTCTTATATCTTCTTTCTGGAATCTGACTTAATCAGCTATATATTCAGTTCCCTCTTTAAAATAAGCTCTGAATTTAGTCAGGAAAGTTTTAATTTTCTCCTAAGATTCATGATATATGGCTTTTATAGCAGATACATCTTCCTTGATTTGCTTGGAGATTTCAGCCTTCAGAGTAGTGCTAGAATCAGTGAGCTTTGTCAATATTTCATAATGTGATTCCTTGAGATTTTCATTCATCCTCAACTGATTCTCCAGTACATATCCCTGCTTCACTCCAATTTCATCCACTTTAGCTTGTATATCTTGTTGTTGCTTGGCCAGGAACACCACAGCATTACCTCCTTTATGGAAGCAATCTGTCATCTCCTTATTTTGATTCACTTCAAATCTAATGAATTTGATGTCCTGGGCCAACTGAAACTGTAACTCCTTATGAGTTTCATCCACATATTTTTCTATAGTCTGCCTTTGATTATCTAATTTTATCTGTATCTGGACCAGTAAAGAACTGAAGTCCATGCTTGATGTAGATGGTGCAGTTCCCAATTGTAAGGCTTTCTTATATCCAGAACTTTTCTTCTTTAACACAAACAGCTTTCTTTTCTTAGCTAATGTGGCCTCTTCATCTTCAGAAGATTCAGATGTACTTTTAATATCAACAGTTTCCTTTTCAGCTGGGGTATCCTTGGATAACTCCCCCTCAGTCCTTGGAATTTCCTTTTCTTTTTCAATTTCCTCCCCCTCATTCCTATCAGTAAGAGGATCAGGAAACAATTCTTCCATTGTAAATTCCTGCTGTATCTATTCAAAAGGAATAAGATTAGTTTTTTTTTATAAAAAAACTACTTAAAAGACTAATACCACTTGAAAGACCTCTTTTGTTGTGTAACAAAAAGTGTCCCTTTGAATAATTTTTGAGGAGAATACTATAATACATCACTAGTCTATGGAGAAGATACTTACTGGCTCTTTTTGAGCATCATTCTTTTTAGTTACTTCAGCTGCAGTGTTGATTTCAGATACAACATCCATTATTGTGTTTGCAGCTAGGTCACTATCCAGGATAGCAGCATCAATACCTCCCCCTTTAGGCAGGCAACTCAGTTTCTTTTTCTAGGTTTTCTCCCCCTGGAGTAGAGTCAATTTGTTGCTCTTGGGGCTCACAGTCCTTTGCTTGAGCATGAACATCTTGTTGTTGCTGGTCTTCATCAGAACTGAAGACCACTTCCTCCTCAGAATCATTGGAGGAGTCAGCCTGTACAACCACCTTCTTTTTCTTCTTGTCTTTGTTAGTTTGCTCCTTAGGATCAGGGAATTACTTGGTTAGAACTCTGTCCCACCTTGACAGTATCCTTACATCCATTTTCTCATATGTTTTATCTTAGTGCCATTTGCTTGTTTCAGAACATCTTGAATTACTGATGTTAAGCATAGGCTGAGGATCCTTCCCAGGTTTGGTTTCTTTATTCCTTCTTATAGTTTATCAAACACTACTGCTGCCCAGTCAGTGTTTATCTTGAATATGATTCTCACCATCAGATTGAACATGTTGGCAGAAATCCGATCATGTCCACCTATTTTGCAGATAATCACTTTGCCCACTACTTTTGAAAGAAATTTTCCTTGGGAATTCATCCCTTTTCTATTGATAGATGAACCAATCTTAATCCTGGGATTCAGTCCACACCATCTTAATGCTTCAGTTATTTGGGATGGAGTAATTTCGTCAGTATCCTTAATCAATGGCTGATGTAGTGTTTTCCTGATTGATTTCAAAGTGAGCTTCACCTGATTACCTTGAATAGATGCCTTGATTTTCTTTCCTTTAGTGTCCAATGAAGCGGTTGTGTAGAACTCCATAACTTCCTTCTTCCAAATTTTGGTCGGTTCTGAGACCAAAAATTCTAGTCCATTTTCAGAAATTAGGGCAATAACTCCCTGAATTTCATTAGAAGAAGTCGTGAATCCTTCGCGAACCAGTTCATAACCTTCATTAACCTTATCTTCTTGGTTTGGCGCCATTGACATAAGTACTAGAGGAGAAGAGAAGAGAAGGTCTATTTCGACAGAAGGTGTAGAGTCAAAAATTCTGATAGCGTAGTCGACCAAATTTTGGCGTCACCTATTTATAGTACATGAGTCAAGGGCAGATCAAAAGTCGGGTTTAAGTCGACAAATCCATTTTTTTGTGTCGACAAAAATGACCTAGGTCTTGACAGAACTTAAGCTGATTCGACACAACTACGTGTCGACATACTAATGTCTAAGTCGACAAAACATAATTTAAGTCGACACGTTTATGTGTTGATATACTTGAGTCTGTGTCGACATATTTGCGTCTGTGTCGACACTGACAAATTAAGTGTCGACAGAGTTATGTCGACACCAACTTTTTGTGTCGACATAAATATCCTCACGACTTAGAGTCTGGACAAGGTTGTGTCGACACCTATTCTCCTGTCGACACCTATTCTCCTATCGACACAGATACTGTTTCTGTGTCGACAAATCCTTTTCCTGTGTCGACACAACATACTGAGTGTGTCGATACAACTTGCTTGTGTCGACACAAACTTTGTACTTAGACAAATTTCAAGAGAAATTTGGTGCTTACTTATGCTACTCATGGAAACTTATGTTAACTTATTCTAGGTTCAACATACCTAATTCAATTTTTAAATTATTGAATTTTGTTTAATCTAGTGGTTTTGTGAAAATATCAGCTATTTGATTATCTATTTTTACAAACTCTAGACTAATATTTTCCTTTTCAACGTGTTCTCTGATAAAATGAAACTTTATTTCTATATGCTTGGTCCTACTGTGTGATACAGGATTCTTAGCAATAGAAATAGCACTTGTAGAATCACAAAATAGTGGAATTCTACTTACCTGGATGTCATAATCTTCTAGTTGATGCTTTATCCACATTAATTGTGCACAGCAGCTACCTGCAGCTATATATTCTGATTCAGCTATTGATTTAGCTACACTGGTTTGCTTCTTACTGCTCCATGACACCAGCCTCCCACAAAGGAACTGACAGGTTCCTGTGGTACTTTTTTTGTCTTCTTTGCATCCAGCAAAATCTGCATCTGAGAAACCTGTTAATAGAAAATCTCTATTCTTAGGGTACCAAAGGCCTAGATTAGGTGTGCCCTTAAGATATCTCAAAGTTCTTTTAGCTACAGTATAATGAGACTCCTTAGGGCATGCTTGATACCTAGCACAGATAAATGTTGCATACATGATATCAGGTCTACTAGCAGTCAAATATAGTAGGGAGCCAATCATCCCTCTATACAAAGACTCATCAACAGGTTTCCCTACTTCATCTTTGCATATAGGCATACTTGTTCTCATTGGAGTTTTCATTGTAGAAGCTGAGTCCAAACCATACTTCTTAATCAACTCCTTGGTGAACTTAGACTGGGATATGGACAACCAACTCTCAGTCTGTCTAACTTGAAGTCCTAAGAAGAACTTCAGCTCACCCATACTGCTCATCTCAAACTTCCCTTACATAAGTTTGGCAAACTTCCTACAAAGGTTGAATTTAGTAGAACCAAAGATAATGTCATCCACATATATCTGGACTAGTATTATCTTGCCTTTTGATTCCCTATAGAATAGAGTTTTGTCTATCTTTCCTCTAGAGAATTTATTCTCAATGAGGAAGGCAGACAAGGTTTCATACCAAGCCCTTGGAGCTTATTTCAAACCATATAGAGCTTTCCTAATCCTATATACATAATCAGGAAAGTGAGAGTGTACAAAACCTGAGGGTTGTTCTACATAGACTTCTTCTTTTAAATCACCATTCAGAAATGATGATTTCACATCAATTTGATATACTTTGAACCCTTGATAGACAGTATAGGCTAAGAATAGCCTTATTGCCTCCAGCCTTACCACTGGAGCAAAGGTTTGATCAAAATCAATACCTTCCTCTTGCCTGTAGCCTTTTGCTACCAGTCCAGCCTTGTTCTTGACTATAGTGACATTCTCATCAAGCATGTTCCTATAGATCCACTTAGTTCCTATTATGTTGTGATCCTTAGGTTTTGGCATCAGTTCCCAGACCTTGCACCTTTTGAACTGACTGAGCTCTTCTTGCATTGCATCAATCCAGTTGGTGTCTTGCATGGCCTCTTCAATCTTCCTGGGTTCTATCTGAGACAGGAAGCTAGAATACAAAACTGTGTTCTAACTCCTGCTCCTTGTTAGAACACTCTGACTTGCATCACCAATAATCTGGTGAGATAGATGATCCTTCAGGTGTCTTCTTGCTGGAGTAAATCTGTCAGCATTATGGCTATCTCCAGTTTCCTCATCTTGATGCTCCACATTTTCTTCTTCACCCAGAGGGTCTAGATCGCCCCCTGGATAGCTGGCATCTTTATCCTCATCCAGTTTAGTAGGAACATCTTTATTGATGGTCAGCTTGTCCATCTTATCTGTTATACCTGTAGAACTAACTGAAGAACTAGACAATTCACTGTTAATAAACATTGACTCATCAAATACAACATGCACAGATTCTTCTACAACTTGAGTAGTCAAGTTGTAGAACTTGTATGCTCTACTATGGTTGTTGTACCCAACAAATATCCCTTCTAGGGATTTGGCAGCAAACTTAGTTTGGTAGTGTTTACCATTGACTAGTACAAAACACTTACTACCAAATATTCTGAAATAAGATATGTTTGGTTTTCTGCCTTTTAAAATCTGGTAGGGAGTCATCTTGTGTTTCTTGTTGATGGAGGCCCTATTGAGCACATGATATGTAGTATTTACTGCCTCAGCCAAGAAGTATTCAGGGAGAGTAGTTTCATTTAGTAGTGTTCTACTGGCTTCAATTAGAGTCCTATTCTTTCTTTCAGCAACACCATTTTGTTGAGGAGTTCTAGGTGAAGAGAATTCCTGATGAATCCCAAGTTCTTCATAGAATTTTGTCATACATTCAGACTGAAATTCAGTTCCATGGTCACTTCTGATTTTGACCACTGAACTATTGTATTCATTCTGTATTTGTCTGACAAAAGTCTGGAAAATAGTTGGGATTTCAGATTTCTGCCTCAAGAAGAAAACCCATGTAAATCTAGAAAAGTCATCCACAATAACAAGTGTGTATGCTTTCCTACCAAGACTATGGACTGGCATAGGACCAAACAAATCCATATACATGAGATACAAACATCTCTTTGAATCTTTGATGTCAAGTGACTGAAAAGAGGACTTAGTCTGCTTGACTTTTTGGCAAGCTGAGCACACACCCTCTTTTATGCACTGAACTTAAGGACCATTCCTCACTAATCCCATGCTGAACAGCAGTCCAATTGACTTATAGTTCAGATGAGCTAAACTCTTGTTCCATTTGACACATAGATAAGCTTTCTCTCCTGCAACCAAACAAATAGGTGAGTTGTTAGACTCACACACTAGGTTAAGGCAATACACATTTCCTTTCTTAGTGCCAGTCAAAATGATCTCTTGATCACTTGACCTTTTTACTAGGCACTCTCCTTTGAGGAAAGAAATATCATAACCTAGGTCACTAAGTTGACTTATGCTAATCAGGTTATGTTTTAGACCCTTTACATAAGCCACTTTAGTGATTGTAATTGAATCACAAGATATGTTACCAAATCCTTTGATGATTCCCTTTTCTGATCCACAAAAGATAACTTTTGGTCCATTCTTAATGGGCACATAGTCCCTCAACATGCTCCTTGTTCCAGTCATATGTCTGGAATAGCCACTATCCAAGTACCATATAGGGGTATGGTCACTTGGATTTACCTGCAACAAATAAAGAATCACTTACCCTTAGAACCCAACTTGCTAGTGGGTCCTAGGTCCTTGTTAGTTTGAAACCCTGTGACTAATCTTACAAGAATCCTACTTTTGGTTTTAACACTTAAGTTAAACCAGCAATCCATGGCAAAGTGGCCCACCTTGCCACAACACCAACACTCAAACCTATTATACCTATTCTTAGGTACATGCCTTCTTACTTTGTTGTCAGTAGACTTGTTAAGTGTTGGTGCTGGAATAACATTCTTCAAGAACTCCTCTTGAATATGATGGGCATGCCTATAGATTGTTCTATTAGCATTAGCACCCTTACTCATGAAATTTTCATACTCACAGTGACCATGTGTAATGTCATGATCATACCTATTAGTAGGATTCACTACCTTCTTAAAGAAAATAGGGGGATTAACAGCTAGATGCTTAACAGTAGCTTTACCTTTTCTATGAGAATTGGTAGCCCTAGTTCTTCCCTTAAAGCCTAGACCAATCTTTCCTTTTTGTTAAACAAATTTATCTATCAAAGGTAAGACTGATTTTTTCTTAGAGAATTTTGCCACTAGCTCTCTTTCTTGCTGAAGTTTTACCTCCAGTTTCTTGATATGATTCTCTTTGAATGAGATTGTGCCCATCTGAATAACTGTAATGTTTTTCAATTTGGCAACCTCATTCATTTTTTGATCCAGTAGTTTTGCTGAAACTGCTGCAGCCAGCTTAAGAGACTCAATCTCTTTGGCTTGCTCTTTAACAAGAAACTTGCTCTTCTTTAAAGTATGCAACAACCCACCATACTCATTTATGAGTTGGTGAACATCACCCTCAGACTCAGATCAATCCACTTCTTTTGAAGAAGATGCTTCTGATTCTGATCTAGTAAAGTAATCTGAGACTAGGGGTGAATTGTTTACCTTACTTAGTTCAGGCTGATCCTGGCACTTGTCTTATTCAGATTGAGCCATCAGCCCTTTACAGCAATATTCTTCCACTCTATTTATGGAGTCTAGCATCTGTAGGAATTCCAGTTCCCTAGAATCCTCATCTGTTGAGAAGAGTCCAACATATGCTTCTACCTCTTCTTCTTAGAATTCTGAAGATGAAGAGTCTATCCAACTCTTCTCCTTCTAAGACACTAGAGACTTCTCCTTCTTGCCTTTGACCAGCTGCTTCTTCTTATCCTTTGACTCCTTTCTTTTGTCAGGACAGTCAGCTATGACATGCCCAGACCTGTTACAGCAATAACACACAATCTTAGAATTATATTGTTTACCAGGTTTAGAAGCATACCTATCCTCCTTAGGTGTTTTCTTCTTCCTGTAGTATTCATCCTTGGAATAGGATGTAGATGAAGGCCTGGTTCTCCAATTCTTTTTCTTCATGAACCTTTGAAATTGTCTTGTGAAGGCAGCAAAGTCTTCATCAGATGTATGACTATCTGATGTACTTATTTTAGGAACACCTTCTTCTGCTTCAGTGCTCCTTCTAAGTGGAGAAGGAGATTTACTCCTACCCTTCCTTGAGCCCTCAGCCTTGAAGGCTACTGACTTTTTTTTATGTTCAGATCTGCTGCCCTTCTCTTCCTCTTTCCTAGCAGTAAGCTGCATTTCATATGAAAGCAGTTTTCCAAAAAGTGTAGGTGGTGGTGTGTCAGCCAGTATGGCCACTTCCCTGATGGCATATATCTTAGTGTCTCAATCCTTTGTTAGGGACCTAAGAAACTTGTCATTCAATTCATAAGTACTGAAGACTCTTCCATATGTCATCAGTTCATTCACTATTCTGAAAAACTTTTTATAGCATTCAGCTATGCTGTCAGTTTTATTCTACTTGAAGCTCTCATATTCCTAATTTAGCATAGACTTTCTGTCCTCTCTGACTTCTTCTGTTCCTTCCATATAGACAATCAATGTATCCCACATTTCTTTGGAAGTTTTACAGTGCACAAGATTCTGAAATGTTGCATCATCTATGGCACTTACAATTATATTCTGAGCTCTTTTATCTAATGTAGCCAAGATGATTTCATCCTTAGTCATCTCTGAAGAACTCTTTGGAGTTTGAATGTTTGCATCAAGAACTGAAACCTTCATTGGGAGAAGGGGCCTTCCTGTACTGTGATATAGATTCTTGGATCAGATGCTTCCATAAATAGCCTGACCCTTTCTTTCCAAATGCCAAAAGATTCTTTCCTACATATGGGCAATTTCATAGATCCAAATTCCTTTTGATTTTCACTTGAACCCATTTTTTATATCTATTATTTTCCTTGGAGAAATCCTCTGACTGTTACGTCAAATTTTGAGGAACCTCCCTCTGATACCACTTGAAAGACTTTATTTCAAGATCCTAAACACCTAGAGGGGGGTGAATAGGTTCTAATCTTTTTGAGTCTTTTTGATTTTAAGGCAAACAGATATTTGTAATTTCTTTTAGCACATAATGATTCTATCTACAGAAATTAAGTACAACATAACAAACATAAGATCTATAGTGGTTCCCCAAGATATGGGTACATCCACTTTCCCCCTTCGCCTATCCAGCAGATAACTGGATTCAGCCTAACTTCCTTCCACTGGCTCGGATCCGTAGATCTTACAAACTAAGAACCCAAAATGGTTCCTACACCTCAGACTTTACACAAGTCCTACCTCACATTCTTCCCTGAATCCTACCTCAGGCCTCAGCCCTACCTCAGCCTTTATAATTAGGCTTACAACTCCGACTTACCACAAGTCCTACCACAGGCACACTGCCATACCTCAGCCTTTATAATTTTAGGCTTACAATCTCAGATCTAACAATAGATCCTACAAGAATTTGTGAGTAATAAGTATCAGAAAACTTCACCAGCTATATTTCTCTGTTGATGTTGTCTTCTTGATCAGTTCTTGTATAGACTGATCCTTCTGATCCAACCTAACTTAGCTTTTCAAAGCTTCTTGATTAGGACAAATAAGGTGGATCTTCTCTTGAAGTTGAAGTTGATCTTTAGTCAGCTTCTTCCTTAGATTCAGATTGAACTATGAATCTTTCTTGCAGAATGGCCTTGATCTGTTAGAGTTCTTCTTTATGATCAAGAGATCTTTCTTATTGATGCCTCACATTGTTGTTCTGTCATTTCCGATCTGGCTCTTATATTGAACTTACTTCATGGTTACCGGCTGATCCGATTCATAATAGACTTCTGACAGTGGTGTCAGACTGGTTAGTTATGACAGCTGTCAAGTCACCAGTCACGTCACCAGGTTCTTCAATGTCTTTTCAACTCAGCATACAACACTCAGCGGACTGCTTCACATGTGTCGACACATATAGACTAAGTGTCGACACAAGTCTTCATGGTGTCGACACAAATACTCCAAGTGTCAACACAGTCATACTTCTGCTTCTCGACACTGCTTTTTGTTGTATGTGTCGACACAAGTCCTGTGTGTCGACACAGCAGCTTCTTGTCTCGACATTTCTATTGTAGATAGATGTCGTTGAGTGTTTGTCAAATGGCATTGAGTGTGTGTCGACACAAGTCCTGTGTGTCGACACAATTACTTCTAAACTCGACACAGCCTCTTGAGAGTTGGTGTGTCGACAAAAGTCCTGTGTGTCGACACAATTACTTCAGGTGTCGACATAGCTCCTGAGTGTCGACTCATCTTCTGTTTTAAGTATCGACATAATTCTATTTTAAGTTGTCGACACAATTCTGGTTGTAGACACAATTGCTTATTTAGGTGTCGACATAGTTTTAGTGTCGACACAACTTCTTTATAAGTGTCGACACATTTTCTCCAGTGTGTCGACAAACCTTTCCTGAGTGTCGGCATAGCAGCTGGGTTTCGACATAGCTTCTTCATAAGTGTCGACACATTTTGCCTGTGTGTCGACATAGCTTGCCTGAGTGTCGACACAGTCTCCTTGAATGTCGACACGGTTTTTTCACAAGTGTCGACACTTGTACTTAGAAAATTTTCCTTCAAATTTTTAAACCTGCACAATGAAACTCAATCTTCTATCAAATACACATTGATGCATATCATTGACTAAGTTGTGGCTTCTCCAAATCTAGTACACATTTTCCAATGTACCCAACAGGCTTTGATGGTTTAAAATCGCGGTGCCCCGACCCTTTATTTTTAAAATATGTGGTTTGGTGATGTAAATTATTTATTTTGATTTAACGATTGGGGAGGCCGGAGCCACACGGATTTTCTTAGATATATAAGTTGAAACTGATTTTTAACGAAAGGAGGCAAGTGCACCTATTACGTGTAGTACAGGATATTCCGGTGGGGAATATCGGGGTCGTATTATTCTCGGGGACGGGTTGATTATTTCTACTCTTCCCTAGGAGGAACTATTTTTTATCGAAAATTAAAGGTGTCGATTGTTTAATTATCTAAGGTGGTTTTTAAAATAAAATACAGAAAAAAATAAACTTTAAAAATATGATCGATGAAGAAATAACGCTCAGCATCGAATATATTAGGACTAAAATAAGTTTAGTTAACTATATATCCTAGGTTTCAAATTAATTAAATGGCAACTTGGCCGTGGAGGTTCCAAAAGAATGAGCTCACCGAACTCTAGGAATATCGCTCACCTGAACATTAAGACTATTCGACCGAACTCTTATCCGACGAAGGATTCCTCTTAATGCCCGCATTACACTAAGAACCCCGTTAGTGGGTGGGGAACCCAATCAGGGAGAATTACGCTTCTCCTCTCTCAAGGTTATGGACGCAACTCTCTTTACCCAAGGGTGATTGGTCCATATGCATGGTCTCTCGGCTAGCTAGCGTATGGACAATGGAAATAGATCCCACACATCGATATGTGGTCCTACGCGTCGTATACCCGGGGCAAACCTTAAGTGCTTTAATTAAAGAGAAAAAATAACACCTTTAATTAATTAAAAATATTTTTATGTCCCAATGCTCTTTGATACTGAGGGCTAAGAGCGATTTGCCACTCATCAGAATGGGAATGGCTTATGGGTTTGGTGAGACGCAAGTTCGAAAAGAAACACTAAACTATTATAAAAAATACTGAAAAAGAAGAACTCGCACACACCAAACACATAAAGAAGAAATGACATAATTGAAATTACAAGTCCTACTCAAACGAGTAGGCGGGAAATTACAAATCCTACTCAAACGAGTAGGCGGGAAATGAAAGATGTAAAGAAAGCTGTAAAATGCAAGTCCTACTCAAACGAGCAGGCGGGAAATGAAAGCGAGTCCTACTCGAATGAGTAGGCGGGAAATAAATGCACACACACACACACACTCTACATAATTGAAAGAAAGCATTAAAGAAAGCAGTAAAAGGAAGCGGGAAAGGAAAGTTGGAAAATCTAACTCCTACACGCACGCACTCTACAAAAATTTAAAAGCAAAGTGATCAAAAAATTAAAAGGATTATAAATCTACTCCTAGAACTTGATAAAAACTTATAAAAAGACAAAATAAAAGGAGCAAAAGGTTTTCAAAATAAAAGTAAAAATCAAAGGATTGAAAAAATTAAAACGATAACTTATTCATTCTTATAAGTTTATAAGAATGCTTACAAGGTGGAAACAAATTAAGAAGGAACAAAAAGTTTTTCAAACACAAAAAAAAGCTAAGTTAAAAAAAATGAAAACCACTTTGAAAACTTTTTTTTATAAATCTATAAGAGTGAAAAGAAAAACAATTAAAAACTAAAGCTAACAAAGCTAGGGGAAAGGAGAAGAAAAGCTAGCATAACGACTCTTAATATAAGAGAAAACCTAGAACAAACCTAAGTAGAAAAATGACTTGAAAACATAAAATTAACAACCTAAAATTACACGCATACACACACACCCATTTTAAAGAGAAAAATAAAGACAAAAGATCACTGAAAATGGGGCACTCAAATGCATTCCAATAAAACATAAGGAAAGAAAATCAACACATTTCATTAAGACAAAAAGGAGTTACAAAAAAACTAAAACAAACACTAAAGAGAGTGGGAGAAAATCTTCTTACATAGCAAGGAAAACACCTAAACAGCCCGCCTAATAGCAAAATGGTTCCAAAAATTTGAACCCTTGGTCATTACAAAAAATTTCTATTTATAAGCAAAATTACGGGATGTGGCACGCTAGTGTGCAGGGGAAGCCAAAATTTTGATGACAGGCAAGGTTCTAGAAGCAGCTAGAATAGGACACGTTATGGTCAAGGGCGTTAAGTGTCTACAGGAAGGGGCGAGTGCAATCGATGATTGTTGAAGCGTTGAGCAGTGTTCGACAAATGGCTGGCATTGAATGTTGGCAGAAAGCGTCGAGCGGAGGCAGATTCGTCTGGCTGGCGTTGAAATTGAGTCTAGTTTGACGAACGTCGTTCGCTAAGCAAGGCATGAAATTCGTCGAGCGCAGCATTGAGTTGCGTTCGACGAACGTTGAGCATGGAGTGTTGATCTGCGTTCGACGAACTAGTTGGCGTTGAATCAATCGTCGAGCGTAGAGTCTGGCATCAAATTTGTCGAGAGCTGCTGTTATGAAATTCGTCGAGCATAGAGTGGCATCAATTTGTCGAGTGCTGATCGACGAGATCTAATTCGTCGAGTGCTGCTCCTGTTATGAAATTCGTCGAGCACTAATGTTATGAAATTCATCGAGCGCTGAGTGGCATCAATTTGTCGAGCGCTGATCTACGAATCGTCGAGCGCCGCTCGACAAACATCGAACGGCTGGCGCTGAGATCAAATTCGTCGAGCGCTGCTCGACGAATGCGGTCATCTCTGCGCTAGAAGAAGATTTTTGCTGGAATCAAAGTAACACGCCCTAGTCACGGGCGTGACCAAATTGACACGGGCGTGTACTTTGAAAAATTGATGTTTTCTGCAAAAAATTTGGAAAACAAAATAAACTTAAGTTAGAAGGGTATTTACAAAAAAAGAAAAATTTATTGGAGAAAAATAGCAAAAAATTACAAAAATAACCTAAAACTACTTATATAAAGTACTGAAAAAATATGAATATTTACAATTCATCAAATACCCCCATACTTAAGCTTTTGCTATTCTAGAGCAAAAGTTGGAGGTAAACTTATAAGGAATTAAAAGAAATCCTAAATTTAGCTACCGCTTAAATTAATTAAAAGAAATATCAAAATAAATATCCCGAGTATAAGAGTTAAGTCCTAAATTATGACAAAAATTAAAATAGAGGAAGAGTTTCAGCTAAAAACTTCTTGATATAATCAAATAGTAAATAGAAATTGCAATCATTAGTTTAACAAAAATAAACTGGAATTATACAAACTTTAGCTTGTAAGAATTAAAGGAAATAATATAATTTAAAAATTATGCTCTCAAAAAAAATTTAAATTTATTCTAGAATCATTGAAAATGGCTAAAGGGGTTGTTTTGGTTTATGAAGAGGGCTTAGGTTTAGAGGTGAGGTATTTTTTTCTCAAACCTCTAATGATGATTTTTTGGGAAGTTTAGGAAAATGAATTTTTATTTTTCTTAACTTTTTTTATTTTCTTGAACAACTTCATATAACCCAATGCATATGTATATGAGTAATGAATTTTATGCTCTTACCCCGTAACATATAATCTTTTTTTATTGGATGTCTATTTTTACGGAACAAAATCTTATTCTCATTGACATAAGTTCTTTTAAGGATCAAAATAATCATGTCAAGTAAGACATGAAAAAAAATGGGGAGATAAGTTTCTTTTTTTCAAAAAGAAAACTAGATTTTAATAAATAAAAAAAATTAAGAGCAACCTTTATAAATTGAATGCTCTTATATTTCAAAAAAAAAACTTAGAGTAAACATAATTGAAGTCTAAGGTTATTATTATTTAACAAAATACACGTGCAACTATTCTAGATAAATTAGAAGTAGTGTTGAAAATAAGTCTCTTATCTAAATAAAAAAAAGCATAAGAAATTTTTTAAAACTTACCCCGAATATCTAAATCTATCAATCTCTAATTAATAAACAAATAATAAATAAAGGATTAATAAAATTTGCTTATAAATAAAACTCGAAACAAGATATTTGGAAAGCAAGGAGGTTAAGAATGGTGTATTCGATTTATTTGTTTCATAATAAAAATTTTGGTTTTTTTTCTTTTTAAGTTATTATTTTTTTTTTTTGAGAGTTATTCTCTTTTTTAAAAAAATTTATCTTTTTCTTAATTGTTTTGTATTTTTGAGATTTTTAAACAAGTATTTACGAGAGAGGAAAGTGAAATTATTTACAAAGATGAGAGAAAAAAAGAAGAGGGGAAAGAGAATATTTACAAGGAATATTTACAAAGTAAAAAAAATATTTTGTATTTTTGTTTTAAAATTTTTTGTTTATTATTATTTTTATTATTTTTGAAGATGAAACAAAACAAAAAATTTGAGTTTTCCTTTTATAATTTTTTTGTGGGTTTTGTTTTGTTTCCATTTTTGTATTTTTTAAGAAGGTGTAGAAAATAGAAGCGTAGAAAATGAAAGTACGAAAACACCCTCATACTTAACTCCAACATTGTCCATAATGTTGCAATATAAGTATGCGGAACAAAAAAGAAATAAGATTGCATTATGTACAAACATTAAAGAGGGAGGGTAGAAAACTTCCCTGAAACGTGCTCAGGGAGGCCCACTTAATAACCCTGTAAAAATTAAAAAAGAGCAAAAAGATAAACATGGGGTGCCTCCCAGGAGCGCTACGTTTATAGTCGTGTAGCTTGACTATTTAGGTGGGGGTTATAGTTTTTAGACGGGGTTATAGACAGAGAAGAGTGGAAGCGAGAAAATAGTTTTATAGGCGGCTATATATAATTAACTTTTTGGTTTTTTCGAAATAGAAGAAATGATTTTTAATTAATTTTTTTAGATGTTCAAAAATAGAAAAAAGAAGAAGGAAAAAGCAGGCGGTCGGCCTTTTATTTTTAAAAATATACCATATAATAAAAAAATATTTGATTTTTTATTTTCGAAATAGAAATAAAAATTTAAGGCAAAGTGGGGAGAATTTTTTGGATTTTTAAGAAGTTTTTAAGTTTTTTTTTTTGTTTTTTAGTTATTTTTTAGTTTTTTAGATAAGTTTTTTTTTGTTTAAATAAGCATAATATAAGTTTTTTTTAACTCAGTTTTTTTTAGATAAATTTTTTAGATAATTATATATATAGGTAAAAGTAATATCTTCCTAGAGTTCAAAATAACAACACAGAACTCACCGGCAATGGCGCCAAAAACTTGATTGTTAAAACTCGCGATGCCCCGGACCTTTATTTTTAAAATATGTGGTTTGGTGATGTGGATTATTTATTTTGATTTAACGATTGGGGAGGCCGGAGCCGCGCAGATTTTATTAGATATATAAGGTGAAACCGAGTTTTAACGAAAGGAGGCAAGTGCACCTATTGTGTGTAGTA
This sequence comes from Platanthera zijinensis, assembly GCA_039513925.1. Classification (NCBI taxonomy): domain Eukaryota; kingdom Viridiplantae; phylum Streptophyta; class Magnoliopsida; order Asparagales; family Orchidaceae; genus Platanthera; species Platanthera zijinensis. The sequence continues at coordinate 214,503,835 of CM077079.1, forward strand.
CAGGATATTTCGGTGGAGAATATCGGGGTCGTATTATTCTCGGGGACGGGTTGATTATTTCTACTCTTCCCTAGGAGGAACTATTATTTTACCGAAAATTAAAGGTGTCGGTTGTTTAATTATCTAAGGCAGTTTTTAAAATAAAATGCAGAAAAAAAAAATAAACTTTAAAAATACGATCGATGAAAAAAAAATGCTCGGCATTGAAAATATTAGGACTAAAATAAGTTTTGTTAACTAGAGATCCTAGGTTTAAAATTAATTAAAGGGCGACTTGGCCGTGGAGGTTCCAAAAGAATGAGCTCACCTAACTCTAGGAATATCGCTCACCTGAACATTAAAACTATTCGACCGAACTCTCGTCTGACGAAGGATTCCTCTTAATGACTGCATTACGCTAAGAACCCCGCTATAGGGTGGGGAACCTAATCCGGGAGAATTACACTTCTCCTCTCTTGAGGTTATGTACGTAACTCTCTTTACCCAAGGGTGATCGGTCAATACGCACGGCCTCTCGGCTAGCTAGCGCATAGACAATGGAAATAGAGCCCGCACATCGATATGTGGTCCTACGCGTCATATACCCGAGGCAAACCTTAAGTGCTTTAATTAAAGAGAAAAAAAAGACCTTTAATTAATTAAAAAATATTTTTATGTCCCAATGCTCTTCGATACTGAGGGTTAAGAGCGATTAGCCACTCATCGGAATGGGGACAGCTTATGGGTTTGGTGAGACGCAAGTTCGAAAAGAAACACTAAACGATTATAAAACAAATACTGAAAAAGAAGAACTCACACACACCAAACACATAAAGAAGAATTGACATAATTGAAATTACAAGTCCTACTCAAACGAGTAGGCGGGAAATTGCAAGTCCTACTCAAACGAGTAGGCGGGAAATGAAAGTTGTAAAGAAAGCTGTAAAATGCAAGTCCTATTCAAACGAGTAGGTGGGAAATGAAAGAGAGTCCTACTCGAATGAGTAGGCGGGAAATAAATGCACACACACACACACTCTACATAATTGAAAGAAAGCATTAAAAAAACATGAAAAATAAAGCAGTAAAATAAAGCGGGAATGGAAAGCAGGAAAATCTAACTCCTACACGCACGTACTCTACAAAAATTTAAAAGCAAAGTGATCGAAAAATTAAAACAATTATAAATCTACTCCTAGAACTTAATAAAAACGTATAAAAAGACAAAATAAAAGGAGCAAAAGGTTTTCAAAATAAAAGTAAAAATAAATGGGTTGCAAAAATAAAAACGGTAACTTCTTCATTCTTATAAGTTTATAAAAATGCTTAAAAAGTGGAAACAAATTGAAAAAAACAAAAAGTTTTACAAACACAAAAAAAAACTAAGTTAACAAAAATGAAAACCACTTTGAAAACTTTTTTTTATAAATCTATAAGAGTGAAAAGAAAAACACTTAAAAACTAATGCTAACAAAGCTAGGGGAAAGGATAAGAAAAGCTAGCATAATGACTCTTCATATAAGAGAAAAACTAGAACAAACCTAAGTAGAAAATTGACTTGAAAACATAAAATTAACAACCAAAAATTACACTCATACACACACACACCCATTTTAAAGAGAAAAATAAAGACAAAAGATCACTGAAAATGGGGCACTTAAATGCATTCCAATACAACATAAGGAGAGAAAATCTACACATTTCGTTAAGACAAAAAGGAGTTACAAAAAAAACTAAAACAAACACTAAAGAGAGGGGGAGAAAATCTCCTTACATAACAAGGAAAACACCTAAGCAGACCGCCTAACTCCAAAATGGTTCCAAAAATTTGAACCCTTGGTCATTACAAAAAAGTTCTATTTATAAGCAAAATTATGGGAGGTGGCACGCTGGTGTGCAGAGGAAGCCAAAATTTTGATGACAGACCAGGTTTTAGAAGCAGCTGGAACGGGACACATCATGGTCAAGGGCCTTTAGTGTCGATAGGAAGCGACGAGTGCGATCGACGAATGTTGAAGTGTTGAGAAGCGTTCGACAAATGGCTGGCGTTGAATGTTGACAAAAAGCGTCGAGTGTCGAGTGGAGGCAGATTCATCAAGCGCTGCTCGATGAATGTCGAACGGCTGGCGTTGAAATTGAGTCCAGTTTGACGAACGTCATTCACTGAGCAAGGCATGAAATTCGTCGAGCGCAGCATTTAGTTGCGTTCGGCGAACGTTGAGCATGGAGTGTTGATCTGCATTCGACAAACTAGCTGGCGTTGAATCAATCGTCGAGCGTAGAGTCTTGCATCAAATTCGTCGAGAGCTGCTGTTATGAAATTCAACGAGTGCAGAGTGGCATAAATTCATCGAGCGCTGATCAACGAGATCTAATCCTTCGAGCGTTGCTCCTATTATGAAATTCATCGAGCGCTGATGTTATGAAATCCGTCGAGTGCAGAGTGGTATCAATTCATCGAGCGCTGATCGTCAAATCGTCGAGCGCTACTTGACGAATGTCGAATGGCTGGTGTTAGGATCAAATTCCTAGAGCGCTGCTCGACGAACGCGGACATCTCTGTGCAGGAAGAAGATTTTTGTTGGAATTAAAGTAACACCCCCCCCCCGATCAAGGGAGTGACCAAATTGACATGGGCGTGTACTTTGAAATATTGTTGTTTTCTGCAAAAAATTTGGAAAACAAAATAAAATTAAGTTAGAAGGGTATTTACAAAAAAGGAACAATTTATTGGAGAAAAATAACAGAAAACTAAAAAAATAACCTAAAACTACTTATATAAAGTACTGAAAAAATATGAATATTTACAATTCATCAGGCTTGCATACTGAGGTAACCTAGGAGTATTAAGGCACGTTTCTCTGCTTGTTGTTGTTACAGTTTTTGGCATTTTGATTGTTGTAAGGCCTTAAGGCCGTTTCAGACTCCTATGGTTGGGGATAACTTCTATTTTGTTGCGTGTTTCCGCTGTTTTATTTTTCTGAGTTTTGAAATGGGTAGTTCTTTATATCATTTTATAATGTTAAAGCTGTGAAGTCTACATATTGTGGGCCCCTGACCGGACCCATATTATATGGTCATTACAGGGGAAGCGTTACAAACAAAGCCGCCAATGGCCCGCCCTGCCCCTACTGGCTGGTTTGCTGGACCTCGATAAACCCTCCGGGGATTGTCCAGTGGCTAGAAGGCAGGGCTACCGTTGGCGGTGGCCTGACCCATGAGACCCAGATTTTGGTCTCACTGGCAGGGCCTCTACCGGCGGTGGCTCTGCCCGCTTGCCACTAGCCAACCTCCGATGGTTTCATCGGGGTACGACAAACCCGCCGGTGGGGGCCAGGAAGGCTCCTGGTGACTTCACCGACGATGACATACACTTCACGAGCAGGCAGAGAGGGGGAGGCGGGAGAGGACGACGAGATGTGGGCGGGAGGAGCAGGAAAATTATTCTTATTAACTTAGGACTATAGGGTAATTTAATATATATATATTTCCATAATTAAAATATTTTTTGTCAAACCCTTTACCTAAACATAACAACGTCTGAAGCCAAACATGAAATCGCGAGAGAAGCGACATAGATAAATCACATGTACTCGATTTTGCCTGTAGTTGGGAGGATCATCTTGATTTGGTTGAATTCACGTACAATAATAGTTATCATTCTAGCATTCAAATGTCTCCCTATGAAGATTTATATGGAAGACGATTTCGAGCACCCTTATGTTAGTTCGAAGTCGGTGATCAAAGTCTAATTGGACCAAAACTTATTAAAGAGACAATATGTAATGTGAAGCTTATTCACGGAGTATGAAATCTACTCAGGATCCACAAAAGAAGTTTTTTAATTGAAGACGTCGTCTGAAAGAATAATTAGGGTAGCCTAAAACACCTAGAGGGGGGTGAATAGGTGTTAAGTTGTATTTGGCCTTTAAAAATTATTAAGCTAATCAACCACAGAAAATTATACCAAATCACAAAACACAAAAAGCATACGGAAATTTATAATAGTTCTCTAGAGTCTGAGTACATCCACTGTCCCTCACAGCTATCTAGCGGTGTGTTAGACTCGAAAAACGCCTCCAACTTCTTAGATCAAAGATCTTACACCTCATATTCCTCAGAATTCTATCTCAGGTCTTCAATAAGACCCTACCTCAGGATTCAGCAAAGCCCTACCTAAGGATGTCCATAGCCCTACCTCAGAGTACAATAACTCTTATAGCTCAGAGACCAGCTAATCTCTTACCTTAGATCCACTCCTTAAATCCTACCTCAGATGCAATCAGCTGCCCTACCTCAGAGTGGATACAATCCTATAACTCAGTTTTAATCCCTAAATCTTACCTCAGATGTATTCAAGATCAAACCTTAGACTCTTTCTACACTCAGGCCTTCTATACAGTCATACACTCAGGCTTCCAGCACATCCCTACCCTCAGATCTCAAAAAGATCTTACAACAATAAGAATAATAGTTTGATTTATACAAAAAGACTCAACAAATATTTTACTTTTGTAGCTTTGAGTCTTCTTAAGCTTTTCAAAAAGAAAATCATCTTCTGAATCAACACCTGAACAGAGTTGACTTCAACTTGATAGTAAGTTCAATGATGTTCTGCTTGTGTGAAAAAATAGCTTGATTTCTTCTTCTTCTATAGCAGGAAGATTGACTTCATGTTGTATTGCTGTGAGAGCTAACCTTCAGCACTTGGAAAGTTCAAAAAATTCTTCTGTATTTACTTGTTGGCCTCTTGCTGCTTCTGATGACTTGTTAGCAGCTATCTCGTTGTTAGGGTTTGAATAACCCCTCTCTTATCTTCTTATACTCCTAACAATTCTAACGGCTGAGAACATTAAAAATATCAAGTCAAATCACCTTTTGTAAAGGACTGGTTGACACCTTCTTTCGGAGCATCCGTCGTTTGAAATCCCGTCTTTATGAAGAACAAAATGATAATCTTCCAATAAATACGATATCATTTTGTGAATACTTCTCACAAAACGGTATTGTACTTAGCGCGAGAAACTTCTTCTCTGTTACTAACAAAACAGTAGTGTTGTGTACAACCTTTCTATCAAAACGATAATGTTGAGTCTTCTTTACTCATCAAAATGGTATAGTCCAAAACTTAACTACACTGAACATAGACCATATCAAATTTATAAGCAAGTTTGCTTATAGTCTAAAATGATCTCCTAAACTACTGAGATTGACTATCAACATGAAATATTGAACCTACATACATCTCAACAAATTGACATCAAATACAAGATGTACTTATCATTGCAAGATGAACTTCTTCAAATCTTGGAACATTGAGTGCAATTTTACTAACATCGTCAACTTGAATTTAGTGTGGGAGATCATGTATTTCTAAAGATACGTCCTATGCTAGGAGTGTCTAGGTTTGGTCAAACTAGGAAATTAAAGATGAGATATATCAGACCGTTTGAAATCCTTGAGAGAATTGGACTTGTTCCATATCGACTCGCACTTTCGCCGAGTTTATCGTGAATTCAAAATGTTGTTCATATCTCTGCCCTAAGAATGTATGTTTATGATCCAACACATGTGATCAAGTATGATCCAAAGATGATCGCAGTGCAAGAGAATTTGAGCTATTCAGTTGAGCCCGAAGCCATATTAGATCGAGGGATTAAGCAGCTCAGAAACAAGGTTATTCCATTGGTAACGATTTTATGGAAAGGATGTTCCGTAGAAGAAGCAACATGGGAAATCGAAGAAGATATGCATTAAAAGTATCGACAACTATTTTAAATTCCAGGTATGAAGCAATCAATCTTTCTGTATGACCGATATTTTAGTGATGTCTTGCGTTTAGAGATTTCACGAGCAAAATTTTATAACATGGGGTGAATTGTCACAACATGATTATAATTACAAATCTTATGAAAAATAATACTACGAGTATTAATAAATTAGACAAAATATATTTATTTTAATGCAAATTTCATTTTATTTGATGTGTAATACCATAAGATTATTAAGAACTAAGACAAATATAATCGTAAATCGTGTGTATAATTTTATATATAACCATAATATTAAATAATTTATATACATACACATACAGTAGCGGACCCAGAATGATTTCCCAGTGTGGGCATTCATTAAGATTTAAGATAAAGAAAAATTATATTTTGGCAAACATAAGGAAAATGACTAAAATGTTACAAACTTACAATAAAAAATTGGACCTTTTGAATGAACAAAATAACTAAATAAGGTTGCTTAGTTACTTGCAATATACCTCTTCGATGTTTCACGTTCTGTAATCATTTCATTATATCTTTAGTTTTTATGATAGAAAATGCATCTTTTTCAATGTATGTCACTAGGTAAGCATTCATCTAATCATCTCTCATTTGATTGTGTGATGTTGTCTTGATCATCTTCATCGCAGAAAATGCAGTTTATACACTTCCATAGCTGGAACTAAATAACTAAATAAGTACACATGCTAACTTGTGCTGTAAGTATAATTGTCTTGATGATTTTTCTCTTATTCTATTCAAATGTTTAAGTGAATAATAGGTTACCTTCAGTTTGTGTGTGTATTAGGGTTTAAAGTTAAAATATAATAACATAAGATAAAAAGGAGATTGGGTTAGAAATAAAATTAGTGAGATGTTGCGTAAAAATTCTATAATAGAGTTTCCATGTATCCAAAGTTTGAAACTTTCTCTGATCCCCAATTGATGATAGGGATATTTCTTCGATAGTCAAGGGTTTGATTATTCCTCCTCCTTTAAATCAAGGCGCACAAGCAAAATCAAAGCCGGCACTATTGGTACTCGACGAAGAAGGAGACAAACAGAAGGTCATGGGATGCTGTCGGTAGTCAGATAGATAGAGGATACTTTATTAGGGCTTTTAGTATTTAGGGCCTTTTTCCAATCAGAAATATTAGCCATGGTTTAGAACCATGGCTAATGCAACAAAAAGTATTTGCCACAGTTGTAAAACGCGGCCAATAGTGCAAATAATATTTACTGTGGTTGTAAACCGTGGTAAATACAACTACAAAAAAATTAATTTCAATGTGAACGGCCACCCAGACTCGGCCTATGGCAAGTCATCCCCTGCACACACACACACGCACACACACACACACACACACACACACACATATATTTATATATATATATATATATGAATATGCATAGTTCTGTATAGAATGTATAATATGAATAATGGGTATAATTCTTGTTGTGGTTTGTTTGACACTCTTAGAAGATCAGGCTCACTGAACCGTCTTAGCTCGCTGAGCGGGTGAGCACGCAAACAGTCAGAAATCCATGGAATAGTGAGAGAGCCTTTTGACGTGAAAAACCCGCAGGTGAAAAACAACGCAATCGATTCAGTGTCGACCTAACTTACACTAGATAGTGTTTTTGTACAAATCTTCTGGAAGAAGGAAAGGGCGACAGGCCACCACTCGTTACAACTTAAGATAAGAGAGAGAGGTTGCTTGGAGCACGATAGGACTTCACACGTTTACCAATGGTCTTGCTTTTCTGTGCGAAGGGGAGTGTGCGGACTTGATCGAGTTGGAGGGCTTGACTTGTTGATGCCAAGAAGGCTTGTAGTTCTCTTTGATGCTACGCGAACGGCCGAAGACAAAAAAACAACCACAGGATGGCAGGGATATTCCATGTCATGGACACATCAGGTCCTACGGAAGCTTCAGGACTAATCCAACCATGGGATGATGGGGATATTCACTGTCGTGGCCACATCGGGTCCTACAAAAATCCGGTCCCACACACGCCAAATACCACTGGACATAGATCCTTTAACTGACCCCCGCAGCAGAAGGGGGAACGGGGAACGGGGGTGCATAAAATTCAAGGACCCCCCACTACAAGCGGTGTGGGACTAATCCAACTACATGATTGTGGGGATATTTCAGGCCATGGCCATATCGGGTCCTATGGAAATCCGGTCCCACACACACATCAAATCCTGCTGGACATAGATCCTTAAACAAATTGGAGACTTCATACCCAAGTGAGTTACAGCTCATTTGGGTATCAAGTCTCCATTTAGGAGCTTGGTAAAGGAGGTTCCGAGATCAACCCTAGACCTCAACATCCTACCCAAAATTTCCATATTTCGTCATAGACGGCGCTTGGATCCAGGAGATTGGTTGGGAATGTGTTGTTCGATTGCATTCGTCCCCCTAATTTGGGTTAACTGGCTTCGCCACATGTTGACTCAGCCCCACCGGTTTGGGTTTCTAACAGTGACAACAATTACAAACTAGTATTATCCAAAAATAGTGAATTCACACTAGATTCAACACAAAATCAATGCAACCAACTATAAACTCAAAAAGAATTTGAAGTAGAAGGCTTGGCGAGTGTTAGATGCTGATTTTAAATCTTTGGATGGGATTTGGACTGCTGTACAGATTTATTTTTGGAGTGGACAATGGTTTCAGTGGGTGGATTGATGGCGGTTGATGTTGGAAAGGGAGTGGAGGGGTCGTTGGTAGAGCTAGAAACTAAGGGGGAGAACTTTGAGAGGTGGAAATGTCTTTGGAGGTGGGGGAGAAATACTGCGAGAGGTGGGTGCAGTAGTAGGCTAGCAGTTGGTGAATAACAACAGTTAGGTCGTGAGGGATGCAGGTTAAATTACTGACGGGAATAAGAGGTTGGATGGACTCAAGGGTTGATAAGGTGGGTAATAGAAATTATGATTTTCAGTTATTGTTGAATGGAGGAGGATTAATAGAAATAGTGGGGATACTGGAGTTATGGAGGAAGTAGTATTTAAGGTAATAGGATAGTGGGTAATGGGCGATTAGGAGAAGTTAGGAGTAGTGGTGGTGGAGATGACCGGTGATGACGTTGGTGGCCGGAGGTGGTTAGGGTGGATGCTACAGAAGGTCGTTTGGGTAATGGCCAGAGGTGTCCGAAGATGGAAAATGTAGGTGTTGTGGGCCGAGTAAAGTGTGAAAGGAAGTTAGAGGTCGCATTCGGATTTCTGACTTCGACACAGGTGATCAAAAGGAGTGATTTCTCTAGAATTTTCAATACCCATAAAATGAGTTGTCTACCTCTATTTATAAATTAAGGAGAGTGCCATGAATTGTCATGATTCTCAACCTCCAAAAAACATATTAAATAAAATTCAAAATAATACAAAATAAAATACTAAATTTCTTAGATCGACGATCCGCTCGAAGTTGAACAGTCACAATCAACACTTGTAGTTCCTTGGTCGGCGCACGCAAACCCTTATGGGTTGTGCGCCAAGATCCCCATCACTAATTAACTCTGCAGGTCCATTCAATACACAAAGGTGTTTGGAAACCATTTTGTTTAAAGAGTGAATCCTGGTCATCCAAAAGTGATTCGATGATAATGGTAATTATAAACGATCCCAATCCTAAATAAGAATTAATTATGATGTGTGCATAAGATGCACATATAACATTAGTGATCTAGTTACCTGAGATTCAGCATCAGAAGATCAAAGACATTTCTAATTAAGTACGATTTATCCATATACTCAAATTTGGTTAGGAGTTGTAGGCCATAATTGATTGGTTATCTTTTCTTTTAATCTTACTTTATCTTTTCAGCCTTTTAATCAACTTATTGCCCCCAAACGGTTCTTTACTAATAGCAAGGCTTATGATCACTTGTTAGATTTTTTGCTCTCGCTCCCTTTTGTATATTTAGAGTGGTGTGGTTTGGTTGAAACTAAGAAAAAACCCTCTTAAGGGTTCCTTTGGCGCGGTGGGGGCTGGCGGAAAAGACTGCTCCAGCCGGAGCTTTCGAACTGGAGGGCATGATTAGGGGTTCGAAACGGGGCTTTTTGCCCCGTTTCTCATGTGTGGTGTGCACGTTTGTGAGTTGTATCTAGAGTTTCTAACTTAGCTAGTATATGGGTTGCTATCTACAATGAGGAGAAGAGAATGAAAAATCGGCTCACCAAATCGACGGAACAAAGTGGATCTACTGCAGGAACAATGAGTAGAGAGGAGGTGTTCCATTGAGGGAATGTGCTCTTAGTTGGCAGGATCGTGGCGGAGGCAAGGTATCTGAAAAGGACGGAGAGAGACACCACAATGAGAAGGATAAAAGGCGTCGAGGATCGGCGGAGGATGGACGAGTAAGGACGAACAACACTAGAGATACCGCCAGCGAATGGGAGCTGCATTGTGAACTGTACGTTCACATAAAACCCAATCTTAGGGATTGTTTGGGAGGGCTTCTTAGCTCCTTTTCATTTTCTAGAAAACGCTACCACACATAAGAAACCGTTTGGAATGTCTACAAGTGGAAAAACTATCGCAGAAAACACCATTTTCTCCTCTTTTTGAAAAGTCATTTGTCACCTATTTTTTGACCTTTTCGAAAAGCACTTCCTCATCCCAAAATGTTTATCTATTAAAAATTGCTGGGGATGAACCCCATTTTATATGTGTTGGGTGTGCACATATCCACCCCCCCCATGATCCCCACTAAAATTAATGGGATCATGGGTTTGACCGCGCGTGCGATCACCGCGCCCGATCCCCCCGCACGATGATCCACCTACACGCACAAAGGGAACCGCCACCAGCGTCGCCTTGCCGGCCGCCGGCCGCCGCCTTGCGGCCAAGGGGCGGCCATCGGCCACTCCCCTCCTCGGCCGACCACCTTGCGTCAAAGGGGATGCCACCGACTGCCCCCCTCCTCGGCTGCCCCCTTGCGGCCGAGGGACGACCACCGGCCGCCCCCTCTTGGCCGCCGCCTTGCAGTTAAGGGGAAACTGCAAGCCGCCCCCTCTTGGCTGCCGCCTTGCGGTTAAGGGATGGCCGCCGGACTCCCCCCTCTTGGTCGCCGCCTTGCAGCCAAGGGACGGCCGCCAGCCGCTCCCCACTCTTGTCTGCCGCCTTGCGGCTAAGGAGCGGTCGCCGGCCTCCCCCCTCTTGGCCAACGCCTTGCGGCTAAGGAGCGGTCATCGGCTGCCCCTCCCTCTCTTAGCTTCCACCTTGATGAGTCCATATTTTATACTTAATTCCGGACTCATCTGGGCTCATTTGCATGTCTTTGCGCTACCATTTAGCACCATTAGCACTCCTTTTGGTTCGCTGCGACATTCCACGTCTTGTGCACTTTATTAGCCTATTTATATGCGTGTGTGTATTTCCCTCTTGCTATGCATTTTATTAATATCTGTGATTGCCATGATCGACAACTCGTCATGTTTTCCAGCAGGTTCGGGGATCGTGTGGGCGTCCGGGATAGGGCTTTCACCATTTTTTTGCAAAGGAGTCAATGGTTGTGCGTTTTTCCCACGCACGACCATCGACCTCTTTGGCACACGATCATCGGTCGTGTGCAGTCTGGCTTATCTTGTAAAAGTTCGGTCCCGCCATTTCGCATGGTCACCAGCTATACCTCGCACGATCACTGCTCGTGCGCTGCCGATCGTGCGCATTCACGACCTATTTTATGCCATCCTTGTCTCCGCTATCGCACGAGCACTGACCATGCCTCGCACGATCACCGATCGTGCGCCTTTGCTCGTGCGCTTATTTCTCTGACTTCTTCCGCAAGCTGCAGGTTTCTAGGTGTGCTGCGCACGATCATCGACCGAACAGCGCGCACGACCAGTGGTCGTGCGCCACTGATCGTGCGTGCTCAATTCTTTTTTGCGCCTATAAATACCGCTCGCGATTTTAGGTCAGAGAGCGATTTTTGGGAGCGTCGTATTCTTCAATTTTCAGCAGGGCTCGCCTCCTCCACCGCCCACTATAGGGAGGGTCTCCGGGCAAGCTTACAACGCCAAATCAACATCGGAGCATCCTCTTGGCCTCCTCCTTCATCCACAAGCTTCAAGAAGATCTCGACCTAGCTTTCACCAAGCTTGGAGCAGTTTGTGCCATTCACCACCAGGTTATGACACGAAGAAGACGGGCCATTGGAAAGTGGTGACAGCCCTTCTCTACCCAGGAGGCAGTTGAGGACCGAGCTTGGACGTGGATTGATAACCCGGTGATTCCTTCCGTGAATCCTCAATAAGACTTCAGAGCCGGTTGATTTTGCACACTCACCTCCTCTTGTATTAATAGCATAGTAGATTTCTTTGTATTGATGAAGTGTATTTTGACTGTTAGTATGTTTAATTAACCATGTCTATGTGATTTAGTATTCCTGCTTATCTATTTGAGGTGTGCTTGTGTGGTGTGGATGTGTTTTGTGCCGCACTAGCAATTGCTAGTGGCGTGCTTCGTGAAGTAGTGCATAGCGGCCTGCATAGTAGGATTTCTGCCGTTCTCTCCACCTTATCCGCTAGCCTACTTGCCCATCCGCCTAACAATTCGGTGCATAGCGGCCCGACTAGTCTTCCATCCCGCCAGGCAAAGCTTCGCATAGCGGCGTTGCATGGGAGTAGTTGATAGTGTTTTATTTTCTTTTATCGCAACCACCAACCCCCCCCCCCCCATTTCATTACCTCCGAGCTAAGGACTTCAATCTCAAGTCCTCCTCGAAATTAACTCCACCTTACTGTGTTCCTTGTGTGATCGATACTTGGGAAAACTCGCCCATTTTATATTACTTGTGCGACTGGTTCACTGCCATGATCTTTTTCATCAAGTTTTTGGCGCCGTTGCCGGGGAACACAGTCATGTGAGTTTTTGGAGAGGGAGAAAGTAGATCGAAGCCCTTTTTCCATTTGTTCATTCCATGTTTTCTTTTTCTTTGTTTTAGTTTTTTTTAAAAAAATTTACTATTTATTTTTCTTTGTTCCTCTTCTAGTTTTAATTTTTCAATAGCAGGCATTGCTTTCCTTTTATTTGCTAGTGTGTAGTTAATTCTTTGCATAGAAAATTCTTGTGGTGAATTCTTTCTTGCTGCATCATGTATTCTTATTTGAATATCTGTTGTCGATGGTGCGGGGATTATAGACATGGTAGTGATGAGTGCCCCACTAAAGATTGGGAGCATAATTCTCGTGGTTCTGTGTATGGAGCACCGTCTTCCTATGGTACTTCATACACCAAACCCAGGTCTTATGGTCTCTCCTCTTCTACGCATTCACCTTTTTCTTATTCCTCTCCGGTTCCACCTGGATCGAGGAGTACTGGTAAACGATGTTTGTGTTGTCACAGCACCGATCATGTGTTGAAGGATTGCGCAGAATTTCAGCGCCAATTGGAGGAGGATGACGAGCCGGATATCCGAATCGTTCCATCCACCTCTCAATCGGTTGCTCCTGCTGATTTGGACGATGATTTTGTAGTACCACCATGTTATTTTGGCAGTGCTGCAGATCGGTGTGATGACATTGTGTTACCGTCTCCCCCTCTGCCTTCTTCCCCACTTTTTGAGTCACCACCGAAGGAACCGGAACATGTTTTCTATGATGCTGTTGTTCCTCCGTCTTCTTTGCAAGAATTATCTACTCCATTTTCTTGTGAGTTGGCTGATGATGTTGTGCTCGATGGTGATGTTAGGTTTGAGGTTGCGTCATGGTGTGACGAGGACATTATTCTCATTAATGGAGAGTATTACGTCTTGGAACATAATGCCGCACCGAGGTGTGTTGATGAGGAGATCCTTTCTGATGAGGAAGTTTCCACTTCCTTGTTTGATGAGGGGATCCAAACCACCACCGAGGACCTCCTATTCTCAGATCCCCATCGTCATGACTCATATGACGCCGACGATGATCATTGTTCGGAGCCTGCTGGGAGTGAGACCGGGACCACTCCCCCGATTAGTTCCTTATGTTCTTCGTCTCATGTATTTCTTGATCCCCTTTCTATATCTGAGCCCGTGCGAGTTGAGTCTTCGTAGGTGCCTTAGGAGGACTTGGAGCTTTTTGCTCGAGTCGTGGATGATAGCATCCTCTTTCACGAGGAGGGTGATTCCTCCTCTGTTGAGGAAGCTCCATTCACTGCTTTCTCCTCCTGCCGTCTTCCTGTAGTGGATGATACCTTGTAGGGCAAGGATTTTTTGTGTGAGTTGAGTGAGGACCAGGCCTCCTCCTCATCTTATATTCTGTTTCCTCTACTTGTAGTTTGCAAGTATTATTATTAAGGTAGAGGGGTTACTGTTCTATCACCGTATCGGTACCCGTTACCGACACGGATATTAGGACAGTTGCATGTTCATTTTTCTTTTCATATGCCCATTAGCTAGAACTGTATAGAATTTAATAAGTCGTGTTGGGATAACACTAACCCCAGTAGTTATCTTATATTTTCTGCATTTAATTTTTCATGTCTCGTTTTAGTTTTAGTATTTCTTTTTGTATATTTTTCTTTTGTTTTTGCGGAGCTCACCCCTGCAGGTATTCATGGAAACTACGCATTGACGGGGTTGTGATTCTTCGTTTGGCAGGCCTGCTTCTACTTTTCATGCGTCTTCTGGTATGCTCACTAGCTGAGCATTAGGTAACCACTTCCCTTAGCTCTTTTTGATTTAAATTTCTATATCGTATGCTATGCTACTTAGTTTAAGTCTGGGGGAGAGCTATTGTTTGTTACCTTTTGCATGTGCACATTTCATGTGCATACTAGAAGCTTTTTTTTAGTTTTATTTTGATTAGTTCACTACATTGCACACCACTGCACCCACATGAGCGCGTGCTTAGCTGTTACCGTGCTGCGAGTTAAACTTGTGTTTTTGTTAGATTTGGGAAAATTATGGTGCTGTCTTAGGATTGTGAGATGGAGTAAAATGTTGACCTTGCTGTGTTTCTAGTCAACTGCTCTCGTCTTGTGTAGAAATTCGTGTAGAATTAATTTTTCTTTATACTTATAGCTTTATTTTTTTTCTATTTGCGTGAAGATCTTTTTATTCTACTCAAAAGTTGTGAATCCGGTGTGAATCAAACGGTAGTGTAGGGATGTGTGTAGCCATCACTAGACTCATTTTGCTCGAGTCGGGAGGAAGGATTATCTTTTTCGGTGCCTAAAAACTTGCCCTAAGCAACTCTCGAAGCATTGGTACATGGTTTTTCTAGCGTGAGCGTGATGTAGGCAATCATTTTGGCCCGGTTGAGCTTTGTACCGTTCCTAACGTCATATCCTCGCTAAGCCCCATTGTGCCTACCCTTCTTTTGATTCAGCTCCACCATTATTTCACCAAAGCCTCATTGTCGATCCTAGTCGCACACCCAAGTCGAGCTTAGTGTTTTATATTTTCATGTTGGGTTGTGATGTGGTGTTATTATTTGTGAAAATGTGGAAGTGCTTCCAAGTTATATCTACTGAAATTATGAAAATAAAAAGATGAAAAAGAAAAGAAAATGATTTTAAAAAAAAGTGAAAATGAAAAGTGAAAAGAAAAAGTTTGATTGAAAATCTTTTTGGAGATGATTTTGATTTGGAGTAGGCGGTGCACACACCCATGTTGCAAAAATCAAGTTTGGGGGTGTGGTGCACCTGGTTATATTGTGTTTTGTTGAGGGATTCTTTTAGGCTAGCTCATTTGGGTTAGGTGCATAGCCTTTCTTTTTATCATTGTTTACCTCACCGTAACCCAAGCCCCGTGATTATCCTAAATTCCTACAGATTTGCGCTTGAGTCTAACTAGTGTCGTGGAGAGAGTGTGAACGGGCAAGGGTATGGTCCCCGACATTGGTGGATTCCTTTGGAGGTGATCCTGAGCCCCGATCTTTGGCAAAGCTCACCTTAGTGGCAAGTCTACTTTCTCCCTATACGTGACCGGTTTATTCACCGTGATTCTATTTTTGAGTAGTAATAAAATGTTGTTACGCATTGTGAAAATATAAACTATTTTGCATACTTAGGAATTTCTTCTATTGTATTTTATGCACGCGAGCATGCGACTTCACATGGTACTCCGTATTTCAATTTCTATGTCAGCTAGATTATTTTCCCTACCTGATTATATTGTGTTTGCTCGGGACGTGCAAATAGTTAAGTCTGGGGGTGTGATGAGTCCATATTTTATACTTAATTTCGGACTCATCTGGGCTCATTTGCATGTCTTTGCGCTACCATTTAGCGCCATTAGCACTCCTTTTGGTTCGCTGCGACATTACACGTCTTGTGCACTTTATTAGCCTATTTATATGCGTGTGTGTATTTCCCTCTTGCTATGCATTTTATTAATATCTGTGACTGCCATGATCGACAACTCGTCCAATTTTCCTGCAGGTTCGGGGATCGTGTGGGCGTCCGGGATAGGGCTTTCACCATTTTTAGCAAAGGAGTCAATGGTCGTGCGTTTTTTCCCACGACGGACCATCGACCTCTTTGGCGCACGATCATTGGTCATGCGCAGTCTGGCTTCTCTTGTAAAAGTTTTGTCCCGCCATTTCGCACGGTCACCAGCTATACCGTGCACGATCACTGCTCGTGCGCTGCCGATCGTGCGCATTCACGACCTATTTTATGCAATCCCTTTCTCCACTATCGCACGAGCGCTGACCATGCCTCGCACGATCACCGATCGTGCGCCTTTGCTCGTGCGCTTATTTCTCTGACTTCTTCTGCAAGCTGCAGGTTTCCAGGTGTGCTGCGCACAATCATCGACCGAACAGCGCGCACGACCAGTGGTTGTGCGCCACTGATCATGCGCGCTCAATTCTGTTTCGCGCCTATAAATACCGCTCGCGATTTTAGGTCAGAGAGCGATTTTTGGGAGCGCCGTATTCTGCAATATTCAGCAGGGCTCGCCTCCTTCTCCACCGCCCACTATAGGGAGGGTCTCCGGGCAAGCTTACAACACCAAATCAACGTCGGAGCATCCTCTTGGCCTCCTCCTTTATCCACAAGCTTCAAGAAGATCTCGACCTAGCTTTCACCAAGCTTGGAGCAGTTTGTGCCATTCATCACCAGGTTGTGACACAAAGAAGACGGGCCATTGGAAGGTGGTGACAGCCCTTCTCTACCCCGGAAGTAGTTGAGGACCGATCTTGGATGCGGATTGATAACCCGGTGATTCCTTCCGTGAATCCTCAATAAGACTTTGGAGCCGGTTGATTTCGCACACTCACCTCCTCTTGTATTGATAGCATAGTAGATTTCTTTGTATTTATGAAGTGTATTTTGACTGTTAGCATGTTTAGTTAATCATGTCTATGTGATTTAGTATTCCTGTTTATCTATTTGAGGTGTGCTTGTGTGGTGTGGATGTGTTTTGTGCCGCACTAGCAATTGCTAGTGGCGTGCTCCGTGAAGCAGTGCATACCGGCCTGCATAGTAGGATTTCCTCTGTTCTCTCTACCTCATCCGCTAGCCTACTTGCCCATCCGCCTAGCGATTCAGTGCATAGCGGCCCGACTAGTCTTCCATCCCGCCTGGCAAAGCTTCGCATAGCGGCGTTGCATAGGAGTAGTTGATAGTGTTTTATTTTCTTTTATCGCAACCACCAAACCCCCCCCCCCCATTTCATTATCTCTGACCTAAGGACTTCAATCTCAAGTCCTCCTCGAAATTAACTCCACCTTACTGTGTCCCTTGTGTGATCGATACTTGGGAAAACTCGCCCATTTTATATTACTTGTACGACCGGTTCACTGCTGTGATCTTTTGCATCACACCTCGCGGCCAAGGGACGGCCGAGCCAGCCACCCCTCTGTGGTCGCCAGCGGCAAACCTCCCCTCGCCGGAGAACGTGGCGACAAGTTCACCGGCCGCCCGTGGAGGTTGCCCCCTCATTATCCAATCAGTGGGGGACATCTTCAGTCATTTGATCTGTGCATAACCACCCACTAACCACTGAGTTAGTGGGGGTAAGATTTTATTAATACTATTATTTATATAATTGTATCCAAATAGCCGAATACGCGCATTAAGACTATACTGAAAACATTCATGCGGGTGGTTACGGTGTGCGGATAGCCACGTAACAACCATAACCACCTCATGGAGCCTATAAAAGGAGCCCAAGGGCTCCTCATTTCCTAACTTTTTTCTTCGAGTCTTCTTCTTCCTCAGGTCGAAGCTCTGCCTGTTTCCTCCTATGGGCCACCTTCGAGCCACCTCCGAGCCACACCCGAACCACAAGCGGGTCAAGTCACAACCACCCAGCGAAGCCGAATTGCCTAAGATCCGAGCGGCCCCAGCAACTACAAGACAAAGTGCGCAGCCTCTCACCCAGAATCAGCAAGTCGCTATCCGAAGACCACCGGCGTAAAGCACAATCTGTAATAACTCCTGGCACGACGGACTGTCATCCGCCGCGTGAAAAATGCCCTCTCATCCCATAATTGTAATGAGAGGTGGCTTGTCACCCTTGACTTCCCAAATTAGCTGTAACCACCTGGAAATAGTGGATTTTGACCGGCATAGATCCAGTCACGTGGTTTTTTACACAGTTGAGGGGTTTTCCCGCATTAAAATTGCTTGTGTATAATCAACCTACTCTTTCGACTGTGTGCGCGCTCGACCATCCCGAGAGCTAAGACGGTCCAAGAATTCCGGCCCGACCGGGATGTCGAGTTAGTCCGCAACAGTTTGGCGCCTTCTGTGGGAAACGAGTTCTCAGCATCCTCAGAAGAGTGTACCCTCTGCACAGCGGTACAAAGAGATGAAACTTCCAATCTAACAGCTATAGAGGAGTGGCTTCAATGGAAAAAAGAAGTGCCCGGGCAGCAGAAATATCCATCCTAGGGGGCACAATAACCCAGCCCACTCCCACCTAGTTCTAGACGTGCCTTTCAAAGTGGAAACTGTTCCTGTCCCGACAATAGAGTTGGAGGAATGAATTCGATACGTGAGAAACTAACAGAATGCCCGGCTAAGAGGGATTAGCGGCAAAGGAATTATCAGAAATATTGAAACCATCACGGGATTGTCGATTTTCCCTACCCAAGTACTCTCAATAAACAAGCGAAAAAACGCCCATGAAGAAAAGAGGATCAAGCTAGACTCTGTTATAACCTTTGGGGATGAGGATCTTTAGGGGATCTAGACACCTCAACAGGACCCTCTAGTGATTTGGGCAGGGATCAGTCATCCATGTTATAATGTCAAGTGAATACTCATCGATAATAGGAGTTCAGTCGACATCCTGTTTCTTTCTACCCTCCGGAGTATAAAGCTCGCCAGCCAACACCTCGCTCTGGCAGCAGGACCCGTCTACGTCTTTGATAACCATCCCGTCCAGGTCTAGGGGACAATAACCTTACTAGTTAACATGGGAGAGTTCCCAAGGCAAGCCACACACAAAATCAAGTTCGTCGTGGTAGATTCAAGTTTAGCCTACAATGCAATCTTCGGGAGACCTATTCAGTCAATCTTCAAAGTTGTTCCTTCAATCCCGAACTTTGCCATGAAATTCCCCACTCCCGGAGGCGTAGGTGTTGTGTGAGGGAATCAGGAAGCTGCCAGAACTTACTATTCGAAGCAAGCCCAGCCAATAGAAACCACCTCCTCGAGCATCGATGACTTTGATCTAAGAGATGAGGTGATCTTACAGCGAGGAATGCCCTCTAAGGAATTGATTGAGGTCCCCCTATCGCAGTCAACCCCAGGATGCACCATCCAACATGGATCACTCCTCCCCCAGCAGGAAAAATAGGAACTAACGACCTTCCTTCGGTCAAACAAGGACATTTTTGCTTGGAATCCCGAAGATATGCCCGGAATAGACCCACAAGTCATTCAGCACTCCTTGAACATAAAACCGGCATGTAGGCCGATCATTCAAAAGAAAATAAATTTTGCCCCTGAGCGACTCTAGTCCATTGAAGAGGAGGTAGGGAAGCTCCTCAAAGCGCAATTTATATGTGAGATCGAATACCCCGTTTGGCTTGAAAACGTTGTGATGGTGAGGAAATCCTCCGGAAAATGAAGAATGTGCGAGGATTACACAAATCTCAATCAAGACTGCCTGAAAGACAGCTTCCCCCTGCCCAAAATCGATCAGTTGTTCGACTCAACTACAGGGCTCCAACTTCTCAGCTTCATGGATACTTACTCCGGCTACAAGCAAATCAGAATGAACCCGTCAGATGAAGAGCATACAACATTCAGAACAGACAAGGTAATATACTGCTACAAAGTGATGCCCTTCAGTCTTAAAAATGTCGGAGCTACCTACCAAAGGCTAATGAACAAGGTATTCAAAGAACACATTGGAAGATCCATGGAAGTTTATGTTGACGATATGTTGGTAAAAAGCATCCGGCGAGAAGGCCATATAAAGGATTTAGAAAAATGCTTAAAAATTCTCCGACAATACGGCATGAGGCTCAATCCAAGAAAATGCGTGTTCGGCGTGACATCAGGGAAATTCCTAGGATTCATGGTAACCTAGAGGGGTATAGTGGCGAACCCAAAAAAGATTAAAGCTATCGAAAAGATGGCACCCCCTCGGTCTTTGAAGGAAGTACAACATCTGAATGGCAGGATTACAACACTCTCGTGATTTTTAGCGCGGACGGGGGATATATATTTACCATTTTTTAAAATTCTCAGGGAGCAAAAACTACAGGATTCTAGTGGATGGATGAGTGTCAAGTCGCTTTCGAGTCCCTAAAGCGATACTTAGCCTCCCCACCACTCCTTTTGAAGCCTGTTCCGGGAGAGACACTCTATCTATATCTAGCAGTCACACCTGCTGCATTGATCTCAGTATTGGTCAAAGATGAAGGCAGCATTCAGCGACCAATTTACAACCTCAGCAAGATCCTCTCAGACACTGAAGCCCGATATTCTACGGCAGACAAGACAACCTTAGTGCTTGTTTTCTTGACTAGGATTCTCTGGCCATTCATCCAAGCCCACACAGTGAAGGTATTGACCGAACTCCCCCTTCGTGCCATCCTTCAAAGGCCAGAGGCCTCCGGTAGACTGGTAAGTGGGCAGTCGAGCTAGGTGAGTTCGATATCCAATTTTTACCTCGATCAGTCCTAAAGTTGCAAGTACTAGCAGACTTTATTGTAGAGAATACCATTGTAACACCTCCCCTGTAAAGACCATATAATATGGGTCCGGCCGGGGCCCCACAACATACGGACTCCACAGCTTTAGTATTAAAAGATGATATAACATTACCCAATCTCAAAACTCCAGACAAACATAGCGGAAATAGAACACTAACAGACAGAAGTTATCCACTATCAGAAGAGTATCAAATGGCCTTAAGGCCTTACACAATATAAGTCCAAATATAAAAGTGCCAAGCACCCCTAGGCTACCTCGGCATGCAAGCCGGACATAGTCAAACAACAATACCAAAACAAGGAAAAGAAAATAGCCAAGCACAGCAACACTTCATGAGGCTTAGGGCTTTTCGCCCGGCGCGCTAGCTCCTGCATGCGATCCTTGCCCTGTAAGGATTTGAAGTAACGTGGGTCAGCAAAGGCTGAACTCTACTGTGTAACAAACACATCTCCTCCTGGCCGTCCCTAACGGACCCCGGGGTACCACTCCACCTGCAAGTTAGCACTTCGTATACCAAAAGAGTATATATATAATAAAGCGGTAAAACAGGCTTGGATGTCTCATACAGCATACATGTTCTCTATGTTTTGTACAAAGTGAAAGGGCCCAACTATGCAACATGAATGCAACCCGGGTTTCACCCAAGGCACCCTAGCTCATATGCATCTAGCACAACATCAAAACACTGGGTACTTCCGTTTCCCCATTGGCTTAAAGCCGCAAACACAAGGGAACCACCATGTCCCTAACGACACACACGCCGTCACACGGAACCTTGCAAAGGCCCCACCCGCACAAGGGTCATAACCCCAGGGCTTGCCCGCACAATCTGACTTCGCTCGTCAGGGTTCGCCTCACACTGACCGATTCTAAGAAGCCTTGCTGGACCCCACCCGCTCATGGCCACAATGCCCGGGCTTGCCCTCCGCTCGACATTCTCGTCAGTCCCACACAACGGGCTAGTCTCGCCGGGACACTTTCCCCACATGACTTGCGCGTCACGGGATAGCCAGCCGACCACGGAGACATAGCCGCGCCTTTGCACAGCACAAACAAAGGTTTCCCCACCCCAATCACCATTCGCACCGTATCTTTCCCGTGCTCCAAGGAAAACATCTACCGCACAAAGCGGAGCTAACCTCGTCCGGTTCCGACTACGAGTGCTCACTCAAATATAAGGGGGAAAACGCACACATACAATGGCGTATTGCCGCAACGGATTTCTACCGAATCCTCAAATCTCACTATGCAACATCACCGGGTCGGACTAACGGTCGCGACCCCGGCTTCACCCACAATGCCTAATCCGCTAGCGGAGCGGATCTCTAATGCAAGCATGCCGGGATGAACGTACTCAACCCGGAGGTTCCTCTTAAACCTAGGCTACACGTATCCCTCTCATTTGAGAGATTCGGTGCTCAAAATACGAAAGGAAGGGGATGTTATTCATGCATTCTAAATCCTAAAAACCGAGAGGAGAAGTGTCGTTACCTTCTGTCCCCTCTTCCTAGCCATGGAGAAGATTTGCTCGGTTGAAAACCACCGCAACGCTCCCACCTTCGCGGATCTGAACTCCGCTCGCGAAACGGACCTCCGAAGCTTCGCCGGCGGCCGGATCTTGGCCTCCTTCCTCCTCCTTGCTCTCCCTTCTCTCTAGAATCAAGAGAGATAAAGCCAAATGGAAAATGAGGGTTTGAAACCCTATTCCTGGCCTTAAACCACCCAGGGAGGCTCCTCACCGTTGGATCTTCCAAAGAAAAGAACGAACGGCCACGATCGGAACCCAAAATAGAAAAATCTGGGCCGAACACGGGTTGCAACACAGCCGTGTGCATGGTCGTGTTAGCCATTCGTCATCTCGACCGATTCAAAAACCAGCACACGGCCTTTGACACGGCCTTTGACACGGCTTCTGACACGGCCGTGTCGCCGTTGACATGCCCGAGTCGAGGCCCGTGTCACTCCCCCTACCGACCAACATTCCCAGTCAGAGAAGGACACGGCCAAAGACACGGCCCTCGACACGCCCGTGTCAGCCCCGACACGGCCGTGTCGTGACCCGTGTCACGCCTAGCAAAATAAATTCTGCGAACAGCCCGAGAAGGACACGGCCAGGGACACGCCCGTGTCCAAGGCCGCGTGCCTTCTCGCCGATCGTCGATCAACACGGCTCGACGACCCAGGCGCAACACGGCTCGACGACCCAGGTGCAACACGGCTTGTGACACGGCCGTGTCACAGGCCGTGTGCCTACCCCCAAAACCTAAACTTGGCCAAAACGACGTCGTTGATTCCTCTTCCAAGTTTTGGGGTGTTACAATTCTCCCCCCCCCCCCCCCCCCCCTTCAAAGAATTTTGTCCCGAAATTTAAAACATGGAAAGTACACAAATTCTAAACGGTACCTGAGGAGAAAAACTCGGGGTACTCCTCCAGCATGGCCTGCTCTCGCTCCCATGAGAGTTCCTCGCAGCCACAGTTGTCCCAACGGACCTTTACGAGTCTGACTTCCTTGTTCCGCAATTACCGAACCTCTGAATCTTCTATCCCGATTGGACGAACTCGCGTCCTCAAGTCTTCCTCTACCGGCACCGCCATCGGCTCAATCACCACGCTGGCTTCTAACAAAGCTTTCCTCAAAACGGAGACGTGAAAAACGTCATGCAACCCACTTAGCTCTGTGGACAACGCCAACCGGTATGCTGCCTCTCCCACTCGCTCGATAACCTTGAATGGTCCCAAAAATCTCGGACTTAGCTTCTTGAGTCGGCGAATTCGTGAAACGCCTTTGAACGGCTTGATCTTAAGATACACCCAGTCGCCCACAGCGAATTCCACATGCCTGTGGCGAGCATTGAAATACTTCGACTGCCGATCTTGAGCTACCTTCATGCGCTCTTGGATGGTCCGCACTAGCTCACTAGCGTCGGCTACCACTTCTTTCCCCAAAAGCTTTGTGTCTCCCGCCTCTGTCCAAGACATCGGTGTTCGACACCGCCTCCCATAAAGAGCTTCATATGGCGCCCTCTTGATACTAGCTTGGTAGCTATTGTTATAAGCAAACTCCACCATGAAGAGGTGATCCTCCCACTTCTTGCCGAAATCGAGAGTACACATCCTTAGCATATCTTCCAAAGTACGGTTCGTTCTCTCAGTTTGCCCATCGGTTTGAGGGTGAAAGGTCGTACTGAACTTGAGTTTTGTGCCCAAGCTCTTCTGCACCAACCGCCAATCCTTAGACGTGAAACATCCATCCCGGTCGCTGACTATACTCATCGGAATCCCATGAAGTCGTACAATATTGCGGACGTACAACTCCACCAACTTTTCCACACCGTCCTCCTTCCGGTTTGGGATGAAATGTGCCACTTTGGTCAAGCGGTCCACAATCACCCAAATGGCATCATTACCCTGCTGCGATCTAGGCAACCCATGCACAAAATCCATGGAGATGTCATCAAATTTCCATTCGGGGATTGGAAGAGGCTTCAAGAACCCGCCCGGCTTCTAACACTCGGCCTTCACCAAGGCACAAGTTTGGCACCGACTCACACACAAAGCTACATCCCGCTTCATCCCAGGCCACTAATAGGAATTCTTCAAGTCCAAGTACATCTTTGTACTACCCGGGTGAATGGAGTACTTAGTGAAGTGGGCCTCAAACATCAACTCCTTGCGGAGCTTGCCGAACTGCGGTACACAAATCCTTCCGCCATTCCTCAGAATCCCATCAACCATCTCCCAGGCGCTACCCTCGCCATTTAGAGCTTCCTCCACGAAAGGTTGGAACTCCGCATCTACACGGGTCGCTTCCCGAATACGATCGCATAAGTCACTCTGCATCTCAATCCAATTTAGTCGAGCCACGCAAGACACGCCTCTTGCCACACATTCCAAACCAAGGGACTCCCAGTCCCGCCTTAATCGCTCATCATGAGCTTCAATCCAATTTCCTTGCCCCGAGTACTTCCTACTCAAAGCATCTGCCACCACATTTGCTTTACCTGGCGTGTACTGAATCGCCACCTCGTAGTCCCCAAGGAACTCGACCCACCTGCGCTGCCGCATATTTAGGTCCTTCTGATCTAGGAGATACTTCAGACTCTTATGGTCCGTGAAGATCTCCACCTTTGCACCATAAACGTAGTGCCTCCACAACTTCAAAGCAAAAATTACCGCCGCCAACTCCAAATCATGGACGGGGTAATTTCTCTCATGAGGCTTCAGCTGCCTCGACCCAAAAGCTATCACGCTACCATGCTGCACCAACACGCACCCTAAACCGCATCCAAATGCGTCGCTGAAAATCTGGAATCCTTCGGTCCCCTTTGGTAGACTTAGGATCGGCGCTGTCATTAGCCTCTCCTTCAGGGTTTCAAATGCCTGATTGCACTCTTGAGTCCATACAAACTTCTGATCTTTGCGAGTTAGTGAAGTGAGGGGTAGAGCTATCCGCGAAAATTTTTCCACAAACCTTCGGTAGTACCCGGCTAGTCCAAGAAAACTTCGGACTTCTGCCACGGTCCTCAAAACTGGCCACTCTCTGATGGCTTCTACTTTCGTTGGATCTACCGCCACCCCATCCCCACTAATCACATGGCCTAGAAATGCCACTTTCTCCAACCAGAACTCGCACTTGGAGAACTTTGCATAAAGCTGGTTCTCTCTCAATACTTGCAACAATGTCCGCAAGTGTGACTCGTGCTCCGCTTCCGACTTGGAATACACCAATATGTCATCGATAAAGACGACTACGAACCAGTCCAAACATTCGCGAAACACTCGGTTCATCAAGTTCATGAACACGGACGGCGCGTTCGTCAGCCCGAACGGCATCACCGAGAACTCAAAATGACCATACCTCGTACCAAACGCGGTCTTGGGTATGTCTTCGTCACGAATCCGCAACTGATAATATCCGGACTTCAAGTCCAACTTGGAGTACACCACCGACCCCACCAACTGGTCGAAGAGATCGTTTATCCGAGGAATCGGATACTTATTCTTGACAGTCAATTTGTTCAACTCTCGGTAGTCTATGCATAGACACATACCACCGTCCTTCTTCTTTACAAATAACACCGGCGCACTCCACGGTGAAGAGCTGGGCCTGATATACCCTTGCTCCAAAAGCTCGTGCAACTGAACCTTGAGCTCGGCCAACTCCTTTGGTGCCATCCTAAAGGGTGGTCATGACACCGGTCTAGCCTCGGGCACTAACTCGATGGAGAAATCAATCTCCCGCCGAGGAGGTGCTCCCGGTAGCTCCTCAGGAAATACATCTCCAAACTCTGCCACCACGAGCACTTCTCCAAGAGACAGCCTGGAAAGGCTAACCTCCAACAACGCTACTAGAGTTACGCCTCCCTGGTTAACAGCTCGCACTAACTGAAGTGCCGAAACTAGGGAACAGGCCACTCCATGCAGGCCTTCAAACTTGACTTCCGCTTGCCCCATGCCCCTCAGGGTTACCACCTTGGACAAACAGTCGATACTGGCACGCTGCTCCGCTAGCCAATCCATCCCCAAAATCACATCGAACTCGGACAACGGCAAGATCGCCGCTACCAATATGAAGTCGACTCCCTCAAGACTCCAACAAATCCGCCCTTTAGCCATGGTTGTCATAGACGACCCATTGGGCATGTGCACTTTCAACTCGGAGTCCGTCGAGAAAGACTCCACTCCGATCCTCCGGATAAAGCCTTCCGCAAGGAAGGAGTGCGACGCTCCCGTATCAAAGAGTACCCTAGCAGGGTACCCAGATACCATTACAAAGCCTACACACATGCAACAAACATAAAGGCTTGAAAGACAGTAATCTAAGGTGCAGGTTGAACTCTCGTACCTGTCACCACATCGAGTTGACGGATTGCTTCTTGTTGCCCAAGGTTGTAGGCCCTTGGCTGCACTGGTTGAAACCGAGAAGCACTCGACTCCGCCATCTTCCCTTTCTCTGCGGGACTGGGACCGGAGCGCACAGTCTGCTCCTGCCTTGGCTCTTGCTCAGCGCCCCCTTGGGTACAAAATCTTGCTATGTGGCCTGGCTTGCCACAACTGTAACACGCCTGCGGTCCCTTAGAGCGTGACCCTCCGGACGTCCAATTACTTTTCTCGCCCGACTTATACGGGGAAGGCTTCTTCTTCCATCGGCTCCCTTCCGTCTTTCCATGGGACTGAGCAGGCTTCTTCTCCTCCCCCTGCTTGGGTGTGAAACCCTTGCGATGCTGGGATCGCTCCATGTCACTCTCCAAAATTCGGGCCGCCTCCACCAATTCGTTGAAACCCGCACGTTTCATCGATATGAGGGGTTGCCTTAGATTCTCCCTCAATCCATGATAGAAGAGATTGTCCCTCTCTTCATCGTCTGCCATGGTCGTCCCTGCATAATGACCCAAGCGAGTAAATTCCTGAACATACTCATCCACTGACTTGTCTCGCTGCACCAGATGTAGAAACTGCATCTGGAGGGCTAGCCTCGTTGAGGCGGGAATGTACTTCTTCAGGAAGGCATTCCCAAATTCCTCGATGGACGGTGTGCGTCCTAGAAATTGTCGGCCATAGTGGCTCACCCACCATAACTTGGCATCTCCCTCCAACTTAAAGGCTGCGAACTCTGCCTTTTTCTCTTCTAGCGCCTCTGCTGCCCTCAGAAGCTCCTGAATTCTAGCCCACCAATCCTCTGCATCTGTGGGCGTGCCGATTCCCTTGAAGTTTGGAGGGTGGAAACTCAGAAAGTACTTCATCTGCCAGTCCCCCTGCCCGACAACCACTCTCTCGGCCTGTGGCTCCGCCCGCCTGGCCTCCTCAACCGGCATGGTCGCTGTCGTGACCGGGGTAGCAGGAGTTGCTACTTGAGCAACGGGAGCTGCTACCTGTGCTGTCGCTGCAGCTTGGGCCGCCACCATCGCTTCTGCAAGCATACGGCAGAAGTCGGTCGGTGTGACCCCCATCCCTAGCGGACCTTGCGCAGTCGCACTACTTGCCGAGAGCTCTTCTCTTGGCCTCGAGGTCCCAGCCTCGTTGCTTGCACTCTAAACACAAGCAAGAAAACGCAAATCAGTCTCCAATTGCAAGACTCGAACACGAGGACACTCATGGTCCCGCGATACTCCTATGTGGATAACTTCTTATACGCGACTCGACTTATACTTTCGACCGCGAAACTTCTCATTGGAACGCGAACCTCCCTCTGATAACAAATTGTAACACCTCCCCTGTAAAGACCATATAATATGGGTCCGGCCGGGGCCCCACAACATACGGACGCCACAGCTTTAGTATTAAAAGATGATATAACATTACCCAATCTCAAAACTCCAGACAAACATAGCGGAAACAGAACACTAACAGGCAGAAGTTATCCACTATCAGAAGAGTATCAAATGGCCTTAAGGCCTTACACAATATAAGTCCAAATATAAAAGTGCCAAGCACCCCTAGGCTACCTCGGCATGCAAGCCGGACATAGTCAAACAACAACAGCAAAACAAGGAAAAGAAAATAGCCAAGCACAGCAACACTTCATGAGGCTTAGGGCTTTTCGCCCGGCACGCTAGCTCCTGCATGCGATCCTTGCCCTGTAAGGATTTGAAGTAACGTGGGTCAGCAAAGGCTGACCTCTACTGTGTAACAAACACATCTCCTCCCGGCCGTCCCTAACGGACCCCGGGGTACCACTCCACCTGCAAGTTAGCACTTTGTATACCAAAAGAGTATATATATAATAAAGCGGTAAAACAGGCTTGGATGTCTCATACAGCATACATGTTCTCTATGTTTTGTACAAAGTGAAAGGGGCCTACTATGCAACATGAATGCAACCCGGGTTTCACCCAAGGCACCCTAGCTCATATGCATCTAGCACAACATCAAAACACTGGGTACTTCCGTTTCCCCATTGGCTTAAAGCCGCAAACACAAGGGAACCAACATGTCCCTAACAGCACACACGCCGTCACACAGAACCTTGCAAAGGCCCCACCCGCACAAGGGTCATAACCCCAGGGCTTGCCCGCACAATCTGACTTCGCTCGTCAGGGTTCCGCCTCACACTGACCGATTCTAAGAAGCCTTGCTGGACCCCACCCGCTCATGGCCACAATGCCCGGGCTTGCCCTCCGCTCGACATTCTCGTCAGTCCCATACAAGGGGCTAGTCTCGCCGGGACACTTTCCCCACATGACTTGTGCGTCACGGGATAGCCAGCCGACCACGGAGACATAGTCGCGCCTTTGCACAGCACAAACAAAGGTTTCCCCACCCCAATCACCATTCGCACCGTATCTTTCCCGTGCTCCAAGGAAAACATCTACTGCACAAAGCGGAGCTAACCTCGTCCGGTTTCGACTACGAGTGCTCACTCAAATATAAGGGGGGAAACGCACACATACAATGGCGTATTGCTGCAACGGATTTCTACCGAATCCTCAAATCTCACTATGCAACATCACCGGGTCGGACTAACGGTCGCGACCCCGGCTTCACCCACAATGCCTAATCCGCTAGCGGAGCGGATCTCTAATGCAAGCATGCCGGGATGAACGTACTTAACCCGGAGGTTCCTCTTGAACCTAGGCTACACGAATCCCTCTCATTTGAGAGATTCGGTGCTCAAAATACGAAAGGAAGGGGATGCTATTCATGCATCCTAAATCCTAAAAACCGAGAGGAGAAGTGTCGTTACCTTCCGTCCCCTCTTCCTAGCCATGGAGAAGATTTGCTTGGTTGAAAACCACCGCAATGCTCCCACCTTCGCGGATCTGAACTCCGCTCGCGAAACGGACCTCCGAAGCTTCGCCGGCGGCCGGATCTTGGCCTCCTTCCTCCTCCTTGCTCTCCCTTCTCTCTAGAATCAAGAGAGATAAAGCCAAATGGAAAATGAGGGTTAGAAACCCTATTCCCGGCCTTAAACCACCCAGGGAGGCTCCCTACCGTTGGATCTTCCAAAGAAAAGAACGAACGGCCACGATCGGAACCCAAAATAGAAAAATCTGGGCCGAACCCGGGTTGCAACACGGCCATGTGCATGGCCGTGTTAGCCATTCGCCGTCTCGACTGATTCGAAAACCAGCACACGGCCTTTGACACGGCTTCCGACACGGCCGTGTCGCCGTTGACACGCCTGTGTCGAGGCCCGTGTCACTCCCCCTACCGACCAACATTCCCAGTCACAGAAGGACATGGCCCAAGACACGGCCAAAGATACGGCCCTCGACACGCCCGTGTCAGCCCTGACACGGCCGTGTCGTGACCCGTGTCACGCCTAGCAAAATAAATTCTGCGAACAGCCCGAGAAGGACACGGCCAGGGACATGCCCGTGTCAAAGTCCGTGTGCCTTCTCGCCGATTGTCGATCAACACGGCTCGACGACCCAGGCGCAACACGGATCGACGACCCAGGCGCAACACGGCTTGTCACGGCCGTGTCACAAGCCGTGTGCCTACCCCCAAAACCCAAACTTGGCCAAAACGACGTCGTCGATTCCTCTTCCAAGTTTTGGGGTGTTACAACCATTCCGCCAGAGACCATCACTACATAGGCTACAAATGACCTTCAATGGGTCTTATATGTCGACGGAGCGTCAGGAATTGAAGGGGCAGACGCGGGAATACTCTTAATAAGCCTAAAGGCAACTATCTTAGAGTATGGACTTAGATTAAAATTTACAGCTACCAACAATATCGTAGACTACGAAGCTCTGATCACAAGATTTAGGCTCACCATAGATTGCCACGCAAGAAACTTAATCATTTACTCAGACTCTCAGCTCGTCGTCTCACAGATGGAAGGTGACTACGAGGCCAAGAATGAACAATTAGCTTAATAACTTTTGTTGGCAAAGTCTCTCTTGCTCAAATTACTACAGTTCCAAATTCTCCACATCCCTAGAGAACAGAACTCCAGAGCAGACGCCCTCTCAAAGCTTGCCACATCCTCCACCCAATATCAATCTAGGAGACGCCAGGTGGAGGAAATCGTCATTCCCAGCATTCATGGGCCGTGGGAAATCATGGAAATCAAAGAATTGGAAGGATCATGGATCGACCCACTAATATCCTACCTAGAACGCCAATCCCTATCAAAAGACCAGGGGAGGCATGCCGCCTGAGGATGTGAACAGCCACCTTCACCCTAATCAATGGAGAGTTGTATAAACGGTCCTTTTTCGGACCATACTTGAAATGTTTGTCAGAATCTGATGCGGAATACGCCTTGGGAGAAGTTTACGAAGGGGTCTGTGGGGAGCACTTAGGCAGAAGGGACCTTGCACATAAGATATTATGCCAAGGTTTCTACTGGCCCACAATGAGGAAACAAGCGACAGAATTCGTCCTAAAATGCCAAAGCTGTCAGTTACACGCAAACGTTCCTCAACAACTACTGGTTTCTCTCTCCGCACTACAGGGAGCTTGGTCCTTTGCATAATGGGGAATTGACCTCCTCGGACCCTTACCCGAAGCCTCAGGATAAAGTAAGTTCATTATAATGGCCATTGACTACTTCACTAAATGGGTCGAGGCAGAACCATTAGCTAAGATCACTGAAAAAAATGCCCAGCAATTTGTATGGAAAAAACATCATCTGTCTTTTTGGCAACCCGCAATCATTATTTCGGACAACGGTACCCAATTCTCAGGAAAATCCTTCACAAAAATATGAAAGGACTTGAAGATCAGTCCGCAACACACCTCAGTGACGCATCCCCAAACCAATGGACAAATTGAGGTAACTAACCGAATGATCTTAAAAGGACTAAAAACCCGATTACAAGAGGCCGAGGGGCAATGGGTCGGCGCACTTCCAAATGTTTTATGGGCATACCGAATGACAGAGAGAACCCCGACTAGAGAAACACCGTACAACCTCTGTTATGGAACAGAAGCAATCATCCCAGTCGACATCGGCATCCCAGCAGAGGCTAAGGTCAGATTTGACAAGCTCGAAGCCAAGCTCTACTTGTTGTTTACTCAAGGTGAATTCGTCGAGTATTCTCTTTAATACTCGTTGAATTCATCGTATATCCCTTCCAACACTCGTCGAATTCATCTTTTGTACTTAGGGCAAATTCTCTAAGAATTGGATAATCCGCCAAGTAAAATACGCTGAGTATCATTGTGTATACTCGTCGAATTCGTCAAATGTATTTAAAGATACTCATCGAATTTGTCGAATATACTAGATGATACACACCGAATTCATCGAGTTCATTCGACGCTACTTCTCTGGAGTTTTCTAAGTCTCATTCGTCATATATCACTTGGCTAGGCGACGAGTGCATTGAGTGAGCTAGCCGATACTCGACGAATTCGTCAAGTATTCCAACCGATACTCGTCGAATTCGTCAAGTATGGTCTCCTCCTTGACATTGACTGTTTTGCCGGCCTGAACTAATTTCACCAAGTCTTATTCATAGTATATTAAGAACCATTTGGCGAGTATACTAGTGATACTCGGCGATACTCGACGAATTTGACTTAGGCCATTTTTCCATAAAATTTAAAAACTCTGGCTCGGGTTCGGCCGTCCATGCACAGTGATTTCTAGGTTTCATTTTTGGAAAGTCTCTTGATACCATTGGCAAGGAGATCTCTATAAATACCTAGTGGATATTTCCTTTCCATCTAATCGTGCTCTTGCTCTCAAAATTCATACTGAGAAAACCTTCCAATTTCAGAAAATCTGTTTGTCCAACGACTACAGTGATTTCGCGATTTCTTCCAATCATCCACCGATGTGCAGTACGATTGATCTTCTTCGACATACGCGAATAGATTGCTTCTATCTCTACAGATCTATACTCCTCCAGATCGAGTCGATCGAATATTCAAGTCAAGATTCAAGATCTTCTGAGTTTTCATATTCCGTGTTCTCCAAGTAATTTTAAGATCTACTATTCTCGAAGAACGATGGATTAAAGATCTCAAATCTTGTCAAAGATTGATTGTAATATTGTTGTAAAATATTCATTTACTTTTGTAGGAGATTTTCTTTGAGTTGTAGATCCGTTTATGGATCGAGTGGTAGATCTATTTGTGGATCGAGTGGTAGATCCATTTATGGATCAAGTCGTAAATCCGGTTGTGGATCGAGTAGTAGGAGCATCATATCCGAGTTGTAGGAGTTGCGGCTCCAAGGTGTAAGATTTTTGGAAATCTGAGATTGGTGAAGTAGCCGATTCTAGCCTTTCGTGGTAGATAGGTAAGGCAGGAAAGTGGACGTACCCAACTCGGGGAACCACTATAAATCTCGGTGTTTGTGTGCTTAATTTTTAAGTTTTTTTATTCCGCGAAAAGACATAAACATCACCTATTCACCCCCCCCCCCCCCCCTCTAGGTGATTTTGGTAGACGCTAGACACTTTCAATTGCTGCTTTTGGATTTGGGATTAATGTTCATGCAATTTTACTTTATTTCAAATTTTAAGAGATTATGTTTGAAGTATTATTAAAATTAGGCGGTAGTTGTCTCTAGAGAGTTTCTATCGTATTTTTCAATCCTCCAATCGAAACGAAATTTTAAGAATTAGAATGCATATTTTATAATCGGATTCCCGAGAACCCCCAATCAAGTGTTAAGTCTTCTTAAACCGTGAATTTCTCTTTCATAATTTCTTCATATTTGCACTTTTTAATTTCAAAAAATATTACCAACTTTCATTTGGTGGGATAATAGGAACGACGTGAGTAGTAGCAATTGACAGCCCCATTTTTAGATACGACCTTGATACTACGATTTAATAGGTACACTTTCTTTTTCAGGTTGATAGTAAAACCACCATCAGTTTCTTGTTCACATTCTTCTTGTTTTATATGCTCCAGATTCCTAATGGTTTAATCTCAGACAATCTCTTACCAGAAGCATTTTACCTTTTAAGGATAGAACTAATTGGCCCTTTCCGCAGTAGTATTAATTGAAGTCATCCCAAAATAGTGCTTTAATTTGAATTTAGGCCCACCGCACTATTTGACTTGATATCCGATCGAATTCTTCTTATTCAGTTGAATTTCCTCTTTAGCACTTCTTTTACTCAAATGGTAGATTTCAAGTCAAGTTTGATTATTCATTTTACTAGATAATACAGTCTAGTCGAATTTACTTCACTTTTAGTCGAACTGCTTAATATCAAGTCGAATGAGTTACCCTCTTGCCGAATTTGCTTCATATTCTTTTGCATAAGGTAATCATTCTAAATCTTCTTCATGTTTAGTCAAATGACTATAGAGATCATCAGGTTGACTCTATACTTAGAACATTTTTACATGTAACTCTCCCTTTTCCTAGTCTGGATGAAATGATCTAGTCGAGATACTATATTCTTAGTTAGCTTACCAAAAATAAATTCTTCCTTTAAGACATCAACTTAGCTTTGATCTTCAACCAATTTCTAGTCGAAACACCTTGAGATTTATGCACTATCATGTAGATGATCTAAATGTACCTTCACTTGGATGTTTTAAATATACTTATCATCTACACAAATTTCCTTAAATCATCTGCATGATAGATTTGAAGTTCTGTTGAATCTTTACAGGATTTGCATTCCAAGTGCATCAACATGAGCTATATTAACCCTTCAGCACAATCGTCTTAATCTCTCATCAAATATTCTCTTACATAGATTTTAGTCTTCATGATACTTCTACACAAATGCAATTGACTTTTTTGCACTAATGATCAAGTCTTGTAGTCTTCTACTTAAATTTGTACACTCATTTTGATTATTTAGTCGAATCAGTGCCTTAGTAGAACTTATGTACTCCTGGTGATATGTACACGATTCGACTTAATTGATCAGTGCATTCAGTTAAACCATCTGTATGTTTGACTAGATGTCAAGCTGAATTTTTACTTAATCATTTTCTATCTTGTTTAGTTTGATTTCTTTTTATTTGTTCAACCTTTCAAACTTTGTTTAAGTGTCTTTTCTGAGTGAGTATCAAGTCCAACATAGTCTAAAACTTAGGTGAAATGGTGTCTTGCACAATGAGGGATTATATTGTCAAGGCTATGTTTGATGACACTATTCTTAGCCCTATATTGGGCTTGTACTATTATGTACCATAAATCATCACAGCAAGAACAAGCGCATCAGATACAAACATATGCATCTAGATTGTAAGGACTTCTTCAAAGTAGGAAAATTATGGGCATTGTTCCCAACAATCCTTATCTTTGTAATCATTCTTCGTGGCTTATATATTGAAATAGTTTTCTTCTTCATTCAAAGTTATTTCTTATAATACAGTTGTTTTGAAAAATAAAATTACATGATGATTAAATTATCCTTATATTTATATTTAGAATTTTATTACTTTAGAGTTATTTGAAATCATATTTGAAAATATATATTTATTCTAGTAGTTATGAAATTATTACTATTCAAAGCATTTTAATTAAGGTGTTAACCTTTTTTGATCAACTTTGTTATGATACCAATTGAAAGAGAATATTTATACCTCTGAGAATTATCTAGAGAGTGTAAATAAAGATTTAAATATATTTATATAAATCTTAACTAGATTCTAATAACTAAGACTAGCATCCACAAAAACATAGCCACAACTAAGTTATTCACAGCAAAATTAAAATGTAGGAAATAAAATAGAAATAAGCATAGAAAAAGCACAACACGGATAACAATAAAACTATAGTGGTTTACCAAAATTTAGGTACATCCACTCTTCTACCACTTGGAAAGGAATCAACTATCCCAGTACCTAGGTCTTTTGATAAGGCGTCTCCTAGAACTAGTGCATTAGTCTTTTGATATGGAGACTCTAAGAACCAAACAAGTAAAGATTTTTATAAGGATATCTTGAACCACATATTGAATCCTTTGTAGAGGAATTCGAAAAACACTCTTTACAGGAACATAAGTGAAAAAGAAAGTAGGAAGTGAAGAGAAAAGAAGAGATATGTCTTCTGATTTGAATCCTCCTTCAATTGTATTTGTGGATTCTTTGGCACTTTAGTGGACTAGATCTTTGTAATAGATTAGTCCTTGGTAAATAAGAAGAATAAGAAGCAAGGATTTTAAGCTTTTAGATCCACTATCTCAATTTTGTAGCAAAGAAATGATAAGAAGAAGAAGAAGAACAGTAAGCCTTATATCTGAATAATAATCACTGTATTGGTTGATTTTTTTTCTTTTGCTTTAAATATGAGTGTATGAATCATTAAAGTATTATCAAATTCTTTTCTCTAGGTGATTGTCTTCAGAAGTAATAGAATAAACTCTTTATAAATTGGTCTTCAGAAATCCCGTCAAATTATTTAAATTTATTCCAAAATATTCTTCAGAAATTACATTAAAAAAAATTTCCTTAAGCATCTCTTTAATAATCCAAAGAATTCCTTAATCAAATTCTTCAAATAACTCCGAATGCAAACCTCTAAAATTTCCATTCTAGAGAAGTATTTGATGCTACATTGAGTGCTAGTAGAAGATGTGTCAAATTAAACCTTAGAATAATTATCTATTAAAGTGATTGAGAATTCGACCTTGTATCGAAACTTATCAATATTAACATCAACTTATGCTTAAGAGATGCGTTAAATTTACTTCAAAGATGTGTCGAGATCTAGTTAAAGATACGTCGACTTCTAGTTGATGTTGCGTCTATTTCTAATCGGCGTAAGTTTGTTTTGACTGAATTTCTTTTTATTTTCATCTTGTCTGCTTCTACCTTTGACTAGACTGACTTCTTAAGACATCTAATGACAAAATTACCCCATCTTCACAATATGGGTAATTATCTTAAGAAAACAAAAATCACTTATAAATAATTTGTTAAGTTAAATCGCAGGGTTTTTTCTAACAGTTTACCCTGCTCCCATTCAGAAAATGACTTCATATGGGTAATAATGGACCAACTAACCAAAGTGGCAGGATTCATCCCAGTCCAAAATGAGCTTCTATGGGTATCTTAGTCTGCCTGTTTGTCGATCAATTTGTAAGATACCATAGAACACTAAAGATGATTGTGTTCGATAGAGACGATCACTTCACCTCTAAGGAATGGATGATGGTGGAAGCTTACCTAGGTTCGAAGTTAGTCTTCAGTACTACTTTCCATCCCAAAATAGATTGCCAAAACGAAAAAATAAATAGAACTACAGAGTGTTGTAGCCTGCATTCTGCATTCCTTGGTTTGAGAATAACAAATCTCATTATGTATTTGATCTTGTTAGTTTATAGTGTATAGAAATAACATATATAATTTCCCTATGACTGTGATGCGGAGAAAAGTAAAAATTCTCTGGAATAAGAAATATCATAGGCGATTATGACTATCACTGGTGATAGGAGGGATGTTGACAGACTGATGGCAGAAAAGCGGGTGCTTGATGGCATAACATTTTTTAATTGAAGCCAGTTCGACACTATCACTAGGCGATATGGCCACGATCTACCATTTATCACATGATCCAGGATACGACACTCACGATCTTCCAATATCACTGGGTAATATCAATATTGTATGGTGATAGTACCATGTTCGGTCACATTCATCATTTTGACTACCACAATCACCTCTGTGTGGGCCATATTTCAGCACGACATACTTCTGATGGGCATTATCTATCGAAGTCTATTTAAATCCAAGTGTTTATTGTCCAAGGTTACACCTCTTGAACTTTTTACTCCTATATTCTTTTAGAGCCTTCATCCCTGAATTCAGAGCACTTACAACTCCATCCTTGAAGACTAAGAGTGAAAAAAGGATCTTCAAGTGCTTCAACTTCGATGATGTTCATGGCGATTTTTCATCTCCTTCAGAGCTCTGCATTATATGGAGTATTTAATTTATATTTTTAATTATAATCTTTCATTTTCATTTGCAACAGTAAAGAATTCGCCGCCTTGTGTATGGCAACTAGACCTTGTGTGGTTTAACGGGTAATTCATCGCCTTTTGTGTAGTGACTAGGTCAAGGTATATATCTAAGGGGAGGTTAGAGGTCATATCTGGGAAATATAGGTTATAGATAGTCGGTCCTTCGGTTAAGGATTGTGTAGAAACAAATAGGATTTATCCTTATAAGCCTTGATTTCAAGCTCCATTGAAATCATTATTTTATGTATTTGTCTCTGAAAAATAAAATCATTATTTTAACTCTTCTAAATCTCTAAAAATCAATTTGTTATATTTATCATTGTTTATTGTTAATGTTGGGTGATACTACTATCTCCGGCGATAACATTAGAAACTAAACTTTTTTGAGTCAGAGATTATCTATGAAAATTACTAAGTTTTATTTAAATTTGTAAAAACCAAGATCCCCCTCTAAGAGCCCCATAAGATCCAACACTTGGTATTAGAGCATGGTTTATTCAAAAATGGTTTAACCACCACAAATATTGGAACATCACCATCATGATTTCTATGAGGAAAAAGGGATTAGTAGACCTCCCATATTCACTGATACTAATTACAATTACTAGAAAACTAGAATGTGTTATTTCTTAATTGCATTAGATATAGATGTTTGGAATATGGTTGAATAATGCTACTCTCCGTGAACAATTGTAGTGGAGATGTTATCATGAAAAAACCTAAGGATAAGTGGGATGATAATGATAAACTAGAATACAAGAATAAAGCTAAAGCTATGCATGCAATATTTTGCACGTTAGATAAAAATGAATTCAATAGGACTTCAGCTTGTGAGCTGCTTATGATATTTGGAATTTACTAGAAATTAATCATGAAGGTACATCGCAGGTAAAGGATTCAAAACTATTTCAATTAGAGTGTGAGTTTGAGAAATTCTAAATGGAAGTAGATAAAGATGTTGATTCGATACACACAAGGTTCACCAAAATCATCAATGACTCAAAAGTACTTGGAAAGTCTTTCTCTAATAGTGATTTGGTGAGGAATATTCTTAGATCTCCCACCCCCCCCTAAGTTTAATCCTAAGGTGATGGTCATCTATGAGTCACATGATTTAAGGAAGCTCCAAATTGAGAGCCTCATTAGGAATCTCAAAACCCATGAGGTTGAGCTAAAAATTCAACAACAAGAGTACAACTTAGAGCCGAAGAAGAAGGCATTGGAATTAAAGTCATAGATGGAGGAAGATAGTGATACTAATGATAATGATGAAGAAGACAAGGAAATTTTGTTTGTAAAGTAATTTAAAAGATTCGCAAAGAATCCAGAAAGAAGAAACACTTTTCAAAAAAAATCAATAAGGAGTCGTCATTAAGAAAAGGAAAAGGAAAAGATAGCGATGAAAATGATGAAGAGCATCCACAACCGAAGTGTTATCATTAAAGAAAGGTTAGACACATCTGGAGTAAGTTCCCAAAATTTTTGAAAGAGCAAAAATAAAAGTTGCACAAGAGGAAAGAGAAGAAGAAGTTGCTTAAGGCGGATACTTGGGATGATACCACCTCTAAGGATTCTAGCAGATCAAGCTTAAGCAATGAAGAAAAGTCAAACATGTGCTTGATTGGAAAGATCATCATGTCATCTGATGATGAAAATGGTGTCCAAAGCAACACTGAGGTATATTGGCATGCTAATGCCAAAGAAGATGTATGGTGTTTGGACCCTGGTTATTTTAAACACATGATGGGCAACAAATCAAGTTCCTTAGTCTCATAATGAAGAAAGGAGAGATGGTGACTTTTGGATATAAAATCAAAGGAAGGAAAATGGGCATCAGTGTAGTGGGTAACAAACTTTTTTCTATCTCATATATATTATTTATAGAAGGTTTAAAACATAGTTTAATTTAAATTAACCAATTATGTGATAAAAGCTAAAATGTTTTATTTGAATCATCTACAAATCATTACAAAATCATAAATTCTAAAAAGAATTTTGTAGTTCTCACTGTGCCTAGATTGCATAATGTCTATCTGATTACTTTTAAAGAGGTTTCACACTATTCTTTAAAATGTTTTGTTTCTAAAAATGAATAATTAAAATTATGGCATATGTGTCTTGATAACTCTAGTTCCAAGATAATTTTGAAATAATCAAAAGATAAATTAGATAAAGAATTACCAATGTTAAATAGAAATTTATCTTCACTTTGCATGCCTTGTCATAAAAAAATGTTCAAAATCTTCTTTTAAAAGCAAAAGTATTAATCCTACTACTAGACCACTTTAGTTGATTCATATGGATTTATTTGGACCGGTTAGAACGTGAAAGACAACTTAAGCAATTGATAATCCTTTGATACCAATTATAAGTTAGGGGATAGATATGATTTACTCTAGAGGGGGGTGAATAGAGTGATTTAAAACTTTTTGTTGCTTTTAAAATTTATACCAGTAAAATAAATGATAGTAGTAGTTATATGAAATGAAATAGAAACTAGGCTAAACTACACAATCACAGTACAGCAGAGCAAGGAAGAATGAACACACAGACAACACAAGAATTTATAGTGGTTCCCCAAATTTGGGTACATCCACTCTTCTACTGCCCTGGTAGGAATCCATTATCAAGTTTTTGATCAGGTGACTGCCACCACAGGTTTTTGCTCAGGTGCTCTGTCACCACAAGATCTATTTATAGGGAGATCTCACAACCCTTTAGGCTTTTGATCAGGTGCCCAAAAACCAACACAAGAACTTTTGAAGGGAGTTAATAAACCCTTTTTACGGTGAGGTAAGAAAGGTGATGTTGTCTTCTCTTTTCTCTAATCAACAGAGAAGACTTAATGGATTGCATGTATCAAAGCTCCCCCTGAGATGTTGAAATGTTCAGGAAGCCTGGAGCTTTGCTCAGGGTGTAGGTATTCAGCCTTGACTTGTTGAAATCTAGGAACTTGTAGACAGATCTTGAGTTGTTGTCTTTGATGATTCCTGGAGTAGAAGTTGAAGAAGACAAATGATATCGGATTGATGTTCTTCTTCAATCTTCTGTAAGATCAAGGGGAAAATAGATTGTTTTTTTGCACAGAGAAGGAGCAGATGTTGTTCTGTATCTTGTTCTATGTATCTGTATATTTTCTTCTCTATATGTTTGCTTCTGCTTCTTCTCAGCCGTCTGAAAAATTCTTGAGAATATGAGCATGGCTAAGAACTTTTGCTCGAGTCGTGAGGAAGGATCATCTTTCTCGGTGGCTAAGAACTTGCCCCAATAAAATAAGCAAGTAATTAACTCTGATGAAATCCATAAAAATGCTGCCAAGAACGGCTATATTCTTGAGAATATGAGCATTAATTACTCAGAGAATTACTGCCAAATAATAGAATGAATTAGGGATATAAGAGGGAAAATTATCATTCTGACTCGGGATAGAGTTCGTCGACCTCTAGACAGATTTCATTGACCGAAGTTCCAAGTTCGTCGAGCTGAGAAATCCTGTTCGTCGAC
Source organism: Platanthera zijinensis (assembly GCA_039513925.1). Classification (NCBI taxonomy): domain Eukaryota; kingdom Viridiplantae; phylum Streptophyta; class Magnoliopsida; order Asparagales; family Orchidaceae; genus Platanthera; species Platanthera zijinensis. Next base: position 214,545,044 of record CM077079.1, read on the forward strand.
CTGAGCTCAGCGAACCTCAATCTGGAATATCTTGATAAATCTACGCTCCAAGATCATCGATCAGAGAATCTGTCTAGAGGAAGAAAATGTCGACCTGAGCTCGAATATCGTCGAGCTCAACTCAGAGAAAGAACTCTGAGTTTGCCGATCTGAGATCGACGATCGTCGAGCTGAGTTCGAAGAACTTCGAATTGATAATCTGAACTCTGAATTCTTCTAAGTCTTGAGTCTCTTGAAGTCCACAGCAGGCTGGTCCATGTATATTTATTCTAATGACTATCCTAAACTCTAGGACTAATAGACTTGATCCTAGCTATACAAGGTGGGTCAAACATCCTATGTAGTGAACCTAGCCCAAATCCAAACTAGTGATCCAACAATCTCCCCCTATTTGGGTGAGGTCACTAAACAAAAAGATAAAATACAATCATAAAGCATGATAACAGATATCTGGTAGAGAATAAAAATCTAGTAGATATATACAACAAGTGCTTCATGATGAATTAACATAAATAATTCAGAAAATAAACTTATCAAAAAGTTATTTGTTTTTCTTGGACTTTTCTTTCTCAGCTCTCTTAGAAGGCTGTCTGAATATGATTTCTCTGTTAGGATTTGCAGCTTCTCTCTTGGACATAGTCATATCAGATGCTCCAATGATATTGCAAGAAGTAGCTCTTGGTATAACCGCTTCAGGATGGAGGCTCGTGTAACCATCTACATTGAAAAAATTGTTTGCTTTATCATACCTTTTTAGCTCTTATTTTCTGTAGGAGGACATAGTAGAGTACTGAGATGGATCCTTGCCTTCTGCTTTTGCTTTGTTAATCAATAATATTCCAATTAACTCTTGAAATCTGGCCATTGGGCAGTGGTCTCTTGTTCTGGATCCACAAAGGGAATTGGAGGAGATTTTGGCCTTTTTGGACTATTCTCTTTTTTAGGTTCAACTGGAGCTTTTGGAGGACTTGCTAGTCTAGGAGGAAGATAAGAACTACTTCTTGAAGATTAATTATGTTGATGTTGTTGATGACTGCTTCCTTGAAAATAAGATCTTGAAGATCTGTCTTGCCTTTGGTATGTTTTGGTGTATTAGGTTGATCTTTGTGATATATTTCCTGAAGCACCTACTGCTGGAGGAGGAGGACCTCTCCAGTTCCTTTTAGAAGGAGGAGGAGAGTACCTTCTGTTCTTCTTCCTTGTTTTCTGTTCATTCTTAGACAGCCACATCCATTGAGGCATGCCAGGGTAAGGAGTAATCTTGTTCAGAATGTAGTATGGTGTGTCATGATTTGGATTAGGCTTGGGAACAGCCTTAGGAAGAGATTTCCTCTTGTTAGATATCTTCTTCTTAGATTTTGGATCATCAGAGTCTTTAGAGTCCTCATCATCATTATTGTCTTAAGAAGATTCAGGAGGATTATCATACATATCTGTTGGGTACTGTATCCACAATTACCTGGATTTGAGGAAGCCACCTGTCAAGCTAAGATGAATCCACAATGTATTTGATGAATTATTCTCTAGTTGTACTTGCAGATATTCCATGCTAAGTACACACCAATGTCAGGGTGCAGTGGGTCAATATACACGGGTCTGTGCAACGTAATCCCTCGTTGCGCAGATCAGTGTGTTGGCCTACGTGTACTCTCTCTATTGGGGTGTACTTAATTTCAAGTACAGGGCTATGAAAAAGCAAGAGCAGACAAGGAGCAAGGATGGGGCAAAGACCAGCTCAAGGAAAGAAAGAGGAGAAATAGCCTAAGTACAAATCGACGAGAATCACTATGTGATTCTCGCCGATTCGGCGAGAATCACTAATGATTCTCGCCGAGTCGTCGAGAATCACTAGCTGGTTCTTGCCGATTGAAGCCGGCAGCTTCGACACAGACAGGGAAATGTTCTAAGGCAGAATCGTCGAGAATTACTTATGATTCTCGCCGATTCGTCGAGAATGACCTTGCATTCTCGACGATTCGGTGAGAATCAAAAGTGACTCCCGCCGATTCTCCCCGGCTTCTGTATCAATTTAGCCAGATTTCGGCTAAGTAGAAGTCGGCGAGAAACGTAAGTGATTCTCGCCGATTCGGCGAGAATCACCTACGATTCTCGCCGAATTTGACTTAGGCAATTTTATGTGTTCTCTGGACCGGTTCAAACTATCTAAACTGTTTCGAACCGGGCTCAAGCTTTCTTATTGGTGGGACCCACAACGGTCATATACTTGACCTAATGTATATATACTTCGTATGTATGAACAGTAAATGGAGGAGATACACGAGATTTCAAAAGCACGGCCACCGTCTTGACCTAGTGTATCGCAGAGTGTCGTCCGTCGCCGTCGCCGCTCGTGAAGGTGGTCGCCGCCGCTGATCGTGGATTCTTCCTGATCTCCCGGCGACAGAAGCTTAGGCTAGCATAGCGTCTCACGTGTCTAACGAGAGATCCCTTGTCTCTTGATTCGTTGATCGGGAAAGTCTTTCCCCTTCCGAATCGATCGAGACGATCGATCCTTGTGTGACCGTTGGAAGATCTTGCTTCCTTTGCTACGAAGTCTGAATCAAGTTGGCACTGCTGCTGCTCTTCGTCGCCGCTGCTGATTCCGAGAACGTTGTCGCCGCCTCAAGCCGCCGCCGGTCTCGGGAAAGATTCACTCCAAGTGAGATCTAGGGCTGTGCACTCTTCGTTGACTTCAAGAGCACGTCGTCAAACGAAGAGGGTCACCTTTTCTCCAAACGTTGTTTGTATTTCTTACAAGCTAGTTTTTAATTTCCTTGTAACGGACCGATTGGTCCCTAGTTGTAAGGGTTGGGTGCAACCCGGGTTGTGGGAGTGTTGACTCCTACGTGTGGAAGGGTTCCTTCTGTTAGTGCTAGGATTGGATTTCAATCCTGTTGGTGAAGTGACCGAGTCGTCTCGTGTTGGGAGATAGGTCGAAGGGGGAAAGTGGACGTACCCAAATCGGGGAACCACTATAAATTGTCTGTGTATTTTCTGTGTTTGGTTGTTTTGTTTTCTTGTGCAGGTAAAATCATAATTCCGCAAATACGCTGTAGAGACACTTATTCCCCCCCCCCCCATAGGTGAAGATAGTTAACACTAGGTGAACTTTCAAGTGGTATCAGAGGGAGGTTTCTCATCAAAGGGGTTAACACCTCGAGTAAGCTCCTGCATCTAGTGTCAACTAGAAGATTAGACTCAAGCATGGAGTTGGACTATGATGTCCATCCTCTAAGACTCCCCTCATGTACAAAGGAGTACTATCCTGTATGGAAGATGAGAGTACTATTTCACCTGGAGGCCATCGACCCACGAGCATCACTCATTCTGGAAGAGGGTCCCTTCATTCCCATGAAGGCCTCCTGCTCTGGAAAGGATATGAAGATCCCCAAGGAGACTACTGAAATGTCTGAGATTGAATTCTCTCTATTCAACTTAGATAAAATGATTCGTAAAATCATCCTGGATGTCTGGACTGGACCTTTCCGGTCAAAACTGGAGAAGTGCAGGACGGCCAAGTCCTTGTGGCAAACTGTAACAGACCTCATGAAGGGATCAGACAGAACAGGGACAAGTAGCCAGCAAGAGGATGAAGCATATATGGGGGTCAGCATTTCTGAAGAAGAAAGTGATGACAAATTTCACAGTATCAGGGCACCTGTGTCTTTATCAGAGACTGAAGAGGAAGTTGAGGAAGACTGCTCAGTTGAAGATGACTCAGCTGCCTCAGTCAGTTCTACCATTATCCTTGATCAGCTAAGTCAGGACAAGGTAACTTCGTCACCTTGCCCCTCTCCTCCTCAAGTTCCAGAAGACAGGAATAGTTTGGATGACTGCCCTTCAGAAAATCCTGATTCCTTGAAGAGAGCCCTTCAGCAAAGCAACCTACTTGTTGAGGAGCAAGATAAGGAGATTGCTCGGCTGAAAATCTTGTTGGTTCTCCAATTGGCATCCAACAAGGTTAAGGACTCCAAAATCTCAAATCTAGAGAGTAGTCTAGAGAATGAGAAGAGGATAGTATCCAACTTTTCCAAGGTTGATGCTATTAAAAGAAAAGCAGAAAATGGGTGGATCTCCCAAATCGTCAAATCATGGAGAAATGGGGAAACGGTGTTCGGACCCCCCACCCCGAGTAGGAGGGGCACTCATCATGCATTCAGGTATGACCTCAGGAATAATCGTGGTCACCGCAAGGTTAATGTGCCCTCATGTGGAGGCACCCAAAATGCAAGGGCTGTCATGGCCACCCAGAAGAAAATACCTCAGGCTTCCACCAAGCCGTTTGTATTCTCGGCAACAGCTCCAACTTCTCATGAATCTACCAGCATCAGCTCACATTGCGCCTCTCACCTCCCTAGGACTCTGGAAAAGGGGGAAAGAAATAATGTTGTTAGGACTCATGGGATCCTCGGGAGGGGGCTGACTGAAAAGAAGGCACCTCCTCCCAGGCTTCATGATGCCTGCCATATGCATTCTTTCCGCCCTTTCAATAGTCACGGTGGAAGAGACCATTCTGTAGGCATGTCTGGCTCAATTCCGTTTAGATCTAGAACTATGACTACCTCTGTCATCTGTTCAAGTCACAAACGGCGATACAACATTCATGAGTGTTGGTGTTGTGGCAAAGTGGGTCACTTTGCCATAGACTGTTGGCATAACCAATCTGCATCACTGGCATGGGGACTTCCACATCCTCGGGGCAATGTTAGTCTTCCCACCAGGATTCCTGAGGGGAGGCACTCAAATTATTATGCTAACAGGAACCTAGGACCCAATACATATTGGGCTCCTAAGATAAGGTAACACTCTTTGGTGCAGGGTAGTCTAGACTTCCGTGTCATGATGGGAGCTAGACAGAAGATGTTCCAAGATTGGTCTGGAACAAGTATCTGGAATGAAAGAAGCACTATCAACAATGGAATACTCCAATTGAACACCTGGTATGCTCTAATCAGAAGGGCTAAATGATGAATCTTACAATTCCAGGTATCATTGATCAGCCTAAATATTTGAGTCATACTATGTCGACATTTACATATATATATATATATATATATATATATATATATATATATATATATATATATATTTATACATATATACATCTACGTGTGTTCTCCTAAGGACAGATCAACGCTATAAACATACGCCTTAGATACGTTATTAATGATGTGTCAGTAAATTCTCTGATAAATTCTAGAAGTCATACATTACAAGCTGAAAATTAAAGCTAACACGACATTAGGAGACACTGAGAATGACAACTAACATCGTGAATATTGCATTTATCGATCTCGACATAACTTATGAATCCTGTTAGCCTATGTTAGTGAGTTAGGAATCTCAGAGTTGATGTGCCTCCTAAGCGGTGTGGTAAGTTCACCACACGTGGCTTAAGTGATCATTTCAAATCCTTGACAACCCCGGACAAATAAAATTGAAACCCGGTTATAGCTCAAATCCCGCCGAAGCTTTTAAACCCGGTTATAGTTCAAATCCTGGGACACGGCAATTCTCATCGAACCGAAGCTTTTAAACCCGATTATAGCTCAAATCCCGCCGACCCAGCGAATCTCGCCGACTCAGTAAATCCCGCCGACCCTTCGACTTCCCGTCATCCCTTCTACCTTCGATTGTCGCCAACACCCTGTCCAAGTCATCTCCCGCTACTGGTTTCAAAGCTCTCCCGAAGCAGTGTCCCAGCACCTCCCAATACTCGCCGAAGCTCATCACTTCCCGATTTCAAATTCCTTTCCGACTCTTCGTTTCCCGAAGCAGTGTCCCCCCTTTCCCGAAGCACTCCCGCTACTGGTTTCTTCGACTTCGGCTTCATCGTGACCTAACAACCCTCCGGAAGACCTCTTGCAGCCGGAGTCACGCCCTCGCTTGGCCTCGACTCGGCTCGCCGCTTCTTACGCAACGTGGTGCCGGAACCCTCACTGCGTCTCCTCCTAAGGTAATGCCTCTCTTATCCCAACCGTGCTTTGCGCATTAGTATAGACATTACTCTCAACCTCTTAGTTTCGTCGATCCTTAGAATTGGAACTTGATATTCCCCTTCTTCCTAGTTTGCTATGGCTCCAAGGACCACCGCTGGGCTGGTCACTGGCTGTGAATTAGTTCGAACCGGGTTCTCACACGCCTCGGATGAGTTCAGAAACATCATCATCATGCTGGAAGAGGCTGGACTCACGTTTGTACTGGAGCATCCCTGCAAAATTCTGGATAAAGAAGTGATGGAGTTCTTTGCAACCGCCAAACTTCGGAATGAAGACTCTATCATCAAGAGTAAGGTTGCAGGTGCAAGGATCAAGATGTCTGCCAGGACACTGACTCAATGCTTGCAGCTTTCCAGTTCTGAGCACGAGGATTATCTGGAGGAACATGATAGAGCCAGGACCCTATTATTCTGTGGGCTAGCTAGGGGCACCAGATCGATAAAGAGAAAAGAAATGAATGAGGAGGGGAAACTCTTGGCCGACATCATTGGGAAAGTGCTGATATGCAAACCAGGCTCACACGACCACATTTCAGCCGACATGTTCAAGATTCTTGTGGTGATTGTCTGCCGAAAGAGATTCTACTGGGGGGCCATGCTCTTCGAGAAGATCAAGGACACCCTCAGATCTCCAAGCTTTGGACGAATCATCAGTCTATTTCTCAATCAGTTGAACGGAGATAGGTTCGACATGAGCAAAGGAGTTCCCTTGCATTATTTGAAGAAAATGAACTCCAGCGTCTTTGACAGATGGGAGCGAATCATAGGGCAAGCTGCAATGGTAGTTGAACAAGAAGAATCTCCTGCCGAGGACAACAGAACTTCAGCAGATTTCTTGGCAGCCCCCAGTGAAGTTCATGATGCATTGATTACAGGAACTGAGGGGGAGCCTGTACTCTCTTCTGCGAACACCATATCTGATATTTCTCAGATAGCAAAAGAAGCTGTGGAGGCCGTGCAAGAAGACCATGAGGAGGAAGTGGCAAATGTGGAAGAGGAAGAGGACGGTGAGGAAGATATAAATTACCTGGGTGATGAAGTGGCTGATGAAGAGGAGGCGGATGCAGTGGAAGAAGACACGCATAATTCTGCTGATCAAGCTGAGCACATGGCGGCTGAGGAGGAGGAAGAAGTAATTGAGCAGAGGAAAGTGGTGGACCCTCAGAAGGATGCTGCTGGTTCATCAGAGGAACAAGCTCCTGAGAGGTCGGATCCAGGAATACAGGGGGAGCCCTCTGAGCAACCTGCTGTCCCCCCGGTAGACTCTATTCTAGTGTCTAGCTCTCCCAGTACTTCTGCTGGGGAGCCCGACCAGGATCTGCCTGCAGCTCCTTCCCTCCAAACAAACCTGGCAAATCTCACTGTTAATGTTGTCCAAGGAATACTGGATGAGCTCAAGAGTACGTTTAAGAAATCCCACAAAACGGTGCTAAAGAGGCTAAAAGAATCTGAGGATCTCATGTTGAAGAATGTGGTTCAGATCAACCACAAACTGGATTTGATGGAAAAGAAATTTGATGAGAAATATACAGAGGCAGGCGCAGCTGTAACTCTTCTAATGCAAGGACTCAAAAAGAATACTGATGACCTGGGAGTGGTCAATAGTAATGCACATGTCGTGGCGAACAACATACAGAAATTTGATGCCAACATGGTGCTCCTCAATCAAAATCAACAAGCCCTGCTGACTGAATTCTCCAACTCTCTGAAGCATATAGATGAGTCCCTGCACTCCTATGCAAACTCCATAGCACTCGAAGCCAAAAAGGGGGAGAAGGAATATACTACTAAGATGGAAGGGCTTCAGCACATCATCATTGAAAACTTCGATCAGTCCAATGTTTTTGTATATGACAGTTGCCAGTGGTTGCTTAACCAAGCATTAGGCAATAATATACCTGAGGTTAATCCTGTTCATGAAACTACTGAGCACAATACTGTGGAGGACGAAGGAGCAAGTGCAGAGGGTGTTCCGTTAAGCGAAGCTGAGATGAAGAAAGCTGCTGAAAGGGCTGAACGCAGAACTTGGTTTGATCAAGATGCCTTAGCTAAATCCAAAGGAAAAAGGCAAATCCAAGAGGGAACCTCAAGGGAAACACCAGCTGAAAAGAGGATTCGATTGACGGAGGAGGATGTGAGAAATGAAAAATGGAGTCCTGTATCAAAAAGTATCATCTTGGACACATTCTTGTTACAGCAGAAGGGGCACATAAAACGAAGTGAGGTATACAGTCAATACGAATGGGAGAGGCACAAAGAATTTGAAGCCAAACGCAACATATTTTTCAGAAATAACACAGTGGCAGATAAAGTTCCTCCTCCCAGATATCATCCTAAGCCCAAAGAATATTTCGAAAGACAGAGCAAGAAATTCCTGGCCCAGAAGCTTAAGGATGATCTAGCTAAGGAAAAATAGACCTAGGACCTTTTTGTTCCTCACTGCACATCTATGTTCTTATTTTGTCTCACGAACAAGTATTGTGGTTTTATATAAATATATATGTGTGTGATGACATGTTGTGACTCAAGTATTATTTTGTCTGTTCTTATTGTCTTAAAGTTTTAATTATTCTGTGGGTGGTGGTATTCACCTTAGCTAGTAGGATTTTGGCTTCGTCAAATAGGGGGAGATTGTTGGGTACTGTATCCACAATTACCTGGATTTGAGGAAGCCACCTGTCAAGCTAAGATGAATCCACAATGTATTTGATGAATTATTCTCTAGTTGTACTTGCAGATATTCCATGCTAAGTACACACCAATGTCAGGGTGCAGTGGGTCAATATACACGGGTCTGTGCAACGTAATCCCTCGTTGCGCAGATCAGTGTGTTGGTCTACGTGTACTCTCTCTATTGGGGTGTACTTAATTTCAAGTACAGGGCTATGAAAAAGCAAGAGCAGACAAGGAGCAAGGATGGGGCAAAGACCAGCTCAAGGAAAGAAAGAGGAGAAATAGCCTAAGTACAAATCGACGAGAATCACTATGTGATTCTCGCCGATTCGACGAGAATCACTATGTGATTCTCGCCGATTCGACGAGAATCACTATGTGATTCTCGCCGATTCGGCGAGAATCACTAATGATTCTCGCCGAGTCGTCGAGAATCACTAGCTGGTTCTCGCCGATTGAAGCCGGCAGCTTCGACACAGACAGGGAAATGTTCTAAGGCAGAATCGTCGAGAATTACTTATGATTCTCGCCGATTCGTCGAGAATGACCTTGCATTCTCGACGATTCGGTGAGAATCAAAAGTGACTCCCGCCGATTCTCCCCGGCTTCTGTATCAGTTCAGCCAGATTTCGGCTAAGTAGAAGTCGGCGAGAAACGTAAGTGATTCTCGCCGATTCAGCAAGAATCACCTACGATTCTCGCCGAATTTGACTTAGGCAATTTTATGTGTTCTCTGGACCGGTTCAAACTATCTAAACTGTTTCGAACCGGGCTCAAGCTTTCTTATTGGTGGGACCCACAACGGTCATATACTTGACCTAATGTATATATACTTCGTATGTATGAACAGTAAATGGAGGAGATACACGATATTTCAAAAGCACGGCCACCATCTTGACCTAGTGTATCGCAGAGTGTCGTCCGCCGCCGTCGCCGCTCGTGAAGGTGGTCGCCGCCGCTGATCGTGGATTCTTCCTGATCTCCCGGCGACAGAAGCTTAGGCTAGCATAGCGTCTCACGTTTCTAACGAGAGATCCCTTGTCTCTTGATTCGTTGATCGGGAAAGTCTTTCCCCTTCCGAATCGATCGAGACGATCGATCCTTGTGTGACCGTTGGAAGATCTTGCTTCCTTTGCTACGAAGTCTGAATTAAGTTGGCACTGCTGCTGCTCTTCGTCGCCGCTGCTGATTCCGAGAACGTTGCCGCCGTCTCAAGCCGCCGCCGGTCTCGGGAAAGATTCACTCCAAGTGAGATCTAGGGCTGTGCACTCTTCGTTGACTTCAAGAGCACGTCGTCAAACGAAGAGGGTCACCTTTTCTCCAAACGTTGTTTGTATTTCTTACAAGCTAGTTTTTAATTTCCTTGTAACGGACCGATTGGTCCCTAGTTGTAAGGGTTGGGTGCAACCCGGGTTGTAAGAGTGTTGACTCCTACGTGTGGAAGGGTTCCTTCCGTTAGTGCTAGGATTGGATTTCAATCTTGTTGGTGAAGTGACCGAGTCGTCCCGTGTTGGGAGATAGGTCGAAGGGGGAAAGTGGACGTACCCAAATCGGGGAACCACTATAAATTGTCTGTGTATTTTCTGTGCTTGGTTGTTTTGTTTTCTTGTGCAGGTAAAATCATAATTCCGCAAATACGCTGCAGAGACACCTATTCCCCCCCCCATAGGTGAAGATAGTTAACACTAGGTGAACTTTCAATATCATCAATCTCTTTCAAGGCTTCCTTGAAGATTTTCTTTTTAGCTTGAGGTAGCACTTGAACTTCTGGAACTTCTAGTTCAGTAACACGTTCAGTAACCAATTGATTTTCATCTTCTTCCATGTCAGCAGACAAAAGATCATCCAAATTTGGCATTGGGGACTCAGCCCACATGCGAGGAGGACTGTAAACCTCTTCAGCAACTGGTATATCTGAGATCACAGGAACTACAAAACTTGTCCTTAGTTGCTTTATAACTTTAGGACTTATTGGAGAGGTATAGTAGACTATAGCCATAGATTGCTCTTGAAAAACTTCTGGAAGATAATTTATATATGCAGAATCAAAAGAATTCAATAAACTGAATAGATCCACTGTGGGATTGACAAAGTAATCACCAACAGTTAAGATCTCTGGTAGATATTCTTGTTCATCTGTACAAATCATGTCAATCTCAACTATTGTATCAATATATACATCTGCGTCTGTTGTTGCTGTTGCTGCTACTGTTGGAAGAGAAAGCACTGGAACTTCTTCATTGGACATCTCCCCCTGCCTGGTTTCAGAGGGACCTAAAGCCAGGCCCCCGGAAGAAGAAGGGATAGTGGGGGTAGCAGCAAAGAGAGCAGAAAGAGAGGAAATGGAATCAGCAAGAGGTTGAATTGCCTCTGCTATGAGATTTTTGAGGATAGGAGTGATGAGTTCCAGGAGATGGGATATGGAAGGAGAATCTAATTGTATAAACTCAGAAGGTGTCTGAGTAGATACAGAAGGATGGATGATGGATGATGAAGGGAAAGGTGTGGTGTCAGTCATTGGTTCATATGTGGATGATGGTGTATGGATGGGAGATGATGCTAGTATATCAAAAGATGGAATTGACATGAGGTTGGAGAGAGGTATGTCATCAAGATGATGTGGTAGTTGAGATGAAGGGGGTGTGATGTGCTCTGGAGATGCAATGGGAGTTGGTTCATGCACTGGAGAGACAGGTGGTGTTGGAGTATGAATTTGTGATGTGTATGGTTGTTGGAGGGGAGTTGATGAAGGAATTGAATCCTGTGGAGGAGTAGGTTGTTGTTGAGAGGGAGGTAATGGAATTCTGATGGAGGGGATATCTTCTAGAGGGGGTGGAGTGGTTGTCACTGCCCTGGTGTCCTTAGTAGTTCTGGAAGAGGATGAAGCCTTGATGGCTTAATGATTGTCCTCTCCCATCTTCCAAATAAGGCACAAGTCAGCCTTTTGGAAGCATTTATGAATATTGTCTGGGAGACCAGTGATTTAGATGCCTTTTCCTGAAGGAAAATCCCAAGAATTATCCCAAAACAAACTTCCTTCTTTGTATTTTTCTTTTTAATTAAATCAAACAGAATCCTTGCCCAACTCACTGCTTTCTAATTCACCACAGCACACATTACAAAAAATTTGTGCCTGGTAATGTAGTAATGAGCAGTATGCTTGCCTAGTAAGACTTTACCCACAACATTAGCCAAAAACTTATACTCAGCAGATTAATTTTTCTTCAATAATTTGTTAGGGTTTCCCCCAGAGTGACCCATTTTTATTAACATATCATCAAAATCTGAACTATCTATCTCAATATCTTCTTCTCCATTTACTAAACCAAAAATTTCAGTTAAGACTGGGGGAGTCAGAGTAACCTGATTTCAAGAGATATTGCCAATCATGGAGTCGGCGTCTGGAGTAGAAGAAGTATACACCCATTCTCTAATCTCAGACGATGCTATCATGATCCTGTAGTCAAGAATTTCTTTAACTGTTGAATCTCGAACAACTGTAGTATATCCAAAAATATCTGATCAGAATGTTGGAAAGATTCAAAATCGATATCAAAACTGGTGTCGAATTTCATGTTGGTGAGGGAACTTGCTGGAATCGCCATTGTCTTCCTATAAAACGAGAACAAAGATCAAGTGCAAGGGAACAGAAAGCGCGGGATAGAGCTCGAAGAAAACATAGTTATAAGGTTTTCAGAATACGAAGCGGCAGACTCGTCCTGCAAAAATAAACAAAATTCTTCGATCTGAGTTCCACGAAATATTTTATTGAAAAAAGAGTTTGTTGATCTCAGTCTGAAGAGAGGAAAACTTTTCATCGTTCTCAGGTTGACGAAAACTTTTTTGAAGCAATATTGTCAATCTCCATTCGACGAATAAGACTTCACATAGAGAGTTCGTCGATCTCAGGTCAATGAAAAATCTCAAGAAGATCTCTCAGATCGTTGATCGCCGTTCGACGAACTGTGACAAATTCTTTGACCATAGACAGAAATTAAATTAAAGCTTCTCCATTATCATACCCAGCTTATTCATAAAGAATAGATGGTTCCTCTCATCCAAGGGTTTGGTGAAGATTTCTGCTCTTTGCAAATCAGTGTAGATGTAGACAAGCTTAATTTTATTTTTGTCCACACAATCTCTAATGAAATGATGTCTTATTTCTATATGCTTAGTTCTACTATGATACACTAGATTCTGTGTAATGGAAATTGCACTTGTATTATCATATAGTAAGGTTGAATTATTTAAGTTGAAACCATAATCTAGGAGTTGGTTCTGAATCCACAATATCTGGGAACAACAACTGCCAGTTGCTATGTATTCAGCTTCTGCAGTTGAAGTAGACACATGTTGGAACCCTTATTTTGATTTATGCTAGGTTCACTCTTAGGATGTTTAGACCCTCTTGTATATCCAGGGTCTCTATCTTAAGCCTTAGTTAGATCCCCTTTAGATCAGGTTTAGGCAGACCAGCATTGTAGTGGACTCAGACTCAGATTCAGAAAATGTTGTGAACTATCTATATCAGTTCGACTATAGTCGAACTCAGCTCGATGATCGTCGATCTCCCATCGATGATCTCAGAGTCTCCTACTCTAAACTGAGCTCGACGATCTACGAGCTCAGGTCGACTATCTCTTGTTTCTCTGCAGTAATCAAAGCTCGACGATAGCCGTTCTCTGGTCGACAATCTCTTATCTCTGGTCGACGATCTCTGAACCGAGCCCTACGATTTTATGTTGCCTTCTTCTATTAGTGTTCTCAGATCAGTCAGAAGTCTTATTTTGTTTATGATAAATTTATTTTAAGGCAAGATATATTCTGATAATAAATTTTGATACTCCCAAGGTTGATAGCCGTATTTCTTGAAGCATTTATTATGGTATTCACAGAATATTGTATAGAGACAGTTATGGATTGTACTTTTGACTGCCAGCCATTCTTGCCATTTGGGCTCCTCAATTCTTGCAGTAATTTATGCCTTGCCTTGGGAATTCAAATTCTAGTCATTTTTATTCATACTGATAGAACATATATCTCAATATAACAAAAAGAAGAAGATAGACAGGAATCAGTCAGTAATAAAAAAGAAAAGAATCTTCCTTTGCTCTCAGTGGATATTGCATGCTTTGCTAAAAAGAAGAACTTTTTCTGAACAATATTTCTCTCTAGTCTTCTTCTCTCTTCAGTCTTCAAAGATTCACAGAGAGTCACAAAATCAACAACTATTATCAGATTCAAAAAGGCTTTACAACTTTTTCTCCTTGAAGACCTACACCCAGGGCCAAGCTTCATCTTCCTAGATCCATACAATATCTCAGGGGGAGCTTGGACATTCTTCTAAATCCACAAAATCTTCTCACTTGTCTGAGAAAGAGAAGATTCTCATAAACCTTTTCTTCTACCTCCATCTGTACAGGGTTATCTTTCCCTTCAAAAGTGAACTCTTTGGTGATAGGGCACCTGATCAAAAACCTATTGGATTTTGAGCTCCTGATAAAAAGCTCAAAGGGTCTCTAGATCTACCTACAGTAGATCTTGTGGTGATAGGGCACCTGATCAAAAACCTAAGTGGATTCCTACCTGGTTGTAGAAGAGTGGATGTACCCATATTTGGGGAACCACTATAAATTTTTTTGTGTCGTCTGTGTTGCTCTATTTTTTCTTTGTGTGATGTGTTGCAGTGGTAGTCTAGTATATTTCTTTTCTCTAGTTACTCTTATTAGTATTTTAATTCCGCAATAAATCTAAACAAATTTTTTTAATACTCTATTCACCCCCCCCCCCTCTAGAGTAAAACCTATCTATCCCTCACTTTCAATTGGTATCAGAGGGTGTGTTTTTTTGAAGGTTGTATAGGCTAACACCTGAACCTAAGATCTCAGATAGATACATCTTTACTCTATTTCTCTTTGTTATACCATGGCACAATACAAGGACTTTGCAAGCACCAGACCTCCAGTTTGCAACTTGCAAAAGTTTGGAATTTGGAAGGCAAGAATAAGACTTTATATGAATTCAATTGATGAAGATATTTATGCTTCTATCTTAACAGGAGTACCTTCACCACCAGCTTCCACCCTAAGCACTTCTACAAACATGACTGCAGTACCTCCTCCAGACTACAATGATGCATACAAGAAAGCAAAAATTGTTGATGCAAAAGCCATGAATATACCGGCACAAACAATGTCTGATGATATATTTCAGAAGGTAGCTGAATGTAAATTAGCTAAGGCCATCTGAGATTCCTTAAACCAGATGGTTGCAGGATAAGCAGATGAAATGAAGGACAGGATAGCTCATCTCATCTCCCTGTATGAGAATTTTAAAAAGGAAGAAACTGAGCAAGTTTCTGAGATGTATAACAGACTCAGTATCATTGTTAATGAACTGAAAACCCTTGACAAGGACATCTCAGTCACAGAAATAAATGACAAGATTCTCATGTGCTTCCCCAGCTCATAGGACTCTAGAATCTGGCCTATAAGAGAGACTAGAAGAACACATGAGATGACCACTGAATCAGTCTTAGGAAAGCTGAAATCCTATGAACAGCTGTTGAAGACAAGAGAAGCTGAGCAACAAAAGACTGCTACACCAACAAGGAATGAGCAGAATATTGCTTTCAAAGCTTCAGAAGAATCAGAAACTTCTCCATCAAATGAAGAATTTATGAGTCTCTTTGCAAGGAGATTCTTAAAGATGGGGAGAAAAGAATTCAGAAGGAAATCATCAAGGAGTGATGATAAACCAAGGTATGATAATACCCCTTCTAAAGAAATTATTTGTTTTGGTTGCAGAAAAGCTGGACACATTCATCCAGAGTGTCCAGAAAACAAGCACAAGGAAAAGAGGAAGGAGAAAGACTCCAAGAAGTACTCTAGCAAACCATCCTCCTACAAACACAAAAAGAAGGAGAGAGGATTTATTGCAGAAACCTGGAGTGACACTGAAGAATCATCTTCCTCCAGTTCTAGTGAAGATAAAGAAGAAGCAAAGGCCAAAGAAATTTGCTTAATGGTCATCAATGCTTCAGGGAATGTCTCAGAAGAAGAAGAATCTGAAGAATGTTCAGATTGTGATCAGGTATTGGAAGATTTTGACTTTACCTCTGAAGACTTTAAATCAAACTTTAAATCTATGTATAGTGATTTGATTAGATCTGAGAAGGAAATCAAACTTCTCAGAGATAGGCAATTTAACTATGATAGTTTAGTATCAGAAAACAATAAATTGAAAAATGAAATAGACATGTATAGTGAACAAATCATTTTTCTGAAAATGGAATTAAGTAAGCCAAAACAACTAGAGGAATCATTAAATGGAAGAAGTAAACAGCTAGAAGAAATTACTAGCACACTCAATGCCAGGCTTAATAAAAGTAAGTTAGGATTAGGTGCATCATCTAGTGAACCACCAGTTATTCAGAAAAATAATCTCTCACAACCTATAAAGTTTATTTCAGATAAAGGTAAGAAAAATACAGAGCAAATTAAAAAGGTTAATAAGGTTCTAAAATAAGTTGAGAAAAATAAAGAAAAACAAACAACTAAGTCTCAACAAAAATCGTCAAACCAAGATCAACGATCTCAGCATTATGCGTCGAACGCCGATCGACGATCTCAGAACCCAGAGATATAGCTCAAACACTCTGCAAATGGAGATCGATGATATCACTATATATCTTTGACCAGAGATCGACGATTGTGGAACTCAGATAATAGCTACTATTACTCTGAGAACCGAGATCGACGATATCAATGTTGGTCGTCGAACGTAGATCGACGATCTCAACCTAAATCATCGAACTCAGAATAGAGTTATCAAAACTTCAATTTCAACAAAAACAGAAATTTCAATAAGAACCTCAACTCTAAATCATTTTATCCCTTAACTAACTGGACAATACCACCTAGGAGATTTCATCCCTTAGGCTATAAATGTCAACCTGAATACTCTTATATTTCAAGTTTTAAGTATGAAAAGAAGCCAGGACCCAAGGTTACCTGGGTCCAAAATAAATAATCTGTCATTTTGTAGGTGAAGACCTATCCTACCATACAGGATAGATGGTATGTGGATAGTGGGTGCTCCAAGCACATGATAGGAAACAAGGCCAACCTAAATAACTATAAGACAAAGCTGGGTCCAAAAGTTGTATTTGGTGACTCAAGTTTTGGTCAAACAGAAGGCTATGGAGAATTCACACTTGGAGATGTCACATTCAGGAAAGTTGCATATGTAAGTGGTCTGAAACATAACTTGATATCCATAGGTCAGCTATGTGATGCAGGTTATGAGGTATGTTTTACTGAATCAAAATGCAAAATTTCTTTAAATAACATCATTGTGTTGTCAGGATATAGGTTAGGCAATATTTACATAGTTGATTTTAATTCTGCTTATTCAGAAATTTATTTATTTAATCTGGTTAGCAATAATAACACATTATGGCATAAAAGGCTAGGGCATGTAAATCTTAGAAACATTGCTAGGTTATCTAGGGACAACCTTGTTAGAGGATTTCCCTCTTGCCCCTATAATAAGGAAAGCCTTTGCAAGGCCTTTCAAGTAGGCAAGCAAACTAAAAATAGCTTTATATCAGTTAATAAGAGTGATTCACCTAGGATTTTGTATCTGCTTCATTTGGACCTTTTTGGACCAATTGTTGTACAATGCCTGGGAGGGAATTTCTATACTTTAGTTGTTGTAGATGACTTCTCTAGGTTCTCTTGGGTTTTCTTTTTGAGAAACAAGTCTGATAATTTCAAGGTTCTTACAGACTTTCTAAAATGCATAAAGGTTGAGTACTCTACTCAAGTTGCATTGATCAGAAGTGATCATGGCACTGAGTTTGAATCTCTTCCTATACAAGAATTTTATGAGAAGGAAGGTATCAGGCACTGCTTCTCTGCTCCCAGAACTCCTCAACAAAATGGGGTAGTTGAAAGAAAAAAATAGAACACTCATTGAAGCTGCAGGTACATTGCTTGCTGATGCTCACATGCCTCTATCCAATTGGGCAGAAGTTATAAGCATAGCAAACAATGTCCTGAATAGAAGCTTAATACACAAACTTAAGGGCAAGACTCCCAATGAATTACTCAAAGGGAAGAAACCTAAAATAAATTACTTTAGAATTTTTGGCTGTATTTGTTTTATTCATAATAACAACAAAGATTATCTTAGAAAGTTTGCAGCCAAAGCTATAATGGGAATTTTTCTAGGATATTCCCAAGTTAGCAAGGCATATAGGGTCTTCAATAAATCATCTTTGAAAATTGAAGAATCTGTTCATGTTACTTCTGATGAAGCTAATATGTTTTATAAGGAGAAGGAAGCTTCTAATAGTAATTATTTGCAGGTACCAAATCTATATGAGAAATTGGATGAATTAAATCTCACCCAAAAGGTGATATCTCATCCCTCTCCACAGATTGATGAAGATAGTGAAGAAGAATCCCTGGAAATTGCTGAAGGCTCTCCAACAGCAAATTTAATTCCACAAGAGGAATCAGTTCATGATGTTGTTGTTGTTGAACAAACTCCACCTCAAGTGATATGAGACATGTTAGTGGGTGTGTAGACAAGGCATCAACTCAATGAAGATGTGATGCATGCTTGTTTCTTATCTCATATTGAGCCCTCATCCATTAATGATGCAGTGCAAGATCCACATTGGATTATTGCAATGCAAGAGGAGCTAAATTAGTTTGAAAGATACAAAGTTTGGAATTTGGTTCCTAGACCCAAAGGACGGCTAGTTATTGGAACTAAATGGGTCTTCAGAAATAAATTGGATGCCCAAGGCATAGTTGTCAGAAACAAAGCAAGATTACATGCACAAGGCTATAGGCAATAAGAAGGTATTGACTATGATCAGACCTTTGCACCTGTTGCAAGGCTTGAAGCTATCAAAATTTTCTTGGCCTATGCTGCTCACAAGAAATTCAAGGTATATCAAATGGATGTCAAAAGTGCCTTTCTCAATGGGGAACTTAAGGAAGAAGTGTATGTGGAATAGCCAACAGGTTTTATCTCTTCAACTCATCCCTCTCATGTTTTCAAATTGCATAAGGCTCTCTATGGTCTAAAGAAAGCTCCAAGAGCTTGGTATGAAACCCTAGCTAGCTTTCTTTTAGAGAATAAATTTTCTAGAGGCTCTGTAGATAGGACTTTATTTATTAGACATCATCATGATAGGATTTTGTTAGTTCAAGTATATGTTGATGATATTATATTTAGATCTACTGATTCTAAACTTTGCAAAAGGTTTTTTGATCTTATTTACTCCAAGTTTAAAATGAGTAGCATGGGTGAACTTTCTTACTTTCTTGGTCTTCAAGTAAAGCAAGCTCCTGATGGCATCTTCATTTCCTAGTCCAAATATGCTAAGGAATTAGTAAAAAGGTTTGGGATGGCTGATGCCTCAGCTATGAAGACACCCATGGCTTCTAATGCAGTAATTGATTCTGATGAAAAGGGTAAACCTGTTGATCAGAAAAATTTTAGGGCCATTGTTGGGTCTCTATTATATCTTACTGCTAGTAGACCTGATATAATGTTTGCAACATATCTTTGTGCTAAATTTCAAGTCAATCCTAAAGAATCTCATTTAATTCTCCTCAAAAGAATATTAAGATGCTTAAAGGGTTATCCTAATCTAGGTCTTTGGTATCCCACAGAGTTAGAATTTGAATTAACTGGATATTCTGATGCTGACTATGCTGGATACAGAGTTGACAGAAAAAGCACTTCAGGAACTTATCATTTCCTGGGTGATAGATTAGTTTCCTGGTTTTGCAAGAAACAATCTTTTGTGTCTACATCAACTGCAGAGGCTGAATATATAGCTGCTGGTAGTTGCTGTTCACAAATCTTGTGGATTCAAAATCAGCTACTGGATTATGGGTACTCTCTCAAAGATTCCACCATCTTTTATGGCAGTACCAGTTCCATATCTATTGCACAAAATCCAGTCCTGCATTCTAGGACCAAGCATATAGAAATAAGGCATCATTTTCTTAGAGATTGTGTTGACAAAAACAAGATTAACCCCAAGTTTATCTCCACTAATTTTCAAAGAGGAGATATTTTTATCAAGCCTCTGGATGTGAAAAAACACCTATTCTTTTTGAATCAGCTTGGAATGATAAATGGCATGGATTAAACTTGACTTTTGTCTTTGTGAAGATGTGGTCAACGATCGTTGAACGGAGATCAACGATCGTCGAACTCATCTTGAGCTCAATAGTCGACCTGAGATTGACGACAGCTCTATGTGAAGACAAAAATCATCGAACGGAGATCAATGACTTTGCTTCAGTAAAATCAATCGTCGACCTAAGCTCGACTATCGATTTTTTTTAACTGAGATCAGAGACCAAAGATATCATTTGTTTTTAAATTAAATCTTTGACCTAAGATTGACGTTTTTGCTTTTATCGTCAGCCAGAGATCGTCTCTTCATATTCCAAAAACCTATATATAGGTTTCTTCTTGATCTTTGTCCCGCGCTTTCATATTTCCCCTCTGCTCTTGATCTTTGCTCTCTCGAGTTTACAGGTTTCTCATGGCGATCTCTACAGCTGTTCTCGCTGCGATGAAGTTCGACACAGGATTTGATGTCAACTTCGACTCTTACAGTCATTGTGATCTTGTGTTTCAGGAAATACTACAGCTTTGCGATGATCAGGGTTTGAAGAAACTTATGAATACAAGGATAAAGCTATCTGTTGATGAGATAAAGGAATGGGTTTACACCTCCTCTGTCAATGACTCTTCGATGATTGGTTTCATCTCAGTACAGCAGGTGACTCTAAACCCTACAATTCTTACAGAGATTTTTGAATTAAAGAATGGAATGGATGATCTGGATCAGGACAGTTCAGAGTATAGCAGGATACTCTTAGAGATGGGTCATGTTGAGGGCATTCCATCTAAGTTATTAAAGAAAAACTTATCTGTAGGTTTTAAGTTTCTTGCGAATGTAGTGGGAAAGGTTTTGCTGGGCAAACATTCGGCCCATGATAACATCAACAGGAAATAGTTCGCTATCATGTCTGCTCTAGTTAACAGGAAGTTCATTGATTGGGCCAATTTGTTCTTCGATTTAATCAAGAGGAAGAACAATAAAAAGGAAGTCTGCTTAGGGAGGATTATAGGAATCTTTCTTCAAGATAAATCCTCAGAGCTATTGGTGTCTTCAACCATAGCTATTAATGCCAGCAAGAGGCTGGATTGCTCATTGTTCGGGAAGTGGGAGAAGTCGATTCAGAAACCCTCCAGGGCTGGAACCTCCTCTCATACATCTGAGGACACAAGGACTGTCATAGTCACTCCTCAACCTAGTGAAGAAGTTCCATCTCTTCCTCCTCCTCCTCCAGCTTCCCCAATCATCCCAAATGTCTCCTCTCAACCTACCTCAGTTATTCCAACTACTCCTTCATCTACAGTTATTATCTCTTCCCCTACTCGGTCACCCCTTCCCATTCCTCCTACTTAACCACACTCCCTTCACTCCTTGTCCATTCCAAATTTTAACCTGCTCTCACCACACTCATCCCCTTCTCGTCAAGCTAACTCACCCATCAATGCTGAAGTATCTCCTCACAATTCCCCCATACATTCCTCTAGAAACTCCCCTCTTCAGGATGACATCATGATAGATTTCTCTCCTCCTCCCTCTCATATTTCTGTTTCAACTCAGACTTCAACTGAGTTTCCTCAAGTTGATCCAACCTTTCTCTCTCATCTTCTGGACCTCCTCACTCCTACCCTCAAATCCTTCATAGCATAAGCACTCTCACCCCTTGCTCAATCTATCTCATCTCTTTCTGCCTCCCTATCTGCTTCTCTCTCTACTTCCGCTGCTCCTTCTTCATCTAGGGGTCTGGCTCCAGTTGTCACTTAAACCAGACAGGGGGAGATGTCCTATGAAGATATGTCAGGATCAGATTCAGCAGAACTTCAGGTTCAGCCTCCTCCAGCAATTCAAGAAGAAGTAGTGCAGGAAGAAGAATTATTTCAAAAATTCTGTACAGACATAGTTCTATATTCAGACTTGCTTATGTCAGATGAAGACACCAATGTGTCAATTTCTGAGATATCCAGTGGTTATTGCTTTATTAATCCCTAATTCAATTTACAATCTCTTTTACATTTTTTCTCTTTGTTTAGAGCTGTTTGGAATTCAGTTGAGACAATTTCCTCCAAAGGCATGGTCTATTATACCAGACCCATGTGTCCTTCAGATGTGAAACATCTTATACAGATTCAATCAGTTCCAGCTTGTTCAGATATTCAATCAGTTACAGAATGTACAGATATGTCATCCCCTATGGATGTAGAGTTTTTACATATATCAGAAGAGAAGAATGAGATTGATGCTCTATCAGTTGTTGATGAATTACTTGATCTAGTGGTCTCAGAAAATCTAGCCTTAGCCCTAGAAACAAGCTTAATAAATCTTTGTGAGCCTATTAGTCCTTATCCATCTCTGGATGATTTCATTGTTATTGATATTCAGGAAGAAGCCAAAGAAAAGGCTGCTAAGAAGTCAGATGATAAGCAAATGAAGGAAATAGATGATTTATATGACAATCCTCAGGTTTTATCTGATGATGATGATGATGATGATGATTTAGATGATAGTAATTCTAAGAAAAAGTAAGCTTCAAAGAAAAGAAAAACTACTCCCCAGACTGCTCCTAAACCAAGAAATACAAATGACACCCCTTACTACATTTTGAAAGGGTTTACTCCATATCCTGGCATGGAGAGTTGGATGTGGTTATCCAAGAATGAGCAGAAAGCTAGAAAGAAGAGCAGGAGATATTCTCCACCTCCTCAGAAATTCAGAAGAGGCCCTCATCCTCCTCCTCCTCCTTTTGCTGGTGCTTCAAGTGCTATCTCTCAAGCTTCTGGTGCATCTTCCCAGCCTTCCTCTTACTCAAGATCATATCAAAGGTAGGATAGATCCTCCAGGACTCAGTTTTAAGGAAGTAGTCAGCAACACAGAAGTCAGATCTCCTCAGAACAAGTGAAAGAAGTCATTTATCAGAATCCCTCTTCTCTTTCTCACCAATAAGTTGCTTCAAAGATTCAAAAGACAGTTGTTTATCAAGTCAGAAAATCAGATTTATCCTTCAAACCTAAAAGAAAATATAGTGAGGCTGCCCCTCCTAGATCTCTCTACTCCTAAAGTGATGATCAGCTCAGTTCAACATGCTTTCAAGCTCAATCCACTCAGTTCAAAGCAGTCACTGTATTGCCTCCTCAAGAAGATCAGTCACCTGTTGAACAGGAACTTGATCCAAACTTTAGGATGGCCAGGCTTCAGGAACTGATTGGTCTTTCTCAGATCAGAAAAACTAGAGAAGAAGGAAAAGATCCATCTTCATTCTCAACTATGTCCTCTTTCAGAGAAAAAGTGCTGGATAAGCTTCAAGTGAGCAAGAAAGTCTTCAACCCAGCTGAATATATGGCATTGCATCCTGAAGAAATTATGCCCAGGACCAGCACTCAAACATCTCTTGGTGGGCAAGACTTGATGACATCCAAGAAGAATGTACCAGACCCTAGCAGGAAGATAATATTCTCAAAACCTTCATCTGGTTCTTCATATGATAAACCATAGTTTATGTTATTTGTTTAATGATTAACTGATTATGTACAATGCACTGCTATAACATATCTGATGATGTTATTTCATCCCTTCAGATATTTATGGTCTTTGTATTTTATTTCTTTTCAGTTTTGTTTTTGAGTGACCTTGCATAAATAGGGGGAGATTGTTGGAACCCTTGTTTTGATTTGTGCTAGGTTCACTCTTAGGATGTTTAGACCCTCTTGTATAGCCAGGGTCTCTATCTTAAGTCTTAGTTAGATCCCCTTTAGATCAGGTTTGGGCAGACCAGCATTGTAGTGGACTCAGACTCAAATTCAGAAAATGTTGTGAACTATCTATATCGGTTCGACTATAGTCGAACTCAGCTCGACGATCGTCGATCTCCCATCGACAATCTCAGAGTCTCCTACTCTAAACTGAGCTCGACGATCTACGAGCTCAGGTCGACGATCTCATGTTTCTCTGCAGTAATCAAAGCTCGACGATAGCCGTTCTCCTGGTCGACGATCTCTTATCTCTGGTCGACGATCTCTGAACCGAGCCCTATGATTTTATGCTGCCTTCTTCTATCAGTGTTCTCAGATCAGTCAGAAGTCTTATTTTGGTTATGATAAATTTATTTTAAGGCAAGATATATTCTGATAATAAATGTTGATACTCCCAAGGCTGATAGCCGTATTTCTTGAAGCATTTATTATGGTATTCATAGAATATTGTATAGAGACAGTTATGGATTATACTTATGACTGCCAGCCATTCTAGCCGTTTGGGCTCCTCAATTCTTGCAGTAATTTATGCCTTGCCTTGGGAATTCAAATTCTAGCCGTTTTTCTTCATACTGACAGAACATATATCTCAATATAACAAAAAGAAGAAGATAGACAGGAATCAGTCAGTAATCAAAAAGAAAAGAATCTTCCTTTGCTCTCAGTGGATATTGCATGCTTTGCTAAAAAGAAGAAGAAGAAGAACTTTTTCTGAACAATATTTCTCTCCAGTCTTATTCTCTCTTCAGTATTCAAAGATTCACATAGAGTCACAAAATCAACAACTGTTATCAGGTTCAAAAAGGCTTTACAACTTTTTCTCCTTGAAGACCTACACCCAGGGCCAAGCTTCATCTTCCTAGATCCATACAATATCTCAGGGGGAGCTTGGACATTCTTCTCAATCCACAAAATCTTCTCACTTGTCTAAGAAAGAGAAGTTTCTCATAAACCTTTTCTTCTACCTCCATCTGTACAGGGTTATCTCTCCCTTCAAAAGTGAACTCTTTGGTGATAGGGCACCTGATCAAAAACCTATTGGATTTTGAGCTCCTGATCAAAAGCTCAAAGGGTCTCTAGATCTACCTACAGCAGATCTTATGGTGATAGGGAACCTGATCAAAAACCTAAGTGGATTCCTACCTGGGTGGTAGAAGAGTGGATGTACCCAGATTTGGGGAACCACTATAAATTTTCTTGTGTCGTCTGTTTTGCTCTGTGATTTCTTTGTGTGCTGTGTTGCTGTGGTAGTCTAGCTTATTTCTTTTCTCTAGTTACTCTTATTAGTATTTTAATTCCGCAATGAATCTAAACAATTTTTTTTAATACTCTATTCACCCCCCTCTAGAGTAAAACCTATTTATCCCTCAATTTCAACACAGATGTCTGCTTTTTGCAAAACCATGACACAAGTCTAGCACCAAGGAACTGGCATATCCCTGAGGTGCTTTTTCTGTCCACTCTACATCCAGCAAAGTCAGCATCTGAGTATCTAGTCAACTCAAACTCTGACTCAGTTGGATACCAGAGTTCTAAGCTAATACAACCCTTTTATATATCTTAAAATTCTTTTTAGAAAAATAAGGTGAGATTCTTTAGGGTTCACCTAGAACCTAGCACAAAGGCATGTAGCAAACATTATGTCTGGCCTACTTATTGTTAAATACAACAGGGATCAAACAATTCCCCTATATAATTTCTGATCAACAGGCTTGCCATGTTCATCGGAGTCAATCACAGCATTTATAATCATGGGTGTTTTCTTTGCTGAGGCATCAGTCATCCCAACCTTTTTATTATCTCCTTAGCATATTTGGATTAGGATATGAAGATGTCATCAGGCAATTGGTTCACTTGGAGACCAAGGAAGTAGTAAAGTTCACCCATGCTACTCATTTCAAACTTGGAATGCATAAGGTCAGAAAACCTTTTGCATAGTTTGGAATCAGTAAAGCCAAAGATAATATCATCTACATATATTTGTACAAATAAAATTTTATCCTTATGATGTTGAATGAACAAAGTCTTATCTATAATGCCTCTAGTAAAATTATGCTCTAGGAGAAAGCTAGCTAAGGTCTCGTACCAAGCTCTTGCATCTTGCTTTAGACCATAGAGAGTCTTATGCAATTTAAAAACATAAGAGGGATGAGTAGGAGAGATAAAACCTGGTGGTTGCTCCACATAAACCTCTTCTTTAAGTTCACCATTTAAGAATGCACTTTTGACATTCATTTGATATAATTTGAACTTCATGTAGGCAGCATAAGCAAGGAAGATTCTGATTGCTTCCAGCCTTGCAACAAGTGCAAATGTATGGTCATAGTCAATGCCTTCCTCTTGTCTATAGCCTTGAGCAACTATCCTTGCCTTGTTCCTGATGATAATACCTTGGGCATCTAGTTTATTTCTGAATACTCATTTAGTTCCAATGACTGGGTAGTCTTTGGGTCTTAGAACTAAATCTAAAACTCTACATCTCTCAAACTGGTTGAGCTCCTCTTGTATTACAATGATCCAGTATGGATCTTGTTCAGCATCTTTTATGGATTGGGGCTCAATTTGAGATATGAAGCATACATGCATCATGTCTTCGTGGATTTGATGCCTTGTCGGCACACCCACTAACATGTCTCCAATCACTTGAGATGCAGGATGATATCTAAGTGTGACAAACTCAGTAGGTGGAGTTGGTTTAGCAACAGCTTGGGGAATTAATTCCTCTTGTGGAATTATGGGAGCTATTGTTGGTTCAACATCCACTTCAGTGGATTCATCTTTATTGTCTTCAACAACATGTGGATAAGGATGTGCAACAACCTTATTGGTGAGGGTCAACTCATCCAACTTCTCACACAAGTTTGGTACCTGCAAAGTTTCATTGGTAAAAAGATTCTTCTCCTTATAAAACATGTTAGTTTCATCAAATGATATATGTGCAGTCTCTTCCATTTTCATAGTAGATTTATTATATACCCTATATGACTTACTGACTTCGGAGTATCCTAGAAAAACTCTCATTGCAGCCTTGGCTTCAAACTTTCTAAGATATTTCTTATTATTATTTTGAATGTAACAAGTATAACTAAAAATTCTAAAATAATCTACTTTAGGTAGCTTCCCTTTGAGTAGTTCATAGGGAGTCTTGCCCTTAAGCTTATGTATCAGACTCTTATTCAGTACATAATTTGGTGTGCTTACAGCCTCTGCCCAAAAGGATAGAGGCAAGTAAGCATCTGCAAGTAATGTGCCTGCAGCTTCAATTAGGGTCCTATTTTTCCTTTCAGCTACCCTATTTTATTGAGGAGTTCTAGGAGCAGAGAAGCAATGCCTGATATCTTCCTTCTCATAGAATTCTTGCATGGGAAGAGACTCAAACTCAGTTCCATGATCACTTCTGATCAATGCAACTGGAGTAGAATACTCAATCCTTATGATCTTAAGAAAATGTGTAAGAACCTTAAAGTTATCAGACTTGTTTCTCAAGAAGAACACCCAAGTGAATCTTGAGAAGTCATCTACAGTCACTAAGGTATAAGATTTCCCTCCCAGGCTCTGTACAGCAATGGGTCCAAAAAGATCCATATGGAGAAAATACAGAATCCTACATGAATCACTCTTATTAAGTGACTTAAAACTATTTTTGGTTTGCTTGCCTAATTAACAAGCCCTGCAAAGGCTTTCCTTCTTGTAGGGGTAAGAAGGAAATCCTCTAACAAGGTTGTCCCTAGAGAGTTTAGCAATGTTTTTCAAGTTAACATGCCCTAATCTCTTATGCCAAAGTTCATTGTTATTGCTTATTCGATTATATAGACATATTTCAGATTTAGCAGACTTAAAGTTAACTACATAAATGTTTCCTACTCTAGTTTCAGTTAAAAAAACTTTGTTATCTACTGAAGTAATAATACAGGAGGTTTTATTAAATGATACCTGAAACCTTTCATCACATAATTGACTTATGGATATCAGGTTGTGCTTCAGTCCACTTACATATGCTACCTTCCTGAAGGAGACAGCTCCAATTTTGACCTTCCCATAGCCTGCAGTTTGGCCACAGTTGGAGTCACCAAATATTACTTTTGGACCTAGCTTAGACTTGTAGTTGATTAGATTGTCCTTACTGCCAGTCATGTGCTTTGAACAGCCACTATCCAGGTACCACTGTTCCTCTATGGTGGGATAGTCTTTCACCTGCATTTAAACAGATTAGATATTCTTGACCCAGGTTATCTTGGGTACTTGTTTCTTTTTATACTTAAAAATTGAAATAAAGGAACATTCAGGTTGATTTTTTATACCCTAGGGGGTGATATCTTCTTGGTGGAATTATCCACTGAGTGAATGGATTAATATATTCTCTTGGTTGATTAAATGATATGTAAGAATGAAAATTTCTGTTATCTTGAACTGGGGTCGACGAATTCTGGTAAGTTCATCGATCTGAGGTCGATGAATGGGGATGAGTTCGTCGAAGTCCGCTCAGAGAATGAAAGTATTCATTCTCTGTGCCCCAATATCGTCGATCTCGGCTCGAAGAATCATATTGGTTTCGTCAATCGCAGTTCAGAGAATAACCATAATAAAAATCTGTGTTCGGAGTTCGTCGACTAGAGTTCGACGAACTGTACACATTTCGTCGATTTGAGTTCGACGAAATATATTGAACATTGTTATTATTTACATTTTTCTTATTCTTTTTCTTTTTCTTAGATTTCTTGGTTATTTCAGTTGATTTGTTCTCATGTAATTTCTCTTTGCCTTTTTCAGAGATAAATTTGATAAGTGTAGAAAGTATATTTTTCTTTAATATAGGGGGTAAGCTTGATGAAGCACCTAAGCTCAGCTTGCCATTTAATCTGGCATTCACAGTGCTTGTGATGTCCATCAGCTTAAGGCTTCTCCCATTGAGAGATTCCTCAAGTTGCTTTGCCTCAAATAATTCAGTTTTTAGTAAAATGATTTGTTCATTAGCAATAGTTAGTTCATCCTTTAATTTGATGTTTTCTGATAGAAGATTGTCTTGATCAGTTATCCTATCTCTAAGTAGTTTGATTTCCTTCTTAGAGTTTATTAAATCAATATATAGTGATTTAAATTTAGTTCTAAAATAATCTGAATTGAAATCAAAAGAGGACAGTACCTGATCTTCTTCAGATTGAGGTTCTTCACTGTCTGACTGCTCATCATCTGAGAGGCTGCCTGATGTATTGATAGCCATCAAGCAAGCTTCTTTTGCTTTTGCTTCCTCTTCATCTTTACTAGAGCTGGAAGATGAAGATTCATCTTCAGTTTCACTTCAGGTTTCCGCAACAAAGCCTTACTCCTTCCTCTTATGCTTGCTTAAGGAGGGCTTGCTGTAGTGCTGCTTCCTGGGCTAATTTTCTCTTCTTCTCTCCTTTGATTTTCTGGACAAAAAAGCCGCGTCCGGTCGAAAAAGCTGC
This sequence comes from Platanthera zijinensis, assembly GCA_039513925.1. Lineage (NCBI taxonomy): Eukaryota > Viridiplantae > Streptophyta > Magnoliopsida > Asparagales > Orchidaceae > Platanthera > Platanthera zijinensis. The sequence continues at coordinate 214,574,060 of CM077079.1, forward strand.
GTCCGGCCGAAAAACTCGCGTCTGGGCGAAAAAATCGCGTCCGTGCGAAAAATTGCGTTCGGGAAAAAAAATTGTACCCGGGAAGAAAAATCGCGCCCGGGCAGAAAAATCCCGTCCGGCCGAAAAATCGCGTCCGGCCGAAAAAATTGCGCCCGGGACAAAAAATCGCGCCTGGGCCGAAAAATCGCGCCCGGGCCGAAAAATCGCGGCAAATCGCGGCCGGGCGGAAAAATCACTCCCGGGGGAAAAACGCGCATGAGCGAAAATATCAATTCCTTGCAAAAAAAAAACATCCACGGGCGAAAAAATCGCGCCTGGGCGAGAAAATCGGGCCGGGCGAGAAAATCGCGCCCGGGCGAGAAAATCGCGCCCGGGGGAGAAAATCGCGCCCGGGCGAAAAAATCACGCTCTGGCGAAAAAATCGCTTCCGGGCAAAAAAAACGCCCACGGGAGAAAAAATCGCGTCCGGGCGAAAAAAAACGCGTCCGTGCACAAAATCGCGCCCAAGCGAAAAAATCGCACCCGGGCAAAAAAATCGTGTCCGGGCGAAAAAATCTCTTCCGGGCGAAGAAAACGCCAACGAGCGAAGAAAAGACCAACGAGCGAAGAAAACGCCAACGAGCAAAGAAAATGCCCATGAGCAAAAAAATCGCGTCTGGCCGAAAAATCGCGCCCTAAAGAAAAAATCACGTGGGAGGCGAAAAAAAACGGGTCCGGGCGAAAAAAGCGTGTCCGGGAGAAAAAATGCGTCGGGACAAAAAAATAGCGTCCTGGCCAGAAAATCGCGTCCGTGCAAAAATGTCGCGTTGGGGCAAAAAATCATATTTGGTCCAAAAAAATCGCATTCATGTAGTAAAAAATTACTCTTCTTTTGAAAAGCTGATATTGGCAATCTCAATATTTACACTTGGAGATAGACATTGAACCAATGAGTTTTTAGTTTTGTGCGAATATCTACGGCTTTCCACCAGAAAGTCAATTTCACTCTACAATTGTTGATACGAACAGCGGAAATGACTTTCATTTTCTTAAAGTCAATACTTTTATATCAATGTCGTTGAAACGAACTGACCCTAAAGTAGTATACAGAGGGCTTCTCGTCGAAGTATAGCTCATACGGAGTTTGCTTAAGAATGGGGTGAGGCATGATCCGGTTCATCACATAGCTTGTTGTGTTAACCGCTTCAGCCCAAAAGTATCGAGGCAAGCCGAACTCGGCGAGCATTGTGCTTGCTAGTTCTTGAAGTGTACGGTTCTTTCTTTCCACTACCACGTTCTGTTATGGAGTGCGTGGGATAGAGAATTCGTGCTTAATTCCTAGATTATTATAGAAGCTCGTGAATTTTTTCATTCTCAAACTCTCCCCCATAATCTGACCATATGCATTTTATTTTTAGTTCCTTCTCATTTTGAAGTCTAGTGTATAGATTTGTGAATTCAATGAATGTGTCAGATTTATTTGTAAGAAAGATTGTCCAACAGAAATGGGAGTAGTCATCTATAATAACGAGTGTGTATCATTTTCCACCTAGACTGCATGTACTAAGAGGAGCTAATAGATATATGAGTTCAAGTGGTCTAGAGGTGGAAATGTCATTTTTGCTTTTGAATGAGATTTTGACAAATTTTCCTTTTTGACACGGAGCGTATAAAGAGTTGAAACTACCACTTAATTTTGGAAGTCCGCGAACATGTTTATGTTTTGATAGTTTGACAATTAGTTTACTTCATGAATGTCCTAGTTTCCTATATCAAAGATCTAATTCCTCATTTTTGGTAACTAAGTATTTCAAATCAGAAGTAGATATATCTTCAAAACTAATAGTTTAAACATTATAAGTACTATAAGAAGTAAGCAAGACACTATTCATTTTAACATCTATAATATTGCTGGTGTTTGTGGAGGATTCAAATAGTACGTTCAAGCCTTTATCACAGAGTTGACTAATTGAGATTAAGTTATGCTTAAGTCCATCTACAAATAATATATTTGAAATTGAAAATGCTTTGTTACATATAGTGTCGATTCCAAGAATACATCCTTTGTTGTTGTCCCTGAATGTCACCATGCTCCCTTCTTTTTCTCTAGGCTAAGAAAATTGTCTTTATCTCCTGTCATGTGTTTGGAACACCCAGAGTTCAAGTACCATACGTTCTCATTGTCCTTAGTATGCCAACACACCTAAAACGAAGATGAGGGTAAAGATCTGGTTACCCAAATTGTCCCACCCATACAATAGGTAGAAGACTTTGGTAGCCTGACTTGTATAGTTTTCTTGGCACCTTTCCTCAGACACAAGCCGGATGTGTGAAAAAATTTGATAGTTTGCACATAAGGTATAATCAATGGATGCCGCCTTTTTCGTGTTACTAGAGCTTGTGTTGGAGGATGTGGATAGCCTTTCAAAATTATTGATTTCATTTTGTGATTTTTTTATATGAAGTTTTAGACTTAGCTGGAAATCGGTTACCGCTCGGTGGTAGCGTTGGACTTACGTACCCTAGTCCAAACTTTCCAGATCCGTGACAATGTGCTCCCAGCAGCATGTTCAGAGATTTTTACCCAATTACAAATTTCTGGACAGCACAGTTAAGATCATGGATCCTCGCCTTTAGGGCGGTGTTTTTCGTGACTGGCATTATGCACCGATTTGCGAATTGCTTTTTACCTTCCTATATTTTAGTAAGAGATATTTGAAGCCTTTTATCCAAGACAATCTATTCATTAATTAGATTGTTCATTTTCAAAGATGCCTTGGAGAGACTTACTTTTAGCTCTTTGATCGTTGCCACTGAGTGAGGGCACTCTTTGCACTCGATCTTCTCATTGCCGCATTTAATTAATTCATTTTTTATATTTTCTAAGTCCTTTTTTATTTTCTTGTTTTCAGTTCTAACAGACTTTTTCTCAAGAATTACACTATCTAGCTTATCACAGAGATGTTTATAAATTTCAATAAGTTCATTATAAGAAGGTTGGGTTACCTTAGTGTCTCTCTAGACACTAGACTCATCGTCTGACTCATCCTGATTCTTCCCCGTGAGGCACAAATTTGCCTCGTCTTCACTACTTGAGTCGGAAGTGCTTGACTCGTCAGATCCATCTTCTTCCCATGTTAATGCCTTCAGCACTTTCTTCTCTCCCTTGTGCCGGCTCTGTTTCTACTTTTCCTCCTTTTGGAGCCTTAGACACTCCCTCTTGATGTGCCTAGGATTGTGGCAGTGGTAGCATTCTGTTGGAGACTTCTCATCATCACTCTCTGTCTCCTTTGATGATTTGTTCTACCTCTTTGTTTCTTCAGCACCTCTCTTTAGAAACTTCTTAAACTTTCCTTGCCTCTTGGGATTCTTCATGAACCTTCTGAATTCTCGAACATAGAGGCTTTCTTCGTCTTCGTCCTCAGACTCTTCAGTAGCCTTCCTTTCCTTTGCAGCCTTTAGTGTCAGCCCCTTCTTTTTCATCTTCCTGGGATATTCCTCAGCTTGTATCTTTAGTTCGAGCTCATGGGTCTTCTGGTTTCCAATGAGGCTCTCTATCTCAAGGGTGCTGAAATCGTGTGATTCAACAATCGTCGTCACCTTTGTGTTAATCGTGGAGGCAAAGATTGCAGGATCTTCCTCACCAGGTCTCCATTTGAATGTCTCTTCCCGAGAGATCTAGAGGCGTTAACAATCTTGGTGAAGCATGTGTACATGTTGTGCACCTCCTTGTCGATCTCCATCCGGAATTATTCGTATTCAGATTCAAGTCAGAACAGTTTCGACTCCTTCACCTACAAAGTACCTTTGTGAGTAAGTTCAATTAGACACTAGATATCCTAAGTAGTTTCACAATTGCAGATTCTATTGAATTCAGTTTTATCCAATGCACAGAATAACAAGTTCTTGGCTTTTGCATTGTTAGCACATTTCAGCTTGTCAATGTCATTCCAGTTATCATGCAGTTTGATTAATACTGTATTACCTACAGTGATAGTGAGTGCAGTATATTTTGTTTCGATCTTGGCACACACATCCATGTTTTGTGTCATTAAGAAGATTTTCATCTGCGTTCTCCAGTGGTTGTAGTCGCTCCCCATAAACAGTGGAGGTCTACTCACACCTTGTCCCTTGGGGGAAGCGTGAATCACATTAGTCATCTTACTTCAGGATTATAGTCCCTTTTTAAGTAACCTACCTCTGATACCACTTGTTGGATCTAGTGGCCAGCCTTAGAGGGGGTGGGAGTGAATAAGGTTTTAAGATTTAATTAAAAATTTGATTTAATTTTATCCAGGAAAACTTATTATGGATGCTACCGCGGGGCGCTATCTTGCTAGTGCACGATAGTAGGTCATAGACCTGGTTTTCCTGAATAAATTTCTCCTTGGAGATGCACACAACCTTCAGAGATCTACCGGCAAACAACCATGGCGTCACATGTAGAATGACAAACAAATAATAATTCTATTCAATATTACAATTAAAAGCACTAGATCTCCATGACTCCGGAGATCGTAGGTGGTGAAAGTCAAATTTCTTTTCGTTTTCTATACCGACCCACTACTCGGACCGGTTGGCTCTCTCCCTTTCCCTCCAGGAAAAGTCTTCGAGCCGGCTCTTTACCTTCATACAAGGAAGTGTCTTAGAGCCTCACTAGATCCCTCGATCTAGACGTCCCTTCCCCGGAACGATTTCTCACGGAATCCTTCCCGGATTCCGACGACCTTCACCAGTCGATTTTACTCACCATAAACAAACAGAAAAAAACTACAAAAAGAGTAAAGAAGATTTAAAAGTGATTCTCCCTCAAGACGATTCCTCCTTTCAGCGGTGCATGATCGGTGCTAACGATCTTCGTTCGGTTACAACCGATCAACTCCTCTTGGTCATTGTAGTCCTTTGCTCGTCGGAGATCTTCGTGTGCGAACCAGCGGGAGGCGGCTTTATCTTTCTTCGATGGATACGGTGGTACACTGCTCAGAGGTGGCACACGAACCCTAAAATGAAGTTCTATCTCTCTTGATTCGTACAAGGAATGAAAAAGTGAAACCCTTGTATACGTCTTTGAAAAACAGGCTACTGCCAGCGGTAAGTCTAGCGCCCGGTAGTTAGTTGATGCATGTCGATGTGACAGCTGTCCCGCGGATTTTTAAAAATATTCGAAAAAGATGTTTTTTTTTTCACTTTTTCGTGCTAGCGCGGTGCAGTACCCAGCTATCGCCTTGCGGTAGGTTAATCTTCTCGACGAAGCCATCTCGACGATTGTTGAGAGAGTTAGTGCTGCCCGGTAGTAAGCTAGCATTGCGCGGTAGGTCACAAAGTGCCTATCCAGAATAAATCCTGAAGCTAGCGCTAGTAGTAGGTCTAGCGCCACGCGGTATGTTCCAGAGCGCTCATTGAGATTAAATTCAGGCTAGCGCTCGATAGTAGGGCTTAACGCGCAGCGATAGATCACAAAGTTGAGTTGTTTGATTCTTTTAAACCTGTAAATCTGCACACTATACCAAACACAAGTGTGATAAAATACAACAAAAGATTTGATATTGTTAAACTAAAGAGATGTGAACTGTAGGCTCCAACAATCTTATACATCATTTTAGATCTAAACTTATAGATGTCTGAGAATTTTATTAGAGATCATATTAAAAAAACATGTAAAAATTAGTTTTATTGGACCTCACTCCCAATTTGCGAACATTTTTCTCCAAACCACTCTCAAATGCTCGTTTTACTATGCTTAGATTAGGATTAAGAGTTTTTAAACATTCTATACTAATTTTTAAGATTTACATCCTATTTATTTTATTAGTTTTCTTATGTTTATTTTCTTTCTAACAAACCATTTTCATAAAAAACACGTATATATATATCACTATAAAAGAAGTATAAACTCATGAGTTCGAAATTAGAATAGTCTTCTGATCATAGATTGATAATTCTGTTGTCGTTCGATCGAGCTCAATCAAATTGTACCCACTCTTCACATTTTATTAGGTCTCCTAAACCTACTACTAGGGTGTCCTAAACCTATGTAAAATTATGATATTGCCCCTATATAATGCATAAAATACTTCAAAATCAGGTTAGCCACAACCCATAGCATGCCCGCTACCAGCCCGAGCTCACCCGATAACAACAACACTTCAATAAGCCGAGTCGGGTATGTTTTATATACTTAAAATTACAAACTAAATAGCTGGTGTGGGACTACTAAAAATAACAATATAAAAGACGCGTTCGTTGAGAATCGAACTGTAGACCTCCTATTCGAAGGCTCTCGCCTTAGCCATTATGCAATGAAAGATTTTGTGTTAAACTTTTGACACATTTTATTTAATAGATTCGACAATTAAATTATTTTTTAATACTATTAAAAATAATAATATAAAAGGCGCGCCCGCTGAGAATCGAACCGCTAACCTCCTGTTCGAAGGCACGCGTCATAACCATTATGCCACAAAAGCTTGTGTTAAACTCACGATGCAGATTTTATTTAATACATTCGGCAGTTAAATTAGATTGTTAAACGCACCTTTTATAATTATTGTTTTAATAATAAATTCAGCTGCTAAATTATTTTTTTTAATAATACTTCAGCACTTAAATTATTGTTTTAATATTTATAACTGTCAGGGGGCAGACGAAGCCCGCATATATATATATATACTATATTAAAAAGATATATGGTGGTCTGCCAATATCGTGAGTTCGAAAATAGGAAGAAAATAGGTGGCCGTCAGATTTAAGTGTTTTGATCAAGAACCGTTGGATTGTGGGCTGCAAATAGCGGAATTTGCCTGCAAATAAAAAAATCCCCAAAAATCCACACTATTTCTCTCTCCTAAATCCTGATTCCCATTTTTCCCCACCCGTACCCCCCATGCTCATCTCCACCACCAGCGGCGGAGCCGCCGGCGGCCTGAATGGAGCCCACCGGCGGGTTCGCCGGACCCCGGCGAACCCGTCGGGGGTTGTCCGACGGCGAGGTGGCAGGGCCGCCGCCGGCGGTGGCCCTGCCCACTCGCCGTCGGACAACCCCCGGCGAGTTCGTCGGGGTCCGGCGAACCCGTCGTTGGGCACCGGTCAGGCCTCCGGCGGCTCCGCCGTCGGTGGCGTTGTTGGGTATTGTATCCACAATTACCCGGATTTGAAGAAGACTCTAGTCAAGCTAAGATGGATTCATAAGGTATTTGACGCTCTTATGTCAAGTTGTGCTTGCAGCTATTCCATGCTAAGTACACACCAATGTCAGAGTGCAGTGGGTCAATATACACGAGTCTGCGCAACGTAATCCCTCGTTATGTAGATCAGTGTGTTGATCCATGTGTGCTCTCTCTATTGGAGTGTACTTACTTTCAAGTACAGGATCAAGGTAGATCAGGAGCAGAAGAAGGAGCAAGGATGGGTCAAAGACCAAGCTATCAAAAGAAGGAAGGAGGAAAATCCTTCCAAGTAAAAATCGACGGGAATCGCTAGTGATTCCCGCCAACTTCGACGGGAGTCGTTAGTGATTTCCGCCGACTTCGACGGGAATCACTAAGTGTCTCCCGCTGACTACTTCCGGCTGGCAAAATAAATCAGAAATTCTGCCAAGGCAGAATCGACGAGAGTCGGGAGTGATTCCCGCCGACATCGACGGGAATCACAAACGACTCCCGCCGATTTTGCCTTAGGTAGATTTCGCCGCTCGCTGGACCGGTCAAGGTCATCGTGCTCTGTTCGGCCAGATCTTGGGATTTCTGAGGTGTGCCCCACAACGGTCTTCTAGGGTTTTCCTTTGGGTATAAATACGGACTTATTTCTATTGTCTAAAGGACACACCAACCTACCGGAATACAAAAATCGGTCGTGACCTAGCGCATCGTGATCTCCACCCGCACGCACGTCGCCGATCGGAAGTTGTCGCCGCCACTGATCTCAGTCTGTCTCTGATCGCTCGTCGACAGTACCAAGGCAAGCACCCGGTCTCACGTGTCTCTCTCGAGATCTCTTGTCTTCTGATTCGTTGAACGAGACTTGTTCTCCCTTCCGAATCGGTTGAGACGTTTGATCCGACTGAGATCATTCGAAGACCTAGCTTGCTTCATCAAGAAGTTTGGATTTGCAAAGCATCTCCGCCGCACTTGCTTGCCGCAATCGATCTTAACAAGATCCATTCCAAGTGAGAAATCCGGTTGTGTACTCTTCGTACGTTTCATGGAAGCTTCAACGAACGAAGAAGGACATCGGAATCTCCATAAAGCATTTTTTGTATTTTTATTTACTTTCAATTTGGTTGTAAAGGAATTTTCATTCCTATTTGTAAGGGTTGGGTGTAACCCGTTGTGGTGGAGTTGTGACTCCGTTGTAGGAAGGGTTCCTTCCGTGGTTAGGGGAGCGTTGCTCCTAGTGTGAGGATTGGATTTCAATCCGTTTGAAGAAGTGACCGAGTCGTCCCTTGGTGGGAGATAGGTCGAAGGGGGAAAGTGGACGTACCCAAATCGGGGATCCACTATAATTCTTTGTGTGTTTTCTGTGTTTTGTTTGCTTACTTGTGCAAGTTAATTTAATTCCGCAAAAGACTGCACGACACCTATTCCCCCCCCCCCTATAGGTGGATTAGGTTGACACTAGATACTTTCAAGTGATATCAGAGGGAGGTTTCTCATCAATAAGGTTAACACCTTGAGTAAGATCTTGTGTCTAGTGTCAAGAATAAAACAAAAGATTCAAGCATGGAGCTATACACAGATGTCTCTCCCCTAAGACTGCATACATGCACAAAAGAATATTTTTCCATCTGGAAAATGAGAGTTCAGTTTCAACTGGAAGCCATTGACCCTCGTGCTCTATAAATTGTGGAAGAGGGCCCCTTCATTCCCATGAACGCTTCTGACTCTGGAGAAGATCTCCAAATCCCAAAGAGTCCCGCAGAGATGTCTGAAACTGAGTTCTCACTATTCAACTTGGACAAGCTGGTTCGACAGATCATTTCTGATATTTGGTCAGGATATTCTCTTATAAGGTTGGATAAGTGTAAGAGTGCAAAGTCCATGTGGGAAACAATCTCTGACTACATGGAGGGAAAGAGGACTGCCTGGATTGAATGCCAGCAAGAAGATGAAGCATGTGTGGGGGTCTTCATCTCTGAAGATGAAGTCAAGAACAACCTTTCAAAATCAGGGCTTCTGTTTCTCTATCCGAGACTGAAGAAGAGATTGAGGAATGCAGTTGTGATGAAGCGGATACATCAGATTCTGTTGACCATAACTCTAACCCTGATCATCCCAATCAGGACCAGGTATCTTCCTCCTCTTGCTTTTTCCCACATGTATCTCCTGAAGAGAGGAGAAGTTCGGAGGATTGTCCATCAGTTGATGCCAGGGATATTGATAGCTTCGATCAAAAGTTTGAAACTCCAGATTCCCTTCGAAGAGCCCTTCAGGAGAGCAACTTGCTTGTTGATGGCGCGGCCCCTCCAACACTTCCTGATGATGACCCGGTTGCCGCGGCGAAACAATTTAAAGATTTGCGACGTCATGACAACGCCACAGACGCTAACGGAAAGCTGCGATACAACCTCCGTCCGCGGCACGCAACGCTTGCTTGAAAAGTTTTAATTAAGTTTTAATTAGTTTTAATTTATTTGCTTTTAAAATATGGCTTGTAATATTTTTTTTTCATGATTGGTGTGCTAATAGACTTTTGGTGTGCTATTATCCATCCGGATTGATGAGACCTTCATCTCAATCTTGGATGGTTGGATTTCATTTGTAACTCATATTTAAAGGAGCCTATATGAGGAATTGATTAGTGAAGAAGCAAAACCTAATTTCCCCCTCCCTTGGAAATTTCGGCCATGGAGAAGCTCCATCTTGCCGCCCCCCCCCCCCTATGGTGTGAAGCCAACCTTGCCTCCTCCATCCCCGTTCGGTGCGACTCTGGCGTGGCTTCTATCGGTGTGACTCCGTGGAAGAAGGACGCAGCCCATTCGGTGTGAAACCGGTGGATCCGTGGAGAGAGTGATTCTCCCACATATCTTTGTGTGTTCTTCTTCTTGGTTGGGTAATATCTCCCCTCTTTCTTGTGTTTTCTTGCTGTGAGAATTTGTGGAGGTTATGCAACCGTTGTTTCCGTGATTCTTAAAATTTTTGCTTGCAAAATCTGAAATCGGATTCGTTATTATTAAATCTCTTGTGATCCGGATTGGGAAGACCCGTGTGAGCAAACTAGGCCTTGCCTTGGCTTGCTCACCAAGATTGGCAAGCTTTGTGCCAACAAGGGAGTTGATCTCAACTGAAATTTCGATCGCTCTTTATCGTTTATCGCCTCTCCAAAATATTTTATTGCTGCGTTTGAACGGCGTATGTTGAAAAGAATAGATGCTTGTGTAGGTGCGGTGAGTTGTGTGCTTGTTGGAGAGGTAGGTCCTAAGGATGTTGTATCGAGTCCGGCTAACGGCGAGTTGTGTGCTTGTTGGAGAGTTAGGTCCTAAGGACGTGGTATCGATTCCCGGATTTTTGGGAGCCAACCGACCCCTTTTCGTTCGCTTTTGGTCGGAGCACTCTTTATATTTCATGTTCTGTGATGGTTAGGTTTCCGTTAGCGTAAGCACGTCCGTGTCACGATCACCCTACATCAATTTGGTATCAGAGGCGGTCGTTTCAACTCCCAAGTTGCAAACATCCTCGCTGCGTTCTTCGTTGGTCGATCTCATCTTTCTAGGATCTGAAATTTTTGGATTGGTCTGCGTTTAGTAAAACCCTCGGAATTTTAAAACTTGTCAAAAAAATCTGAAAAATTTTTTGTAGCTTCCTGCACTTATTTCCAGCAACATTAAAACAGAAAATTTTTCGTTTCGTCCTTGTTAGGTCAGCCTGCAAATTGGAAATGTCGTAATTCTGTCCAGCTCGTCTGCAAATAGCGGGCTGAAATCTTTATTTTTCAGCAAACTTCCACACAAAAAAAAAATAACGATCCACGTATTAAGCACGTCAGGAATCTATAGAAATATCATATTTTCAATATAGCTACAGCCTTAGGAAAAATCATCTTTCCAAAATTATTCTGAACCTGAATGCGAACTAGGCTAGGAACGGAGTACACGACACCGTCTACGTCTAGAATGGCTGCGAGAGAGCATGATGATCCCAACACCCAGGCTATAGCAGGTCTATGTACCGAAATGACTGAGCTTAGGAACATTTTAGCACAGATCCTTCAAAATCAGGAAAGGCTACCCCCACCTCTCGTTAATGTTGAGCGGCCCAACCGGCGCCCACAAACTCCTGATTCGGATTCCGATGAGGACTCCCCCCGAGCACCCCATCGAGAACACCGCCACGAGAGAGGGCTTGATATCATGAGGTTAATTAAGATAAATGCCCCCACTTATGATGGCATGGGAGAACCCCAAACCTTCCTTAACTGGACTGTGGACATGGAGTGTTACTTCGAGTGGCACAACCTGACGGATCCCCAAAAGGTCTAAGTTGCCCGGATGATGTTAACAGGTCGTGCGAAGACGTTTTGGCTGAATGAGGAGCGAAGGTTAGGAACCGGACACGGAGCCCCCCTTATAGGTTGGCCAGTGATGAAGAACCTGTTGACCGATCAGTACGTTCCCGCGTACCATCGGACACAGATGTTCGATGAGCTTGCTACCCTTCGGCAAGGCTCAATGTCGGTGGCTGAATATATGGGTGAACTTAAGGATCGTATGGTGCGATGTGACCTTAAGGAGATCCCCGAAGTCACTTTATCTAGATTTCGAAAGGGGATTCATCCCGATATTCAGCGGAAGCTCTTACGATATGGTCACACGGATCTGAACACGACTTTCAATGCCACCTTGGATATTGAAAAACACTTAGCCTCTAAGGCTCACCCTCGTTACTCTCATGCGAAGAATAAGTCCACCACTGGGGCATTTTCTTCCACATATCCAAATAAGGGAAAATTTCAATCCACTGAGTCGAAGTCTGTCGTGATCACCGCTCGAAACACCAAGAACCCTGCGAGTGAGCATGTCCCAATAGGGAAGGTTTGCAAGGCTAACACCACTTGTTACTCTTGCGGCGTTCAAGGCCACTATGCCTACGAATGCCCAACTAAGACGAAAGCCCTAGCCTTATTAGAGCCAGCTGCCGACCCTGATGATTATGTATATGAGGCCGCTGAGGAGAGCGACCCAGAAGGAGTCCCTAGTGACTTGGAGGACGATCACTGCTTTATGGTGATGCGATGTATTTTGACCACCCCTCGTCCCATAGATGACAGGAAAAGGACGAGTATATTTTCCTTGATCTTTAAGAGTGGCGAGAAGCTTTGCAAACTAGTTATTGATGGTGGTAGTTGCGTGAACGCCGTTTCTGAGAACGTCGTTAAGCGTATGTCCTTGACTGCGGAACTGCACCCGACCCCCTATCAGGTTGCTTGGATTAGTAAGGTTACTATTAAAGTTACCCAGCGATGCCTAGTCCCCCTGTCATTTAAATCCTACACGGATGAGGTTTGGTGCGACGTCCTGCTAATGGACGTTTGTCATGTGTTGTTAGGCCGCCCCTGGCTCTACGATCGTGATGTGACGCACTATGGTCGCGCTAACACATATGAGTTCAAATTAAACAGCAAGACCGTCACCTTGAGACCGATTGTGCCAAAAGAGTCGGTAGTGTAGGCTAAGGATACCACCGTCCCAGTAGAGAGGAAAGCATTGAGCTTAGTTGGTTGGAAAGAATTTGTGAAGGATTCTTTCGTCGAGGGTTTGTATTTTTATTTACTTTCAATTTGCTTGTAAAGGAATTTTCATTCCTATTTGTAAGGGTTGGGTGCAACCCGTTGTGGTGGAGTTGTGACTCTGTTGTAGGAAGGGTTCCTTCCGTGGTTAGGGGAGCGTTGATCCTAGTATGAGGATTGGATTTCAATCCGTTTGAAGAAGTGACCGAGTCGTCCCTTGGTGGGAGATAGGTCGAAGGGGGAAAGTGGACGTACCCAAATCGGGGAACCACTATAATTCTTTGTGTGTTTTCTGTGTTTTGTTTGCTTACTTGTGCAGGTTAATTTAATTCCGCAAAAGACTGCACGACACCTATTCCCCCCCCCCCTTATAGGTGGATTAGGTTGACACTAGATACTTTCAAGTGGTATCAGAGGGAGGTTTCTCATCAATAAGGTTAACACCTTGAGTAAGATCCTGTGTCTAGTGTCAAGAATAAAACAAAAGATTCAAGCATGGAGCTATACACAGATGTCTCTTCCCTAAGACTGCCTATATACACAAAAGAATATTTTCCCATCTGGAAAATGAGAGTTCAGTTTCATCTAGAATCCATTGACCCTCGTGCTCTATACATTGTGGAAGAGGGCCCCTTCATTCCCATGAAGGCTTCTGACTCTGGAGAAGATCTCCAAATCCCAAAGAGTCCCGCAGAGATGTCTGAAACTGAGTTCTCACTATTCAACTTGGACAAGCTGGTTCGACAAATCATTTCTGATATTTAGTCAGGATCTTCTCTTATAAGGTTGGATAAGTGTAAGACTGCAAAATCCATGTGGGAAACAATCTCTGACTACATGGAGGGAAAGAGGATTGCCTGGACTGAATGCCAGCAAGAAGATGAAGCATACGTGGGGGTCCTCATCTCTGAAGATGAAATTCAAGAACAACCTTTCAAAATCAGGTCTCCTGTTTCTCTATCCGAGACTGAAGAAGAGATTGAGGAATGCAGTTGTGATGAAGCGGAAATATCAGATTCTGCAGACCATAACTCTAACCCTGATCTGCCCAATCAGGACCAGGTATCTTCCTCCTCTTGCTCTTTCCCACATGTATCTCCTGAAGACAGGAGAAGTTCGGAGGATTGTCCATCAGTTGATGCTAGGGATATTGATAGCTTCAATCAAAAGTTTGAAACTCCAGATTCCCTTCGAAGAGCCCTTTAGGAGAGCAACTTGCTTGATGAGAAACAAGCTAAGGAAATTGCTCAGTTGAGGACCATGATGGACCTCCAATTGGAATCCATCAAGGTGAAGGACTCAAAGATCTCGGATCTAGAGTTTTATCTAGAGAACGAGAAGAGGATAGTATCTAACTTTTCCAAGGTATATGTTATTAAGAGAAAGGAAGAAAACGGGTGGATCTCATGAATTATAAACTCGTGGATAAATGGGGAAACTGTTTACAGACCCCCCACGCCGAGTAGGAAGTGCACACATCATTCCTTCAGGTATGACCATAAGAACAACTATGGTCACTACAAGAATGGTCTGCCCTCATGTGGAAACACCCATAGTGCAAGTGTTGTTATGGCTACCTGTGAGAAAATACACACGGCTCATTATGAACCGTTTGTATTTACGGCCTCAGCCCCCACACTTCATAATATTGCAGGAACCAGCTCTCACATGATTTCTTCCCACCCTAGGACAAAGGGAAAGGGAGTTGGCAAACATGTAGTAAGCATCACTGGGGGCCCCGGATGTGTGTTGGCTATTAAGAAAGCACCACCTCCCAGGCCTCATGATACTCATCACATGTTCACCATCAGACCCACCTCAAGTCTCGGTGGAAAGGGAAAATCTGAGAGCAGAACCAGCTCTGCCCCTTACAGACCTAGGATCGTAACAAACTTCGTTTGTTGATCCGGTCAGAAAAAGAGGTATAATATCCATGAGTGTTGGTGTTGTGGCAGAGTGGGTCACTTTTCCATAGACTGTTGGCACAATCCCTCTGTGCCAAGGGCAAGGGTATGTCCATATCCTCCGGCAAGAGACAGCCTTCCTGTCAGAGATCCTGTCGGAAGACATGCTGTATTTTATACTGACAAGAACCTAGGACCCAATACCTATTGGGTTCCTAAGGCAAGGTAATTTTATTTTGCAGGATAGTCTAAGTACCCATGAGCATGATGGGACTTGGACAAGAGATATTACAGGCTTGTCCTAGAACAAGGTACATGAAAAAAAATAATGCTAACTACAGTGTCCTTCATGTTCATGACACTCTTCGTGTTCCAAATAGTGAATCTGGATGATCATCCTGGTAATCCCAAGTACGCGCACTCAAATTAGATAATTGAATCGCATTGCGTAGATACATATATACAGAAATATATATAGACACTTTCATGTAGATATATATAGATACTTTCTAGACCTTGAACGGAAGGACACGCATGCAAATAACCATATGATCCTCATCTTGGAAACTGAAAATTAGAATGCATCATTTAGAAGGAAAAGGAAATCAACTATACCCGTCGATGTTAGGTTTTCAAAAGTGCAAAAGCAGACCTTCCGCACCCGTCGACACAAGCCTCCCTTCGATCAAATTCTGAAAATTGTCCCTAAGTTTCAAATTCCAAAAAAAAAAACAGACCCAAGGTTTCAAATTCTGAAAATCGGCCCAGCTATATATCTCGACCCTTCAGCTTCCTGTCGACTCAAGCCTTCTACACCCGTCGATTCCAGCCTTCTGCACACGTCGACACAAGCCTTCCACACCCGTCGACTGGAACACTCCCGTCGACTTTAGCCTTCCGCACCTGCCGACGTCCGCTCGCCAGTTCTCTAGCCCCGACGCAAGCGTTTCATCGTCATCAGCTTCAGTCGACGCCAACCCTAGGGCTACAACTACCCTCTGCCTTCTACCATTCCGTGTCCTTGCCCCTCCTAGATAAAAAGGTAACCATCGAAGTTGATTCCTAGCAAGATTTTGAACTATAACTTTTCTCATCAGCTCTCTATCATCACTTCCAACTAGGGTTGAACCTTCATTCCCTCGACAGCTCTCTAGCAAGGTTGATGTCGATTTGCTCTCTCTCAAGGCCTCCTCGTTGGTCTCTAAGCAAAACTAAATTTGTTCAAAATGGCTCCTCGAACAACGATCGGGCTACTCACTGGAAGTGAATTAGTGAGGACAGGCTTTGCTCTTACCTCAGATGAGTTCAGAAATATCATTCTAATGCTGGAACAAGTCGGACTCTCGTTCATTCTCGAGCACCCGTGCAAGATCCTCGACAAGGAAGTACTAGAGTTTTTCGCCAACTCTAAGCTGCGTCACGAAGACACAACGATAAAGAGTAAGATATCAGGCCTCAGGATAAAGATGACGGCTGCAAGACTGTCCCATCATCTCCAGCTCTCCAGCTCCTAGCAAGAGGGCTATCAAGACGAAGATGATCGTACAAGGACCTTGCTATTCTGTGTCTTGACTCGAGGGACTAGGGCCATTAAACGCAAGGATATGAATGACGAAGGAAAGCTTCTGTCAGATATCATAGGAAAAGTACTGATCTGCAAGCCAGGCTCCCATGATCACATCTCAGGTGACATGTTCAAGAGCCTGATTGCCATTGTGTGCAGAAAGAAGATGAACTGGGTGCCATGCTATTTGAAAAATTAAAAGATACTCTACGCACCCCAAACTTCGGACAATCATCAGTCTCTACCTAAACCAGATGGATGGAGATAAGTTTGATATGACTAGGGGAGTTCCCCTTCACTATCTGAAGAAGATGGACTCCAACGTCTTCGATAGGTAGGAAAGAAGAATCCTTGTCCAAGGGGGAGCTCCTGCAACACGTGTGGATGAGGATGACAGAGCTCCTGAGTTCAAAAATCTTTCGGCTGAGCCCAATAAAGTTCCTGATCTGCTAAATGCAGGAACTGAGGGGGAGTCACTACCCAATCCTTCTGCTGCCCTCATTACAAAAGCCTCAGTCCCAGAATAAGTAAATGTTGCTACTGATATTTCCCTCATCGCTAAGGAAGCGGTGGAAACCCTTGCTACTGATGAGACTGAAGATGAGGAAGAAGAGGATGATGTTGCAAATGTTGCTGATAGTGAAAATGATGTGAATTCCCTTGAAAAGCATGTTGCTGAGGATCTTGAGAATGAGCAGGCTGATAATGATGTGGCTGTGCTGGAGGTTGATTCTGAACTCCTTTCTGAGGAATAGATTCAGATAAAGGTTCCTGCATGACTGGCGCTACAGTTGAGGGGGAGACCTCAAGGCCTTAGGTAACAATTAATACTCTGATGGATGAGGAGATGAGAAAACATGGCAACATGCTAAACTCCATGGTAGATGCTGCCTCAATCCCTCCAAAGGAGACTGTAAGTTTATTGAGCTCCACAGGTGAATCTGAAGAGGAAATTCATGACTCTCAGAACCCTATCACTCCAGGACATGATCAGGCTATACATCAAGAACATCAGTTAGGAACTAGCCTAGCCAATCACACTGTGAACATCATTCAAGGTATAGTAGACGAGCTGAAGATATCTTTTGAACATTCTCACAACAAAGTACTCAAACGAATAAAGCAATCAGAAGATCTGATGCTAAAGAACATAGTGGAGATAAATCACAAGATGGATAAGATGGAAGAAAGATTTGAAGCCAAGTATACTGAGGCTGGCAATGCCGTCACTCTTCTTATGCAAGGGCTAAAGAAGACCACTGATGACCTGGAGGTGGTAAATCAAAATGCTCATGTCGTGGCCAAAAACATCAAACTTTTCGATGTCAACATGGTCGCCCTCAACTCGAATCAACAAACATTGCTGGACAATTTCACTAAGAATGTGAAGCATATAGATGAGTCACTGCACTCTTATGCAAACTCAATAGCACTAGAAGCCAAAAAGGGGGAGAAGGAGTATGTAGCTAAGATGGAGGGGCTCAAGAAAATCATAGTCGACAACTTCAAATAATCAAACGAATATGTATTTAAAAGTTGTCATTGGCTCGTTCAACAAGCGTCAGGTATTCTTATTCCTGTTGATCCTGAGGTAACCACAGCCACTGATGATGTTACTACTGATGCTCCTGATGTAGATCCTGCTGCTGTTGTTACTATTGCTGAGGATTTTCCCTTAAGTGAAGTTGATGTCAAAAAGGATGCTAAAGCTGCTGCCAGAGCTGCTAACATTGCACTCTTTGATCAAGATGCGATTGCAAAAGGGAAGAGAAAGCTTCAAGAAGGAACCTCTAAAGACAATCCAGTAGAGATGAAACTAAGAAGAGAGGAAAGTGAAGTCAAAAATGAACGATGGATTCCCATCTCTACGAGCATCATACTTGATACATTCACGCTACAAGATCGAGGAGAGCTTAACAGGAATGAAGTCTATAGTCAGAACGAATGGGAAATGCACAGAGAATTTGAGGCAAAAAGAAATATATTCTTCAGGATAAACACAATTGAAAACAAAGCTCCTCCCCCCAGGTACTACCCAAAGCCAAAGGAATATTTTGAAAGGCAAAGCAAGAAGTTCCTGGCAAAACAGCAAAGAGAAGCTGAGGCAAAGGAGGGGAAAAACATGAAACCCAAATGATTAATTTTTATTATGCGTGTACTTCTGTTCTTAAATTTGAAAAACACCTTGGATATATATATTTATATATGATCATATGCTGATTCAATTTCTGTTTTGAATGCGTGAAACTTTATTATTATGATTTCTTGTCTCGCATACACTTATATATATATTTATGTTTTGTGTAATTCATCTTAGCTAGTAGGATTTTGGCTTTTTCAAATAGGGGGAGATTGTTGGGTATTGTATCCACAATTACCCGGATTTGAAGAAGACTCTAGTCAAGCTAAGATGGATTCACAAGGTATTTGACGCTCTTATGTCAAGTTGTGTTTGTAGTTATTCCATGCTAAGTACACACCAATGTCAGAGTGCAGTGGGTCAATATACACGGGTCTGCGCAACGTAATCCATCATTGTGTAGATCAGTGTGTTGATCCACGTGTGCTCTCTCTATTGGAGTGTACTTACTTTCAAGTACAGGATCAAGGTAGATCAAGAGCAGAAGGAGCAAGGATGGGTCAAAGACCAAGCTATCAAAAGAAGGAAGGAGGAAAATCCTTCCAAGTAAAAATTGACGGGAATCGCTAGTGATTCCCGCCGACTTCGAAGGGAGTCGTTAGTGATTTCTGCCGACTTCGATGGGAATGACTAAGTGTCTCCCGCCGACTACTCCGGCTGGCAAAATAAATCAGAAATTCTGCCAAGGCAGAATAGACGGGAGTCGGGAGTGATTCCCGCCGACATCGACGGGAATCACCAACGACTCCCGCCGATTTTGCCTTAGGCAGATTTCGCCGCTCGCTGGACCGGTCCAGGTCGTCGTGCTCTGTTCGGCCAGATCTCGGGATTTCTGAGGTGTGCCCCGCAACGGTCTTCTAGGGTTTGCCTTTGGGTATAAATACGAAATTATTTCCGTTGTCTACGAAACACACACCAACCTACCGGAATACAAAAATCGGTCGTGACCTAGCGCATCACGATCTCCACCCGCACGCACGTCGCCGATCGGAAGTTGTCACCGCTGCTGATCTCAGTCTGTCTCTGAGCGCTCGTCGACAGTACCGAGGCAAGCACCAGGTCTCACGTGTCTCTCTCGAGATCACTTGTCTTCCGATTCGTTGAACGAGACTTGTTCTCCCTTCCGAATCGGTTGAGACGTTTGATCCGACTGAGATCGTTCGAAGACCTAGCTTGCTTCGTCAAGAAGTTTGGATTTGCAAAGCATCGCCGCCGCACTTGCTTGTCGCCACTGATCTTGACAAGATCCATTCCAAGTGAGAAATCCGGTTGTGGACTCTTCGTACCTTTCGTGTAAGCTTCAACGAACGAAGAAGGACATCGGAATCTCCATAAAGCATTGTTTGTATTTTTATTTACTTTCAATTTGGTTGTAAAGGAATTTTCATTCCTATTTGTAAGGGTTGGGTGCAACCCGTTGTGGTGGAGTTGTGACTCCGTTGTAGGAAGGGTTCCTTCCGTGGTTAGGGGAGCGTTGCTCCTAGTGTGAGGATTGGATTTCAATCCGTTTGAAGAAGTGACCGAGTCGTCCCTTGGTGGGAGATAGGTCGAAGGGGGAAAGTGGACGTACCCAAATCGGGGAACCACTATAATTCTTTGTGTGTTTTCTGTGTTTTGTTTGCTTACTTGTGCAGGTTAATTTAATTCCGCAAAAGCCTGCACGACACCTATTCCCCCCCCCCCTTATAGGTGGATTAGGTTGACACTAGATACTTTCAGGCGTGGATGAAGCCTGTACAGGCGGAGGTATCGGGGAGATTGGGATTTTTCTTTTAAACTTTAATTTTATAAAATTTAGTAATAATATATTATATATAATATATTATTTTGTAATACTTTAAAACATTAATAATAAAAATATTAACCCAAAATAAAAAATATAATACTTTAAATTTTAAATAATACAAAATTACATGATAAAAAAATTCGGGGGCGGGCTGGATTCTGTCGCACGGGGCCGTAGGGGCGTAGCCCCGGGAGCGGGCGAAGCATGTAGGGGGTGGGCGGAGCCCTCCGTCGCTGGCCAGGTACTGTGGCGCATGGTCATCGGGTCGGAGGCCCGTGCCTGTTACTCGTGTATATATATATATATATATATATATATATATATATATATATATATATATATATATATATATATATATATATAGGGAAATGTTATTATGCGCATCATTTACGGTGCGCACAATGCGCACAACCCACTTAGAGGCATTTTTTGAAAAAGTTGTTAACATCAAAGTTGTAGATCTCATCAATACGAACAACTTTCATGTTCATCACTTTTTAATTTGAACCTCTGATTTGGTGCCCGAAAAATCTGGGGCGTCCTTCATGTACTACGCGCCAGATTTTTCGGGCACCAAATCGGGGGCCTAAACGGCTTCAAATTAAAAGTGGTGAACATGAAAGTTGTTCGTATCGATGAGATCTACAACTTTGATGTTGACAACTTTTTCAAAAAATGCCTCTAAGTGAGTTGTGCGCATTGTGCGCACCCTAAATGGTGCGCATAAGATCATCCCTCATATAGGGAAAAAAATCTAAGATGGTAAAACACTGAAAGAACATATATATCCAGTGTCGGATCCAGAGGGAGGCAAGGGGGGCCCGCCCCCCCCCCCCCCCCCCAAGGATTTTGAAGTTTATGTAGGTTTAGTTTTTATTAATTATAAAATATAAGTTATGTATATAATATAAGTGATGAAATTTATAAATTATAAAATATAAGTTATGTATATAATATAAATATATATATGTATACACAATTAATAACTCTTGTGAACTTATTTTCAGATCTAATTTCTCTCTCCTAGACAGAAATAGACCGTCTCTCTCGCTTCTCTCGTCTGAGTTGTCTCCCTCTCCCCTTTCCGCTAGGGCTCGCTGAGAGGCTCTTAGGAAGAGCTCTTTCCTGACAGTGGCCTCCGGTTGACAAGCTAATTCTGCTAATTTTGACAAGTTAATTCGGCTAATTTTGACACTTGCGGTCTCAACAGCGACTACAGTCATTTTCTGCTATGAAGCTTATTAAAACAAGACTGCACAATAAAATGGAGTATGAATTTCTGACAAATTGTATGACTCTTTAGATAGAACGAAAAATAGCAGAGAAGATCGAGAAAGATGTGATCATTGATGAATTCTATGAGTTGAAAAAACGACGTGCACAACTAAAATAAGATAACATCCTCAATTGTGAGTCATTATTTTTTTCTTAAAGACTCACGTAGGGGAGCAAGATATGGGAAGCAATCGCCGGAGCGGGATATGGGAAGCAATCCACCTAATTTAAATATATTATGCCAAATAAATATATATTTTAAACTAAAAGAATCTTTTTTTAAATATTATCCAAGATTTCACTTTAAATCCACTACCGCTTAATATGATAATAAATATAAGAATATATGTAAGTTCAATGTAAATATATTACATCAAATAAATTTCATAATTAATTTAATATAATTGTCATTTTAAATATAAACCAATGGTCATGC
Organism: Platanthera zijinensis; assembly: GCA_039513925.1. Taxonomy (NCBI): domain Eukaryota; kingdom Viridiplantae; phylum Streptophyta; class Magnoliopsida; order Asparagales; family Orchidaceae; genus Platanthera; species Platanthera zijinensis. Next base: position 214,595,864 of record CM077079.1, read on the forward strand.
ACAAGTTTCTCGGACATTGAGCAATGTGCTACCCTAATTGACAGCAGCTCAATATCCACAATAATATGTACAGGGAAAAATGATTTTAGATGGGCCAAGCCATTCTCACGTACTGCCGCACCCGCACATATGCATAGGAAACTCGTGTGACCGGACGTACAACCACAAGAATATATGAGCGAAAAAAAACACAGAAAAAAAAAAGATAAAAGGCATAAAGCACAGCAATCTTCCAATGCTAATGTTTTACGAGCCTGCTATTCCACAGATTTACATGATTTAAAACAGCGATGCCGAAGAGATCCATAATTCCCATAATGGTTTCAGGAGCATACAGTTACGTAATAGAAGCCACTTCATCCCTGCATTATAGAGAAACTATTCAAGTTACTCTTCATCCCTGCCAACGCACCATAGTGTCAATTTTTTATAAGATTCCGCACGGAATCAGGTGCGGAATCAGACATCATTTGTGATTGCTTCATAATCGTTCATGACCTGCTCGTTTGCTAAGCAAAGAACCCAAACTTGAACAACAATTTCATTTTATTCATTCATGTCAGAGCCAAAAGTTAACCGACCGAACTAAACTGAGAGGAAGCTCTTAAAGGTACGTCTTATCAACACCGCCACCCCCAAAAGGAAAAATACTTCGTAAACCACAGGTTTTTTTAAGCACTACGGCTTCGTTTGGCACAGGTGTGGCAGTTGTGGTTGCGGTGGTTATTAACCATCATTCGTGAACAGCGGACCTAACCTAGCGAACTTCATTCAATTTTATGTTCAAAATTAATTTGTATTCTTTGGTGAAGATCATAACCGTTCTCATGTCAAAAATATTTTATGGCACAACATTTTTGTCCAAACTCGCCAAAGAAAAAAGGCAGTTAAACTGACCCTACATTGCCTGAACAAGGCAAATAACCATTTTGTCCATGTCAATAATTCATAGAAACGGATTAAAAGCAAGAACAAAATTGTCATTATACCACTTTGAAAGCGAAGGACACCAAGTTCAGCCGTTGTCACGGCAGAATGCGGAACACGGACAGGCGCTCCCAGTTGGGTCAAACACACTGTTTCAACTTTGGGGAAGCGGAAAGCCAACTGGCAGAACGGCACGCGTCAAACGGCCGTCCGACCGAACGAGTCAAAGGGGAAAACATCGCGCCAAGTGGACCCTTCGGCAGGCATAACAGCACTGTTCATTAGTTACAAGTTCTGACCTACTTAGGTTGTTCGGCAGCAGCAGCATCCTTATCAGTAGGAGTGGGAACCGGTTGAATTCTCTCGTAGGGCTTTCTTATCAGCGTCTCGCCTCTCAAAGCAGCCACATACCTGTCATTGGTGTCCTCTTTTCTTTGAAGCTCGCCAAGATATTCAGCCAGTCTTTCACGGTTTACTTGCCCCATCATCTATATTGCATTTTTTTTAATTAAATAACCTCCATTACTGTAAAATTAATAAATCAAAACTCATAAAATTTCAAGGGTTGCCTGGATTTGTCAAATTAGAAGTGCCAAATACAATCTGTTGGTTGCACAAAATTACAGAAACAATATATATAGTTATTTAAATCAGCAGTAGACCACGTGGTCTATATAGTTATTTAAATCAGCAGTAAACCACGTGGTATTCACCTGCTCTCTATCTCAATCTCTATAGATAAAAAAAGACAATATGGAGTAAAAGGAGAACCCTCGTTACACCAAAGAGAGAGTTTCCCTTTCACATTGTATATTTGTTCGTGCAGAGTCACCAATGCGCTCTCCCTCTTCTGCATCATTCTCTCTTTCCCTCTCTTCTATGCATCCAGGTATTATAGCTTAAAAAAGAACCCACTATTACGCAATATGAAGACCTCCTTTATATGCAGTACGGATTATAATAGATATTATAAAATGATGCAATAGCAATGAGGGATTAGGTTTAGGGTATGTTTGACTCAGCTGCAATGACTGAAAAAGTAGTGATGTGATGCAGCAGTAAGAGAATTAACTGTTTGGTAGAGTGGTAAGAAAAAATAAAACTGTTTAAAAGATCTTTTTTTTTAGTATTGTTTGAACATACAAAGAGAGTATATTATTTAACAAAATAACTGTGTGGTGGGCTTTATGACTTAGTTATTAGGTGCACAAAGACGCAAAGGGGTCTTGGAGTCTAGGCGCAAGACTCAAGACACGGGCGCGCGTCTGACGAAGGCAAGGCGCAACCACATATATTTTAAATAATCAGCATCAAACATCATTTCAGCTTCTCAATCAAATGTTTCATCCGGTCCATCAATTAATCATTCATTACTATCGTTTATATCTCTTAAAAAATATAATTAATGTGGTCACTTGCATCATATCTAAGTCTCAACGCACAATTATCTTTCGCAAACACTAAATTGATAAAAAATTGAGTTTTATATTATTTTTTTCTTAATTTTTGAAAAAAATATTTACAACAAAAATCTCACACAGGCTCTTTTTTTATATTCTAAAGGCACAAATAAGGCACACGGAGACACAAACCTCTGAGTCTGGTGAGCATGGAGCCTTAGGAGCGTCATTAATAACATAGCCTGATGACTGATTGGAATCAAGTCGCTTATAAAATTCTTCATAAGCTTGACTTTTTGCTTTACTAACTACTTGTTTAGCTTCTTTTTTGATGACTTTATACCTGACTAAATTTTCATCATTCCTACAAGCGTAGCGTGATTTATAACTGTCCCTCTTTGCCCTCACTTTATCTTGAAGTTTCTCTTTTCACTATCAAGATTCTTTATTTGGTGGCGCACGACTTTTTGATACTCCCAGTACGTTTTTTCCACTTATCCTTAAATGTGAGGATATAACTTCCCATGAGACATTATGATCAACATAAGGGTCATCAACTAGTCGTTCCATAACTGACTTCTTAAAAGCAACCTGTTTTTTCATCTTCAAGCACCACCACCGAATTTTTTGCAATATTTTTGTTCTTGTCTTAAATTTATTATATTTAATTTGTACATCTAACACCACTAACATATGTTGTGTTGTCAAACTTCTGCTATGACTTTGCAATCCTTACAAATCATTTTATTCATTTTGCGAGTCATAAAATAATCAATTTGTGATTTATTTGGTCCGCTTTTAAACGTAATAAAATGTTCTTCTCTCTTTATGAAAAGTGTATTTGATACAATTAGCTCATGTGCTACCGCAAATTCTAAAATGGTTTGTCCTTCATTCCTTTCTCCATATCCATATCCTGCATGAACGGCTGTGTAATCTACATTTTCCTTTCTTATATACCCATTTAATTCTCCTCCTATGAAACTCTTCTCTCTTTGTGGGATTTCTCTTACTAAATCATCCAAGTCTTCCCAAAATTGCACTTTAATAGCTTCACTTAATCCTACTTGTGGCGCATAAGCACTAATCACATTAATAGTTTCTTCTCCTATGACCAATTTAAGAGCTAAGATTATATCACATTTTCTACTTACCCCAATAACTTTATCCTTTCAAGTAGTATCCACAATAATACCTACTTCACTGTTTGATTTATTTTTTCCCTGTGTACCATAATTTAAAACCTGAATTATTTAAAATTTTAGTTTACTCACCCACCCATCTAATCTCTTGCAGACATAAAATATTTATCCTTTTCCTAATCATTGTATCCACTATTTTTATCATTTTCCCTATTAGCGTACCTATATTTCAACTTCCAAACCTAAGTCGATCACAATTTCTACGACATACTTTCCAGAAAATATTTATATATATAAAAATTTGAAGATCTGGCCAAATATTAATATTACATAATCAAAGTCTGCCGATATCATAAAACTAAACTGCAACATATTTTTCATATGCAACTGCATAATTGACCCCCCCCCCCCCCCCCCACACACACACATATCTTTAACACTCTACCCAAGATTTTTAACAATATAAAGACAATTATACCGTTGCATGTTAAGTTAAACTTGTGGATTTTGAAAGAACAAACTATGATCATAATCAACCAGTCATGAATGTATACATTATGATATTGTATACATTTTTCCTGTCAAACTAGATAAATAGTTTTCAAATCTTAGGAGCACCTCCTGTTGAAAAAATCACTTCACTCTATGAAAGAAGATATCTTCGCTACTATAAATTGATAGCTAGCTCGCTAAAAAGCCATTACCTGCACAAACTTGCGCCGCGTTGCTTTTGTCGAGGGCGAGCACAATAGTGGCGAAAATGACGAAAAAAGACAATGGAAATGGCGACAGAAGAAACCAGTCGAGAAGGTGCAGATCCACCGGCGACGACGAGAGGAAGAACGGCTACCGAAGACAGTGGAACGATGACAAAAGGCAGGGGAAATGGCGAGGAGAAAAGTCGGTTGCTAGGAGGAGTGGTCGCGCGATCAAAGGGGAGGGAGAAATTTATTTTCCAATGGTGTGCCATGCCAAGCGGCCCGCTGTGAGAAAAATAGTGGTGGGCGGTGGGAGAAGCAGCCGCTGATGTTAATGTTTGGCGCGGCTATTCAAGTAGTTGTTGTGTGCAGCTCCAAATAATCTCAAACAGGCCCTAAGTATTTCGGGCAGCACTCAACAAGAATAAATGGAGAATGATAATCCATAAGGCAAACAGCAAATGGTGTTGCAGAGAACTTATCTCATTTATGTTACTCCCTTGGGAGGCTAGGGCATCCAGAGGCTGAATGGAAGTACGATGGGGTCTGAGGGAACATATGAGGATAGGACTTGGGAGAGTGGAAAAATTTCAAGATAACACTTGGATGTAGGGCATCGGCCTTAATTAGCTGAAGTATCACAATGTCTTACAGACACGCAAATAGGCCCTAACATTTGGGGTAAAACTGCAATTAAAGTGAAACAGAAACTAAAGGCACTAAGTAAAATTCCAAAAGGGGCAGATGGTGTCGCTAATTCTCCTGCGCGATTCATGTCCTAGCTGCTTGACGTGCATATACCCACCATGTCCTTGTTCCCAACTCTCCGGTTTAGTAGCAACACGCCATGTGGAATGTGTCTTTTTCTCAATGCATAACATTGGGAACTATTGGTGGGAGTTGTCACGGTCGATCCATGTGTCATTGAATGGAGGGTGATGATGCACGAGAAGGATCATCTGATTAAAAGTGACTTATGTTTATTTCTCGTGCATCTTTATTTCCATTAATTTAGTTTCAGCTGTAAGGACGCGTTTTGCACTTTGCTACGGCTTATTGGTTTGACATATCAATAAGACCATGAATCAATTGCTGCATCAATGGAAGTGTGAGGGACAAGCAAACTTATTAAAATTACTTCACAAAAATAATCTAAAAATGAGTTATAATTATCAGAATTCTCCTTGAAGACAGTTGAGCACCCAAATCATTAAACCCTATATTAAAATAGATTCCACTATTTAAAGCCTTCCTCTCTGCCGAATACACTAGACTGGAAAGACTTTCGAAATAGATAAATCCCTTTCTCTGTTTTGGGCTATTCAGCAACGCCATCCTCGACTCATTACACGTCAACGAGACCTCCCAGCACTACTCCGGCCTCGCCTCCACCACCCGAGAGTCAAAAGAAGGTCGGTTCCCCAGTCGTAATGGTCCTTAGATGTAAATCATCCAGAGGCTCATTCAAACCATCCCCTTAGAGCCAACTTCATGTATGCTCTCCACTCTACCTCGACATCCTCTATATCACCTCCTTCACCCAACTTCGACCACAACCCTTCCCCTTAGAGCCAAATATATCAAACCCCCAATGTTAACCCAAAATTCCGCGACCAAAGCCAGAGCCGGAGTACGTTGCGGACACTTCTTAAGCATGGGCGATTACCCACCGGGTAGTCGCGCCCTCCTCTGCCTCAAGGATGTGCACGATCGTATTCAGCACATCCGCAAAACTATACGACCGGACCCACACCAACAACCAACACGAAGGATCTAAGGCGGACACCGTCAGAGTCTGCCCAAGCTTCAATCCCCCTCCTTAGCTAATGCGGTTACAACATGTTGTATCCGCACGACCTCCTTCTCCTTCTTTCCTACCCGACTTCTCATGTACCCCAGGTAGTTGAGCATTCATGCATCATTAAATGCTTCCAACCGTCTGAGCAGTCTACCCTCATGTATAAATAGGGGATAAGGGGTGCTCAGAAAAGAAGACAAAAACATGAACTAGAACCTGCCCCGTAGTAGGTACGGTTACAAGTTCAGTCCATCGGTTGCATTTCGTTTTTTCTGCTTTGTAATAGCTTGTAACCTCTGCTTTGTGGAATAATATCTCCCGCAACAAGTGGTATTCGCCGCTGCGGGTAAGTTAGGTGTCAGCCACTGATAGCAGCAACTCGCCTTTTTTGGGTTATGTTCGCTCGGTTCCTGTGGGCTAGTAACTGATTGTTTGCGGTTCCTGATTGCCTCGCTACCTTCTCGACAAAGCGCTGAGTGTGGGAAATTGGTGACAAATTCGGCATCGACACCCAACAACTAGTATAAATACTAAGCTTATCCCACCTTCAGAAGTCTTACTCAAGCCAAATCTCACTTCCAGAAGTTCTGCCTGAGCCTAATCCCCCGTTCAAAAGTCCTACCTGAGCCTAATCCACCCTCTATTTCATAAGCCTACGTAAGTTTCCAGTCCCTACATCATAGCCTGAACCTCTACCTAGACTAATACGATCTGAGCCGCTCCGGTATCGTATCCATGGCCGCAGCCCTGATACGACCGACCATGGATCCATGGCGGAGCGGATCGGATCGTATCATAAAAGTGTTGAGCCGCTCCTCCATTGATCCCTGGTCGGTCGTATCAGGGGGTATCAGAGGGAGGTTGTTAAGGTGGGAGGTCGATCCCCCAACCTCCTAGATAAGATAGGATTCCGCAGAACTCTCACCACCAACTGAGCCGCCTCGGATAGTATCATAAAAGTGCACTTTTAAGATACAATCTGAGTCGCTCCGTCATGGATCCATGGTCGGTCGTATCAGGGTCGCGGCCCATACACCCCAACCCCTCTCCCAAGGCCCACCAGGCTGCTCACAGGTCTATCTCACCAAGGATCCATAGCTGGTGGCGTAAGGCGTGTTGTTGAGGTGGGGGCTCAATCCCCCAACCTCCTAGATAAGATACGATTCCTCCGAACTCTCATCACCAACCCCACCTCAACAACCCGCCTTACGCCACCAACTATGGATCCTGGGTGAGATAGCCCTGCGAGTAACCCGGCGGGCCTTGGCAGAGGGGTTGGGGTGTATGGGCCGCGGCCCTGATATGACCGACCATGGATCCATGGCGGAGCGGCTCGGATCGTATCATAAACGTACGAGCTACTTTACATAGCAACACTTGATCAGGATCCTCCTTCAATATACTGGTCACCTAGTAAGTAGTAATTAGCATATTCTCAAAGTAAGGTATCGTCTCCCACTCTTTTTTTAGTTTATTTTATGCAATAAAATTTATGTGCTAAAAAAAAGAATTTTGTTTGCTTATTTCCTTTATCCATGTTAATTTTCAATAATGTTGCAATAATTCTCCTGTGAAAAAATTAGCTGTCTTTAGTGTTTTTTTTTTTGCAAAGTATCGAACTGAGTTCCTCCAAAACCCGAAAATTAAATACCTTAGTTTAAACAATTAGCCCACGTGATCAAAAGACAAGTTTGAGACAACTCAATTAACTATAAATTTTTTATTCTAAGTAACATCATCTTTGTTTACCCGGAATCCTGAGACCAACCTTCTTCTCGCTAGCCGGTAAAGGCGGCCTACATTTCCAGTGACCGCATTGGTGGCTCGAGATAGTTCAACTATTTTCAGAAAAAGTAGAGCAACCTCCAAGCTGACCGTCGGATCGAGCGGTCAGAGTTATTTTTCTTATTAGCACACCATGTAACCTCTCATCTCTGTCTGGTTCTCTTGTACCCCGGACATCCCGTAATTTTAGGGCATGCCCGTTCCAACAGGACACCACTAGTATAAATAGGGGTGAACAATACCCGGGAGACATGCTGACTCGAATCCTCAAGCTTGATCACTCTAGCAGCGGTCTAGAATCTAATTCCTACTTAGTTACTTAGTCACCAACTAAGGCGACTTCGCTCCTGTAAACACACTTTTTTGATGATATAGTATTGCCCGCAGCAAGTGGTATTCGCCGCTGCGAGTAAACTTGGTCTTGCCGCTCTGCAGCATCTTCTCTTTTCTAGGTCACTTGTCTTAACCAAAAGTAGCCGGCAATCCTCAGTTCCTTTTCCCTCGTAGTGTGAGTTTGAGGTACATTTTGTGTGCCAACAATCTTGGTATTTGAGAAATTAAATTCACTCACATTGTGAGTTTGTCGATCAAAACTTATCCAACCTGAGTCGTATCTATTTTTTTTTATTTCTATGCATTTTTATGTATCGCATATGCATCATTCATGCAAGGCGTGCATGTTTCTTTTACGCGCTCGTTTTTAGCACCCATGAGTTTTGTATCACATATATCACTCGCACTTGTCGTACGGCTTATTGGTGTGACCGACAATAAAATCATGAAAGGAAAGGTTTGTCAAATTAGGTTAAGTGATACGTCGGGCAAGCATGAAATTAAAATTTAAAATTAAGTATTTTATAAATAAGTATTTCTAACTTACAAATTAAATGTATCTAATTTTTCGGAATTATTTAATGGGAGGAAATAAAGGCTCAAGTGTTGTTGTTGTTGTATTTAATGGGAGGAAATAATAAGTGGTACACTCATTGAGTTTCAATCCCATTAATGGTCGTTTATTCCTTTCCATTATAGCCAACCCCTCCAATAATCATTTGGACTTTTAATATTCTTAAAAAGAACTTTTATATAACCCAGTTCCCCTCCCCCTTTACAGCTAGCCTGGGAAAAGAAATCTCCGGAGAACTTCTCGGACGATATCTCCCAGAGATTCCTGCATTCATTCATGCAGTCAATTCGACAAGGATTACATCTGATGTTGCGCTTGAGACAAAGATATACCTCCATGTCATTTTTCCCCTTATATCTGTGGATTGTTTTATTATGTGTGTTACTCACTTGAATGTTAATTCACTTGCATGTACTCATACGAAGACCTAGGTTAACTATCTCACATTAGCGCATTGACGAGCCTACATTTCGTCGCCTAATTTAAAGTTAATCTTCAAAATACCTTAATAATAATATCTCTTATTTTTGGTAACATCAAGAATGAAAGTAAATATTAATATTTAGATTTTACCTAATTATGTAAAACCATGTCAAACGCCTAGAAAGCAACATAGAAAACTTGAACCACCGAATGAGAAATCTTGTGCACTCTCAAAACATATATGACAGGCGCCAGACTAACAATGAATAGTATTGGAAAAGCCCATGTAAACAGGCCCATTATTGGGCCCTCTTTATTTGTTCTTTTTATTCCTCTCCTTCTTTAGTCCCACATCATGTATATGTTAGACTCTTCTTCTCTCTCTCCTATATATATGTATTTTCTCCTTTGTATAAGATACATCAATACATAATACAAGTTTGGGCTTCTTTCTACATGGTATCAGAGGGAGGTTCCGATAACCTGCGGCTACATTTTTCCTAACCGATCAGTCCGCGCAGCTCTCTGCGACCTCCCCTTTCTTGTCCGCAGCCTTTCCCTTCTTCTTCTTCTTCTTCCCGTGGTTCCACCCCCCCCCCTCCCCCCCCCCCCTGGCTTCTTATAGCCATCCGGACTTCTCATCCACCCGCGCGGCCTCATCTTCAGCCCGCAGCGATCTCGACTGTGCAAACTCTTCGTGCTCGACATCCTTGCGTCAGCTCGCACTGCTTGCGACTAAAGTCGCCTGCTCGTGCTCGCCTGCGGTCTGCAGCCCACAGCGCCCTGCAGCCCTTGCAGCGATTGCAGCCCGCAGCGCCCTGCTTGCAGCGATTAACAGCCAGCAGCAATTGCAGCCCGCAGCGCCCTGCTCGCAGCTGATCCCAGCCCGCAGCATCCTGCTCGCAGCCGATAGCAGCCCGCAGCATCCTGATCGCGGCAGTAGCAGCCCGCAGCGCCCTGCTCGCAGTAGATCGCTGATCGCGCAGTCTTCCTCACAGCTCGCAGCTCGCCGCTTGCAGCTCGCCTGCGGTCTTCTCGCCCAGCTCGGCCTGCGGTCTTCTCGCCCAGCTCGCCTGCGGTCTTCTCGCCCAGCTCGGCCTGCGGTCTTCTCGCCCAGCTCGGCCGGCAGACAGCTCTTAGTCGCCTGTGTCGTGCTCCCTCTCTATCCCGCGTGAGTCATGTCCTCCATCGACTCCACCGCGAGCCCTTCTGTTGACCGCGCGGCTAGTTCCCCGGAACTCCGCGATGAACTTCGGATTACGACTATTTCCCTCTCTGGGAAGAAGAATTTTGTGCCTTGGGTTCACTCTGTTCGGAGGGTCCTCCAAGCCAAGGGCCTTGTGCTTCATCTTACCCAAGGACCTCCTTCTCCTACTACCGACGACTGGACACGGAACGATGGTCGCGTCCAGACCTGGATCCTTAATTCTATGGAGAGTGAGCCATACCAGATGATCATGTATCATGAGACCGCCAAAGCAATGTGGGATGAGCTCCACTCCTTGTATTCGGGCAAGGATAGTCTCCAACATCTATACGACATCATCACCGACCTTCAAGCTCTGGATATTGCCACGGCTATGGACATGACCTCCTTTGTGGCTCGTGCGAAGACTCTCATTGAGGCATGGATTCAGCACCAGCCCTCCACCATCGATCCCGCTGCTCAGCGCACCCAGAAGGAGGTTGTAGCCATTTCTATGATTATGGCCCGGGTCCCGCCACACCTTCAAAGTATCCGTGCCCAGATTCTCGCATCAGCGACTACTCCCTCCTTCTCGGACGTTTGCTCTATGTTACTTCGGGTGTCCCCTCCTCTCGAGACTCTGGCACCCCCCTCTCCAGCCCTTCTCCAGCAGACACCACCCCCCTTACTCCCCACACCGTTCTCTACTCGTGGTGGACGTACGGGCTACCGCGGCAGGGGGCGTGGTGGTCGGGGTCGGCCCCAGTGTTCCTACTGCGGCCGGGATGGTCACACTGAAGCAGTCTGTCACAAGAAACATGGTTATCCTCCCCGCCCACCAACTGCTGCTATTGCTGAGAGCTCCACCACCTCTGGTACTGACCTTGAGGCTGTTCGCCTTCAGCTGCAACATCTCCAGGGGTTGATCAACCCGCCTCCTGCTTCGGTTGCCTCCACCTCTACTACAGGTACGGCTTGTCTTTCCTTCAGTTCAAGGTGGATATTGGACTCCGGTGCCACACACCACATCACCTCCTTGCTGCCGCCAAGGTTCTCTGATGCTCCTCATCCAAAATCTATTACGGTGGCTAATGGCGCGACTGTTCCCGTCTCTGGATGCGCTGATCTCATGATCCACCCCTCTCTCTCTCTCCGCTCTACCCTTTATGTTCCCGCATCTCCGTTTAATTTATTATCTGTTGGCCGTCTGACTCATGATATGAACTGTTATATCACTTTCACCTCTTCTGGTTTTTTGATACAGGATCAGCAGACGGGGACTACCATTGGTAGGGGTCAACTGCTGAACGGGCTCTACCTCCTCGATATCTCTCCTACCATCCTCTCCTCTATCTCCTCCAGTGATTGGCACTACCGCCTTGGGCACGCTCCTCTACCCGTCCTCCAGAAGGCTCTTCCGGATATATCTCTTCCTGCTTTTAAATGTAATTCTTGCATTATTGGCAAACAGCCTCGCATTTCTTTTCCCGCACATTGTACCCGGAGCAGTGCTCCGTTTGATTTAATACATTCTGATATCTGGGGTCCTTACCGGGTTACTAGTATATCTGGTTATCGTTATTTCATAACTTTCATTGATGATTACTCGCGTACCACATGGCTTTATCTTCTACGTGATCGCTCCGAACTACCTCGCGTCTTTCGAGCATTCGTGCTCGAGACTCGTACGCAATTCTCCACAAATATCAAAACTCTCCGCTCCGATAACGCCCGCGAATATACTAGCCATGAGTTTACCAATCTATGCGCGGACTTTGGCATTATTCACCAAACATCGTGTCCCTACACCCCTCAACAGAACGGCGTAGCGGAACGGAAGAACCGTCATCTCCTTGATGTTGCTCGCTCTCTGATGCTTCACATGAACGTTCCTAAAATATACTGGAACTTTGCTGTCTCCACTGCATGCTTTCTTATCAACCGTCTACCTTCCTCGGTCCTCCAACATGTTACACCGTTCAGCCTATTGTTCCCCTCCACACCGGCCTTCCCTCTCACACCCAGGGTCTTTGGTTGTACGTGTTTTGTCCATATCCTGGGGCCTAATACAGATAAACTGGCTCCCCGGGCTGCTAAACACATCTTTGTTGGCTACTCCCGCACCCAAAAGGGGTATGTCTGTTATTCTCCGACATCCCGGAAGGTTTCGGTCTCCGCCGATGTTACCTTCCGGGAAGATCTACCCTTCTTCCCTTCTTCTTTACCACCAACCACTCCACCACCGTCCATTCCACGTCCTGCGCTTCCCATCAACAATCCAGACCACCATTCTGCCCCCCCTCCTGTGGCTATCCCTCCAAAGCCCCCCGTCATCCAGGTATACACTCGCAGAACTCCGCCCTCCGTTGCCCCTATGCAGTTAGCCCCGACCACGGCTTCTCCGCGCTCTGCTGATCCGATGCCCGCTTCTACTGCTCATCCCATAGCCAACTATGTGTCGCTACACCGGCTTTCCCCCCACCTTCAAACATTGGCTACTTCTCTATCCTCGATTTCTATTCCTAACTCTGTTCAGGAAGCTCTTCAACACCCTGGCTGGCGTGCGGCTATGGAAGATGAAATGGCGGCTCTTTGGGCTAACCGGACCTGGAATCTCGTGCCCCTTCCTTCTGGTCAGAAACCGGTTGGATGCAAATGGGTGTTTGTCATCAAGCATGCTTCCGATGGAACCATCGACCGGCTTAAAGCCCGTCTGGTTGCTCGAGGCTTCACCCAACAACAGGGTCTCGATTATGAAGAGACTTTCTCTCCCGTGGCAAAGCTCAACACAGTTCGCATTCTCATCTCGGTGGCTGTCCACCGACAATGGCCTTTGCTTCAACTCGATATCAAGAATGCGTTTCTGAATGGTGATTTACAAGAGACGGTTTATATGCATCAACCTCCCGGGTTTGAGACCACGGGGGAGCCTCGGGTGTGTCATCTTCTAAAATCACTCTATGGTCTCAAAAAATCTCCTCGGGCATGGTTCGACAAGTTCAGTAAGGTTCTCCGGGAGGTTGGATTTACTCGGAGCTCTGCTGACTTCTCATTATTCACTCGTCACCAGGCATCGGGTACGGTTCTCCTATTAGTTTATGTTGACGACATCATCATCACTGGGGATGACTCGAACGGAATACAGGCTGTTAAGCAACATCTGGGGACTGTTTTTCAAACCAAAGATCTAGGACGTCTTCAGTACTTCCTCGGGCTCGAGGTCGCCAGACGATCCGATGGATTGGTCCTATCTCAGCGAAAATACTGCCTAGATCTCCTTCATGATGCGGGTTATTCCGGCTGCAAGCCTGTAAACACTCCTATGGATGTAAATCACAAGATATGTGCTCAGGCCTCGGAATCAGATCTTCTTCTACAAAATCCTGAATACTACCGGCGTCTAGTTGGGAAACTAATCTACCTAACCGTAACAAGACCTGATATATCCTTCGCAGTGGGCATCGTCAGTCGGTATATGCACTCTCCTCGGACCTCTCATCTCCAAGCTGTCGAGCGGATTCTCAGATACCTCAAAACAGCTCCTGGCCAAGGATTGACCTATAAAACGTCATCGATAATCCCAACATTGGTGGCATATTCCGATGCCGATTATGCAGGATCTCTCGATGATCGAAGATCCACTAGTGGATTCTGCACATACTTTGGAGGACATCTGATCACATGGCGGAGTAAGAAACAAGCAGTGGTGGCTCGATCCTCAGCAGAAGCAGAGTATCGGGCAATGGCTTCCGTTGTCTCAGAACTCACATGGATTGAGAGTCTCCTTACCGACCTTGGTGTAAGACTTTCTTCACCTGCGCTCCTCTTATGTGATAGTCAAGCGGCTATACATATTGCCAAGAACCCGGTCTTCCACGAAAGAACAAAGCATATTGAGGTCGATTGTCATTTTATTCGTGAGAAAGTTCAGATGAAGAAGATCGAGGTAAAACATGTTCCTGGCACTGAACAAATTGCGGACATCCTCACAAAGGCACTATCAAGTACTCTCTTCTATCAGTGCCTATCCAAGCTTGGCGCATACGACTTGTACGCTCCAGCTTGCGGGGGAGTATTGGAAAAGCCCATGTAAACAGGCCCATTATTGGGCCCTCTTTATTTGTTCTTTTTATTCCTCTCCTTCTTTAGTCCCACATCATGTATATGTTAGACTCTTCTTCTCTCTCTCCTATATATATGTATTTTCTCCTTTGTATAAGATACATCAATACATAATACAAGTTTGGGCTTCTTTCTACAAATAGGTTGTGAATTTCATTAAACATAGACTAAAATTCACCAAGAAAGAGAGGGTGCAAACGTTGAATGTTGGAGACACATCGGTATGGGCTTTTCATATTAGTTTTAATATGTCAATGGAAATATCGGGTTTTAATATTAAATTATTTGTGTACATAATAATTTTAATTTATATATATATATTGATATATTAACAATTAAACATTTATTAAAATTCTAAATCTACCAAATTAGTATACATTTTATGTTAAACAAGTAATAACAGTATAATATAGGGAAGAAAGTCAAAGGATGCAGGAGGTCGTCAACCGAAGATAAGAAACTCTCAGTCCAAAATCCAAAATCAAGCATAATTGATGTCGACTACGAACAGGAGTATGGAAGAAAGATAGAGGAAGTAGAAAGAAAGTCGAGAGCTAAGGTACAAAACAACCTAGGCAACGACACAATTTCGTTTTGTTGTCTATTAAATCACATACACTAAATAATATTAAATAAAAAGTAAGTTGATATACCGTCGGGATATATTGACCAAAATATCGATCAGTAGTTAATATATCGGGTAATATATTCCAAAAGAATATTTTGCAATAAAAATATCGGAAACGTGTCATTATGTTCTTTATACTGGTCGGCATGTCAGTCATGCCGACAGATATCCACAACACCGCTAGGAAGAGAAAGTGATTCGCCTCGAGAAGAGCACCCAAACCCTAAAAAACAAGAGTGCATCCTCCAAAACACTGAACTCCAAAACCAACCATGTTGGGACAAGGTAATAAGGTTAGATGCACGAGATTTTGAGGGACAACTAGAGTTAGAGGATAGTTTAGATTGTTGTGATCGAATGGAGTTATTTGACCTAGAAGTAGATGTCTATTAATAGAAAAGTTGAATATGTCACTTTTTCATGGGACGAGCGCTAATCTGGAAAAGACACCTAGAACAAACAAGATTTAACTTAAAATGGCCATATTAGCACATGGATAGAATTTAAGGTAGTTGCAGAAACTTATGCAACCTCAAATTATCTACACAGACCATAGTATCGAAGTTCGATGATCTACTACAACATAAATTTTATGTAGATGAACATAAGAGTCAGTGTGGTTCTTCAATCTAGACTAGATATGTCTTGCAAGCAAAATGGGCTCTAATATTCTATTAGGGACCAACTGGAACTAGACGACTATCAAGATTTTGGTGAAATTTTTAATAGAGCCCACGGTCATTACATAAAGGACTTCTGGGCTTAGTTCTACTCATAGACCAACTGAAGTGACCACCCGAACTTCATACTTGAGGCTTCTATAGACAAATATATTACAGGATCCACTAGCAACCTTACTCCTACCTCATCTAAAGGTAAGGATATTATAAGATCTCTACCCATCCTGATACGAATGGAGCGGATCCGGTTGAAGGAACGTGTTTCACGCGCATCTACAGTAGGCACGCAAAAGGAACGGAGGCGGCATGAGCCCGTGGAGTACTTTGCGGGCCTTGCACCTATTTATTATTTTGCATTTTATTTTGTAACGTCAATTTTTTGTGTACGGACGATCGGCCTCTGTGGATCTCTCCCTAAATAAGGGAGATATGAGAATTATTGTAGTATGCTTGGTTTAATTGGATTTTGAATTGGAATGGAGGAGGTCTGACCCAGCGGAACTCTCCTGTTTGCCCTAGCCGACTCTCGCTCCCGCTCACTTCTTTCTCACGCGTTACTCGCCCCCCCCTCCCCCCCCCCCCCCTCTCTAGTCCTCCCCACTACACGCGGCTAACAACTGGTCCAACCTGCTCTTGAGCGCCGCCATCGCCGCGTCGCGCCTTCCGTCGTGCCGGCCCGCCGTTGTTCTTCCATCCAGATCCGTCGGGCCGCTGCTCGCAGTGCTCACAGTCTTCCCTGGCTTTCGCCTCCTCCATACTCACGGCTTCTCTCTGCGGCCCCGTCGCATGCCCCCCACCCGCAGCATGACGCATGACTCCGATCCGGCCTCCCCCACGGCGGCTCTCTTCGACCGCCACGATCGGGTCGATACGACCTTCTCGGACCTCCAAGTGGAGACCCGTGACATCCACGCCCTCCTCCCAGCCCACCCTCCGACCCCAGCTCCTCTGCCGATCCAGCAGCAAGCCATCGCGGCGTCGTCCAACAGCCCCGGTGTTGAAATTATTGAAGTGAAAGTGGCAATCTGACCGACAGACCGCGCGGCTTGTGACGGCCTGTGCGGACTGTCCGCACGGACAGGTGTGGCGACTAGCCAGCTCGGCTAGTGTTCAGCAGTGAGCTTGTTCCCGGGATGAAACTAGGCGAATAGGTTTGTTATCCGTGGGGAGTTGCGACCTCATTTGGAGTACGCAAAGTCCGGCTGGTCGCGGACTCTTCTGGAGCCTTGGTCTTGTTCTTTGGAGCGGTTGGTGTGGACCACGGAGTTCGACTATTAACGTGGACTAGATTGAGTTCGCCGGTTAGTGCGGACTGCTGTTTGAGTCCGCCGGTTTGGAGTCCGTGCCATGGACTCTTGGTGGTGTGGACTTGGTCTTGTTTTGTACCAAGTCTGGTTGTGCTCAGTCCGGAGAGTTCGCCGGGTTGTGCGGACTGCTTCTCTATTCGCCGAGTTCGGCAGCTTGTCAGCTTGGTGCTCTAGTTGCGGGCTCGGAGTGTGCAGACTGGAGCAGTGTCCGCAGGGTGTGCGGAATGGAGCTGTGTCCGCAAGGTGTGCGGACTGGTGGTTGTATCCGCAATATCCGCAGGTGTGGCGGACAGGTCTTGGTCTTAGCCTTGTGGTGTTCAAGGAGGATGAGTTTTTTATCCGGCCTTGATGGTGCGACCTTGGCGGACTAGCTATCCGGCCTAGTAGGGGCGACAAGGCGGACTAGTTTTGTGTCCGCACTGTGCGGATACACTTTGTGATCGCCGCGAGATGAGTGGTGATCTTATCGGCTAGGGCGGTGACCGCATTCCTCTCCGCACCTATAAATAGGATCCCCTGTCACATCATAATTATCGAAGAGTGAACAGTAAGTGAGCTCGGGTTGCTTGTTGCGGACAGGTTTTTGTATGCGCGCAGTTTGAGAAGTTAACCGGTTTTGCAATTGTAGATTGTGCGGCAAGCGCTGAGAAGCCAGAGACTTGGTTCTGACTTGCGTCAGGGATCAGCACGGATAGTTGCAGATACAATTGGCGGTTAGCAGCAGGTCGCGACTTGCGACCAGTTCAATAAGGTTGTCAGCTTCTGTCGGTCTGTCTGTTCAGTTCGGCAGCAGCTGTTCGCGGTTTATCTGGCGGCTAGGCGACCTCGCGATTAGGCAGCTTGCAGATTGCGAACAGAGTTCTTCAGCTTGGAATAACGGATTGTCCGTGCGGTTAGGTTGTGGTCTAGCGACCTGACGTTTCAGCGGACTCCTTAGTACAGCTCGGTAGAGTCGGCGGTTACTCTTTCTATCCGCCCGACTAGTTTTTTGTCTTGTATGTTTTTGCTTCCATCGGGTATATCGGCGAATCATGTCTCGTCATATATGCATCGCAGTGTAAAGAAGATTATTAGTACAAGATTTCCTTATTCTTTCATTTGCATCTGTTTTATTTGACTTGGTTTGGGTTGAGTATTCCTGGGACCTGATTCCGTTTTTTCGCATTTCACAAATTTTTACATGGTATCAGAGGGAACAGAGGTTTGAGCAGTGATCAACCATCAAAGTTGTTTTTTGCTTCTGGAAGTTAGTAGACCAGTGTTTGCGCAATGGAAGAAGGTTTTACAAGAGGTCTTGGAATTGAACTTTTGACGCCGACCAACTTCAAGAAGTGGAGGTCGTGCATGGAAAGTTATCTTCTGGGCGATGACCTTTGGGAGGTCGCCTGTGGAGATGAAAGACAAGAAGTGACTGCTGCCGCTGGCAATGCTGAAGCGGTGAGAGCTTGGAGGAAGAAAAACGCGAAGGCGGAGTTTACTCTCAAGCGGGCTATCTCACCGGAACTCTTTGACCACATCATAGGATGTCGGTCAGCTGTTGAGATTTGGACTTCCCATGATGGGTTGTTCAATAACAAGAATGTAGCGCAGCTACAGTTCTTAGAGAATAAGTTGGCGAGAGCCACTCAGGGAAATCTGTCCATCTCAACATTCTTCCTGAAGATGAAGAACTTGTGTGCTGAGATTTTAGCATTAGATCCTGATGAGCTTATTTCAGAGGCGAAACTCAAGAGGTACATAATCCGCGGATTGCGGAAGGAATATGTTGTCTTCGTAACTTCTGTTCAAGGTTGGGCCACTCAGCCGACACTGCTGGAGCTGGAGAACCTGCTGGCTTCGCAGGAAAGCCTAGCAAGGAAGATAGTTGGAGTCACTATCTCTGGAGGAGATAGTGAGGCGCTCTTCTCAGGGAAGAAGAGGAGGTGTGAGAAGAAGAAGTCATCTGCGGGCGATGGTCCTTCTACTTCATATCAGCAAGAGAGTAATGTTGCTCCTAAGCGGGATTGGAAGAAGATGGAGGGGCTAAGGTGCTACAGATGCAATCTGTCTGGTCACTTCAAGAAGGACTGCAAGGTGAAACTTCAGTCAGGGCACGTTGCAGGAAAAGAGGGAGTTGGTTCCAGTGCTGAGGAAGGAGGATGGGGGAATGCGTTCATGACGGACACGTGTGTCTGTGCTTTGTCCACCATCAACTACCAAGATGACTGGATCGTGGACTCACGGTGTGGTCATCACCTCACCGGGGATGAGTCAAAGTTCTCTTTTTTGCAGGTGTACTCAGATAACGAAGTTTTTATTACTGTTGATGATATAGTTCATGCAGTCGAGAAGGAGGGTGTCGTTTCCTTGGGTAGTGATAAGGGTCCACTCACCTTGAGGAGTGTTTATCACGTGTCGGGCATGAAGAAGAACTTCTTCTTAGTGACCAATGCAGTGGATGCGGGCTATCACGTTCTGTTCGGCCCGACAGAAGTGAAGTTTCTCCGCAACGTCTCAGCGTTGAAGGCTGATGTTGCTCATGTAGGAAGAGAGTTAAGGACTTGTTTGTGTTATCAATAAGTTCCCATGTTTATCAGATAAGAGCCAATGATAGCGCTGCTATCTGGCACGAGAGGCTGGGACATGTCGGGATGGATAAGTTGAAAGCTATGTCGGTAAGAAGCCTTGTGAAAGGCTTGCCAAAATTATCATCCTTCGGCGATGGTCATGTCTGTGTTGGGTGTCAATATGGTAAGGCATATCACCTACCATTTGACAAGTCACAGACCAAGTGTAAAGCACCATTGGAGTGTATCCATGGTGATCTGATAGGACTGACCGTCACCGCCAGTCTTGAAGGCAGCAAATACATGTTTGTGTTGATTGATGATTATACTATGTACACATGAGTGTACTTCATGAAGGAGAAGACGGACGCGTTCCAATTGTTCGTGGAGTTCAAGGAGCTGGTTGAGGGTCAGCTTGGCCTGCGAATTAAGAAGTTGAGAACAAAAAACGGAGGTGAGTTCGTTTCAAATGAGTTCTCTAACTTCTACAGGAAGCACGGAATCCGGAGAGAGCTCACTTGTGCACATACTCCACAATAAAATGGAGTAACAGATCGGAAGATCTGTCATCTGACGGAGACCTACAAGTGTTGGCTTCATGCCAAAGGCATTCCTAGGTCCTTCTGGGCGGAAGGGATGGTCTGCGCGGCATATGTAATCAATCGGATGTCTCTGAGTCCGATCAATATGAAGTCACCTTATGAGCTGATGTTTAAGGAGAAGCCCAGCGTTGAACACCTTCGGGTGTTTGGGTCGACCTGCTATGTACACGTTTCGGATGCTCTCAGAATTAAGTTGGATGTGAAGGTGAGGAAGCTTGTCTTTGTGGGCTATGACGAGAGAAAGAAGGGATGGAAGTGTATGGATCCTGCCACGAAAAAGTTTGTTGTTTCCAGAGACGTTATCTTTGACGAACTGACGTCGTATGGAGGTAGCTCATCTGTGGAGCTACAGGAAAGCAGGTCAGACGGCGGGCAAAAGGAAGCTACTAAGGATCTCCCGATGGAGCTGTCTGTGTCACCAGGAGCTCCAGGTGTTTTTAGCTCCGGGGCAGAGGCTTCTGGTTCAGTAAGTAGGGGGAGTGATGCTCCAAGTGCCCGGGAACGGAGCTGGTTCAGAAGAAGCAGCGGAGGTAGTGAGTCGTGGTCAGGTTCTTCAGAGGTCGAAGAGGACCATCAAACCACCAGCTCGTTACAGCGATGGGAACATGGTGAGCTTTATCTCTTGTTTCTTCGCAGGCCCTTTGGACGAGCGAGAGCCTTTTAGCTTTGAAGACGTCACTAGAGTCAAAGAGTGGGATAATGTCATGGATGAGGAGATGACTGCCCTCAGAAGGAACGAGACTTCAGATCTTGTGCCCAAGGTCGATGGCGTTACTCCTGTGACATGCAAGTGGGTGTATAAGCTGAAAAGAAGGCGGATGGAAGTATCGAGCGATACAAGTCTCGGCTTGTAGCTCGAGAGTTCTCCCAGCAGTACGGAGAAGATTATGAGGAAACGTTTAGTTTTGTTGCAAAAATGACTTCAGTACGGGTGGTGATTGCCTTGGCGGCTTGCCAAAGTTGAAAGATGTGGCAGCTTGATGTAAAGAATGTTTTTCTTTATGGAGAGATTGACAAAGACATCTTCATGGTTCAGTCACCGGGGTACGTATCTGAAGATCATCCAGGACACGTCTGCAAGCTCAGGAAGAATCTTTATGGCTTGAAGCAAGCACCACGGGCATGGTACGGGAGATCGCAGAATACCTCCAGTTCTGCGGTTATTTTGCCTCTGACTCAGATTCAAGCCTGTTCATAAGAAGAAAGGGGAGATTCATGCTTTGGTATTGTTGTACGTTGACGATATGATCGTCACGGGGAACTCTGAGGCGGAGGTAGCTAGGCTCAGGGCAGAGCTGGCTATTCGTTTCGAGATGAAGGACTTGGGTGAGCTTCACTACTTCCTTGGACTCGAGGTGGAAAGGAGAAAGAGCGGCATACTTGTTTCCCAAAGAGGCTATATAGAACGGATCGTTCAGCGGTTCGGCATGCAGGAGAAAAAAAGTTGCTCTACTCCACTGGATATTGGTCTCAAGCTTCGACGAGATGAGGGGAGGATTCCTCCAGATCCCTTGGTGTTCCGGGCTCTAGTTGGGAGTCTTATATACTTGACGATTACGAGGTCAGACATTGCTTATGTTGTAGGCCGAGTAAGTCGATATATGGCTGAGCCCCGGAAGGCTCATCTGGTGGCGGCGAAGAATATCTTGAAGTACGTAAAGACAACTTCTGATATGGGCCTCCTTTATTGGAGAAACACGGGCTTCAACCTGCACGGTTACATAGATGTTGATTATGAGAGAGACTCAGACGATCAGAAGTCGACATCTGGTTATGTTTTCACATGTGGATCAACAGGTATCTCATGGTGCAACAAAAAGCAAGATTTTGTGTCTGTCTCTACTACGGAAGCGGAGTACAAGGCTTCGAGCTTGTCAGCTCGGGAAGACATCTAGCTTAGGAGGCTAGTAGAGGACATCCATGAAGAAGTGCGAGAACTCACTCTGCTTCGCGGTGACAACGAAAGTGCTCTTAAACTGGTTAACAATCCAGTTTGTCACGCGCGGACCAAGCATATTGAGATTGAGCATCATTTCATTCGGGAGAAGGTGTTGAAGGGGTCTCTTATGGTTGGGCATGTGCGGAGCGAGGACAATATTGCGGATATCTTCACAAAGCCGCTATCGAAGGGGCCATTTGTTCGGTTACGGGGACTGCTTGGGCTTGTTTCTACTTCTCACTTCAAGGGGGAGTGTTGAAATTATTAAATTGAAAGTGGCGGTTTGACCGGCAGACTGCGCGGCTTGTGGTGGCCTGTGCAGACTGTCCGCGCGGACTGCGTGGACAGGTGTGGTGATTATCCAGCTCGGTTAGTGTTCAGCAGTAAGTTTGTTCCCAGGATGAAATCGGGCGGATAAGTTTGTTATCCGCGGGGAGTTGTAAACTCATTTGGAGTACGCAAAGTCCGGCTGGTCGCGGACTCTTCTGGAGCTCACAGGTTCGGCTTGGTCTTGTTCTTTGGAGCGGTTGGTGTGGACCGCAAAGTTCGTCGGTTAGTGCGGGCTGGTTTGAGTTCCCCGGTTAGTGCGGACTGGTGTTTGAGTCCGCCGGTTTGGAGTCCGCGCCATGGACTCTTGGTGGTGTAGACTTGGTCTTGTTTTGTACCAAGTCTGGTTGTGCTTAGTCCGGAGAGTTTGTTGGGTTGTGCGGACTACTTCTCTATCAGCCGAGTTCGGCAGCTTGACAGCTTAGTGTTCTAGTTGCAGGCTCGGAGTGTGCGTACTAGAGCAGTGTCCGCAGGGTGTGCGGACTAGAGCTGTGTTCGCAAGGTGTGCGAACTAGTGGCTGTATCCGCAGGTGTGGCGGACAGGTCTTGGTTTTGGCCTTGTGGTGTTCAAGGCAGATAAGTTTTCTATCCGTCCATGATGGTGCGACCATGGCGGACTAGCTGTTTGGCCTAGTCGGGGAGACAAGGCGGACTGGTTTCGTGTCCGCGCTGTGCGGATACGCTTTGTGCTCGCTTGGAATAACGGGGTGTCCGCGCGGTTAGGTTGCGGCCTGGCGAACTGACGGTTTTAGCGGACTCCTTAGTGCAGCTCGGCAGAGTCGGCGGTTACTCTTTCTGTCCGCTCAACTAGTCTTTTGCCTTGTATGTTTTTGCTTCCTTCGGGTACATCGGCGAATCAAGTCTCGTCATGTATGTCTCGTAGTGTAAAGAAGATTATTAGTACAAGATTTTTTTGTTCTTTCATTTACATCTGGTTCATTTTACTTGGTTTGGGTTGAGTGTTCCTGCGACCTGATTCCCGTTTTCCGCATTTCACAAATTTTTACACCCGACGACTTCCCGGTCGGCGACCATCATATGCCTAAACTCTCCTCGGCCGCCCTCCGCCGCCTCGAAATACCGGTCTTCGACGGGACCAACCCCTTGGGTTGGCTCGCACGGGCCGAGCACTATATTGACAGGCACACCCACGGCTCAAATGGTTTCCCTCGCCACAATTTACATGGAAGGATCAGCCCTTCATTGAGTCTGTTGGCCTTGTCATGGCCGCTACTCAAGGATGAGTTGAACTGCCGCTACGACAACCGTCACGTCGGCAACCCGTATGAGCGCTTGAGCAACGTTCGCCAAGCCGACTCTGTGGATGCTTACATAGACGACTTCATCGAGGTGGTCACACGCATCCCCGGCCTTTCATCGGACAACTACCTGGGCACGTTCCTCGCCGAGTTGCGGCCACACATCTGTAACCGTCTGCGGGTCCACGATCCCACCACCCTATCTCGCGCAATGGAACAGACGCGTTTTGTGGAGGCAGATTTCGCCACCGTAGCAGCAGCAGCACCCGCTGCCCAGTTTACACCGACTCTTTCAGCCACCTCCCGGCTCGCCGCTCCCCGGTCGCCGCCCCCACTTGCTCAGACAACTACGGATAGTGCCCCCCTGTAGGTCTCCCCCCGCCACAGTCGCCTCCACAGTCGCATCCGCCGCCACCACGGGCTCGCCCCCCTCCCTATCGGATCTCTCATCAAGAGTACCTTGACCTTCGGGGGAAGGGTCTCTGTTTTCGCTGCAAGGGCCCGTACTCGCCTACCCATGAGTGTCCCAATAGGGACCTCCGGATGCTCTTAGGCGCCGAGTAAGAAGAGAATGTCATGGCCGACTTTGAGGCCCTCGAGCTCGATGATGATGGGCCCAATTTAGCCGGACCAGGATCCACCTTCCAGCGCTTGGAGGTCTCTTGTTACTCGGTGCACGAAATCACCGGCTCGTGCAACATGAAGCTGGCGGCCACCCTGTTTCAGACACCAATGGTACTCATGATATATAGCGGCCTCCACATGCTCTCCGCCTTCCGGTGACTCCAGCATCAGGCTTCCATGTCTCCCTCGGCGATGGCCGTCGTGGCTGCAAGCCGGCCGGTGCGTCGGCCTACAATTTTCTATTCGCACATACTCGGGTTCTGCAGATTTTTATGTCTTCGGTCTTGGCGGGCTTGACATGATACTGGGCGTGTCCTGGCTGCGCACACTTGGGGATTGTAAGCACAATTGGGGACAGCTGACGATGGGCTTTGAGGCAACAGACGAGGTTCATCATCTGCAGGGCAATCCCTCCCTAGCTTATTCCCCGGCCGGCCTCTGACCCATTATTCGCACACTCGACCCGAATCTCAGCGTCCTCCTTTGGCACATGGAACTGGGTTTTGACCCGACACCGTCACAAGTACATCTAGACGTCCAGCGCCTCCTCGACAACTATCCGACAGTTTTCTCTGTTCTGCATGGGCTACAACTGTTGCGGGCGTCCGACCACAACATCACACTGCAGCCCAGCGTAACGGCAGTTTTGGTTCGTCCTTATCGATATAGCCATTATGACCAGAAGAACGCCATGGAGGCCATGGTGGCTGAGATGCCGAGTGCAGGCATTATCCATCCGAATGTCAGTCCCTTCTCCATGCCGATTTTGCTCGTGCGAAAGGACGGCAGTTGGCGGTTTTGCGTCGACTAAAGGGAGTTGAACAAGATCACAGTGTCGGACAAGTGCCCCATCCCCATCATCCAGGAGCTGTTGGATGAGCTACGGGGTGCTCACTATTTTTCCAAGTTGAATTTACACCCGGGCTACCACCAGATCCGCGTGCGAGCAGAAGACGTGCCCTAGACGGCCTTTCGGACGCATGATGGCCACTATGAGTTCCTCGTTATGCCATTTGGCCTGACAAACGCCCCAGCCACCTACCAGTCCATCATGAACGACATCTTCTGGCAGCACCTGCGTAAGTTCATCCTGGTTTTCTTTGACGACATTTTAGTTTATAGTTTTTTTTAGCATCTTTACCTGGCCCACCTCGCCACAGTCCTCCGCCTCCTGGCCTCCCACCAGCTTGTGGCCCATCGAAAGAAGTGTACTTTCGGTCAGGCTCAAGTCAAGTACCTGGGTCACATCATCTCCACCAAGGGCTCGGCCATGGACCCGCAAAAAATCAAGGTTGTCCTGCACTGGTTGACGCCCACGAGCCGTCGGGCCATACGGGGATTTTTGGGACTCACCGGCTACTACCGCCGCTTCATCCGCGGCTACGGGGTCATGACACGATCACTGAGAGACCTCCTGAAGAAGGAGGTGCCCTTCCTGTGGGATCTATGTTATTAAAGGAACGCTTCAGGCGCGCCTAAGGCTCAAGGATCACCAGGCGCAGAGGTTTGCCTCTGTGCGCCTTTAGAATATAAAAGGGGTGCTTAAGTGAGATTTTTGTTGTAATTTTTTTGTATAAAAAGTTAAGAAAAAAATAATGTAAAAACATTATTGATTTAGTATTTGTGAAAGATAATCGTTGAGACTTAGATATGATGCAAGTGATCATATTGATTATATTTTTTAAGAGATGTAAACGATAATAATAAATGATTAATTAGTGGACTAGATGAAAAATTTGATCAAGAAGCTGAAATGATGTATTATGCGGTTTATTAAAATGGATGTGGTTGCATCTTGTCATCGTCAGGCACGCGCCTGCACCTTGGGCCTTGCGCCTAGACTCCAAGACCCATTTGCGTCTTGGTGCGCCTTTAATAACTAAGTGTGGGATGCAACCGCCCAGGAGGCCTTCTACAGCTTGCATCGCGCTCCCGTGGCGGCACCGGTCCTGAGTATGCCTACTTTTTTCAAGCCATTCGTCGTGGAATGTGATGCTTCCGAGAGAGGGATCGGCGCATTTCTCATGCAAGAAGACCGCCTCATTGCTTATTACAGCAAGGCTTTTGTCGACCGGCAGAAGGTAGCTTCCGCCTATGACAGCGAGCTACATGCTCTGGTGCTAGCAGTACAACATTGGCGATCGTATTTACTTGGGAGGCCCTTCACCGTCAGGACCGACCACCGCGGCTTGAGGCACCTATGGATCCAGAAGGTCTCCATCCCGGCGCAGCAACTCTGGATAGCCAAGCTCTTGGGCTTACCAGTTTTCGATTGAGTACGAGATCGGGCGTATGAACTCGACTGCGGACGCCTTATCCCACCGCGAGCTGGGCGGCACCTTGGCGGCGATCTCACTTTGACAGTGGCGAGACGTGGAGGTCCTTCGAGAGAAGATACGGGTCGGATCCCCGTTACAGTTGCATGATCAACGAGTAGCGGAGCGCGCCAGATACCCACCCTCCTTTTCGACTAGTGGGCGGCAGACTTTACTACCACGACCGCCTGGTCCTCCCAGCATCTTCACCATGGATACCACAGCTACTCGAGGAGTTCCATTCTGCACCGACAACCGGGCACTCAGGAGCCTATCCGACCTATCGACGATTGGCACCCACCCTCTACTGGCGGGGCATGATGAGACGGTACAACAGTTTGTGGCCAACTATTTGGTCTGTCAAAGGGTCAAATACCAGACCCTCGCCCCCGTCGGCCTACTACAGCCTCTGTCGGTGCCCAATCAGGTTTAGGAGGATATCGAGATGGATTTCATTACCCTCCTTCCACGCTCCCAGGGATACGACTGTCTTCTGGTGTTGGTTGACCGCCTCTCTAAGTATGGGCACTTCATACCCGTCAAGCACCCCTACACGGCGAGCTCGGTAGCGCGGGTCTTCATTGGCAAAGTCGTGCGCTTGCACGGGTTTCCCCGCTCCATCGTCAGCGATCGCAACTCGGTGTTCATGAACACCTTCTAGCGGGAGTTGTTTCGCTTACAGGGGACGAAGCTGCGATTCAATACGACATATCATCCTCAGTCTAACAGACAGAAGGAGATCCTCAACCGCTGCGTGGGCACGTACCTTCGTTGCTTCGTTACCGAGCAGTCCCGCCAGTGGACTCGGTGAGTGGCATGGGCAAAACTGTGGTACAACACCTCCTACCAGTGGGCGGCAGGTATCACCCCCTTCCAGATAGTTTATGGGTGGCCGCCCCCGACTATACCGGTCGGACTCGCCGGAGAATGTCAGGTTCAAGCGTTGGCCGAGGATTTATAGGATCGGGATGAGGCCCTACGGCAATTGAAGCATCATCTCCATCGCACCCAGGAGAGAATGGCCCAGCAGGCAAACCGACACCGCCGCGGGTCCACCTCTCACCTAGCGAGCACATTTTCGTCAAGCTACGGCCACATCATCAAAGTTCTTTGACCGGTCGCCTCCACCCCAAGCTCTTTGTACGGTACTTTGGCCCCCTACTGGTCGTGGAGAAGATAGGCGAGGTGGCATACCGCTTGCATCTCCTGCCAGACAGTCAAATCCATCTGGTATTTCATGTGTCGCAGCTGAAGCGGGCGTTGGGAAACCACCCCCTCCAAGATTCCTTGCACGAGGACTTGGATAGCGAAGTCACCCCACGTTATGAGCCTGAAGTTGTGTTGGGCAGCCGCACTGAGCAGGTTCAGGGCCAACCCGTGAGGCAAGTCCTCATTCAGTGGAAGGGACAAGACAAGGACGAGGCGACATGGATTTTGGCGGAAGATGTGAAGACCCGGTTTCCTGGTTTTGACCTTGAGGACAAGGTCGTGGAGAACCCCGGGGTAGTTGATACGAATGGAGTGGATCCAATCGAAGGAAGGCGTTTAGCGCATGTCTACACTAGGCACGCGAAAGGAACGGAAGCGGCATGAGCCTGTAGAGTACTTGGCGAGCCTTGCACCTATTTATCTTTTTGCATTTTATTCCGTAGCGTCTATTTTTTGTGTACGGTCGATCGGCCTTTGTGGGTCTCTCCCTATATAAGAGAGATATGAGAACTATTGTAGTGTGTTTGGTTTAATTGGAATAGAGGAGGTCCGACCCAGCAGAACTCTCATGTTTTCCCTAGCCGACTCTCGCTCCCGCTCACCTCTTTCTCACGCATCGCTTGAGACCCCCCCCCCAGGTCGTCGCTCCTTCTGTTTCAAGAGACTTTTGTTGTTGCAAATGAATGAAATTGAGACACAAATCTTCTGAATGCCCTTGTAGGCAGTTTGTAGCGGTCATAGAACCTGAAGACTACCATCGACCCGAGTATGGAGTCTTTTTGAATGAATCCCAAGTCGAACTCGAAGTTGAGGGAGAATACACTGACCAGTTCATTTGTGTTCTTTAATATAAGCTCGCGTAGTTCCAACACTCATAGTTCAAAAAAAGATGGAACGCGGCACATGTATGTGTTGACGGCAAAGCAATAAATAAAATCACTATTAAATATTGTTTTTCAATCCACATATTGGATGATATGCTAGACATACTCGGTGTTCAATTATTTTTTTCAAAAATAGACATAAAAGTTCCTACCACCAAATCTAGATCTCTGGAGATGAATGGAAGACTGATTTCAAAAACAAGGATTATATGAGTGGTTAGTAATTGTTTTGGCATCTTCAGTGCACTTAGCAATTTTATGTGATTAATGAATCAAGCCCTTATACCCATGATAAGAGTTTGTGTTGTAGTATATTTCGATGATATTTGGTATGTAGTACAGACTATTACCAGTATTTTGGCAACCTTCGGCAGGTTCACAGATCCTCCAAAAAAATAAGTTATATGTAAACTTAAGAAGTACAATTATCACCGATAGTTCAACCTTTTTAGGGTACACAACATCATCTGAAGGCATCAAAGTGGATCAAGAAAGGGTCCAAAACATTCAGTCATGGTCGAGTACCAAAACCACTACCAAGGCCTAAGGATGTCACAAATTAGCTTCATCACAATGTCGATTCATTAGGAATTTAGTATTCTTATTCAACATTTTAAGAGTCCCCTGACATGTCCGACAAGACTGACAACATGTCGCTTTTGAGAGCAAAACAACATTTTTTCTAAAAAAAACTGCCTTTTCTAAAATAAAAGCTGGTATATCTGTTTTTTCCGATAAATTGGCTGACACGACTTTTGAGTATATCAACTTTTTTTAATATATTAGCAGTATATGTTTCATCTATATGTATTATCTTTATTATATAAGCAAAGAGCAAAGACCTCATGGTGTAACATTTTATTCCCAAAATACCCCCTCTCAACTCTTCTTTATTTCAAAACAAATGGTTTAATAGTAATTTGGCTTTTCCCGCAAAAAATTCCCACCCTTTCCCTTTTTCAAACGGCCAATCAAATCGGAACCACCTCTCGAAAACCTTTTTCCCTCTGCTACAAGCAACCAGCTTGCGCAGTCCCAGGCGTGATATCTCCTTCGGTGCAGGCCTATATCTTCCTCCTCACGACATCTCCTCAGAAATCCTCCTCCTCACAACATCTCCTCAAAAATCATCCTCTCGCATAGAAGAAATCAAGCTGCCTCCCTCCCGTTCTTCTCATACCGACGCGACTGCAATGGCGATTTCCTCCACAGCACCTCCGCAACACAGTCCATGCCGGACTCTGCTTTGGCGGCACCTCCGACCTCCACGATTCTACCCGCAGGTGAGAAATTCCTTTCCTCCAGAACATCGTCTCGCCTCTTCACAATTCTCCTATTTTCGTGAAATTTAGCATTGGCTTTCAAAGAGGGCTTCTCTCTACTCACTACTTGGAGCCCTCCCGATCCTCGATCCCCAACATTTTCGTTTGCAGAGAGCACCGGTAAAGGTCAGCACGCTTCATCATCTTCTCCATTTTCACTCAGCTGCTGCAAATCCACATAACCTAACATCTTCTACTCATGCTCTGATCTGCTGCAGTTATCTAACCCTACTCACCCTATAATGTTTTTTGCAGCAAAGGTATGAGCCTGATACCTTGGCCTTCTCCATTCTCGTTATTTTTTGCTCTAACATTGCCGCACTCAGGGCCTTATCATCCAGCCTCCACCTCCGGAAAGTATCTGAATCGGTAATTAACTTATTTCTTTGTTGCATATTATCTGAATTAAATGCACTCTTTTTTTTACATTCTTTTTCTCACTTGGCAAAAAATTCTTCTTATTCACAGTTTTTCTCTTTTTCTTTCTATAGATGTATTATTCACTCATTAGGGATTTTGGGGTACAATTTGGTTCTAATCATAATTTTTTTAATAGGGAGGATTTGTTCAATGATTTTGTTGTCAATCGGGCATGTGTGTGATAAGAAAACAGAAAGCATCCACTCTGACTAATAACTACAATGGATTATTGCTGGCTTCGACTGAATCCAAATCATTAACTGATTTTCATAGCATCATCGGCTTCGACTACATAATTCCACTTTTACTGTGCGATATAAAGATGATGGCCTCTACTTTTCCTTCTTCTCAGGTGAATAGCATTTCAATTTCAGACTGATTTGAGTTAAATCAGAAACAGGAAAATTTAAATCAAACATCATTGAGTTTCTCTCTTATTTTAGCTACTAAAACTATATTGTTTATATTTCCTGTGCAACAAATATAATCCTTACAGGAAGGAAAGATTAAAATTACTGCGTCTTCTTCAACTTACATTCTAACAAGTATCTTTTTCAATCTCTAGATAAATAATTAACTCAGTCAAATTTCAGGAGCTTGCGGTTCTCTTGGTTTGTCTAATTTATGTTTTGCTTCAACTGCACGAGTGCTTTGCATGGCTTCCAAAGGATACCAGTAATTAACTCACAGTAAAATTATTCTTCATAGCAAAAACTCTACTTGTTTGTCTATTTAATGATTTGCTTCAAGTGCACGGTTGATTTACGCAATTGCATGAGTTATCTATGTAATGAAAAAGAGAGGGAAAATAAAAATGCAAGTGGTTAGTTTGTAGTCACATCTGTACATCTTAACATTTATTTCTGTGTTCTTTCTATTATGGTAGGTTAAAAAAACTCCAATGGAGAAAGCTAAATAGCCAATTATAACAGTGGAGAACTCATTGTCCTCCTCTCTATCTTAAATGGGAAATTATTGTATGTTTGCTCGGTTTGAATCATTGTACGTATGCTCCTCTCTATCGGGGTTGTTAATTATCATATAGCACCTTACAAATAATTTCAGTTCTGTTTGATGCTGCAAGTTTATAATTTCCTACCAATTTATGATGTAAGCTCAGAATTTGTATACGTTGATATATTTGGGGATATAATTTTCTATGGAGATATAATTTTCTATAAGTAATTAATGATTTCCAAGTGGTACTTAGTCAAACACAAAAAAATTGAAAAATTGATTAGATCGCATGACATTCTAAGAGAAAAAAATCGATGTGCCCGCCCACAATCGATGTTCCCGCCCGAGATCGATGCCGCCTCCCACGACCGATGTCGCAGCCCACGACCGATGTCGCAGCCCACAACCCATGTCACCGCCCACGACCAATGACGTCGCCCATGACCTATATCGCACCCCAGGACCAATGTCGCCGTCCACGATCAATGTTACCGTCCACGACCAATGTCGCCGCCCTCAACCAATGTCACCGCTCACGATCAATGTCGCCCCCCATGACCAATGTCACCCCCACGACCAATGTCGCCCCCCACGACCAATGTTGCTGCCCCCGACTAATGTCGCCCCCTGCGAAAAATGTCGCCCCCCGCAATAAATGTTGCCCCCCTCAACAATTGTCGCCCCCAAGACAAATGTCTCCCTCACGAATAATGTTTCTCGCACGGGGTCCCCCGTGCACGACTGCTTGTATTATATATATTTAGGGCTTGTTCGGGAGAGTTTTTATTTTCTTTTCATTTTTTGAAAAATGCCACCGCCAAAACCAAACCGTTTGTTTTCTCTGATGGTCAAAAACGCAGAAGCCCAAAAGGACTTTTACGGGTCTTTTTGGAAAGTCATTCTCGAGCACAAATCCAGCTTTTCTCTGTCGTGCGTTTTGTATTATTTCTCTACTCGTCCCCAACTTACCGAATTCACAACCCTATTGCCTCGCTCTCGAGTTCGCAACCCCGTCGTGCGATCTTCCAGTTTGTCGATTTCATTCTTGTCATGGCGACGCCTAGGCGTCCCGGCGCCCAATTGTAAATAAGGCGTTGGCCGTCTTATTTTTTTAAAAAAATATGGGAATAGACATCGGTTTATATATAAACCACTGTCTATTCTAGGGTACATAGAATAGACAGCAGTTTATATATAAACCGCTGTCTATTCTTGATCCTTAGAATAGACAGCGGTTAATATATAAACCGATGTCTATTCTTCCACGAATAGACAACGGTTTTTACAATAACCGCTGTCTATTTTGAACCCTAGAATAGACAGCGGTTTTTACAATAACTGTTGTTTATTCTATCCTGAACCCTAGAATAGACAGTGGTTGTTGTAAAAACCGCTGTCTATACTATCTATTTTAAACTGTGAGCCGTAAATTCTAGTTTTTACCCCGACGTTTTGGTTCTTACAGTCGTTACTCTGTGCGATAAACCCTAAAGACGATTTTGTTAAAGTTTCTGGCTTTCTGCTCTCCTTTGCTTCGATTTGACGATTCTTCTTCGACAAATCTCATATTCTCGCTTAGGTATATTATTTCTTAAGACCTTTCTCAGTTTTGAGCTCTATGCTAATGTCTTTATTATTAGGAGTAGTACTATAGTAGTAGTATAAACATTGTGTTGTTTGTGTAGCAGCCTAGCATGCACCCACTGAATCTTCCAACCTCATGTATTGGCTATGCTAAATGTATATAAACAACACAATGTGCATTTTTGTATTTGATAGCCTAAAAAACACACTGACTCTATATATTAGCCTAATTATTGCATTTTAACCCTTATTGTACCTGTCTAAATCACCTGACTCTATAGTTCTATATTAGTATTTAGTACTAACATAGTAACTCAATATCATTGCGGTTTTTTATGAATTTTGTTTACCCCGACATAGTAACACATGCGCTACAAAAAAATAAAAAATAAAGTACAATAAAGATGCAAACATGGGTTGCATCAATTCTCCCAGGGTGGAGAGGACTCGACCCCGTCGAGAATATGATGAAACCCGACACTGAAAGAAACAAAGTCGATCCGAGAAATTGTTGGAGCATTGC
Source organism: Platanthera zijinensis (assembly GCA_039513925.1). NCBI lineage: Eukaryota > Viridiplantae > Streptophyta > Magnoliopsida > Asparagales > Orchidaceae > Platanthera > Platanthera zijinensis. The sequence continues at coordinate 214,629,378 of CM077079.1, forward strand.
CCTGCTGTGGTAGATGGCGGAACACGGGAAGGAACCGTCGTCGCTGCACATGACCTGAAAGCACAATCACTTTCCTGAAAGTCGCAGGAAACCAAACTCCCTTGGAAAAAGATAACTTCCGGTGATAAAAATCAGCCTTGGAGTTAAAGTTTTCAAAAGGTTCTCCCAAACCATTAGTCATAATTTTATGTATAATACGTACTTGACCAATTAAAAACAGAGCAACGGAAGAAGGAGCAACATAAAATGGAGAAGAGGGTGAAACAAAGGAACGAGGTGAGAAACAAAACAGAGAGTAAGCACGTACATGTGGAATTATTAAATCATACAGCATCTTGCACGCTCCTGCTAGACATCTCCGTGCGTCTATTAAACCAAGACAAATCACCTTAGTGACAATACTCGCGAGAATCCAACTAGCGCGACAAATTTTAAAACTGTTCTCAAATTTATCATTCAAAATCAACCACAGAAATCCCTTAAACCGTGTGTCCCTATGGGGAAGAAATAAACTGGGGACCGTGTTTATGCCCCTAATACAAATTTTTCTAAACAAATATATAATATGTGGATCAATTTTAGCGTACATGCCCAGACTCGAAGGATTGGGAAAAAAAGAGTGATCTCCAAATACAAGGTCGATATCTGGTGAGAACTTGGATGTCACTAGCAAGTGGACACCGAGCGTAATGTTTTTGTCCTCAAGAGTTTGCGGCTGCAGTGATCTATGAGAATTAGGATATATGAAGATCGAGTCTATGTCACCAAAGATTAGGGGCTCATCACTAGTCAACTCCTCCTTTGGGAGAAGTGAGATTGAAGTTGTGTCATCTGAGGCGAGTGACACATTACTAGTAAGTTCTTTTTTCTGGAGCGGAACCTCAGGAATTAGCACAAGCACTAGAGGTTGTGCTTCAACGTGAGCGAGTGAAAGCACCATTTCCGTTGAGATGAGGGTTTGAAGAGGAAGAAGTTTTTCTTCCTGGAGTTGGGACTCGGGAAGAACCTCCTCAACTGAGGAGAGCGCTTCATTGGAAACAAGAAGGGTTAATGTGCTCGTGGGGGAAACGACAAGACTAGTAAGACGACTTTTAAGACAATGAAGCTCTGGTTCCACTAATTGATATGTAGTTGGAAGGTAATTAGGAAGAACATATCGTTGGCGCATCCTCATTTCGAGGTTGTGTACATCATCGCACAGCCCAATCAAACTCTGTGTGCATTCTGTAGTGACTGTGTCGACTAATTTCGTCAGATCACGCATTCGAATGGCTAATTCACCTAAGGTGGCTCCTATTAGATCTAAGCGACTCTCCATTTTTTAAAAAAAAATAAAAAACTTAAATTTTTTTTGGAAAACAATTTTTTTTAACAACTTAAATAAAATAAAAACAAGATCGTTTGAATCACAATAGGAGTGATTCGAACCTCCTCTGATACCAAACTGATGCATTCCCAGATTTCAAAATTGATTTTAAAAGGTAAAATCTGAGAACAAAATTGATTTGAGTGGCGGAAGCGGAGGTTTTATGAGTGTGGCAATCGTTGACTGTCCAAGCTTTCACAAACGCGCAAAAATGTCCAACACTAGCTCGCATTCTACGATTTGATTAGTTGTTCCACATGCTTTAGCAAGAAAGAAAAAAAAACGCACAAGCTTTGAAATTAACGGCAAATAAAGGTAAGGTTAATTTAAGCAAGCAAGCTCTGATTAACTGGCCAAGTAATATCGAGCATAAATATTATTCTAATAGGGATGGAGAACTGACTTTGGAGAGGGATATACCAAGTCCAAACAGAGGATCAACCGTAAAAACTGGGGAGGAGCGAGAGTTGCTGGCTCAGTGGAGGATTGCGCCTGGGAGGGTTCGGCAGCGGTCACGAGTAGTCGCTGGGCACAAATCAGCCCGCTGAAGAAATCTTTGTCGTCGTTGGAGAGGAGGTCTGGAGGAATGGCGGGATGGAGTAGGATGCCGACGTCAAATCGAACAGGGGTCACTCAATCCCGCCGGTAGAGGACTGGGTCCGGGTCGACGGTGGTCGCCTGAGCTGCAGGAGGCAGCGACTGGCCCGGGAATGGTGAAACGGGCTGGGGTCGCGAAGGATTTGGAGGATTACGGGCAGCCGGTTGCTCTGGATGTAGAAAACGACAGGGACGATGCAGTCGTGTCGTTTTCTTTCTTTTTCCAGGCTCCCAATAACAGGGGATGGGAGCAGGCTATAAAGGGTTTGTTTTTATCTTTTAATAACTGATAAGCATTAATAGGAGAAGGGTTACATCTTTACACATGCCGGCTGTGAAAAAGTGGGGGTTACACCTAGTTATCTGATAGCATTCATAAAGTGGGGGTTATAAAAAGGTTGAAAACTGATAGGATTTAAATAAGGCAGTTTTCTTTTTAAAGGGTTAAATACTTTGGAATTTGATGATTGGAATTTCAAAAGGTTGGAAAACAAAGATCCAAAAAAAACTAGACTTCTCCCTCAAAACATTAATTTCAGAAAAAAAATTTATATTTTAATTTACTTGCTTGCTTAACTTAACACTACCCCTAATTTGACGGACCTATCCATTCAAGATCTTATTGGTCGGTCACTCCAATAAGTCAAACAACAGTGCGTGAATAACAAAACGCGATACAACATGAGTGAAACTAAAATATAAAATGCGCAAACACATGCGCTACAAAAAAATAAAGTACAATAAAGATACAAACATGGGTTGCATCAAGGTTGCATCTCCAGGAAGACTTTGCCGCTACGTGATCTCATCTGACTGAGATCTTCGCTTGAGTTCAAGTCGAGATATCTCCATCTCTTGCACCTCATGCTTCTCATCCAACGAGCGGAGTTGCATCCAAAGCTACTCGTTATCAGCAAGTACTCGTTGGAACTCCGCCACAAAACGATTAGCATGACCTTTCGGGGGAGCACTCCCAAGAACCAATCTCGTGCCTATAAAGGGAAGAAAATTAGGTCAGAATCGAAGGAAATCCACTCGTGATACCTAGAGAAGACCAGAACATACAGGAACAACCAGGAGGACTCGCCGGATGGCAAGAATCAGTAGAAGGGACATCTCCATTGCCCCTTGGCGGATCCACGGGAGGAGCATCTTTGGATAGTCATGCGGGAGGTGTCAGCCCGAGAATAGCGGGGTCAGCAGCACGACTAACGACGAGATCTGCATTCTTAGATCCTGAAGCGCCATCACCATCCTTGGAAGTGGAACATCTTTGGTAGACCCCGTAGGAAGCACAGACCTAGAGACAGCAGGATCGAAAGATCTAGGAGTGGAGAGATCCTTCCTCCCTGATCTCGTAGGAGGTTTATTCTCAAGAACAAAAGAATCAGTTGGACTGCCGGGAGCGAGACCATTATTCATTAATCCCGCAGTTGAACTCCTAGAGGTGGTGCGATTTGCAGGGCCAGAACAAGCGAGTTTTTTCCTTTCAACCCTCTCCTTCATCAAGCGGCGACGCTTCAATTTGTTTTCATCCAAGAACTCGCCCTCCTAAAATAAACTGCCTCTTTTTGATGGAGGCTTTAGGCGCTCGGAACTGCAACACTTGCACCGCCTAGAAATGCGAGATCACAATTAATGGATCCGGTGGCGCAACATAGGCCTTTATCATACATCACTTTATTTATTTGCATAGTTTCATTTCTTGTACTTGTTTTATTGTTTGGCTTATCGGTTTGACCGGTCGACGGGACCCTAAATAAATAGGTCTAGTAATGTAGGTAGGTAGGATGTGTAGGCAAGCTCAAATTATTTAATGTCGCATAACTAATATTCATAAAGATACCCAAATCATACCAAGACAATCTAGGGAATATTTGGAGGAATATGTGCCAACAAATTATTTGGAAACAATTTTAGACATACTGCCGTGAGACACCCTGGAAAAGAAAATAAATAGAAGAAAATTTATGGATTAGGAAAAGCTTAATCAAGAAAGATCAATTGGGAAAGAAATTTCTTTTGAAAAAAAAAACTGTGTAAAAAGGTCCATCGATGAAGAGAAAGGGAAGGCAGGATTTTCCGAGAAACTTTACTGTTTCTCGGAGTTGTCGGCCAACCGACGCTTCCTCCTGCCGTTAGTCCACCACCAGTTCCGCCGCTGAAAACCGAGTCCGCCACCTCCAGGCGCTGGCTCGAACCAGCCCCAACGTCGATCCTCTCTGGGCGTTGGTGTCGGCAGCGACGCGGCGTTGCCTATGCCGACCGAAGTGATCCTACTGCACCTTCGACGGGCGATTACTGTTCGTTGACTGTAGAAGGATCTACTCCAGCGTGCAGGTAGCGTCGACAACAACGATCCTTTTCCGCTACCCGCAACAACATACCCTACCCTGCTCGTCGACTGTGCCAAGGACTCTGGAAGAATTAATTTTTCTACTTGCTTGTGAGGTATCCTTGCATACAGTTTATTAGACAAATTATGCACTCCATTAAATAATTTTGAGCTTGCCTTATGTTTATGCTTGCTTGTGTTGGTTGTGGCTATGTAATCCCGTAGAGGGTTTGATTCAAACAAATGCTTTTGAAGTTCCATCCGAGCAAGATTAACGAATCACTTAAGGTTCAAAGCAACGAGTCCTGATTTGCGCGAGGAAATCTCATTTGACCACTCGGCACTCTTTGTTTTCCAAAATTTAAAATTAACCTATTTTTCAAATTCCTAATTTTATTTTATACAAATAAAATACTTTAATTTTTGAAACTCTAATTTGATTCTACATCAGTTTGGTATCAGAGCACTGTGATCCGCTCCTATCGCGAATCATGCGATCCAGCTTTTTCAAAAAATTCTTTCAAAACAATTCTATTTTTTTTAAAATCATTTATAATTTATCTTCAAAAAAATAATAATAAAATAAAAAAATTTAATATCCTTTTAATTTAAATTTTTATTAAACTCTTTATTTTATTTTAATTTTCCTTCAAAAAAATTAAAATATTTGAATAGTTTTAAGCATTTAAAATATTTTGAAAATTTTTAATCAAATTATTTTCAATAGAAAAACGCGTAGACCACTTAGAGACGAGTGTCTGAGATTTGGCCCAACGCATAAGAGATTTAATGAAAACGGTCGAAACTCTCACCGTCAATGTGGGTAGTGTCACACATGTCATTAACGGGTTGCGCACTTCGGTTAATAATATCGAAGCAACTATGCACATAAACCGAACACCTGCCCCAGTAGTCGAAAACAAACATAACCCTCAACCTCTAGAACTTGCACACCCCGACCAGGAGACGCATAACGAACCAAATCACCAACCCCGTTGGGATATGGGAATCAAGTTGGATGTGGGTGATTTCGAAGAGCGATTAGAACCTGTGGGTTGTTTAGAGTGGTGTGAAAGGATGGATTGTTTCCTGGCTTGGAAGCAATTGCCCCAGGACAGACAAGTCGATTATACCACCCTTAGGCTGTAGGGGTCCGCCCTAGTTTGGTGGGGTCCTCCCTAGTTAGCTTTCCACATTTACCTCATTATTGCATGAGTTCGAAAGAGCATGAGGAGCTACATAGGCAGGTGACCGATCTGATTTCAAAGGATCACGAACCAAGTAGCTGACGCACTTAGTCATCGCACTCATCAGCTAGTTACACTGCAGACTTGCATCACTGACTTAGATTTACAGCGCGACTTATACGCTACTGATCCTTTCTTCCGGGACATTTGGATCTCATGTCAGCATAGTGGGAGTGATCCCACTACACAGTACGTAGTGAGTGAGGGTTATCTGTTTTGGGGCACCCACCTTTGCATTTGCGAAGGGCCTCTCTGAGAGACACTACTTAGGGAGCTCCACTCGTCTGGGTTAGGTGGACACGTGGGTCAATCCAAATTGTTAGACCTCGCTGGTGCATGATATTATTGGCCCAATATGAAACACGATGGCAATGAGTTTGTTAGGCATTGTATGACTTGCCAGCGATATAAAGGGCACGCACAAAACACCGGACTATACACCCATTTATCGATACCTGAGCGGTTATGGGATGACATATTGATGGACTTTGTGGTAAGACTTCCTCGCACTTAAAGGAAAGTGGATTCTATTTTTGTAGTCGTAGATCGGTTTTTGAAGATGGCATATTTTATTCCGTGTAGGAAATTTCTAGTGTTGTACACGTCGCTGAACTTTTTTTAAAGAAATCGTTAGACTGCACTGAATACCTAGATCGATCACTTCTGATAGGGATACTCATTTCATGGGATATTTTTGAAAAACACTGTAGGCCTGATTAGGTACCAAACTCGAATTTAGCATCGCATATCACCCTCAGACTGATGAACAGACTGAGGTCATTAATAGGAGTTTGGGAGACCTTTTTAGGTATTTGATTGGGGAGAATCCGAAACGATGGATCTTATACTGGCACAAGCTGAATTTGCATTCAATAATTCTACTAATTATTCTACTAATTATTCTACTAATAAATCTCCTTTCGAGATTGTTTACAGATTCTCTATACCTCATTTACTTGATCGCCACTCTCTTCCAATTCATGAACGTATTTTCTTTGATGTGCAAGCTCATGTTGATTATTTAAAGGAATTGCATAAAAAAAATTACTAATAAATTGCGAGTGACTTCTAAACAATATAAATCCAAGGCCGATCGTCATCGCCGAGAGTTATACTTTTCCGAAAAAATTAGGTTTTGCTTATTTCATGAAGCAAAGATTCACTTCGGGTACATACCATAAGCTACAGCAAAGGAAGTTTGGTCATTTCCAAGTCCGAAAGCGCATCGGTGAGAATGCATATCTCCTAGATTTGCCCGTTAAATTCGATACTTCGCTGATATTCAACGTGGTCGATCTAACACGATTTTATGAAGATCCACATAGATCCATCCCGAGCCCACCTGTTGAAGCTCCAGAGATTCCACCCGACTTAGCTCCAACACCGACGCCCGCCACTGAGGAGATAGATCAGGTTCTTGAAGTACGAGAGTTTCGTACTCTCCACGGAACTTACCAACACTACTTGGTCTCATGACGGGGACGAGACATCACAGACAGTTCTTGGATTAGCAGTGATGAGCTACAGCGACGCCGCCCAGATCTTTCTGTTGCTAGTGTTTGCGATCTCTCGTCGGGGTCGAGCTCTTTCAACCACGGGGGAATTGATACATCTGGTGGCGCATCATAGTCCTTTATCATACATCTCTTTATTTATTTGTGTAGTTTCATTTCTTGTACTTGTTTTATTGTTTCGCTCGTCAGTTTGACCGGCCGACGGGACCCTGAATAAATAGGTATGGTAATGTAGGTAGGTAGGACGTAGTAGGCAAGCTATTTAATGTCGCATAACTAATATTCATAAAGATATCCAAATCATACCAAGACAATCTAGGGAATATTTGGAGGAATATGTGTCAATAAATTATTTGGAAACAATTTTAGACATGCTGTTGTGAGACACCCTGGAAAAGAAAATCAAAAGAAAAAAACCTATGGATTAGGAAAAGTTTAATCAGGAAAGATCAATTAGGAAAGAAATTTCTTTTGAAAAAAAAAAAAAAAAACTATGCACAAAAGGCCCATTGATGAGGAGAAAGGAAAAGTCGTATTTTCAGAGAAACTTTATTGTTTCTCTGAATTGTCGGCTAACCGACACTTCCTCCCGCTGTTAGTTCACCACCAGTTCCGCCGCTAAAAACCGAGTCCGCCACCTCCAGGCGCCGGCTCGAACCAGTCCCAACGTAGATCCACACTGGGTGTTGGTGTCACCTCCGACGCGGTGTTGCCTCTGCCGACCGAAGTGATCCTACTGCCCCTTTGACGGACGGTTACCGTTCGTTGTCTGCGGAAGATCTGCTCCAACGCTCGAGTAGCGTCGACAACAGCGATCCTTTTCCGCTACCCGCAACAGCATACCCTGCCCTGCTCGCCGACTATACCAAGGACTCTGGAAGGATTAATTTTTTTGCTTGCTTGTGAGGTATCCTTGCTTACAGTTTATTAAACAAATTTTTAGTATGCCTTTACGTTCGTGCTGCCATGTTATCGCTTATTCATAAATTGTTGATTGTGGTTTCGCTTGTGGCTGTGTAATCTCGTAGAGGGTTTGATTCAAACAAATGTTTTTGAAGGTCCATCCGAGCGAGATTAACAAATCACTTAAGGTTCAAAGCGATGAGTCTTGATTTGCGCGCGGAAATCTGATTTGCCCGCTCAGCCCTCTTTGTTTTTAAAAATTTAAAATCAACTTATTTTTCAAATTCCTAATTTTATTTTATACAAATAAAATATTTTTCCTAAAAATTATTTAATTTTTGAAACCCTAATTTGAGTTTGCATCAACACTTTGCTTCGTGTCGATTTTGCTTACCCTCTTGTCCTCCACAATCGTCTACTTGTCGGCGAGCACCTTCTGAAGCACAAGGGCTTCGTCCCTCGTCGGCAGATCCACTGTACTTGTAAATGGAGGATGCACCCTCCCGGAATTTGACATCTTCCTGACCAAATCGATGATGCTGGTAAGGACCGCGCTCATAGTGGCCATAAACTCTGTATTGATGTCATAGGCTTTTCGCCCAGGAACCGCCGATTCTCCCGGGGATCATTCGCCGACTCCCTAGCAAACTAACTCGCCACATCTGTGTCGTCTTTCGACGAAGCCTGGGTCATCCACTTCTGAGACTTCATCTTCTTCTTTTTTTTCCTCCTTGACTTCAACAGAAATGGAGGCATTCTTCTCCTTGGCATTCGTTGCCTCTTCTTTCTTCTTTTCCTCCGCATCTTCCTTATCCTTAGAACCCTGTTTCTCTGCATCCTTGGTGCAAACAAGGACCCTTACTCCCTCGGGAGTCGGGAGTTGCAATGCCTTTCGCCGTGTTCTCTTCTTCTTATCATCGCAGGGATAAGTACTCTTTTTCCACTCTCGCGAGCTCCTCGGCCTCAACGTCAGCCTTCTCCTTGTCAAGGAGGGAGGTTCTTTTCTTTTCCTCAATCCTCAGTCTCGCGACCTCTAGGGCTAATTTTGAGATCTCGCTGCTTCCTCTGCCCTCCTTGCCTTCCCGAGTGTTTTCCTCCTCTAGAAGATGGAAAATTTGGGATAGCGACATCAGGTCCTCTCCTGAGTCCACAACATTTCTGCGAATTTCATCGAGATCTTCGCTCTTTTCCTGTTCAGGATCACACAAGCAAAGTTCGTAAAACGTATTGAGCGAAGCACTCAGATTCATGTTTGATGTCGCGATCTCGTTCAAAGGGATGACCACCTCAGGGGCCTCAGAAGTAGTAATGTCAACCATCGAAGGACTCGCCACAGGCTTGGAAGTGTTTGTTTCGCCAGACTCTCCAACCATGGGAAATTACTTCATCTTCTTCTGCTCCTTGGCAAAAATGTACTCGCAGACGCTAGCAGCAGACACAGATTTATTTCTCGCCATATCCAAAGAGAATACTCGCACAGCTAAGGGGGAGAATCGGGTCTTCGTCGGAAATAATTAACAAGCCTAACGTCGGCCTATATATATAGGAGCGAAGAATGTTCATGGAGGAATAGGTCTTGCAAACACTTTTTTATGAAATCGCAGGACAGAGATTTGAAAAATGCAGGGATTTAGTCTGCCCAAATTCCGCCACACTCGTCGTAATCGGTCAAAGTAGAAAGTCAGCAAGACAAGACTCGTCGATGCCCGCGTGAAATCTCGTCGATGCCCGCGTGAAATCTCGTCGAACGTAGCAAGGGATCTCGACAATGCCTGCACCGGATCTCGTTGTCCCTCCCAGCTTTTAGTACTTTATATTTTTTTCTACATCTTGTAAGTGGGCTGGCCGTATCTCCATAGGTGGCCCATGGGTAGAGTCCCCACGTCAATAAATAGACATGAACAGTAGCTAGAAAGGCATCTTGAAATTCGAGCAAAAAGCCCCCAGGACTCGCGCAACCTTGGAATGGTTCATGCGAGCACCCCCTGTACATGGCCTTCGATCTCTCTTGTAGCCGGGTGTAACATCTCATTTCCAACTAGACCCCTGGGAGTGGTTTTGTCTTAACAGAACCCTGGGAAGACCAGGAATTGAAGTTTATCAACCAAGATTTCGAGTCAAGAGGTGGTCACGCCCGTGACCGACCCGTCACGTCCGTGACCTAGGGCGTGACCCCTTCGACGATCGTCGACCTCAGGAAGACGATCGTCGAGCTCAGAAATTTCAACATGGGCCTGACACGCCCGTGACCAATCTGTCACGCCCGTGACCTTGGATTGGCGTTGAGTGAGCTAAGCTCACTCAACGCCGTGGTCTGGATGGCGTTGAGTGAGCTTAGCCCACTCAAAGCCATAAGTTGAATGGCGTTGAGTGCACTGACTGCACTCAACGCCATCTGGTGTCGTCAGGTTGGTGTTGAGTGAGTTGAGCTCACTCAACGTCGTAGACTGGATGACGTTGAGTGAGCTTAGCTCACTCAACGCCGTAAACTGTCAGGCGGGATGGCGTTGAGTGCGTTGAGTGCACTCAACGCCATAAGTTGAACGGTGTTGAGTGCACTGACCGCACTCAACGCCATTTGGTGTTGTCTGGATGGCGTTGAGTGAGCAGAGCTCACTCAACGCCATAATCTAGACGGCGTTGAGTGAGCTAAGCTCACTCAACGCCATCTTTTAAAAAGGACATATTCTGGGTGGCGTTGAGTGAGCAGAGCTCACTCAACGCCATAATCCGGATAACGTTGAGTGAGCTGAGCTCACTCAACGCCATAGTCTGGGATGGCGTTGAGCAGAGCTCACTCAACGCCGTAGCTTGATGGCGTTGAGTGAGCTGAGCTCACTCAACGCCATTGTACTTAGAATTTTTTTTTCTGGCATCTTATTTTTGGCTGGGTGCTGGTTCAGCTGAACCGGGCCGGTCTAGGGAGTGGGTCGTTTTCTCCTATTAAGACTTAATAAAGTCTTACTTAATTTAAGTTGACCGGTCAAGCTTGACACGTGAACCGACAGCTTTGCAAAAGAACAGTTACGGCCATGGCCGAGCCCCGACCTTCATGGCCATCAATGGCATTTGATGTCATGGCCTTCCCCCTTCCCTTTTACGGCTGGATCCAACTCCTCTAGGGAAGAGGAGGAGTTTCCAGCCGTTAGCTTGCTGTCACAGAGCCGTTTCAGCCCCCCACCACCATGGCCGAGCCAAGCTATAATGGGTCATTAATGGCCACCAGCTTTTGGCCGTTCCCCCTCCTTAACCGAGCTTTTAAACACCCTCAGAGGCCCAAGAGGAAGTTTTCCCAGCCTTTACCTGAAGTTTTTCGAGCCTCCCACTGTGCGATTGAGAATTCCGGCGACGCCACCACCGCACCAATGGCATCCCGACGGTCTGCACGCCTTCAGCCCGCAAACAAGGTCCTCCCCTCCTCTCTTTCTACGGGTAGATCTTAGCTTCCTTAGGATTAAGATTCGGGCTCAATTGAGCCCGATCGGAAGAGCTTCTCTTTCCGATTTTTCCGCAAAAAAAATGAAGTCTCGGGCTCGCCGGAAAAAAAAAGAGCCTCTCCGGCGGCCGCGCCGCCGCCCGGCGATGGCCACCACCTCAACAGAGGTGGTGGTGGCGGTGGCCTGCCAGGGAGGAGGTCGGACGGCCATCTATGGGAGGGAGAAGGGCTCCCAGGTGCGTGCTATCTAGACCGTCGGCTGGAGGTTGAAGACAACCTTCCAGCCGACGGATCGACCTTTAAGATCTGTGCAAACATATTGATTAAAGTAATTTCTATATATTTTCTGTAATGTTTCTGCCTGTAACTTGCATTAATTTCTAAAAATACTTAGAGGCTCCTACAGAAAAAGTTGTCAACACCAATATTGTAGCTCTATGAGTCTAAGAAATTTTAAAATTTGTTTCAAGTGATTTGGACCACTGGATAGACCTCAGCACTCATTTTGGTGAGGTCTATCCATAGGGCTGTCCTGACCTTAGAAAAATTCCACACTCCAATCCAGTCATCAAAATGACTGGAAATTTGGGGTGTGGCCTAATCTTACCTATATCTAGGTGCTGTCCAAAAATTAGGATTTTTGGAAAACATTTTTTTAAAGTTTTTAGAAAAATTTAATAAATCATGTGTATTTTAATCAAGTGTCCTAAACACCTCAAAATCCCCCCAAATTTGGGTGGGTAGCCTTAGAGGACATAATAGGACACTGGAAAAATTTTCACCTCATTTGGAGGTGTTTTGACTAGGGTTTTACTCAACCCTAGTTGGCCCCATAAAGGGTTATTTAGGGTAAATCACCCCCTTGGTAATTTGAGTGGTCGTATCACCACAACAGAGGCTGATATTTTGGTCACTGACTTTTTAGGGCATGACACACCCTCCAAGGGAGTTTGGGGTGGTTTGGTGTAGGGTAGCCCTAGAACCCTAGGGTAGGTCCCTTAATGAGGATTTGTAGGGTTGTGAAGGTCATGGGGTCAAATGACCTTGGACTGACTTGAAATTTGGTGGAGAGGACCATAGGGCCATTATAGTTCTCTGGACAAAATCTTAGGGGATTTAGAGACAGTTAGGCCACCTAAAATCCCAACCCTAGTTTAGGGCACCAATCTTAATTTGAACTATTATGCTGACAAATGAACTAAAAAATAAATAAAATTTGGGCAGGGTGATTTTCTGGTCTAAATGGCCATAATATAATTTTGTTGAGATTTTTGTGTTAATTTATACAGTACTTCATTCACAACTCTAGTTGTGCCCTAGATATTTATTTTGATGATTCTAGAATTTCTGTTCACTGAAAAGTTATGAAATATTGGATTAGGGCATCTTATAGCATGTTATACCTTCTGTATTTTTCTTGGGAGTTTTATCTGATTATTTTGGGTACTTGCTTCTTTAACTTACCATTTGGGATATGCAGTCAAAAATACAAATAATGCCCAATTATTAATTGGAAAATTATGAACTTTGGTCAGTGGGTGTTTCAAACCATGATAGTCACTCTGTAATCTTCTCTGGACTTTTAGATAATTAAAAATAGTACCTCATTCACTAAGCTAGGAAATTAGTATTTTACATTAAAATAAATTCAGAGCCCAAAATATTAGAGAAAAATCATGGGACTTGGTTTCTGATAGTTTTAGGTCACCATAAAGCTTCTGTAATTTTCTTGTGATTTTTGGGTACATATTTACAGTACTTGCTTCATAATATGGTAGAAGTTGCCTAAAATGGTAAATTATGAAATATAGGTCTAAACACCTCTGAAATTTCTCAAAATTTGGAATTACTGCTTAAATGCCTCATAGGATTTTTACTGATTTTATAATGATTTATTGTTGGCTCATTAGTGCACTTCATGTTCATACTAGGGCATTGGGAAGCTTAGAATAAATAAATTAAATGCCCGATAATAGGAAAAATTTGGAAATCTTGGACTTAGTTATATTGTGTCATGATAGACCCTCAGTAAACATAATAAGAGATTCGGAAGACAATTTGGAGTACCTCCCTTTATATACCTCATGTATCTTAGGACGGTCTGCATATAGTAAAATCACAGAAACTGAACTAGAGTGGGTAATGAACTTGGGGAGATGGAATTTTGGTAGTTGCTGGTTTGGATAGGGCAAGTTAAGTTTAAGTTCATTATTGGAAGTCAGGATAAGTAGAGTGTGAGATTGGCTAGTGTTAAGTGGCGTTCGGGAACGACGAAAGATCGTCCACCCCGGGTAGGAGAGGAAGAGTTTTAATACTCTAGGGCTAGATCTAAAATAACTTAAAAAGGGATCGGGTAAAGGGAGATTAACCAATAACAATAAGTGTCTTGCGAAAGGGAACGGTGGGCTTCAGTTACCATCATAGTTCCTAGTGCCCTTTGAGAGCCCTTCACGGGGAATACCAAGGGCAGTCCTGGCCTAACGTAAACCGTAGGAATAATAAATTAAAAGAGCAACTAGTATAACTATGCTTGCACTTTCACACACCCCGGTAGATAGGGAGGTTTAATAGGTTGGTTTGGTTGCCATTCAGACGGTAGCTCTGAAGGTAGATGCACGGATGGGACAGTCCGGGGAGCCGAGGGCTCGAGGGTTTGAGTACAGAATAAAGGTGGTGGGTCTTGGGTATTTGATTGTCGTTCACACTGACATCGGTGCGTTGACTCGGCGGTGTGGGACACTTAGTCAAAGAAAGTCTGGCGGATATAGCCAGCACAAGTACGCGGATACTCTAGGTTGTGTTCTTCTAGGGGCGTACGGAAGGGCTAGGCCCGGTAGTGTGGATACCCGCCTAGGAGTGGGGGGCCCGACCCACTGTCTCCGTTTGTAACTACGGAGGTTCCTGGGAGTGAAGCTAGCTGCCCGAACAGGGGGAACTAAAGGTCTGTGCGCATAGAGTCGTGTGCGTGAGTTGCATTTGCATGAATCATGGCATAGCATATCACTACACTCATATTTGCATACAACCGACACCCCAACGTATAAATCGGTATGGGACTTTTTATACGATGGAAGCCTTGCAGAAGACCCCTTAACTTATAAGTTTGTATGGTCATTCATATAAGTTAAAGTTACTTATTTACTTATTTGTTCTCTATCTGTCTTCTTATATATTTGCTACTTACTACATGTCTACTTTATTACTTACTACCGTAGAATTGCTAGATGTACTTTATTCTAGATAGTTGTTTATACACCATGATAGTTGTTAGGTTAGCTTCATTGTCATCTGCTTGATTACTCTCCACCTTTGTAGTTTCCCTTTCCTCCTCTCCGCTCGGTGCTTAGGAGCCGTGGGGGGAGGGGTAGGGGATGATAGGGCTTAGTCTTTATGACTAATGGTTTTTGAACCACAACATTACAGGAGCTCCGGATGAGAGACAGGGAGCAGCAGTCCAGGGACCAGCACTAGCGGAGTATGGTGCGCATGGAGGTGGGTCAGTCTAACATCGGTGCACCTGCGACCAGCTCCGTGAGTGATTAGTGTTTTTATAGCTTCCGCGATGAGTGATTTGTAGTGAGGACTCTGATGTACCGGGCCCGAGCACGTTTATCTACATTTCATCTGAACTGTATCTTTGCAGTACTTCTATTTTCTGTTATTATTTATTGATTGACTGGTTGTGATTTTCTATTCATACATGTTTCTGTGGACTTGTTTACATTTTATGTATACTTACTTCTCTCTCTTTGTGATTGAAAAGGGCCGGCAGAATTGGCGTTTTGTATTGGCGGCCTTCCCGTGAGTCGGTGCCACCGCAAAGCGGCAATTCTGGGCTAAGACCCCGATGGTTGAAAAAGAAAAAAAAAGGGGTCTTACAAGTGGTATCAGAGGAGACCTCGATCGGAAGAAAAATAGTCCACAAAACCCTGGGCCACCCCCGTGCGAGCTTAGTTTGCGGACAAACTAGCAGCGGAAGCAGTGGTGTGCCCATAAGGGAAATCACATGTGAAAGTCCATCCTACCCTTTCTTATATTCCATTCATACATCCTCTAACAAGTGGAATTTTTCCTTGTAGCCTGCGACGAACCCTACATCACAGCAGGGAACACCCCAGGCTCCGAATGTGGTCCCGCCTCCGCCGGCTCCAGCTCCGTTCCAGCAGACGGAGATGGGGCAAACACTGACGGCCACTCTGGAGGCCTTCAGAGCTCAGCAAGCCCCGGCCCCACAGCCAAACCCCGGGGCCAATTGGATGACTGTCTTCCGGGGACTTTCCCCTCCATCCTACCTGGGGACGGAGTCTGCAGTAAGTACGGAGGAAAGGTTGGATACCATTTACGAGACGCTTGCGGGGATTCGATGCCCCACTGAGGAGGCAGTTGCTTTGGCAGTCTCCTGCCTGGAGTCACACGGGAAGAGGTGGTGGAAATCCCAGCTGGACACCACCTTTGCGGGGATGGATTGCGCAGATATTACTTGGGAGAAGTTCAGAGCAGCACTCCTGGGACATTTTGTACCTCAGTCGGCGAGGGACGACCTGGAGGATAGGTTCCTGCAGTTGAGGCAGGGGAACAGGACTGTGGTGGAGTATTATCAGGAGTTTACTCACCTGGCCCGCTATGCGGAAGCTTACCAGTTAGACGATTCTGGCTATGTCAGGAGGTTTTATAAGGGGTTGCAAGACGACATGAGACAGACCCTCCTTTTCGTCTCAGAGGGGAGTCTGGCCAGGATTCTGGAGATGACTAAGAAGAGAGAAGCGGATCAGCTTACAGTCAGGAGCCGGAAGAGACCGGCTGATGATACGGTGATTGGAGGTCGTAGAGACCGTCCTCGGGGCCAGGTTATTGGGGAGAGAAGGAACGGGGAGCAGCCTCGTCAGGAGATTGGGCAGGAGCAGAGGAGTCAGGGGGTATTTCCTCCCCAGCCTTTACAGATGCTGGAGATGCCAAGGACAGCAGAGCAGGCACCGATATGCTTTCAATGCAATCAGCCGGGGCATATCAAGAGGAACTGCCCTATGAGGCGAGCACCCCCACCAGCACATCAGGGCGCTCGACCTCCCCGACAGTTTGGCGGACGAGGACAGGACCGAGGACGAGGATTTCAGGATCGAGGCCGCAGGCCAGAGAGGGAGCAGGTGTATGCTCTAGACCTGACACAGCCCCGGAACCCGGAGCAGGTTATCGCAGGTATGGCAGTACTTTTAAGTTTTCTTCATATGAACTAGTATTCTAGACATAACCTAGTTAGAAATTAAGAGAAGGCAACTGCAACAAGAATACTAAGACACTTAATTACCCCAGGCATAGTCTTCGTTAGCGGCAAGCCCGCTCACACCCTCTTCGACACTGGTGCTTCGCACTCGTTCGTGTCGGAGGATTTCGTGAAAGGACTGGCAGGTGTGGAGCCATTCACCGGGAAGATGATGAGGGTGCGCCTACCCGATGGATCAGAGATAATGACCTCTGCTCATTGCAATATGGAAGCAAAGATCGGCGGGAAGGCGTTTGAGGCACCAGCGACGATTCTGAAGATGTCAGATTACGATCTGATCCTGGGCATGACTTGGCTGTGCTGGAACCATGCCCAGATCGACTGCGTGTCGAAGAGGATCACCGTGAGGCACGGCGACTCCTTCATTGTCATCGAAGGTATTATACCAGCACCCCGCACCTTATTATCACCTGTGCAGGCCGTTAAGGCCCATCTGCAGGGGGAAGAAGTTTATCAGGTCCTTTTTGAGGCGGTCGTGGCCAAGGACTCCATTTCAGATATTGCAGTAGTGCGGGACTTCGCCGACGTGTTTCCGGAGAAGCTACCAGGGCTACCCCCGCACCGAGAGCAGGACTTTCAGATTCAGCTCGTACCGGGGGCTAAGCCGGTATCCAGAGCTCCCTATCGAATGGCCCCAAAGGAGTTGGTGGAATTTCGAAGCCAGCTTCAGGAGTTAGTGGAGGTCGGGTTCGTTCGGCCTAGCTCTTCACCATGGGGAGCTCCGGTGTTATTCGTTAAGAAGAAGGACGAGACTCTTCGACTGTGTATAGATTACCGGGCCCTGAACAGGTTGACGGTCCGGAATACTTATCCCTTACCAAGGATAGACGAGCTATTTGACCAGCTGAAGGGAGCTCATTGGTTCTCAAAGCTGGATCTGAGGTCAGGGTACTACCAGCTTCGCATTCGGGAGGAGGACATCCCGAAGACGGCCTTCAGCAGCAGATATGGTTTGTACGAGTTTACCGTGATGCATTTTGGGCTCACGAATGCACCCTCCGCATTTATGACCTTGATGAACTGGATGTTCGAACAGTATCTGGATGTCTTTGTTATCGTATTCATCGACGACATCTTATCTATTCAAGGACGGAGGAGGAGCACGCGAGACATCTGGCCTTGACCTTGGAGAAGCTGCGGGAGCATGAGATGTATGTCAAGTACAGCAAGTGCCAGTTCTGGCTAAAGGAGGTGGCCTTTCTGGGCCATGTCATCAGTGGAGCAGGTCTGGCAGTAGATCCGGCGAAGGTCCAGGCAGTACGGGATTGGCCACCGCTAAAGTCGGCCTCGGATGTTCGAAGTTTCTTGGGACTTGTCGGTTATTACCGGAAGTTCGTAAAGGGGTTCTCTCAGATTGCTCTCCCTTTTACGTCTCTGACAAAGAGGAGTCCCCTTTTATTTGGACACCACGATGCGAATCTGCTTTCCAGAAGCTGAAGGATCGTCTTACCTCGGCTCCCATCCTTGCCCTTCCGTCAGGGAAGGAAGGATTCCAGGTGTACACAGATGCTTCCTATCAGGGGATGGGTGTCGTTCTGATGCAGAACGGGCACGTAATAGCCTATGCCTCCCGTCAGTTGAAGCAGCACGAGTAGAACTACCCCGTGCACGATTTGGAGATGGGGCAGTCGTTTTTGCTCTTAAGATCTGGCAACACTATCTTTACGGAGCACATTGCGATATCTTCTCTGACCACAAGAATCTGAAGTACGTCGACACCCAGAAGGAGTTAAATATCAGGCAAAGACGCTGGGTAGAGTTTCTGTCGGACTATCAGTATACCATGCACTACCATCCGGGAAAGGCAAACGTGGTCACAGATGCTCTGAGCCGGAGAGCGAGTACGTCAGGAGTAGGCCCGCAGCTGATGGTCTTGGAGTTGGTTAGATCATTCGAGGAGATGCAGATATCACTAGTGTCCGAGGATGACCCGGAGCTATACATGGAGTACCTGGGGTCGATGGTTACAATTGATGATATTCGGGACCGCATCAGAGATGGGCAAAAGCTGGATGAGAGAGTTGAGCCGATATTCCGAGCCTTGGAGGAAGGCACGACAGGAGATTACTCTTTGAGGGATGGTCTCCTGTGTTTCAGAGGCAGAGTCTACATACCGGCAGGAGGCCAGATCCGGGAGGACATCATGACGAAAGCTCACTGCAGGCGATATTCGGTACACCCGGGGATCACCAAGATGGTAAAGGATTTGAAGAGGACGATGTACTGGCCGGGTATGAAGAAAGATATTACGTACTTTGTGACGCATTGCGAGGCCTGCCAACTCGTGAACGCAGAGTGTAGGAACCCGGCAGGCTTGCTGCAGCCACTTCCGGTGCCGGAGTGGAAATTTGAGGATATAGCCATGGACTTCATACATGGGCTACCTCGATCCCGTGCGGGGAATGACTCGATCTGGGTGATAGTGGACAGGCTAACAAAGGTGGCCAGATTCATTCCAGTGGCGAAGGACGCTCTGGTTAGTGTATTAGTACGGAGGTTCATTGAGCAGTTTGTGCGTTATCATGGGGTGCCCAAGACTATCGTTTCGGATCGGGATGGGCGGTTTACATCCAGGGAATGGAGGTCAGTCCAGGCCCATCTGGGTTCTCGGTTGACATTCAGCACAGCTTTTCACCCTCAGACCGACGGGCAGACAGAGCGCACCAACCGTACACTGGAAGATCTTTTGCGCCTGTGTATTTTGGACCGCGGCGAGCCTTGGGAGAGATTGCTGCCACTGGTTGAGTTTTCGTACAACAACGCCCATCAGTCCAGCATAGGCATGGCTCCATGCGAGGCGTTGTATGGAAGGAGGTGCAGGACCCCACTATCATGGGTTCAGGATGAGGATCCGCAGGCACTAGGCTCAGAGTTTGTGGGGGATATAGATGCTCAGATTAGATTGATCCGGGACAGGATGTTGGAAGCCCAGAGCAGGCAGGCCAAATATTACGATGCGAGGCATCGTCAAGTGGAGTTCCAGGTGGGAGACCGGGTTTTCTTGAAAATACGGGCGATGCACGGAGTCTCGCGGGTTCGCGGGCGGAAGAAGCTCAGTCCGAGATATATGGGGCCTTACAGGATCCTGGAGCGGATCGGCCCCTTGGCTTATAGACTGGAGCTACCGCCGGAGTTAGCGGGATTGCATGACGTCTTCCACGTCTCCTCACTTCGGAGGGCTCTGCTACGCCCTGTGCAGCTGATTTCCTCGGCAGATGGCCCGGTGGCCTCGGATCGGTCAGTCAACTTGGAGCCTATCAGGATCGATGACACGGCAGTGCGGGTCTTGCGACGTAAGAAGGTTCCGTTAGTCAAGGTTCTGTGGAACAATCATGGGCAGGAGGAGCATACATGGGAGCCACAGGACTTGATGCGGCAAAAGTATCCGGAGCTTTTCGGTCAGGTATACCTCACAACCCCTCTGGACAATCAATTTGCGTTCCTGTTTTAAACCAATAGGACTGAAATTTCGAGAATAGGGGCTAATCTTTTGTTTATTGGGGTATATACCTAGTCAATTGGACGAATTGGTCTTAGATTTGAAACCGCACATAGCAAACGTAACGTAGAGATGTAAATCTTTCGACTTTCATGGGATGTTACAAGCTTCTTTTTCCCGATTGGAGCCCCCGTAGGCTTAACCTTGATTTCGGGGACGAAATCTTTGTTTTGTTTATTGGGATTTGTAACATCCCATTTCCGACTAGACCCCTGGGAGTGGTTTTGTCTTAACAGAACCCTGGGAAGCCCAGGAATTGAAGTTTATCAACCAAGATTTCGAGTCAAGGGGTGGTCACGCCCGTGACCGACCCGTCACGCCCGTGACCTAGGGCGTGACCCCTTCGACGATCGTCGACCTCAGGAAGACGATCGTCGAGCTCAGAAATTTCAACATGGGTCTGACACGCCCGTGACCAATCCGTCACGCCCGTGACCTTGGAATGGCGGCCGTGGTCTGGATGGCGTTAAGTGAGCTTAGCCCACTCAAAGCCATAAGTTGAATGGCGTTGAGTGCACTGACTGCACTCAACGCCATCTGGTGTCGTCAGGTTGGCGTTGAGTGAGCTGAGCTCACTCAACGCCGTAGACTAGTTGGCGTTGAGTGAGCTTAGCTCACTCAACGCCGTAAACTGTCAGGCGGGATGGCGTTGAGTGCACTCAACGCCATAAGTTGAACGACGTTGAGTGCACTGACCACACTCAACGCCATTTGGTGTTGTCTGGATGGCGTTGAGTGAGCAGAGCTCACTCAACGCCATAATCTGGACGGCGTTTAGTGAGCTAAGCTCACTCAACGCCATCTTTTAAAAAGGACATATTCTGGGTGGCGTTGAGTGAGCAGAGCTCACTCAACGCCATAATCCGGATAACGTTGAGTGAGCTGAGCTCACTCAACGCCATAGTCTGGGATGGCGTTGAGTGAGCAGAGCTCACTCAACGCCGTAGCTTGATGGCGTTGAGTGAACTGAGCTCACTCAACGCCATTGTACTTAGAATTTTTTTCTGGCATCTTATTTTTGGCTGGGTGCTGGTTCAGCTGAACCGAGCCGGTCTAGGGAGTGGGTCGTTTTCTCCTATTAAGACTTAATAAAGTCTTACTTAATTTAAGTTGACCGATCAAGCTTGACACGTGAACCGACAGTTTTGCAAAAGAGCAGTTAAGGCCATGGCCGAGCCCCGGCCTTCATGGCCATCAATGGCATTTGATGTCATGGCCTTCACCCTTCCCTTTTACGGCTGGATCCAACTCCTTTAGGGAAGAGGAGGAGTTTCCAGCCGTTAGCTTGCTGTCACAGAGCCGTTTCAGCCCCCCACCACCATGGCCGAGCCAAGCTATAATGGGCCATTAATGGCCACCAGCTTTTGGTCGTTCCCCCTCCTTAACCGAGCTTTTAAACACCCTCAGAGGCCCAAGAGGAAGTTTTCCCAGCCTTTACCTGAAGTTTTTCAAGCCTCCCACTGTGCGATTGAGAATTCCGGCGACGCCACCACCGCACCAATGGCATCCCGACGGTCTGCACGCCTCCAGCCCGCGAACAAGGTCCTCCCCTCCTCTCTTTCTACGGGTAGATCTTAGCTTCCTTAGGATTAAGATTCGGGCTCAATTGAGCCCGATCGGAAGAGCTTCTCTTTCCAATTTTTCCGCAAAAAAATGAAGTCTCGGGCTCGCCGGAAAAAAAAAAGCCTCTTTGGCGGCCGCGCCGCCGCCCGGCGATGGCCACCACCTCAACGGAGGTGGTGGTGGCAGTGGCCGGCCAGGGAGGAGGCCGGACGGTCGGCTGTGGGAGGGAGAAGGGCTCCCAGGTGCGTGCTATCTAGACCGTCGGCTGGAGGTTGAAGACAACCTCCCAGCCGACGGATCGACCTTTAAGATCTGTGCAAACATATTGATTAAAGTAATTTCTATATATTTTCTGTAATGTTTCTGCCTGTAACTTGCATTAATTTCTAAAAATACTTAGAGGCTCCTACATAAAAAGTTGTCAACACCAATATTGTAGCTCTATGAGTCTAGGAAATTTTAAAATTTGTTTCAAGTGATTTGGACCACTGGATAGACCTCAGCACTCATTTTGGTGAGGTCTATCCATAGGGCTGTCCTGACCTTAGAAAAATTCCCCACTCTAATCCAGTCATCAAAATGACTTGAAATTTGGGGTGTGGCCTAATCTTACCTATATCTAGGTGCTGTCAAAAAATTAGGATTTTTGGAAAACATTTTTCTAAAGTTTTTAGAAAAATTTAATAAATCATGTGTATTTTAATCAAGTGTCCTAAACACCTCAAAATCCCCCCAAATTTGGGTGGGTGGCCTTAGAGGACATAATAGGACACTGGAAAAAATTTCACCTCATTTGGAGGTGTTTTGACTAGGGTTTTACTCAACCCTAGTTGGCCCCATAAAGGGCTATTTAGGGTAAATCACCCCCTTGGTAATTTGAGTGGTCGTATCACCTCAACAGAGGCTGATATTTTGGTCACTGACTTTTTAGGGCATGACACACCATCCAAGGGAGTTTGGGGTGGTTTGGTGTAGGGTAGCCCTAGAACCCTAGGGTAGGTCCCTTAATGGGGATTTGTAGGGTTTTGAAGGTCATGGGGTCAAATGACCTTGGACTGACTTGAAATTTGGTGGAGAGGACCATAGGGCCATTATAGTTCTCTGGACAAAATCTTAGGGGATTTGGAGACAGTTAGGCCACCTAAAATCCTAACCCTAGTTTAGGGCACCAATCTTAATTTGAACTATTATGCTGACAAATGAACTAAAAATCAAATAAAATTTGGACAGGGTGATTTTCTGGTCTAAATGGCCATAATATAATTTTGTTGAGATTTTGGGGTTAATTTATACAGTACTTCATTCACAACTCTAGTTGTGCCTTAGATATTTATTTTGATGATTCTGGAATTTCTGTTCACTGGAAAGTTATGAAATCTTGGATTAGGGCATCTTATAGCATGTTATACCTTCTATATTTTTCTTGGGAGTTTTATTTGATTATTTTGGGTACTTGCTTATTTAACTTACCATTTGGGATATGTAATCAAAAATATAAATAATGCTCAATTATTAATTGGAAAATTATGAACTTCGGTCAGTGGGTGTTTCAAACCATGATAGTCACCCTGTAATCTTCTCTGGACTTTTAGATAATTAAAAATAGTACCTCCTTCACTAAGCTAGGAAATTAGTATTTTACATTAAAATAAATTCAGAGCCCAAAATATTAGAGAAAAATCATGGGACTTGGTTTCTGATAGTTTTAGGTCACCATAAAACTTCTGTAATTTTCTTGTGATTTTTGGGTACATATTTACAGTACTTGCTTCATAATATGCTAGAAGTGGTCTAAAATGGTAAATTATGAAATATAGGCCTAAACACCTCTGAAATTTCTCAAAATTTGGAATTACTGCTTAAATGCCTCATAGGATTTTTACTGATTTTATAATGATTTATTGTTGGCTCATTAGTGCACTTCATGTTCATACTAGGGCATTAGGAGGCTTAGAATAAATAAATTAAATGCCCGATAATAGGAAAAATTTGGAAATCTTGGACTTAGTTATATTGTGTCATGATAGACCCCAGTAAACATTATAAGAGATTCGGAAGATAATTTGGAGTACCTCCCCTTATATACCTCATGTATCTTAGGACGGTCTGCATATAGTAAAATCACAGAAACTGAACTAGAGTGGGTAATGAACTTGGGGAGATAGAATTTTGATAGTTGCTGGTTTGGATAGGGCAAGTTAAGTTTAAGTTCATTATTGGAAATCAGGATAAGTAGAGTGTGAGATTGGCTAGTGTTAAGTGACGTTCGGGAACGACGAAAGATCGTCCACCCCGGGTAGGAGAGGAAGAGTCTTAATACTCTAGGGCTAGATCTAAAATAACTTAAAAAGGGATCGGGTAAAGGGAGATTAACCAATAACAATAAGTGTCTTGCGAAATGGAACGGTGGGATTCAGCTACCATCATAGTTCCTAGTGTCCTTTGAGAGCCCTTCACGGGGAATACCGGGAGGCAGTCCTGGCCTAACGTAAACCGTAGGAATAATAAATTAAAAGAGCAACTAGTATAACTAGGGTTGCACTTTCACACATCCCGGTAGCTAGGGAGGTAGAATAGGTTGGTTTGGTTGCCATTCAGACGGTAGCTCTGAAGGTAGATGCACGGACGGGACAGTCCGGGAAGCCGAGGGCTCGAGGGTTTGAGTACAGAATAAAGGTGGTGGGTCTTCGGTATTTGATTGTCGTTCACACCAACATCGGTGCGTTGACTCGGCGGTGTGGGACACTTAGCCAAAGAAAGTCTGGCGGATATAGCCAGCACAAGTACGCGGATACTCTAGGTTGTGTTCTTCTAGGGGCGTACGGAAGGGCTAGGCCCGGTAGTGTGGATACCCGCCTAGGAGTGGGGGGGCCCGACCCACTGTCTCCGTTTGCCACTACGGAGGTTCCTGGGAGTGAAGCTAGCTGCCCGAACAGGGGGAACTAAAGGTCTGTGCGCATAGAGTCGTGTGCGTGAGTTGCACTTGCATAAATCATGGCATAGCATATCACTACACTCATATTTGCATACAACCGACACCCCAACGTATAAATCGGTATGGGACTTTTTATACGATGGGAGTCTTGCAGAAGACCCCTTAACTTATAAGTTTGTATGGGCATTCATATAAGTTAAAGTTACTTACTTATTTACTTATTTGTTCTCTATCTGTCTTCTTATATATTTGTTACTTACTACATGTCTACTTTATTACTTACTACCGTAGAATTGCTAGATGTACTTTATTCTAGATAGTTGTTTATGCACCATGATAGTTGTTAGGTTAGCTCCATTGTCATCTGCTTGATTACTCTCCACCTTTGTAACTTCCCTTTCCTCCTCTCCGCTCGGTGCTTAGGAGCCGTGGGGGGAGGGGTAGGGGATGATAGGGGGGTCTTTATGACTAATGGTTTTCGAAGCACAACATTACAGGAGCTCCGGATGGGAGACAGGGACCAGCAATCCAGGGACCAGCACCAGCGGAGTACGGTGCGTATGGAGGTGGGTCAGTCTAGCACTGATGCACCTGCGACCAGCTCCGTGAGTGATTAGTGTTTTTATAGCTTCCGCGATGAGTGATTTGTAGTGAGGACTCTGATGTACCGGGCCCGAGCCCGTTTATCTACATTTCATCTGAACTGTATCTTTGCAGTACTTCTATTTTCTGTTATTATCTATTGATGGACTGGTTGTGATTTTCTATTCATACATGTTTCTGTGGACTTGTTTACATTTTATGTATACTTACTTCTCTCTCTTTGTGATCGAAAAGGGCCGGCAGAATTGGCGTTTTGTAGTGGCGGCCTTCCCGTGAGTCGGTGTCACCGCAAAGCGGCAATTCTGGGCTAAGACCCCGGTGGTTGAAAAAGAAAAAAAAAGGTCTTACACCGGGTGCAATCATCTATTTTAATCAATACGATCATGCACAATTAAGGTTCGCGTTGTGCGAAACTTAGCCTTGCCGCAAGCAGCATTCTCTCCTATCTTCTCGCAGAGGTTTTGGTGACCCGGGATTCAATGGTATTCCCTCAGAATATCGTGATTTTGTCCGGCCATCAAGGATACCGCGATATCTCCCTGGAGATACCGCGGTTCCTCGCTCAACCCCGATCTAGCGATACCTCTTCTAGAGATCTCGTGCATACACTCACAGCTCAAGTATTTGATTACTCGCACTCTCCACACCCTTTCTTTGATTTTAGTATTGTGGAACTTGGGGAGATAATTTTTGCCCCAGTAGTGTGGATTCCTCATGTAGTGTGGTGAACAACTTGGGAAAGGCATTAAGGACGTCAAGAGATCAGGGAGTCCCCTTAGGTGTACGGCAACCTACCAAAGGGTGGTGAAAATTTGTATTGCACCGGTCTTCTAGGAAGGCTTGAAATGCACTTGACAAAGAAGGGAGGTGTTGTTGCATAAGGTTTGTTGAGGCTCATTGATCTTGAAGGAAATCATCGTACAAGCTTAATTGACCTTCACATCCCCCAACCTGCGTAGCCATCCTACGCCCAAGATCATATTGATGCCCTATAGACCAAGGTTATAGAAATAGGCAACCAACTGACATGGTCCCATCAAGCCAACAGTCATAGTCCTTGTCATTATGTTTTTTTGATTGTAATGGAGTAGTTGCTCAATCAGAGGGATAACATAACAAGTCATTGTCACTCCTCATGGTAGCTGAATTCAAAAGTCTTCGATGGATAATTTCATAGACATAACGGAGTGCTTTCGTTGCAATACAAAGAGCATCAAACGTTATATTGCAAAAGATAGCGAGGAGTAGAAAGCAGTGAAGATTGTGAAGGATATCTACTGACATTGGATAAATACAATACGAAGACAGCGGGTTGCAAATAATTGGAGATGGGCATTTGTTGGGCAAAGTTCATTGCATACGGGCACAGGAGGTCGAGCATGTCGTCTACCTCGAAATCTGTCGACAAGAGCACATTATCAGCAAAGACGAAACCCGAGGAAAGGAGACGGAGACCGGGCCTGAGCGAAGATAGATATAAGGGCAAAAAATGGATTCATAGCAGTAGAGAACCATTCGATTAGACTGAAGGGTTCATTGACAGAAGAGTCAATATCAGAGCTAGCTATCTGGGATTGGACGAGTGCAAGTGTTGAAACCTAATTTGTCCTTGGAGTAATTTGCGTAGAACCTTAGAGTCTGAGCAAAGCTTTTTACTCGCCCACTACTGACTCAAAAATCTTCAAGTTCCTTCCCTCAACCTCCTCTCTATATGATCTTGTCTTTTAAAGATTGAACCCTTATTTATACTTCAGGGGGTATAAATAGCTCACATGCCTGAATGAGATGGTTGTCGTGTGTAAAGCGTGCTGAAAAATGTTGCTGACACGTGGCAGAAGAACCAAATAGAATTATTGTTGGAATCTGATCTGAAACTCTCTTGGATTGAGAATAGCAAACATTTGTGACTGCTTGTTCTATGTTCGAGTTTGATGATGTGCTGGTATGGTATAACAATAGACAACATACATAATGACGAAGCACGATCAAAGCTGAGAAACAACTTTCCCTCAATATCACCCAGCAATATGTCTATCACCCAGCAATATGTTTATCGCCCAGCAATATCTTTATCGCCAACGAAAGCCCTGAAAAGTAGTTCTCTTTCCTTCACTATCACCAACAATAGTAAGCATCGCTCAGCGATAAATGGCAGTGACATAGATGTTTTTGCAAAAAGTCTATCGCCCAACGACAACTGAAGTTGTTCTCTATCGCCCATTGACAGTCGACGTTATTCTCTAACGCCTAGTTGTTGAAACCCGGATATCGGTTCAATGGAATTCAGACTAAGAGGACGCATGTTACTAGGCTCGCCATTGGACACCGGAGACTTGGATATTCTGAGCTTAGATAGAACCCTCACAGAGTGAAGGATGGGATGCCTACACACAGACCTGCAAGCTGCAACGAGGAGGACCCGCCACACACCCGGAAGTTCACTGATCAACTTCCTCACCCAAAGCTAACAGACTGAGCTCGGCACCTCGGACGGCACGAAAAAACTCGAAAATTGTGAGCTCTAGGAAGCTGGGTCTGCCTTCTCCGTAGTGCTATGGGGTTTTATTTATAGGCAAAACTTCTCAAGGGTAAAAAGGTCTTAAGAGTCATGTGTATAGCTTCCTCCGTCTTTACGAAAATATTATGCGCAGACCCAGGTGCTCTGCAGATAGCAGCCACCGCCTTTTTGAGAAAGTTATTCCCAGACCCTAATGGTCTACGGGTAGCCTAACTACTTGAAGGCTGCAAAAAGATGATTTGGTGAGTACGAGTGTTAGAAGGATCGGTACTCGCCTTGCTATTATGAGGATGGACAAAAATACTGTCTAGGGCGCGAGGGTCTGGGCTTGCCTCGCTCAAACACCAGCGAGTACTCCCTGCCGCCCAGCCTTGCTCCTCAGGTTGCGGGTTGGACCCGCCCTTGGCCAGTCGCGAGGTGAGCCTGCCCTCCCCTTAACTCGTCTACTGCCTAATTGTGCTGGACCCGCCCATCCAGGCTTCCCTGTACGGTATTTGTACTTTGATTGCTAAATACGGGGTTGTACACAATCACCGCTCTTTGCGAGCTCACTAGAGAACAGAAAGAAAAGTCCAACCTCTTTTTACCGAGCCCTGACTGCGGAGTATATAGAACCCCGAGACCCCCCCCCCCCCCGTCTATAAATAGGAGGGAATATCTTGATAGCTTAAAAAACATGGCGTCCAAATCCCCTGCTAACGAGATGCCCTAGGGCAACGACGAGGAGCTCTCTATGCCCTCTCTTTTTTAAATGGTCGGCAGGAGATCAGCGAAGCGCCGTCGAGAGCGTGGTGAGAAGGGGTCAAAGAAGAAAAGGAATTCCAGCGCTCCCACCGACGAGAGACACACTCCTGCTCATCATACACCATCAAGACGTGAACCTTCCCCGAAGAGGCACGGGAACCCGCCTGATGGCGAACAACCCACCTTCAACCTTCTCAATCCGGCGGGACAATCTGTTGTGCTCGCACTGCAAGTCCTTAGGGACGGGGCACCCCCGAGTTGGACGAGGAGACAAACTTGACTCCGCCCCCACCTCCTCGCCCCACGACTCTAGATCAGAAACCTCCCTTATGTTGTTGTGAAGCGCGAGCTAACTTATCTTTTTTGTGAATAGTTCCCTCCTTTTCCGCCCTTCACACCGATACACGACAGGGTGGAGCGACTTCCAAAGGCGCGCACCTTACCACCTTAATAGCCCCAAATCTAGTTCCTCTGATCGTCTCTTCCGAAGATCTAGCCGCTCCTCACCAGACTGATTCAAGCGAGTCAGCTAGGCGGCCATCAGACGGGAAGTTGTTGCTGACAATCCCACCTGGGTTGAACCGCGTGCCTTCTCAGAGGGCTCAAACTGCTGGGAGCCTTCAACGGAGTTTGCCTCACCAACAAAATGAAGATCAAGCGCCCTCGACAGGTACTTACTCGCTCGGGCTCATCCACCGGCTCCCTCCTTTTTTTAACTACCTAGTGTGCTTTCAACTCCCAGGTCGCCAATTGATCTTTCATAATATTTGTACTAGAATGATAAAAATCATTATGATCTAAACAACTATTTCTTTGCTCTTTACAACTTAGTGGTGTGATTCCTTCGTATTGAATAGGATGCCTTGGGATTAGGTTAGGGGTTGCACAATTTCAAGGTATTCCTATGTGGGTTACTGATGCTACCATTGCCGCATCCGAGGATGCGTGATATCATCACGCACCAGTTATATTTTATTTAGCATTTATTTATTTCATGTCAAGTATTTCTTTCCTCGTGCAACCGCTTTTATAACAGGTCCGGTCATTTTAGTCATTAGGACAATAAAGGCAAGCTCAATTTATTTTTAAGGACGCATAAGTTTAAATTAGAGGAAAATTTCAACTCAAAAGGATACTCAGGAAAACCAAGTCAGAAAATGATATTTTGGAAGTTTAGAAAAAGATTATTAGGAAATTTACTAGTGAAAATTACATCAAATCCAAAACAAAAAACAAAGATCCCTCTTTTTGGAAAATTATGTTCAGAAAGAACTTATTGGGAAATAGAATTAAGGCAAAACATTCAAAGGATTGTCGTGAGATGAAAAGGCAAGCGATGTTCTATATTTTGAGTCCACCATGAAGAAAAACGACGGAATCGGATAGAGCAAAGAAACGACCTTTCGTTTCTCTGCCATTGTCGATCACCTCTACCCATCCCAATTCGCCTACATTTTCCGACCTCCATTCCACCTGATCGACGACGACAAGAGGAGGAACCAATTCACCTTCCATCGTCGATCGAGTTCCAATTTTTTCTGACAAGCCTCCATCAATCCTACGTGTCAACACCGTTCCTTTGCTCTTCCTCCTTTAAACAGTCAATGACTCCTCCCGGATAGGTTGTCGTCGACTACGACACTACACTATAGCAACCTATCAAAGAAGGCCATTCCGCCAATGCACAATGGGATTCAGAACAGACCGATGTCTCCTATACCATATCATCATTGTATCCTTGCTCAAATCCTTTGTCTTAACTTATACCATCCACTTAAATAATTTTAGCTTGCCTCAAACGTTCTTGCTGCTCTAATTTTCGCTTATTCATAAATTATTGTGGTGAAATTTGCTTGTGGGCATGTGGAACTCGCGAAGGATCCAACTCAAAAATACGCTCGGGAAGGTTTTCTCAAATATCAACTAACGGTTTAGCGAAGTTCAAATGTTTGAGATTAATTAGTGTGCGAAAACTTCGAAGTTGGCCCTCTCAGCTTACATCAGTAAAGTCTATCATTTAAAAAAATATATCTTATTTTCAAACCTTAACCTTGATTTAGATCATCACACAAAAGACGTCTTAGGGGATTAAGGCATGCTTAAACTGTGGATAGGTTTCGGGGAGCCGGTGGGTTCATCGGTGAATGGGAGTAGTTGTAGTGGTAATCATCTGCATATTTATATATCCATTAATATGTCATTGCTTTGACTCTCAAATCTTTGGATGTTCTTGTAATCTTTATTTATAGTATATTATTCTGTGAATGATTTGGGTAACATCACATTTATTTTAAACGTGCACCATACAACTATATTCACCCCTTCTCTTTGGTTGTATTCATACCCAACAAATGGTATTAGAGTTAAGTTCTCTATATTAAGGGTATAACCACCTAGAGGATCTGATGGGTTCACGAGCCATGCAAGCCTTTCTGAAAGTCCATGTCATTAACCAACCTCCAATGTCTGGTGATCTAATTTTATGTACTAGAAAACTAGCATGAGAATCTTGCACGAAATCATATGATCATGAAGTTTGGGTTACATTTGAAGTTTTTTCCTTCTTACCAAATCAAACTTTTACTTAAATGGATCAATACAAAAAAAATTACATGAAACCACATTTACAGCAAACATGCCCTTAACTTTTTATTATCTTCCACTGCACATATACGCATACATCAAAATCATTTGTAGAAATGATCGTGAGTATCATTACATATAGTACTCGAAATTCAGTTTTTTACTACAATTGGAGTACTAAGTATATATAAAAAACAGGCTTTTTGGCGGAATGTACCCCCAAAAATCATGTGATTGGCAGAATGCAACCCAAATATTTAAATTTAGCGGAATGCACCCCCGAATATCTATTTATTGGTTGAATGCACCCCCGACTAGGGTGTTTTGGTCATTACCTCTGATTTTGGGGGTTTAGGTCTCCTCATTTCCAAAACCCCTCTCCTGAATCCTGATTTCCTGAAATCGCCAAGCTTACCCCGCAGGTTCTCCCCGAGCGCCGAATGCCAGGTCGCCTCCCTCGAACGCCAGATCGCCTCCCCCGAACGCCAGATCGCCTCCTTCTTCCCCTCCCGCTAACGCCATGTTCTTCCACTCCCCTGAACGCTGCGAGGCGCATCTCCAGGACCACAATTCGATCCTTCTCCCAGATCCTCTGTTGCTTCAGACCTCACAGTGCCATTGATATTTTTTTTGGTGGGTTGGCTGTGGATGCATACTAGTGAAATGCTAGATTTTTGTAGGTTGGTTTTGGATTTCTGTTTTTAATCTTTTGCTTGTGGATGCTTGTGCAATGTAATTGTGGCAATGTAAAGACGTTTCATGAAGTAATTCTCACGATCCAACATCAGATTTTCAACCAAAATATGTTTCATGAAGTAATTCTCGCGAGTCCAACATCAAATTTTCAACCAAAAAACATTTCATGAAGTAATTCTTGCGGATTCAACATCAGATTTTCGGCCAAAAAATTTCCTAAAAACATTTGGGGTGCATTCCTCCAATGAAATCACAATCGGGGGTGCATTCTGCCATTTAGTAATTTCGGTTAAATGAAGTCAAAACATAAGAGCAAGACCAAAATAACCCTTCAAAAAGAACTAGGGGTACATTCCGTCAATAAATAGATATTCGGGAGGGCATTCCGCCAAATTTAAATATTTGGGGTGCATTCTGCCAATCACATGATTTTTGGGGATGCATTCCGCCAAAGTGCCATAAAAAACATGATAAGCATTTCGGCTAAATCCCATGTGAAAATAAAATATACTAATTAACACGGAAAGAAATTCATGACCAATCCAGAACTAGAAATTAAACACCAAAACAATTGATTTTTGAAAGGGGAAGAACTATCTAAATAAAGACAGAAGCAGAAAGAAAAAAACTGGAAATGAGGTTATGATAGGCGTTGGAGAAAAAAATATCTAGATACCAATGATTCGGGGCGAGCGGTCTTCCTGAGCTGGGCCTCTAGCTGCTCATTGCGAGAATTGGTAATCTGCATGACTCCGTAGCCGATGACGGCGGGGACGACGCCGCACATTGTCGCGAAGACAAAGAAGAAGCGCTTTGAATCCCGGGTCTTGCGTACGAGCCACCGCCATGTACTGCTCTTCTCCCATAGGGCCGACATCAATCGAAGAAACGGTCACCAACGAGCTCCGACTACGATGTGATCTGGGAGAGCTCCTAAACCCTAGTATTTTGAGAAAAAAATTTGTGCGTTTCACGTACGGGGGGAACTGTGGGGATCTAATACTAACTACTATACAAAGACAAAGGGTTCAGGCTCGGAAAGCCAGTTCAGGCCCGCCCCCGAAAAATCCCAGCCCGGCCTGGCCTGGGCCAAGTTCGGAATTGGGAGTCTTATCGAGCCCCCATGTTTGCTGGTTGTCCGGCCCGGGTCGGGCCGGGCAATGCCCAGGCATCGAGCCTAGCCTGGGCCCGACACCAGGCTAAGTGGGAAATCCCCCCTATTAGGCAGGATTAAAGAAAATCCCGCCTATTAAAGGAAATCCCGCCAATTAAGATTTTAAATCCCGTCTGATTGGCGGGATTTCCTTTAATCCCCCTTGACATGCGGGATTAAAATTAAAGGAAATCTCGCTTATTCGGCGGGATTTAAGGAAATCTCCCGCCTAATAGGTCGGATTAATTAATGGAAATCTCGCCTATTAGGCGGGATTTTAATCCCGCCTAATAAGGGGGATTAAAATTGTAACGCCCCAAGTTTCTAAAGCAGAAAATTGAGTTCTGGGAGATACCGCCCGGTGGTAGACTGTTATCGCTGGCGGTAGTACCCTGAGGAGGTTGGCAGAGCTCTTGGGAAGTTACCCCACAGCGGTAGTATATAAAGTCGATTTATTCGACAAAGCTCTCAGGTTGTTACTCCACGGCGGTAGCAGTTATCGCGTGGCGGTAGTATCCTATCGCGCGGCGACAACGAAACTGTAATGGCGTGGCCACGTGTTGGCCTGTGATTGGAGGGCATGGGCGGTGGCTCACGAACCGAGGCGTTGTTTAACGGTACCGTGCGGCGGTAGCTAGTTACCGCGCGGCGGTACCTAGTTACCGCGCGGCGGTACCTAGTTACCGTACGGCGATAGCTTAGTTTAATGCCTTGGAAGGACCATTTTCACTTCATTCTTTTGGAGTTTGAAGGTGGAGTGGTTGTAGGAGGAAGGAGTTTCAGACAGAGGAGATTTTGCTGCCGTCGGATTTTCGGAGTTCGGATTTGCGAGGCGAGTTTGGATCTACGGAGGCAAAGCCGAGGTGGTCACTTCCATCCGGCTAGAATCTCTCCCATGACGCCAAACGAACTTGTAGGATAACTATCCTCTTCCTTGGACATGTGAAGTCCTTCGTATTGACATTTGAGGGTAGACGCTCCACGAGCACAGAGAAGTGGTTCTCCCGATGGGTAGTTCTGTGTATCCCCGTTAGTGTTACATTTAGATCTGGAATTGAAGTACGAAATAGGCATGCTGTGTGAAGCCCATCGGGATAGGTTGGTCTAGATTGGTGATGTTACTATGTTTTGTATGCTAGAGAAGACTCAGTGGTAATTGCGTAGATTTCGGAGTCACGGGGTGTGCAGATGACTGCGTTAAGAGTACTGGAGGTAGTCTTCAGGAAAACACCCGAAAAAGGGGGAATAATCAATAGACTGTCCCTACCGCGCGGCGGTAGCGCTACCGTCGGCGATCTCCCAGTGAGCACTGTATTGTTTATAAGGCATGTCTCTTGGAGACTTGGGGACCATTTTGGTGAGGTCTGTCTCTTGGAGACCTGGGGGCCATTGGTTGAGGTCTGTCTCTTGAAGATCGAGGGGACAATGTGTGAGAGCTGAGAGCCTGTGTGGCCCAGCTTAGGCGGCCGTGAGTGCCAACCTTGGAACATAACAGAGTTATGTATGGTTATGAATGGGAAAGGGGAGGCTGACCCGCATCATGGCTTGTTGCGCCCGGTGATTTGAGCATCAGGAAAGAGTTGAACTGTACCCAGCCCTATGTCGTTTGACTTGGAGTGAGTCAAAGAGTGTATCCGGGGGATCACTATGACTTTGTCGTAGCCATAGGAGCGAGTCTTTGGCTTTGTCCCGGAAAGACTAGAGAATGCTTAAGATATGTTAACCATCGCTGAGAACGGAGGTGGGACCATGGGAAATTCTGGTACACCGATATTGTGCCCTGAGTGCACGGGACATTGGGCGTTAGTGCCAATATATGTGGCGAATTATGCCTAATCTGCACGTTTCTGTGACCAATATTTGATTATGCTAATGCCTATAGGGAAGGAGCACCGCCACCCCCGAGTGAGGGATGGGGTCGTTATAATTTGGTCAGCTAATGCTGACCGTTGCTATTGTTTGTCATCGTTGTAGTGGAATGTTTCATGCAGGTGCAGCCAAGTCAAGCGGGAAATAGCGGGCTGGAGCCCAGGATTGCTAAGATGGCC
Source organism: Platanthera zijinensis (assembly GCA_039513925.1). NCBI lineage: Eukaryota > Viridiplantae > Streptophyta > Magnoliopsida > Asparagales > Orchidaceae > Platanthera > Platanthera zijinensis. Next base: position 214,664,399 of record CM077079.1, read on the forward strand.
CTTGAAGGCCAAAGCGAGTTACCCGTTTACTTTATCGTTCATGTATGGCCGGCCTGCATGCCTATGTATGCAAGACAGTTTGTTTTATAAGTTTAATATTGTAAGGCCTTAAGGCTATAATAGTTGTTTATTTGGTTTTTCATTCCTATTTCTGTGTTAATGGACATTCAATTGGTTGGGTTCTTATAAACCTTTAAATTACTTTCGCTAGATTGCACTCTGTATTAGGATACTTGAAATTAGATTATGGTTTCAATTAGTAACTCCTTTAACTGTCCGTAATATATGGCGTCGGGCCCCGATCGAACCTTCTGTTATATGTTATAGTGATAGACGGGGGTGTTACAAGTTAGTATCAAACTCTGGTGTCGGTCTTTCTTATTTGAATTCGTGGGCGAATTCTTTTAAGGGGTGGTGAGCACATGTATGTGTGTTACCGTTATAACATGAAAGAAATCATGAATGTCCACTTAGGAATGAAAATACACATGTTTGAGGAACCTGTGTGTTCCTATGATTGCTTTTTTGCAATTATTTGTCACCTATTTGAGTGTTTTCACGATTATAGGTGACTAAGAGTGGTGCAAAGCAGTCACAACGTCAGCACTCTACGGAGATTAGTGCAACCAATGATGCGCCTACGACCCCTCCTTCTACTGAAACCATACGAATGGTAGTTAAAGCAGTGTTTGTTATGATCAATGCACAACCAGGGAGGCAAGTGCATCCTCCTGCTCCTGGATTAAGTCACGTACCGCTTGGTGCAGCGGAACCTATAGTGGCAGATCAAGTAGCGGCATAGCCAGTAGTGCATAAGAGAGCGATTGAAAAATAGCTAAAGCACGTGATAAGCTTTAATCCACCAGTGTTTGTGGGGATCGAAACCCCAACGCAAGCTGAGGACTGGCTTTATAGGGTTAAGAGAGTCATGTCCGCAATAGAGACTGAGGAGTGGCAGAAGGTTACGTTAGCCACTTTCCTTCTGGATAGTGAAGCAAGGTTATGGTGGGATGAGTTAGAGCTGCATCACTTCGCTGGAAGGTAACTCACTGATATCTTGATGGAGGAGCTCGAGATTATTTTTGGCATAGTTCATCCCGTCAGTGCAGAAAATAGCTATGGAGAATCAGTTTTAGAGACTGACTCAGGGTGAGACTAGCGTGGACAACTACCTACATGAGTTCACGAGATTGGGACGTTATGCTGTCTCTACTTTTACTTATGAGGAACGCAAGACCAACCTGTTCTACGAAGGACTGCATGACGATTTGAGGTTGCTACTCCCAGGTCCTATAACGTAGGGCTTTCTAGTCCTGGTCAATACAACCCGATCTCTGGAGAAGAAGCTGAATAGAGTTCAAGGTAAGAAGGACTCGACGGTGAAGATGTCAGAATTTAAAGTTCCAAGTTCACCGAAGTCTGGGCATCAAAAGTGATACAAGAAGCCCAAAACATCTTGACCGACAACTTCATCGGTTATTACTGGAGCATCTTCTGGGCGAGGAGGCCCAATTCTATGTTATAATTGTGGCAAACCGGGTCATATAGCCCGCGTCTATTGGAGTGGAAAATCGGAGAAGAAGGCAGGAGCATCCTATGCTAAAAAAGGGAAGACGGTGGAGTCAACCGCATCCCATCAGGTTCCAGCCCAACCAAGAGTCTACAACCATGGCCAATAGGAGGCCATCAAGCAAGGCGATGTGGTGACAAGTATGTGTTAGATTTTATTCATGATACTTTGTATACCTTGCGCCTTATGATTTGGTCGTATGACTATCATGTTTTAGGATTTGTCGTAATTATGGACTATCCAGCTCGAGTACTGTTTGATATAGGATCTTCACACTCGTTCCTCTCCGAGGACTTCGTATCACGTATTGGAGTGCCTTCTTTAGTGGCTAAGGATAGATTGGATGCGCTGCTGCCTACCGGATAGATTCAATGCGCGCGGATAGATTCTGTTGCGTGAAAGTGCTGATAGGAAGTCAAACTTTTGACTTGGAAGTGTCACTACTGCCGATAATAGAGTTTGACATGATCTTTGGCATGGATTAGCTCTCCGAGCAATGTGCGTTCATTGATTATAGTTTGAAGACGGTCAAACGGGGGTTGAATACAAGTCATGAAACTACCTTCTCTAGTATGAAGGGACCGAGCAAGACGCTGATGTCCACTCTCCAAGTAGTCAAAGCAGTTCATGAGGGGTGGAGTTGTTTTTCACCCTATTAGAGGCTAAGAAGCCCAAGCCTGGTTTGGTTAGTATTCCAGTGTGTCGTAGTTTGCCGACATTTTTTCCCGAAGATCTCCCTGGAGCCCCACCTGAGAGAGAGATCGAGTTCACCATCGAGTTTGTGCCAGGTACCAAACCTGTGTCGCAGTCTCCTTACCGCTTAGCATTGAGAGAGATGACAGAGTTGAAGGCGCAACTTCAGGAATTGATAGAGCAAGGGTTTGTGCGTCTAAGTTCGTCACCTTGGAGCACCCCAGTCCTCTTCATGAAGAAGAATGACGAAAGCCTGTGGCTATGTATCGATTATCAGGAAATGAATAAGCTAACAGAAAAGAACAATTACCCGATTCTGAGGATTGATGATCTATTCGACCAGCTAGTTGGGTCGACGATGTATTCGAAGATAGATTTGAAGTATGGATATTATCAGTTGATAATCAGGGAAAGTGATATTCCCAAGACGGCGTTCAGTACATGATATGGGCATTATGAATTCACTAGCATGCCTTTCGGGCTGACGAATGTGCCATCCATGTTTATGGACTTAATGAACCAGACATTCAGGGAGTATTTGGATCGGTTCGTGATTGTCTTCATCGATGATATCCTGGTGTACTCCTAGTTTGAGGATGATCATGTAGTGAAAGTCTTGTTTTCAAGGTTAGCTAAACACCTAGAGGGGGGTCAATAAGTTTTTGTCTTTGTTTAAGTTTTCTAACTTATTTTTTGATTTTTGTGTCTGTGATTAGGTTAATTATCAGCTTTAAAGAACATTCACATACGACACAATAATTTTATAGTGGTTCCCCAATCTTGGGTACATCCATTGTCCCTCTGTGTCTAACTATGTGTTAGATTCGGCTCTCCCTCCAAAACCCAACTACTTAATAGCTTACAGCACAGATCCCATATGACCACACAGGTCATACAGACCTAACAATTAGGCACTAAGCCAACCCACATAGGTCACAAAGACTTTTCACCAGACACAAAGCCAAACACAGGTCACAAAGACCTTAGCCTTTATAATATAGGCTTACAACTCCAAATTCACCAAGAATCTTTACATAACAAAAAATAAAGAATGAGATGATTAGACACCAGAGCAAGATCTCTATGTCTCCTTCTTCCTAGACTGAGCAGATATCAATCCAACCAATTGCTGTTGAAGATAATAGGTAGGCAGTAGATTCTTTCTTCAAATAGCTAACATTCCCACTGCAGAATCTTGTAGATCTGCGACCTCAGAATGAATTCCGATCCTGTTGTTGTAGATGATAATTGCTCCAGCTATCTCTCAGAATGAATTCTGATCTTGCTCTTGCATATGATAATTGCTCCAGCTATCTCCTTCGCAGCAAGGTTCTCTGTGCAGAACTCCTTCAAGCTCGACAAAAATGGCGAGGAAGAAGATGATGTTTGCCCGCCCTTCTTCTCGTTTTCAGAAAATCTAGATAAGGAATCGATTCGATTGATTGCACTGACCAATTTTCTCCCTTTTATACTCTGAAGGCCAATTGAGCAGTGGGTCCCACCACTAGGATTGATGGCTGAGATTAAGCCATTCAGCGCATGCTTTCCATTTAATCTTGATTAATGGCTCCTTGCTGTGTGTGGGCCCCAACACTTTATGATGGAAATATTCCTTGGAAAGTGCAGAAGATGATGACAGCTGGCCGCCAACATCTCGGACAGCAATTCCGCACAATTTGAATTTTGGTTGATAATTTGACGTTGTTGATGTCAGCATTACTCAGCATCTCTGAACTTAGACAAAATTCAATCATCAGAACCAAAGGCGTTGAGTGAGTAGGTATCACTCAACACCATAACACTTAGACAAAATTCTAAGTATTGAGCTCGACGTAAGCTGAGCTCCGTTCGACGAACGTCGAGCTCGGCTCGACGAAAGTATAAGTTCAGTTTGACGAACTGTGGACTTAGTTTGATGAAAGGCTGAACTGAGTTCGACGAACTCCAGGCTAAACTGAGTAATTTGGCTCAGTTCGACAAACGTTGAGCTTAGTTCGACGAAGCTGAGCATGGAGAAAGTCAAGCAGTCCACGCTTTTGGACTTAGCTAAATTTCTGCTATAAGGCGTTGAGAGCATTGAGTGAGCTTGCTTCACTCAATGCTATTTGCCTTAGCAAATATTCTGCGTCTTGGCGTTAAGAGAGTAAGCTCCACTCAACCCCAAACTACTTAGCAGAATTTTTCTACTATCTGACGTTGAGTGAGTAAGCTACACTCAACACCTGTGGACTTAGTGAAAATTTTAGCCTATTTCTCTAGGCTTAGACTGACTCAGCCTGACTCACAGCCTTTTTGCTGTGTGGCGTTGAGTGAGTAGACAACACTCAATGCCTGTGGACTTAGCCACATTTTTGGCTATCTTCCTGTTAGGCTGAGACAGACTCAACGCTATATGTTATATGGCGTTGAGTGAGTTGTCCCCACTCAACGCCTGTGGACTTAGGCAAATTTCTACTAGATAATATTGAGTCCATACCTCTGACATTGAGTGAGCTTGCTCCACTCAACGCCTGTGGACTTAGTCGATTTTTGCTATGCCTAGCAACCACTCATTATGTCCACATGCCCAATCAATGTGATATGGACAACCTGCACTCAAAACCTCAAATGCACATCAAATACAGTTGATGTGTGTGTCATTGACCAGTTTGACTTCTCACAAATCAGGGATATTGGGAAAAATAGACCCAACATGCAGAGCACTTACATATTGTTCTGGAGACCTTGAGGAGTAGTCAGTTGTATGCCAAGTTCTCTAAGTGTGAGTTTTGGCTTTTTTTTCAGTAGCAATCCTTGGTCATATTGTCAATGGTGAGGGAATCGCGATAGATCCGGCAAAGATTGATGTGATGCGGGAGTGGCCTGTGTTGACTTCTGTGGCGAAAGTCCGGAGTTTTCTAGGACTTGCCGGCTACTACAGGCGCTTCGTGGAGAAGTTCTCGCGGATAGCGTTACCCCTCACTCATAGTAGGTAGTCCATCATCATTTTCTTCGACTGTGGGGGTAGCTTCCTTGATGGTCAGCTTATCCATCATCTGCTCTGTACCTGCAATACTATAAGAGGAGGAGCTTGGCAGCTCACAGTTAACCATGTTGGACTCATAAAAAACAACATGCATTGACTCTTCTACAACTTGGGTAGTTAAGTTGTAGATTCTATATGCCATACTATGCGTGATGTACCCAACAAAGATCCCTTCATGGTACTTGGTGGTAAACTTAGTTAAATGGACTTTTCCATTATTGAGCACATAACACTTGTAGCCAAAGATCCTGAAATAGCTCAGGTTTGGTTTTTTGCCCTTCAAGATCTCATAGAGTCTTCTTGTGGCTCTTGGTGATAGAAGCCCTATTAAGGACATAGCATGCATTGTTAACTGCCTCAGCCCAGAAGTATTTTGTGAGGGATGAGTAACTTAGTAAGGTTCTACCAGCCTCTATGAGAGTCCTATTTTTCATCTCAACAATTCCATTTTGCTGGGGTGTTCTAGGAGAGGAAAACTCTTGATAAATCCCTAGCTCTTCACAGAACCTTGTCATGCACTCAGACTAAAACTGAGTGTCATGGTCACTTCTGATCTTGATCACAGTGCTGTTGAATTTATTTTGAATTTGCTTGACAAATATCTGAAAGACATCAGGGGTTTCAGATTTCTTCCTTAGAAAGAACACCCAGGCAAATCTAGAAAAGTCATCAACAACCCCAAGGGTGTAGACTTTCCTACCTAGACTTTGAATTGGCATAGGACCAAATAGATCCATATGTAGGAGGTATAAACACCTCACTGAGTCTTTTGTGCCAATGCTCTTGAAGGAGGTTTTAGTCTATTTGCTCTTTTGGCATGCAGAGCAGATACCCTCCTTAGTGCATATAGACTTAGGCCCATTCCTATCCAGCTCATTGCTGAACAGCTTGCCTATGGTCTTATAATTTAGATGAGCTAGCCTCTTGTGCCACTGGACACAGGAAGAGGCTTTCTCATCTGCAACAAGGCATACAGGTGAGTCTTTGCTAGAGCATAGGAAATCTAAATAGTACACATTTCCACTCCTTGTGCTTGTTAAGATGACCTCTTGGTCACTTAACCTCCTAATTTGGCACTCATCCTTGTGGAATACTATGTCATAGCCAAAATCACAGAGTTGACTAATGCTTATCAGGTTGTGTTGCAACCCTTCCACATAGGCTACTCTAGTGATAATGACTATGCCATTAGATATTTTACCATAACCTTTAGTCACTCCTTTTTTAGATCCACTAAAGATAACCTTTGATCTATTCCTTATTGGAGCATAATCCTTCATCATGCTCCTTGTTCCAGTCATGTGCCTGGAACATCCACTGTCCAAGTACCATATAGGGGTATGAACACTTAGACTAACCTGCAAAACACACATCAGTTAACCTTAGGACCCCAATTTTTATTGGGTCCTTGGTGCATGTTAGTTTGAAAATAACTCTGCCTGTCTGCAGATTTTCTGTTAGGTAAGCTGACATTTGCTCTCTGCACACTATGATTGTGCCAGCAATCAACAACAAAGTGGCCTACCTTGCCACAACACCAACACTCATGGATGTTATACCTTCTTTTTGGAGCAGGTCCAGTGGCTGTGTTAACAACATCTTTGGATCTAGAAGGAGTAGCAACAGTACTGTTCTATGGTTTTCCAGCTCCAGTTTGACAAGTGGTGGTTTGACAGTAGAAGTGCTTGGGATATCTTGATCCCTTCTAGCAGCAGCTTTCTTTTCAGAAAGCATACCCTTGATGGCCTTAAAGATGCCCAGGTCTGGTCTATTGTAGCCTTGCCCTTTGTCTTAGAGTGGGCTGGAGGAATTGAAGAACAGTCAGCAGCTTTACCCTTGACTGATGGGGTTGTTGCACCAAACACAAATGGTCCAGGATGGGCCATTTGTATTTTCTCATAAACACTAGCACCTTTGCTGTAATTTCCATCATATTGTGGAACATCTTTGTTCACACAAGATGGTCTAGCATGATTTCAGTTACCATAAATACTCTCATGGTCATGGCTGTTGGAAGTAAATTACACTCTAACAAATTTTACAGGAGGCTTAGAGGATAGTGGCTCCACTTGAGCTTTGCCCTTTCCCTTGGGATTAACAGCTCTTGTCCTTCCCTTGAATCCCAACCATTTCTTTCCCTTCTAGGAGGAGAATGAGTCTATCAAGGGCAAAACTGTGCTAGTCATGGATAGCTAGCCACTAGTTCCCTCTCCTTCAAGATTCCTGATTTGGTTATTCTTAAAGATTATGATGCTCATCTGAATGATTGTCACATCCTTCAGTTTGCTAACTTATTGCATCTTTAGATCCAGCAATTTTGCTGATTTTGAAGCAGAGAGCTTTAAAGAGACACTTTCCTGATCCTACTATTTGGCTAGGAGCTTGCTCTTCTTTAAAGCCTGCAAAAGTTCACCATATTTATCAATCAATTGATTGATGTCTCCCTCAGATTCTGAGCCATCATCATCACTTGATGCAGATGCACAAGAATCTGGAACTGATTCATAATCTGAACATGCAGAGCTGGTAACAGAATTTACCTTGCTTGGACCCGGCTGATCCTGGCTGGTTTCTTCATCTGACTTAGCTATCAGCCCAAGACAGCAGTTGTCATCTTCAGAATCCACCTCTTAATCACTATCAGATTGTGATAAAGGGGCCCTGTCTTTAATCCTGGCATCAGGATGAACCTTCTCAGCTTCTTCTTCTAAAGCAGTCAGCCTTTTGATGCAGTCTGCTTCTCCAGCTCCTTCTTCAGTAGAGTACAATCCAATGTAGGCTTCTTCTTCTTCTGACTTTGATGTGGAGGAGTCAGTCCAGCTTATTTGATTTTTGGAAATGAGAGATTTCTCCTTCTTGCCTTTTTGTTGGTGGTCCTTTTTCTCACAGTGTTCCTTCCTTTTGACTGGGCAGTCAGCTATCATATGCCCAGGTTTTCTGCAATGATAACAAGTTATGTTAGAGGAAACCTGCTTACCGGTTTTGGAACCATACCTGTCCTCCTTAGAGGATTTTCTTCTGCCCTTGTAGTAGTCATCCTTGGGATGAGAGGAGGTGGAAGGCCTGCCTCTCCAGTGCTTCTTCTTCAAGAACTTCTGGAATTGCCTAGTGAAGGCAGCAAAATCTTCATCAGACCATTGGCAGTCTGATGCACTTCCTTCT